>CM060469.1:22367016-22967016 GCA_030544235.1 Lepturacanthus savala
TGTGCTTTTTTTCACCTGTGTCCTCATGGTTTTAGCTTGCTGGCCTATGCTCTCCTACAACCAGAAACATTCCAGAGTTTAGTAAGAGAACTAATATCTACAGTGAACAGTTATCAGGAAAACACAACTCTTTGATTGATTTACCACTTCGGACATGCAAAGCTTCAGTCTCTCCCTGTCAAGTTTGGTTCTGCCCAACTGATTCTGGTCCTTGTTTGCCAACGAAAGGAACTGACTGAAAAAAAGAGGAGCTCAGTCAGTTTGAACGTCTACACTAAAGCATGATTAATTTATATTGTTAACCACAGACCTGCATCCCTGACTGAGCTCTTCAAGGACACCTCTAAGTCTGCGCTCAGGATAGGTCTTTTCTGTCTTGATGATCTCTTGCACATCATTCAGTCCATCCTCCTGCAGAATCATAAGAAGATGTTTACCTAATAATAATAACAACTAAATGTTTTATAAGCATTTTGTTGAGGCTCATTCTGCAAACTCCTAATAGACGAATTAGTAAAACAAATAGAGTGTATGACTTGCCAGTTTATATGCAATGTTGTCTATAATGTTGGCGTTGTACAGCCTCCGTCTCTGGTCCTGCCACCAACTCTTGATGTAGATACACGGCTTCCTCTCAAAATACGGCAGGTGGAAGTAGTTTCTGAGAACACATAAGGAATTAGTGATAATAAATTATAATAACATTTAAAATGTCACTTTTAAAAAATATCACCTCACAAGATTTGAAATGTTATTTCCAAGACTATGGTAGTTTGTTGTTATTTGTCACTATATGATGATGTACGCATTACTGCTCTGACCGGTCAGTGATGACAGGTTTCATGGGAGGAGTCGTTGCAACTGAAGTCAGGTCACCATCGTCCTCTATCTCCTCATCACTGGAGTTGTGGATCAGTTCAGTTTCCTCTTCATCTCCATTGCCTCCCCCCTTCTTCCCCTTTATTGGTGGCTTGTTAACCACATCGATCTCATTTCCATAGTAACCTGGAAATAACCAACTATGTTACTAGTCGTAATCTTAAATGTGCTAAATCTTTAACTCATGTTGATGATCGTATGTTGTCTCCAAACCTGCTTGGTTCGATATGAACTACAGTATCAATACTTGGTGAATCCTAAATAATGCCTGTTTAGCACCAGTTATTATTTCAAGAATTTGCAGAAATTCTGCTCAAAAGTAAAACTGAAAATGAAGTGTCGAAGGACTCAATTTCAACCTCATAGTGAGTGGCACTTATTATGAATATCTAATTTTGAGTAAGTAATGGAAAATACCTATGGTGACCTCAAAGTTGATGGGTTTATCTCCAATCTTTCTGTCAATCATTGTGGCCTCCAGGAAAGACCCAAACAGGAAAAATTCCTCAACCTTCCCAGTTGCAGACTGTGAAATAAATAAAACAAATGAATGTGAATGCCACACCACCTTCTGCTTCTCTCTATTTAGAAACTATACATATGGAAACCAAATTCTGATGCACTTGGAAAACATATAACATAGTGGATCTGACAATTCAGTAATACAAAATGTCTGGAAGTGAGAACACACTGTGGTTATGGTCCTACTGTGCTCAGTTGAATTTGTTGTGTGACTTACATTGTCCCCCAACAAAAAGAAGCCACATTATGCAAACAGCATGTTAAATAATGCACCAGGTGGGCTAAATTGGGACAATTAATAATTCACAATCACAATGACCTTTCGGCAGGAGTAACAATCAGCTTCCTCTGCATGGCTGCCCAGGCAGGTAAGGGACCCACCTCTGAGATGTTGGGCACTCCCTCCAGCTGTACCTCCGTGGAGCTGGAAGTCTCAGGAGAGGAGGGGTCAAGTATCTCCACACCCAGGCTGATCAGCAGACGGGCCCTGAAGGACACACCCTCACCCAGTCCTTCGTTTAACTCCTGGTACTCGTCCATCATGGAGTATGTACGAGTGGAGCCATACATGTTGACCCAGGCAGGTCCCAGCGTGGGGAGGAAGCCTGAAAAAAGGGAGTAAATGCAATTTGTACCTGATAATTTGCAAATTAAGGATGGAAAGACAATGTCTGACAGATGCTCTGTATGATACTGAGTAGATCAGATTACAATTACAACATAATTCTCATTGCTAACAACCGAATTTGCTGAAAGTGATCCTATACCCAGAAGAGATCTGCTGCAGTTAAATGGATAGCAGGAATATAAAATTACGAATCACCTTTGTCCCCATCATTGGAAATCTTGCGTAAATCTATGAAGTGTGTTCCTATAGCAACGTCATTCACTTTATCTGAGTCACGGATCTGGAGCTTCATGCGTTTGCACAGTGGTGGAAACATCTCAGTAAAAACGATTTGCTCGTTCCAGATGGGCTCATAGCAGCTCTTTTGCACTGATGTTTTCCCCTGTAACCACACATCACAAGCATTATTAATACTTGAGACAGCTTAAGCAATGTACTGTTTGTGTAATTAAGAGTTTGACCTTGCTGAGATAAAAACAAAGGGCATCTATATTATCTATATTTATCTATTGCTTGCCTTCTGTCCAGCAAACACTACTTGGACATAAGGATCAATAAGGTCTTTATTTTCTCCTATAAAGGCCTTCTTGACGTTGGTCATGATGCTGGCGTTCATTCTAGGAAGTCCCTCTGCTCTGTAGATCTTTAGGTAATAGCGAGCCCACTGTCGCTCTGCAGGTACCCCCTCTGGTATCAACAGATTTCTGAAATATAAATAGTAAATGGTGAGATGAATTAATAAACATGTTGCGGTGGTAAGAAAGAAGCGGGATTATTTATAATTGAGAGTTCTGCAATGGCTCATTTACATATTTGTAAGAATCAATAATTATTTTCAATAAATGTTGTATTTACCCCTCTATGTCATCGTCATCAGCTTCATTGGCCTTGTGTGGAGTTTTTATAGTGTCTCCTTTGGCCACAACTGCAATATCACATTTAACATAGCCTTTGCATCCTGCTGTGATATCGTCTGGGTCGGTCAACAAAGCCCATTTGTGGTGAAACTGATGATCTGCAAGAGAAAAGAGAAAACAAATTTGCCAAACATTGAAATATATCTATTATCCTTTAGAACAATAAGACTGATTTGTTTTGATCCTTCACCTGGCTGGGTGTAGATTGTGCCAACGTCCAGTTTAAAAGTTCCAACCAGTGTTCCACTGCGCAGGAGATTTTTGGAGTGGATTACCTAAGGGTGAGTTTAAGGAGATAGAGATTGCATCGTTAAATATATTGTATTGCAACACATTAGGAATAATATAAATTGGCTTTAGATATCGAACTACTGTAAATTAAACGACATACAGACAACTTCAGGATTTTGTCGAACATAACATCTGGAGGAACGTGGAAGTCGAAGACAAAATACTGGAAAACAGAAAGAAAAGTTATAGAATTATAGAATATGCTGTTTGTGATGTTATTGTGGGTATCTTATATATGTATATATAAATGTGTGTGAGTGTATGTGTGTGTGTATATGCATACACCATACTCACTTCATTGTAGTATGGGCAGTTAGTTGACTCCTTCATTGAGGTGTATTTTTTATCTTCTCCAATCTCCACACAGACCATTGGGTCCATGTTCAGACCCACCAGCTGTCTGGCCTCAATCACTGTCACACTGACCTGAAATGAAATAGTCAAGTATTGGCAGAGTCTCTGGGTAATTAATTGATTTATAAAGTACAAATAGCACCACAAGTATGAATCCAGAAGTATGAATCTAAAGAAGTCAATAATCTTAAGATTTACTTGATAGTCTATTGGTCTTCCAGAACTGGGCTCCATCTTAATCTCTGGTTTTGATCTGCATAATAAAGAAATCAGAAATCAGTGACAAACAACAGAATTTATATGTGAGTCCCAGGTGACAACCTATGTGACAACATACAGATCAATGCTCAAGATGGTATTTACACACAATAAGAGTCATAATCCTGACACGGGCACAAGTATAGCAGTAAAATTCAGCCACAAGTGTCATGCTTGCCTCTTGTTTGACACATTGTCGGTGACAGCTGTGACTGAGGCCAGTGAGATAGTGTCAGGATCCGGAGCTCGTCCCATGCCCTGACGATCCAGGTTCTCTGTCTCCAGAATAGCTGGCTCATCTGGACATGATGTAAAAGATACACAATAGGGACATATTTTAAATACATTTAAACAACATGCACTACAAAGCTGGCTATTTCATTTATAGCTCAAGAAGTAATCTTATTATGTTTAGTCAAGTATCTGCTGAACTTGTATGTTTTAGGGTAAGAATAAATGTAGAAAATTCATTATAAAGTTTCCAGTTTGTTGATGGGAGTTGAAACATGACACCAGGCAGCATGAGTGTGTAATGTCACCCAGCATTTCCCACACACTTCTTTGCCCTAATCCTCTGCCACCCATCTTTGCTACTGATACCTCCGTTCCTGTCCTCCTTGTGTCCACGGTGCTTACTGCGCTTCATGCTTCAAAAGGGTTCTTTATGTGGTCTGTGGAAGAGATTTAAATGATTTATGCTTCAACATGTCTGCACTTTAAGGTGAATATTACTGTTTTTTATATAATGGTAGCAAACATCTGCATTAACTCTGAATTCATTAAACACCAAAGAAGTTGAATTAATTTTCTATTTGAGTTCTGCAGCCACAATCACATTTTTTGTGTGAACAGCCATAAAACCTGTTGCTGAAAAACAGGACTATACTGTACAGTGAACAGTCTAATCCACACAATACTCCAGTATCCGTTTACAAGACAGAAGGAGGCCAACTACTAATTGATCTCATGAAACACCTACGATACAAGTGGAAAATTACCTAAATTATTCACAGTGTTAAATTTTATATGCATGTCGACAGAAATCAAAATGTGACTTAAGAAACCTACATTATTTGAATGTGTAATGACATATTTGCACTTTAAGTCCTGCCTGTATGCCATTGATTTTAGAGCATTGTCTATGTGTTAACACACTGGTTTATCCTTCTAAAGAAGCTTTCAATTATTCAAAACAGCTGAGCGTAAAGCATCAATTAAAGAGGATGCATTTTAAATGCATTGAAAAAGATAAAACATTTAAAATAATGAAGCAGCAATAATTAATCTACTTTTCCACAGGTTCATTGTTTTAATTTCAAATGTAAAAAATGCCAGGTGTGAAGATTGCTGCTTAATTATTTTAAATGTTTTATCTTTTTCAATGCATGATTGGCTTTTTCTAAATTATACGGATTAGTAGGATTATTTGACTTAAATTTCTTAAATCATACTCAAATCAAAAAGTTCAGAAAAAACAATGAAGCACTAATATGTATTGTTACATGCTGATTAAACAAACAACAGACATCACAAGTAGTGATGATAGTAGAATATTCTAAATACATGCAGTATAGAAAGAACTGCAACAGATCTTGAATGTAAAGTTCTAAATATTCATGTAGTTTAAGACTAAAGTGTTAAAAGGTAAATTAAAACAGTAAACAACTTAACAGAACACAAATCGCTCCATCAAAGCAGGCAAAACATTCCTCTCCTGAATGACAAAACTTTTCTTCACATCCCAGCTTTACTTAACAAAATGTTGCTGAGGAATTAAAATAATCCGACGATACATACCATACAAGAAAACGATGCTCTTGTCTCCTTCCTCACAGTAGCTTCAGGAAGTTTCCTGGGAAGGAAATAGTTCCTGAACTTCTTTTTTTGTCTCTGATATGGAGGCAACACTACATACACATTTTAGACATATACACTGCAGTAAGAATAAGGCAACAAAGTTAGGATGCACAGAAAATAATTGGGTTTGTCCTATTCTGAAGTTGGGCAGGCGTGATGTGATACACCAATGAATAGTGCATGAATGTTGAACCCGAGACTGGTAACTATAACTAGGGCCTGCTGAGAGACGTCACTGTGAGCACAGGCTGCCAACCCACAAGGCTGAACACACAACAAAAGATATGTTAAACATATATTTTTGGGGCTTAAATTCTGATTCTGATCATCTTTTAGGGTGGTGTCTGAAAAGCCAACTGGCAACATGTGTGCCCAGGCTGTATAATGAATCAATTTTATATTTTGTGATTCTGCACAATTGACCTCAAAAAGAGTCACTCTAGTGAATGTAATGGATATTCAGGAAGTACTAGAGGCTGCATTTTGTGCATTTCAGAAGCAGCATAGCTCAAATGCCACAAAATGGAGGAAAGACAGATTTAGGTCTTTGTTGTATTACAAATGTTAGGCACATTACAGCCATTTATAATGTACAATTTATAATATTAATACAATCCTAAAGGGTAATTAATATATTGCCATGTTACCAGTGATAGAATTTCCTGGAAGTAAACAAAACGTCAGTCCAGGTTCCTTTTAATCTTTAATAGGATACTGGTCCAAACTAACAAAGGAATGACCTCAAGTCCTATTAACAATGCCTTGTTTTTTACGGGTTAAAAAATGACCTCAATGAGTCAAATACGAATAAAATGGAGCATAAAGCTTTTTACTTAAATGACTCAGTTAAGAAAGACATGGCTGTGGCAGAAATGTCTGCTTCCCTTCTGAGGATATGGACAAACTGTACAAAGGCAAATACAGACAAGGAGTGAACACAGACATCAACTATAGAGTTCACGTTGTTGGCAGAAAAATAGACACAGCAATGTTCACAGGAAGAGTCACACAGAACAGACAGTATAAATCAAACGTGACAACAACAGTGTGCTGTGTTTCCTCACAAACATTTCACTGTGATTGTCCCTTACAGGATTAATTACATGTGCCAAATAAACGTGAGTAAATGGTTGATTGAACTAAAAAAATGCAGTACTAAATGCACTGATTATGTTACATTATTTTGCTGAGTTGAGCTGCTGAGGTGAGGCATGCTTTAGCAGCTTCTATTCAATGCAACTCTTATTAAATGCTGAAGTACAACTCATCGTCTCATCAATAACACATACAACCAGTCTGTCGGCCATACGTCAAGGTCTAAAGTTGCTGGTGTCCGATGAAACAAGGTTCTGAATTATTTAAGCCCTCCAGTCAGTGTTGCATGAGGCATCCTCATTATGTGAAGGTATCACTGTTCACAACAGAAGAAATAGATTTTGCATGAAGGGAATATCAGCAAAACATGTATATGATCATTAATATCACATATAATAAAACATATTTATAAAGTATCGTACACATTAAGTAAATAATAACATACTATATGAAAGGAAACACATATAAAGTAGCATTTAAAATATTTAAATCAAATTAAATATCATTCTAAACTTTACGTAACTGTTTTCCTAGTGTCTTTATCTAAAACTTTAACGGATGCACCTTTTCTTATTTGCTCAGTTGTAAGTGTGTGATACTTTCAGTGACACCAACTTGGCCACACTGGTGAGGGATTCTGCCCTTAATTACATACATCAATACCGGCTAAGAGGGGTTGAGGACATGGCCTATTTCCTCCAGGATGACCGGTAACCATTTCAACAATCGTGCACAGTTACCCGTTGCCCCTGTAGTCTGATATACTAACCTCATTCTCTGATGGATGTCATCAAATACAACTTTAAACACCTTGATTCTGACATCAGCCACCAAACTATTGTGCCATAATTGACTTTTCTGGTGAACTCTTGTGAAGAGATAAATGTGTTCAACTTATTTAATTCTTGTTTTCATCAGATTGTATGACTCCCAGTGGAGCGTAGTCTCTGGTACAAAATCTGGTCTTAAAATCTAAAATATTTCTACAATAAAAAAGTTGTATGTATTTTGGCTGAATATTTAAGCAACATTAATGAATATGCATGAGCAAGCTACCAGGGCCATAAAATCGACACCTTCGGCAATGTCATCTAAGGTGAACCACAGAATGACTTGATACCAACCATGCAATCTTATACCATGTAGGTCCAGTGTCCGCAGACGTTTTTTGGCTGTTGGTTGCAGCCTGGTTATCACCATCTTGTTGGGCTTCATTGACTCTGTGAGAACACCACCTGACCATGGTGTACTGTATCCCATCTCTCGGAAGGGGGAGGCTGGCGAGTGTTGCAAGCTTCATCCCTGAAACACAGCCAGAATCCATTGTTATTGTTGGTGTCAACTTTACTAGACAGCAAGCACGTAGGGCCCAGGTAGACTTGACCTCTGGTGACCCCAAAGAACTTAATTCCTCAAAACCAAAATGGTTATTTTTTTTCTATGGTTTGAAAAGTACTATGTCAACGAACCCTCGCAGCCTATGGACAAACAAAGGTCCAGCCAATTTGTGGCTTTGTTTTCATTGATTTACCCTTTCATCCAATACTATGGCAAGCCATTTTATCATTTACTAGTAGGACTGAACATGTCAGTCAATCATTCATCTTCTATACCCGCTTATTCCTCACTAGGGTCACGGGGGTCTGCTGGAGCCAATCTCAGCACACATGAGAGGCAGGGATACACTCCAGATCCATATCTTTCTCTCTCACCCACCCACACATCATGCATTCTCATGCATAACGCATGACTCATGCATTATGCGGATCCAGGCTACAGTGCAGTTCTATCAAACAGTGCACACACAAACATAGAGAGAGAGAGACACACACACACACACACACACACACAGCAGTTCCCTCGGGGAGACATCAGTTGATAATCATAGCTCTGGTACTGCCAAGTGGGTCTGTTTGCTCTGCTAGTTAAGTTAACTAACACTGTTGTGTCAGCCTGTGATTACCAAGGGCCAAACTCCAGTGCTGAGCAGTGAACATGATGAGGAATTTCAAAAAACTGCAGTTCCTTAAAAGGCCACCTAAGGCTGTTCGTAAAAGCGAGTCAATCTCCTTAGACCGCCCATGTTCAATTACAAAACTTTACAGCAGAAAAAACATGCTTACAGTCTGGTGCAAAGAAATGTTTTGGTCTGCATAGATAATTACATTATTCATGAAAGTAGTGGTGAAGTTGAATTTTTACCTCAAATCTAAACATAACCAAAGAGGTTATGTTTTAGCTGGTCAGTCTGTTTGTTAGCAAAATACCTCAAAATATTTTAAGTTTTGAGGATTTCATCAAATTTTCAGTGAATGTTGGGAATGGTACCATGAACAGGTGATTGAGTTTTGGTAATGATCCTGAAGAAATCCTGGTTTCTGGACCACTTTTAATTTTAAATGGCCCTTCGAGCAGGCGCCATTGTTTTGAGCCTCCTGGTAGTGACATCTTGCAACTGCATAGCTTGTTTTCTATGCACACTACGCCAGACATACTAACGCTATATGTACTCTTATTGTTAAGGATATTACTTGTGCATTATCACTGAGCAGTCATGAAGTTGCACTTGATTTCTTGTTAGAATAGCAACTTTATTTTGGAGTAATGTATATCCACGTTTTACAGACAACAGTGATGATAATTGATACTTTTCATTCCATGATAGTGCATGTATTCAATAAGCATAGGACCTGTCACAGCGGTGAGGTTGTCTTTTCTGGGTTTTTCGTCATGTGCATTTCCTGTCTTATTTTGAAAATCTAACTCTCTTCTTGTTTCAGGTCACTTGCCTTTCCTCATGGTTCACCAGTCTGATTGTCTACCCTGATTCCTGATTGTGTCCACCTGTTCCCAATTTCCCCTCCATGTGTATTTATAGTCCGCGTCATTGCACCCAAGCTAGCTCTTGACCCACAGCCTTTTGCCTTGTCCATGTTCAGTGTTGTAAGTGTCATAGCATTTGTTCAGATTTAGAGAATATAGTGTTTCATAGCCTCTGTTGTCCTGCAGGATTGTTTTTGATTTTATTATTTTTGGTAGTTTTTCATCCTTCGAGATTGTTTTTGTTTCTAGTCTTAGATGGTATACTGAGATTAGCAATAGTCATAGTGTTTTCCTCCTCCTGGAGCAAGTTTATTTTGGTTAACCTTTCTAGTCATTCTTTCCCCCTTTTTGTGAAGCGTTTTTCTTTTTGAGATTAGTTTCTTTGTTACTGCGATAGCGTGAGTGTAGTTAGACCTCTTGGGTAGATAGAGTATTTAGTTTATAGAGTAGTGTTGTACATTTTATAGCTCCTTGTTGCTGCAGTCCGGGAACAATAAAACCTGATTTCAGCATCTGAGTCCTCCTTTCGTTCTGGGCCTGACAGGACCACAGTGTTTGGGAGTCACAATATGCTTGGTGGAGGTCTGATTGCTTTTCTAGTTTCATAACTTGTCCGTTTACATTTTATTTAGACTGTAAATTCATAAATCTACATAATGAGGGGCATGTCCTTTTTGAATGACAGCTAACTGGCAGGTCTCTGCTGGGTTTGATGCTAACAGTTCCTCAGCTAATGAGACAGTGAACTTCACCTCTGGCTGTTTCTTATATATATAAAGTCTATAGTGAGTACAGTAAATGTCTTGTATTTTGTTAGCTACAGTAGATGGTCCAGCCAACTAATGCTACATTTAGGTAACTTAGATAAGCTAATGCTGTTGCTAAACTAGAGCGAGTAGGACCATTTTGCCTCATATCACATTTTGACAAGTTTGTCATGACAAATTCCATAATCCAGCAGCCACTACACTTTTTTGAATGATTCATTTTAAAGGAATCCAAATGTACGTTTGTAGAAATATTAACGCTGCCGCTGGTGTGTCCATAATTTTCTTCTACTGTAGCTCTCTGCTTCTGTCATGAGTAAATCATGGATCTATTATAAAATTATATATCCATGGATTAAAGTATTAGAGTCGGTAAACTCACCACTAAGTTATTTTAGCTGCTAATAAACTTGTTGCCACATAGTGGTTGGGGTCTACATCGACGCAGATCTCCTGTAAGTGTCCCAACGACAACCATGACATTAAAACATTAATTTAGAAAACATTACATGTTTTTGTTCAACACAATTAATACATTCATTAATACAATGAATGTATTAATTGTAGATAATACATTTGAAATTTATAATTTGGCCTCCCCCATACTGTTTAAGCGGGATTCTCTGGCGGGATTTGAGGAAAGGATGGACCAGAAAAGGGACAGAATGTTGACTTCATCTTCTCGTGCAAGGCAGGAACTTGCATTTCAAAGTCAAGAAGGAATAGATTTTCTTTTTCCAGTGCAGCCACATTGACTTGAAATAGTAGGTAAACTCAGGTGTTAACAATGATACTAATTAAGGTTCATGTCCATGCATGTCAGCCAGGCTGGAAAGGCTCTGCTACAGAATGGAAAAGAACCTTAATCAGTATTACTGCTAACACCTGTGTTTACCTTCTCTTCATGTGTATATGGATGCTATGGAAAAGGGTTTTATATTCTGCCAATAGGCGATTTTTTCCGAAGTTGTAGTCCAGTAATAGATGGTAAGTTTCCTTATTTGTTTTGGTATTTCAGCACCGTGGACTTTGTATATTTGTAGTTTTATTATTACATTTCATCTTTAAGTTTTCTGCATTAACTAACTTTTCTATGTATGTATATGAAACAAAGTGCTAACCTTAAACCCACTGTTATCTCACATGTGCATCAATTTCTCTCAAAATCCTGTTTCGCTCGTCGACGTCAAAAAGAATCCTAATGTTGCTTAACTGTTAGTTAACGTGCATTTGGAGGTCAAAGGTTCATAAAACATTTGGCCATCATCAGGTCTCGAATATAGTAAATAACAAACATATCAGTAAATAGTGAAATAAGTCACTATTTGGAAGGAGATGTTCATTAGTCCTATACAGCCTTCCTCGTTAGTATAGTGGACAGTATCTCCGCCTGTCACGCGGAAGACCGGGGTTCGATTCCCCGACGGGGAGTTCCTTTTTGTGATAGTATTTTTCACTGCAGATATATATCTTTAGCCTCTATTTAGGTTTCAAATTATTACCGATTTCATTTTTCATTGAGAACATTGAGCTCATTGAGATCATTAGAACTCTGTTTTATGTTCTCATTACTATTCTTGTTTGCAATATGTCTTTTGGGGGCGATGTTTAAACTCTTCTGAAAATAAAAACGAATTCAAAATATATTGTATTTTCCAAATGATACTTTTAAGGCTATTTTAATAACACTGAAGATCCTTAAATTGCATAACTATGTAAGGAGTTAAGAGTACTTCTTTCACCACTGACAAAATTTAACTAAACACCAAATGTCATATAGGCTAATGAAAATCTGTATTCGAAAAGAGTTTGCGGTTTGGAATACAACCTGTCTCCCTCTAATATAATTATTATAGTATTATAGTTAGTTAACGCAGTGTACGGACATTACTGACAGTCAAGGAAGGCAGCGTCAAATACGCGCCTTACGTAGTAGTCACGTGATTGCGTCAACAGAAACAAACATGGCGCCGCGAAAGTGAGGAAAACTCTGCTGTGAGTGTATTTAAACCGACATTCGTCCGGTTAATTGTTGTGTTTAGTAGCAGTTGAGCACATAAATAAACAAAAAACTACACGTACACTTTAATTATACGGTTAATTACATAGGTGATGTAATGTAATGACACTTATTCACAGTTTGGTCAGTTTGTTTCCGTATCAATCGATGTTCTCGCAATGTTACATGTTAACATTGCAGCTTAACATTGATTTAATGTGTTAACTTCTGTTTTCTGACTCGGCTCTTTCTAAAACTTTACCACAGATGGTAGTTAGAAGAAGAGGGTGACACTCATCATCTTCAGGTAAATCAGGTAAATACTGCTGAGCTCACTTTAACCCTCCTGTTATGTTACGGGTCAAATTGACCCGTTTTAAAGTTTGAAGATCTAGGATCTAGGAAAAATTGATAAAAGCATTTTTCAGTCTGAAACTTATTCTGCTTTCCTTAATTAGTGTAATCAGCATATAGTATTACAATGGTTTATCTCACATATCTGCAACCTCCCCCTGCATGTCTATATCACATAGGAACCTTGCAACTGTGAGACATGACTGAATTATCCTTATTAAACCATTACCTGTTAAATGTAAGCAATACTATTGCACTAAATATTAGGAGAATAGTTAGTAATTGAGTTAGTAATAAAACCCTAACCCTACCCTAACCCTAACCTTGTAAGGATTTTTGGGGGGGTGTTTCGGACATCTTTTGGATAATTAAACATAATTAAACATGCACCTGGTCAAATTGACCCAGGGACACCATTTCTGTTCCTGAGAAAATTACATAACAAGAGTGTTAAAAAGTGTTACAGAATCTGTCTTAAAACCAACTGTCAGGAGTCCAAATGAACATTGAAACACAGTGATTAGAAGATATTGTCATAATGCACTTGCTATGTAAGTGACAGGGATGAAACCTACAAGCTTCCTTCTGTTCAAAAATATATTTACAAGTTTACCTGGAATTAACAAAATGTCAGCTGAGCAAATGAGTCATGTCAATTAGATATATTTATACGTTACAGTCTTTTAGTGGCAAAGTCTCTGTTTTCCACCACAGCTCTATATGGAACCACAAGGAGGGAATATAATGTTAAAAAGACTAACTGTGGCACTTGATATAACAAACTCATGACTGATGAAGGCTCAAAAGCTTTAGATCAGGAGTTTTTTACTAGCCAGTAGGAGTTAATGATTACAGCTAAGACAATGTTTATCTGTGTTCACGTGGATAGGTTTTTGTGTTTTCATAAACAAAACAAAAATTGTGACTCTCTACCTTAACTTGGAAAATGATTGTCTGTTTTTTGCTTTTTTCATTTTCATTAATATTTACTGTTTAGTTAATTAAGAAAATTAATGGCTGATTTAATCTTAATTATTAGTTCCATCTTGTCAAAGAACTGCTACTGAAAATGAGCCAGCTGGTTAATCCTGGCAGATTTACAGATGTCAATTAATGTGTTGTCCTTATAAATCGTGAAATAAAATCAGTTCACAACAGTCATAATTCACATGCTTGAAAGGATAGAAAACAGAAAAAATATCAAGAATCTAACAAGAGTGTTGTGAATCTACATTGAAAGTGAATATTTTTTTTGCGTTTCTGTTTCTTAAAGTTGCTCAGGAGCAGACCAGGATGGCTCTGAGGGAGCAAATCAAGGATGTTACCTCTGAGAGCCAACAGACGGATGAAGAGACTCAGCTGGACGAGGATCTGGACGATGGAGATGACAAGGTGAAGCAATGTGAATATTGGCTGAAATCAGCTGAGAGAAGATTTGATGACCAACTATAGCTGGTAGTGAATTGTAAGAAAATGAATCTTTTAAACATAGTTTGCTGAAGTCTTCTTAATATTAGTCTGTTTCTATACATTTGCTGTTGAATTTTGAAAGGGGAAAATGGACAAAAAGATCACTCTCCAAGAAACAACTGCAAAAGAACTTGCTTTTCTTTGTTTTTCCAGGATGAGTTATCTACATCTCTTCTGTCACAATCATCAGCAAGAGGAAAATCCAGAAAGAAGGAACATAAGACAAAATCTAAAAGTATGTTCACCACCCTGTCTACAACAAACTATTTCTGTTAGCTGTTTGGTGCTGAGCAGGTAGTGTACAGTGGGTTTTTGAAACTTTTCTTTGAAAACAGCTGACTGCAGCAGCCCAAAACAATGCAATGGGAACACCGTGGGTGAACCAAAACCAAACCAAAAAAGTTGCAACTGGAATCAGCTGAAACTTGTTATAAACCCCTGTAAAGTCAAGAGTAGCTGCAGAGTCATTGATAGTCTCTGTAGGTCAATCAATATGAGCCATAACCAACACATTATAGCTGCTCAGATTTATGAACAATAGTAGTTTACAGATTAAATTTAGGTTACAGTAAGTAAAAAAAAAAAAACTTTCACTGTTCATATGCTGCCTGATAAGTTATTATTGTTGTTGTTGTCATGCTATGATAGAGGTAAAGAATAGCATTGCTATCCTTTAATATACGTATCATTACATTTACTAATTAAATTATTAAATATACTGACAAGCTGGGTCCCTGTGTATCTGTAATCATAAATGGAAAACTGACCATTGTGTTCCCTGATGTGACTTTATGTCTGTGTTGTTGTCAGAGATGACAGAGGAGGAGATGATGGACCTGGCTTTGCGTCTCAGTGAACAGGAAGCCAGTGCCACTGCACTTAGACAGCAGCAAGAAGAAGAGGCCATGATGAAAGCCATTCAAGAGAGTGTGAGTTTTGAATGGTTGTGTTTAAAAAAAAAAATCAATTATTGTGGCAAATTTTTCATTTCAAGAAGGCATTTTGGTGGTCACACCTCCTGCTGCATTTCTGTGATTCTGTTAATCAACAATAGTGAGCACAACCGCTTTTATCTTGGGTTTTTTTTTACCCCCTTCATTTACAGGCTTTTAATCATGTCTCAGCCAGACATTCCCTATGATAATATAAGGATATATTTGGGATACCCAGAACTTCATCATTGGTTTCTCAGTTGTATTATATAACTTCTCTGAGAAGTTTTTTTTTTTTAATTTAAAGTTTTATTTTGGTTTCCTGTGTCATGAATGCCAAACAAAATCCATTTTCCTACTTCTGTTTGGGAGAAACATGTTCTGACATATGGAATTCCAGTTTCTATGACATTTTGGGGTGTCATGGAACTCCACCTCTTGTGAAAACAGTGCAGTATTCAAGTTGTCCTGAGAAGACACATTTGGAAAGTCTGACATTCTCAACAACCCTGAGTTGAGAATCCACAATGGCTGCTCTAAGCATAAACAGTGAAAGCTTAGTAATATACTGTTAATTAGCACTTCTTTCTTATTAAATTGGTCAAACACACAGTACTGCCTGACTTCTATCTCTGGACATGTTTCTTTTTGTTTTTTCAGCTTGTTATAAAATAGAACACCATCAACTCAGGAGTGATAGCATTTTTAGCTCTGACTTGCGAGGTAACTGGAACGCAGCATAAGTCTCTGTCAAAGACACTGGTACTTTCTGCTGACGTTCATCTCCTTTTATATGCTCAGCTGGCTGTTGTGAAGTATGAGGAGCTGCTGAGTTTTTCCTCATTCTGTATTTTTCAAAGTTGTGGCTTTTCTCTCCTAGATGGGTAGAGAAACACAGCTATACCTGCCTTCCCAAAGTCAGAGCCTGCTCCCAGAAGCTCAACCTTCACTCAGACTTTCCTCACGACGGAAACTCCTGTTATTAAACGGGAAGACAGCGTCCGCATCACAGGAGAGATCTGGTGAGACACCGAAGACCACCGGATCAGATGTTACATATCCTATGATGCTGAGTTTAGCAGATCTCCATGATGTTAGAACATCCGACTACAAGCAACATTTAACACCTCAATCCACTCTAGGGCTATAGGACTGATCATAGCAAGTTTTCTTTTGCACCAACACTGACAAGTAAAGTGTGATTTTTACTGAAGTACCACTGCAGGAAAAATACTTATTGAATAGAAACAGAATGTGAACTACTTTAGCACTTAATCAAACCAACTGAAATGCCTGTGACTGCCATGCTTCATTGTATTCACAGGGATGAATGGACCAGGACAGGAAAATAATAACAGGAATAAAAAGAGGAAAAGGAAAGAAGGAAGTCCTCTGCTGGAGATGCCAGACTTGTCACAGAAAAGCTGCTCTCAGGCTTCATCCTGCAGCTCCATGTCTCCCTCTGTGCTTCCAGACTCACCCGAGGTCAGCCCAATACATTTTTGACTCTTCTTCACATTTTGCATATATGTCTATAATAATTGTTAATTGTCATGGATGTATAGTGTGAGTATTTGTCTTTTGAGTCTATAAAATGCCAGAATACAGTGCTGGTCACATTTTCTTAAAGCCTGGTGTGATTCTTTTTATTCATTATTTTAATTTGGAATTTTACTTCTTGATCGATGAACCTGTTGGTGTCAACTTTTTCAGAGCCTCAAGTGATGTTTAAATTATTAGTTTTTGTCCGACAGCCAGTTCAAAACAAAAATAACTTTTACAATGATACCAAATCAGCAAATCCTCAAAGTAGAGAAGTTTGAAGTAGCAAATTTTTAGCATTTTTTTCTTTGATTGATTGAATTGATTATCAACACGTTTTGTTTTTTTTGACTTACTGAGCCAATTTACACTTACATTAGGCATTTTACTTGAGACTTGAATTAATTGATTAACAAAGTTCTTGCTCATTAGTTTTCTGTCAATTGAGTGATTGTTTTGCTTCAGCAGCAGCTAGACGCAGGCTGCCAATTCACCAACAAAGCAAGCAGCAAGGCAGACAGAAGCTCTGAGGAGGAGGACTTTAACTTACATATGTTTACACTTCTCAAATGACTTGCAAATGAATGCAAAGTGAATGCAGATATTTGCACACTACATGCTCTGCAGAAATTGAACTGAAAAATCAGTTTACTGATTTTTGAATTTCTCAATTATTAATAAGCACTCAAAGCTTCAAAGCATTCAGTACAACCCCACATATTAAATCTCTATGTCTTGTTGATATCTGTATGTATTTTTTTTTCTCTTACTGCTGAAGCAGAGTTGTGACTCCACCCAGATCGATGAAACTCAGCTCTGTAAATCTCCTGTCTTCCCCTCAACTGACCCCAGACCCGAGGTCCGTGTCAAGCGGTTGAGCCATGGCATGCTGCAGACCTGCAGATCTTCAGGGTTTGTGTTGTGCTCTCAGGACAGTTTATCCTCAAACCCAAACCATCTTTCTTCTCAACCCAAGAGCCCAACGTTTCCCAAAAGCCCCAGCACCCTTGCTTTGACGAAGAGCACAGCGTGTCCTAAAAGTCCCGTCTTCTCAGAGATTGATCAGGGAGATGATGAAGAGATGGAGCTGAGTCCGGAGTATTATAAAAGTCCAGTATTTGGTAGGAATTTTCAGCATGAGAGGCTTCCAACTGCCTGCAAACCAACAAGTGAAAACTCAGGGTGCATTTTCTCCTCTCAGGAGAGTTTGTCCTCCTCTGCGAGGCCCACATCCTGCCGGTCCAGGAGCCCAGTATTTCCAAGAAGTTCAAGTATTCCGAAGAAGGTCGTCACTTCAGAGACATCAGCATTCCCCAAAAGTCCTGTCCCCTCAGACACCAAGAGAGGACAGGACGGACAGACTGAACAGTGTCATGGACATGCTACAACGACACAAAATATTCAGCTGGAAAGGCAGAAGAAGTCTTCTGTGATGTCTTCAGCTGCAGAGCTGACTTCAGGCAGTGAAGAGGATCCACATCAACGGTCCACCAAAGATCCTCCTCTGTGCTTGAGGCAGGTCAGTTAACATGTCTGTGTGTGATGGGCAGGAGGGATCCTTCTCCCAGGATGGACAGAATGAAGCTAAGATAACCGCTTCAATGTTTGTTGTAAAAAGCATCATTTACCCTCTATCATTTGTCTTTGATCCCCTCATGCAGTCGTAACATCCAGATACTTTGTAGTTTCCTTCTTATTTTTGTGTTCTTTCTACTTTTAAAATATAGGACAGGAGGATGGATCACAGTCAAGACGGCACATTTAACAAGAGCACCCTGTTACTCGATTCAGGTACAGTAAAACCTCAGATCACCTCTGCCTTGTGGAGGAGTCGTTATGTGCTGATCTACCTCAAACAGTGAAATCAGATGATGTCCTGTTCAGTGAGTTGCTGTTCTTTACTGTTTGTGTTTTCTAGTTTTAGATGATTCAGAGCAGCTGAATGAAAGTTCCAAGGAGTGGAACTCTGAAATAGAGCTGACCAGTGACATGAGGCTGCACTGGTCTGACGAGGACGAGGATGTGACAGTAATGATGACCATTGTTTTATTTGCATTGCATATTGCTGGACTTTGTAATTATATAGTTTGTGGACAATTAGGACTTTGTCACAGAGGAAGAAGATATATCACACACAATTCTTGATAGAAGATCAGTTCATCATTGTTAGTTCCAGCCTTTAATGGAATTTGTTGTCAACATATTGCATAAATACCTTCAATATTGTTTAATATCAATATCTTGACATAATTCGATTTTGTACACATCGACAAGCTATCGTTATAATTTTACTAACAATTCAAACTTTTCAATAGATGTATTGTATCATGAAAATCACATGCTTTTGGCAGTTTATGCTGTCCTTACGGTTCTTCCCTCCATGTGTTGCAGCCTGTCGGCTCACCCAGCCCGATTTTCCCAGAGGAGAGACCCGTCCATCAGGCAGACGGCTCAGCTGCCTCCCTGAACCATGTGACTGCAGCTTCTCCTGGGAAGAATGGACCGAACTGCAGGTCAGATCAAATTTACTTCATCATAAGGTAACAACACTCTCAAATATTGACGTCTGTGTTCCACAGTTATGTTAAAAAAGGTTTAAGACATTTAGGATGTTCTGGCGTGGGTACTTTCGCTGACAATCAAGGAACCTTTGAAGGTGATATTGGGTAGGCTTCGCTGTCTGTGAACACAAGCAGCAAATGTTTGGGCCAGATTATTTAAAACAAAAAACACTTTTTCAGTGCTTGTGTTTAAATATTTTGGTCTCTGATGTTCCTGCTAAACACACAAAGTGTTAAATATAAGACCATGCACTCATTCTGTTGGAGTCTGTTGCTGAAACTTTGTTGAACACAAGCACAACGTAATTTTAAAATAAGATTCCTTTAACACAGGAAGGCAAAACTAAATTGAAGCATTTCCTTAGTGCTGAAAGGCAACAGGTTAATATTGAGGTATTGATAGTTTTATTTCAGTGAAAGATCCCAATACAGTCCCTTTTGAATAAATAGTTAAGTTTAACATAAATTGATTCATGTATATTAGAAGAAGGTCTTGTGACAAAACTTGCCAACATGTTTATATTTCCAGCCTGAATCCACGCATGTGTGTCGACACGTTTACTGAGGATCAGAGCAGCTTGAACAGACGCGTCTCGCTCCAACCTTCTACCTCTTCTACATCCACCTGCCGGGAGCAGTTTTCCATCACAGAGCAAGAATCGCAGCCAGTCAGCAGTAGGTCAGTCGTGTCTGGGGAGCCTGCAGGTGGGCTGAGAGTTCACTACTACTGGGGGGTTCCCTTCTGTCCTCGAGGCCTCAACCCAGACTCCTACACACAGGTGTGCTTCATCTTATGATCAGTCTATCTCTTGACTAGTGTTGTAGTCCATTGTTCTCTCACAGTCAACCACATAGACACACACATACAGTCCAAAGGTTGACACAGGAATTTTTTTTTTGTCATTTACTGTTTGACCTTAGTTTTGTGTTTACATTTACACCTTTTATGTATAGGACATATTTGCTTTTGTGTAATTTTTTTAATCCTCCTCTAATCTTTAGTAAAACCTTTTCTTCAATTATTAACCTGTGTAGTTGTGAGATTTTTATTAAAGTCAAACGCACAGTTTTTAGAAATATTCCAGGAGTTTTGATTTTTACCTATTGTTTTACAGACTAATGGATGAATTTTTAATAAAGCGGTTAGAGTAACTGATCATGAAAATATTTGTGTAAGTTTCCTACTGTAGACCATAAAGTAATGACTTTATTCTTTTTGTAGAAATGTAAGAGATATCAAATTTGTCATCTGTCCGTTGGTCAGGTGATCTTGGCTCAGATGGAGGTGTATGAGAAGAGTCTGAAGCAGGCTCAGAGGTGTCTGCTGAGGAAGGCTGAGTGGGGGGAGCCTATTCTACCACAGCTGGAGGTACAATTCTTTTGATTTACTTAACAGAAACACTGAACCTCAAAGAATCAAGCACAGATTCAACTATGACTTAATTTGACTTAAACATTTCAAGGTACAGCGTGTAGTTTCTGGTGGCGTCTATTTATGATGTTGCAGATTGCAACCAACTGAGTACTCCAAGTGTGTAAGAGAAACTGCAGTGGCTGTGTGAGATAATATATTTTATTTCTGCCATGTCTGTTCCTCTAGATGCTGCTAAATGCAGCCAAATCTTACACTGGACCTTTTAACAGAAACCGTGTACATATAAATGCCCTTTGTATACAGTAAAGATTTAGGTTTGAGAGATTAAGTCATGGTCAGATTGATGCAATTATAGTTTTCTTCCCTTAGAAAATACAAAACATGTTTGTTGAACATTGCTGTGAGTTGAGACACCTGTGGACATTAACATCTAAGCTGTTTTATAGCTAATTTTTCAAAGAGAATCATCAAAAGACACTGTGAGTCATTTAACAAACATTGATTTATTTTCTTTCCTAGAAATCTCCTTCACCAGAGTTGCCTGCTGAATCAACCCAAGAGTTTGTCCCTCGAAGGTAAAACCTGACAGAATGAATAATATTTGTTTTTCTGTTGCTTAATTTACCACAGTTTGTTTTATCTGTATTAGCTGTGAGCTCTTGCTCTTTCCACACAGTGTAAACCAGTATTTGTCTGACACCACAGTGATAAGATATCCTGGCAAGTTTATTTGTATGAGACAAAACAACAAGGCAATTCAAAGTGCTTTAAATAAAAAGCATCAAGAAAAGTAACCAGAAGCAATATAAAAATAGATATACAGATAGGTTTTAAAAGCAGTAGAATATGTAGGTATGTATATGTATGCTTGTATGTATGTGTATATACAATGTATGCATATATTATGTATTATTACACACAATCTATATCATTTTTACTTTTTTGAAAGGAATTATGAAATAATTTTCTAAAGCGAATGGGGGTTAAAAAATGTTCCTGTGATATTTAGATTTTATGGAAAGGGTCAGTCATTGTCTCCAATAACTGGACAGTACTATGATTTTGCCACTAGGTGTCACTAGTTAATTTCAGCAGTAAAGCAATAAATTGGACTGACCTTAATATAATAGTTGAGTTAAATTTGAAACAGCAGTAGGTATACATAGATTAAAAAAGTTGTTTTTGATGTTTGTTTTTGATAATTGAGATTAACAGAATAATAACCAATAATATTTTACTTGACAGTTTTACTTCGTTCATCTATATACTGCTGTTATCTGGAAACAAAATGAATTAACTTTGATCTAAATCACTCAACAGTGTCCATGTCAGGTGAAGGACCAGCTCTTTATGATAAAATTATCACATTTAACAGTATAATTTAATTTGGCTAAATATTGCATGTCATTAAATTGGGTGTTTTTGTAATGTTACAGTTTAACATGTTCTGTGCTGCATCTGATGTAATAAACTGTTCATTGAACACATTTTCAGGCGGGCTCTCAGATTGAGAGGCAGAAAACTTAGTGAGGCAGCAGATAGTCCTGCAGCTGAGACAGAGGAGGAAGAAGACAAGAAGGATGAGGACAAGGAGGAAACAGGAAAAAAAGAAGAAGAGCGGAATGAAAGAGGAGAAGAACAGGTGGATACTGATGACTGCAGGGTTTGTCCAGGTACTGAAGCATCTCGAAGATACTTGTATTTGTTTTATTGTTTAAAATGCTCACCTTAAACATACTCCAGGAGACTTCTACATTACCAAGAATGGCTGAGACAACTCAACCTTGATCAATGCCAAGTCAACTTGGATTTTTATATATAGGCATCTTGACGAAATATGTCATATTATGACATAAAGAGCCTCAAATAACTATCATTTTTGTGTGGCCCGCATATTCAGTTTATTATATGAAGTAGAGCTAAATAATTTAGTTGTAGTTTCACCCTTTTGCTGTTGAGATTTAAATAAAACCACCGACTGACTGCTTCTATTGTTTGTTTTTGTTTTTTTTAATACAGAGACTCAATTGAGTGACAATGACAGCACACAAGATCTGATGATTACCGTTGAGGATGGTGCAAAGGTGGGATTTTTGTTGTTTTGAGTTTTTTTGTTTTTTTTTTAATTTACTTTTGGTCTGCAAATAAGAGTTTGGAAGGAAATTAAAAGGAAATTCCTGCAAACAAAACAGTTCAGTAGGAAAATAACAACATACCAGGCTGAATATATAAAATGAACACATAAAATGACTTATAATTTGTGTCTAATATGTTCTTTAAGCAGAATTGTTCATTGTCTATTTAATGAGTAAATCCTTAAATGTCATCTCCTTTAAAATCCAGAATGCATAAATCTGTAATTATGCCCTTGATGCTTAAAGATTCAATGCGATACTTGTTGGTTATAATTCTACTTTATTATTTGTTCCTGAAGGGCAATTGGTTTGGTAATGGTAAAAGGGAGGTAACCCTGAATACAGAAAAAAAATCAAATACAAATTCTCATCTCATGTTCATCAGATTTCTCCACAGCTGCAACCTAAAAGTCCTGAGCAATCTGAAGTTGAGATGATCCTCCAAGTTGACTCTCCAGCCAGAGACGAGCAGCAGGAAGAGGAGAACATAGAGGTGGATGGTAAGACTTCATGAATGTGACAGAAATAAATTATTTAAAAATGAAAAATATCACTCAACAATGACTGTATGTTTCTGTTTGCAGCCCCAGTGGACACAGAGATGGAGGGAAACAACCCTGTCAGCAGCCAAAATGTGACAAAAGAGTGGAAGGAGGAGGACAGAGGGGCTCTGAATGTGGAGGAGATAAAGGACAGATGGCTTCAAAGGTCAAAGTCTCCTGAACCGCAGCCAGTCGTCATCCCTCAGAGAGCCGAAACCAATGTAGATTGTCCCATCTGTCAGGGATCCTTCCCTGTGGCAGAGATCGAGATGCATGCAGCGTACTGTGATGGAGAGGTGGCTGTCGTGCAGGACAACAGGACAGAGGTCGATTGTTTCCAAGGTGAAAGACACTGAAATACCAGACAAACTATATACTGTATACTGCACAGGTGTAGGTTTGGTTTTAAAGTTGGTATGGACATCTTTCCACTTACACATGTGTATACTGACACAGAAAGAGTTTTGTTAAATGTTGAATTTGGCTGAAATAGACATCATGAAATACATTTTTCTCATTTTAAATGGATATATCATATGTAAATAGTTAGCGGTACACAAATGGTGCTCTTTGTTCTGTAAATGTAAAAAGACTTTTAGAAATCTGACTTTGCTAAACAAAGTACAGCTGATTCTGGTATGAATTGAGAGTGTAAATGAATACATTATTCAGATATTCTTTTTGAATGAATATTAACCTGTGTTGTGGTAATGGATTCAAATGTCACCATCTTCTCCACTTTCTAGTGACTTCAAAACTACGTAAAAGAACAAGGAGAGCTGACGAGCCGACTGACCCTTCTAACGTTGGCAAGTAAGTATGTATGATCTGTTTTCACTGCAGCGGCTCAGTGTTTTGGACGAATTATTTATTTTATTTGTTTTTCATAGGAACCAAGAGAAATGTTTTATTTGTCAGAAAGCTGTTCCTCTGAGAACCTACAGCCGGCACACTGAGCTCTGCATTCAGCAGCAGGCGTCAAAGACTGTAAGACCCGTTACACACTCAAATCACATCAAATAAAGCTTTGAATTACCCATCGCAAAATGATTTCTATATGATTTTATTCCCTATAATAACTTTCTCTATATTTCTGATCTTCAGAAGGGAAATCTGCTGTCGGCTCTTCAGCAGACAGAGAGCCGAGATTCAGGTAAGAATGAATAGACATTAGATCTGCAGTCATGCATCATCATTAGAAATTTTTACTATAGCAACTATTGTGATAATGGAATAATTGTTTCAATCGATTTTAAAGCATGTGACTTCCAATACTAGGCAATATTACACATTTTTGTATCATACATGATGGTAAACTGAATTTCTTTGGATTGTGGACTGTTGATCTAACAAAACAAGGTCCCTGAAAACATTACCTTGGGCTTTTTTATCAGTTGATAAAACATCTGAGAACTTTGAAAATTGTCTAGCACATTTCAAATGCAAGGTGACATCTTTAGATTGCCTGGTTTGTCAGACCAACAGTTCAAAACCAAAGATATCCAATTTACTATCACATAAATCTAAGAAAAGCAAAAAAATCCTCAAAGATGACTGTCTGATACATTTTTTGTTTAAAAATGATTAACTGACACAATCTGGTCAACATCCAGACGTGTCACAGCCTCCGAACTGAAGGTTAAAAAAACGTTTATCTGACATGTTGTTGTGTGTTTACAGAGGCCGGTCCGTCTGGATCCAGACTCCAGACGGCGTAAGTACATCAAAGCTTAATCATGAATCAGGTTAAACTATATGTAGTTGTTTTTTAACCAGGAAAACATATTTAATTTCTCTAACTACTTCGGGGTTTTCAGTAACACACAATATCAAAATCTAACTGAAATCACTCATAAATTATAATCCTTTTCTAACAAGTGTGAATCACTTTTCTTTCTTTCCTGTGATTGTAAATTGAATACTTTAAGTTCCTTAGTTTAAAAGCATTGTTTTGTTTATTTTTGTTTTACATAATTAATGAAACAATAATGAAAGTAGTCATTATCAATCTGTTTTTTTATTTTTTAATCATTGCATCTAAAATTTCCATAAAGAGTAAAAAAAAAAAAAGCCTAGAACAAATCCTCATCATTAGCAGCAAATTGTCACATTTGAGTAACTGTGAATTGAAGAATATTTAATATTTTTGCTTGTTTGCTTGCTTTGCCAAATTACTTAAAACAAAATCAGTCAACTAAAGCTCTTTTTAAATATGTACCTCCTTATAACATGTTTACAAAATAACTCCACCAAATGATGTTTTCCTTTCAATCCAGTTTGAGTTATTTCAGTTTTAACAGCTCTGGATTTGTGTTCTTTTACATTTGTTTGTTCACTAGAGATGTGATTGATCTGCGGGATGATGACGATGATTATGATGATGATAATGATGATGAAGAGGACGACGACAGAGGTACAGGATCACGGTTCAGGATCAGCAAAAAACAGCAGCCAGCCAAGAAGCCGAGCCAAAGACGAAGATGAGGATAGTTTTCTGAGGACTGCTGAAAAAACTGGAAACCAGAGCCTTAACTAACTAAACGAATTTGATGTCACATTTTTATATAAAAACCCGACTATACCACTAAATATTTTCTGTATTTATGTTTTTTGATGCTGAAGGTGTTTAAGACTACCTCCTCATGTGTTGAAATATTTCCTTTTTGTTACTGTAACATTTATTTAATGTCTTTTGGACAGAATGATTTGGCTCCATAGTTAAAATAAAGCATCAACTCTGCGACGGATCACAGTCATACAAACGTAGACACATCACCGATCCTTCAGCTTTAATTATAAGTAAAGTTATTATTTACAATTTAGGCTGAAATACCTTAACATTTGAACTTGTAGGCAAAATGTCAACTAAAGCATCAATCATATATCTGCAGTGGACATGAGATTGAATTATGGATCAAACAGGCCAATGTTTGCATGTTTGCCAATGGTTTGTAATTTGTATTCCAGCATTAGTGCTGCAAATTTGGTTTTATAGATCATGAAATTTGGAGAGGATTCCCTTTATAGACTATTAACATCAAACACAAACAGCTGAAAGAGTAAGGCTTGACAATATGTATGTAAAACAATTGGTGTGGAAATGAACTAATCAGGATAACAGAAAATTAAAAATTTGATCAAATCAGATCCATCATTTGAAACACCGGAAAAATACATTTTTATACTTGTTTCCTGACAAATTTATTTATGAACATTTATTAGCACTAAAATTAGCACTTGCATTTATATTCTGAAAACTTCCACCATTTAAGAACATGGCCATTGCAGCACCTTGAGAAATACTTCTGCTTTGTCCCATAGCAGCTGAGATGATCCCAGCTTTAATATGTTTTTGGGAGGTGTGTTTGTAAAATCCTGTATGACTAACTGCATTGAGGACTTTTTTATGACAGTTTGACCAAAAAACACTGGGCAATGCACTGTAAAAGAATTTAAATAAAACGAGTTCCTGCTAAAGTGGCATTGATGGAGCTAAAATAAATTTGGTTTCACTTGTTTATTTTTTTCTTTTTTCTTTTCATTTTGGTGTATACCCAGAATATTGGCCTTGAATACTGTGTAATGTTTGGTTTCAATGGCAGGTGAAATGGAATTTCACCTCTGAAGCAGGATTTTGAGAGCAGTTTAAGGCACAGCAAGATAAAAACCTTTTTTGTTGAAAAAATTGCAATAACTGTGTATAATAACTGCTTTAAGGTAAGCACAGTTTTTTATGATTGATACATGTAAGAAATGAAAAGGAGCCCATAGGAGCATAACTGAGATTCCATAGTGTGGAGCCTGGAATCTATGGGACTGTGTGAAGGCTGAAAGGACAGTTGGATGCCCATATGAACACTGAAAGAGATTATCCTCGCTGTAATCATTCCTTCACTTCTCTTCTATTAAAAAAAACACCTTAAAACGTGCTTTCCATGTAAGTAAGAGTAGACAAAATCCTCATTTTTACCTTTTGAATGTCCTTGCTTCTGGTTTAGGTTGTTTGCTATCACATGTTGTCTCACTATATATGTCTAATGACGTTCTTGTGCTTCTGGGCGTTCTACAGAGCTGAGTGAGTAGGGGAAGAGCATGCACCATCCTGCTTCTCTGGTTCTCCAGCAGCAGCTTAAGGAAGCTCATCAGCAGCTGGCACAGGGCTCTGAAGCTGTCTCTACAACCCTGGTTTAAGGAGGGGTGACGAATCAGCTGGGCAACACAAGATCTATTCATGGGAAAGGCCCCTCTGGGGAAGATTGTAAGCTGCAAAACAGACAAACATTATGTGCCATCCTCTGTTAAATCACAAAGAAAACTAACTCTAATCACTCCACCAGCTAAGTGAAGCCTATGCACTATTATCCACTGGCACAAACTCTGCAGGACTGCAGCCTCACAACAGGTTGACTTACAGTGTAGGGTTCTTTGGGGGTATTAGCATTACTTTAAAGATCCATTTGGTGATTAATTAATTGGTCTAAAAAATGGCAAACAAAAAAAGCAAATATGTTCTGACAACTCCAGTGTTGAATTGGTAATTGCATAATATCAAATAGTCAAACTAGAGCACTGGGACTCATCGGAACATCTGGCCAGACAATTAAAATAATCACTACATGAAGCATTTAAAAGAAATGGTTTCATTTTGCTTAATTCGATAGGAAAGTACATCAAGGGCTGGGCTGACTTCGCTTCAGTTTGTAAGAAAGACCTCCATCTAGTGGTCATATTTCATTCAAGAGGGGAGAATCATGGGTTAAAAGAAAAAAAGCCAATTTTATCTATTGAGGCCACTGACTCCATCAGAGCGAGTAAATGTCCAAGCGATGTATGTCACTGAGTGTTATACCACTGTTGTCATGGCAATTATTCATGAAGACAGGCGCCAAGCTTTGCTTCCATTCTTTTTCTGTCTCCGGGAAACAGTGCATCCCTTCGGCTGCTTCCATCTAGCTTGCAGTGTGGTGGGGAATTAAAGTGACACAGCAATATTATGTGAAAGTAAAGCAGAGCAGCTCACAAGGGTGACATCTCTAAAGGGGAGTAGCCTTTTTATAGAAAGGCTCAGTGAGGATGAGAATCTGCCCAGCCTTCTATTACCTTATAAAAAAAAAGACTTGAGTGGATTAGCCTGTTTATTTCCTTGGGATAATTTGTTACCAATCAATTGTTCAGGGATATAACTGGATGTTTTTCCGGCCTTTCTCCCTATTGGTTTTAAAGGTACAGATGGACAAGCAGCTGATGCAAAAGGCAGTTCCCTGCTCAGTGCACTCTGAAATTGAGGACCTGAAGGTATCTTGAAATAGAAATTCAAAGGAGGAGGAGGAGGAGGAGGGAGAGAAAAAGGAGGGGCGGGGGTTGAGCCAGAGCATTGGCATGCCAGGCTCAATACCTAGCATGGCTGTGCAGAAGAAACAGAGTGTCATCCCTCCTTCGCCAGGACCACGTTCTGCACGTACCGTCGACAACCAAAGGAAGGGGAATGGCTCTCAAAGGAGAGGAGGTTAGTGCATTTATTCTGCTTTTATTATGAGTGTTTTTATTTAGTATCTGATCAGAGCAAGTCTTTTCTTTGTGCCAAGACAGAATGACTGTAGATCACAAATACAGGATCATCTGATCATATCGATGACGCAGGAATCCAATAGATTAGACATACAGGTATTATTCATTTTTTGCAACAGCATTCCTGCTAAACATGAGGAAAGCAGGGTGCATCTGTGGACACTGATTACATAATATATATATAAAATAAGCAGCATCTTGATAAAGGAGTACATCTGTGTGCATCTCCACTTGTGTGATGCTGACTGACCTTTTTCAGTCATTTTCACGAGGACTCGTCCTACTAACATATTCTCACCTTTTATATGCAGACAGTTTATAACGGCTTCCAGAGGAGGAAAAAAGGAGGCTGGAGCACTCCGATTCATTCACAGATTTTTTGAAAACAGGCTGACATTTGGACACTACTGTGTTTTTATCAGAGTCAAAGTGTTTGACCCAAAGCGCTTTGATGACTCTGATTTCTCTGATCACAGCCATGTTGAAACATTGGTCTTTTTGAACTATTAAAGGCTGTGACTAAATCCCCTGGCTCCAATCCTTTTTTTTTTCCTCTGGAAGTTTGTTGTCCTCGAGCTGAGAGGCACCTGATTCAGCTGCATTTTCCTGAAAGATGCACAGAGATTAACCCTGTTTCTACTCATTCATAATAGCCCTTTCATTTGCAGCTGACCCTTAGGCCATAACAGTCACTCTAATGGACTGATTTTCAGGCTAGTTTGGTTGATGATGTGTCAGAAACATTAGATCATCTGTTGTACTGAAAAGACTCATTAAGAAGTAGAATCCATATGATGTCAAATAGAAGAAAGGGGATATTAAGTGATATGGAAATTTTATCAGATCATGAAAGAAAAAGTATTGGTATCTTATAATTCATAATGCTGATTTTTCTTCCCTTCTAGAGAATGGAGCTAATACCAAACCAAATTCACAGGCAAAGAAAACAGCCTGTTCTGTCAACAAGTCCACCCCAGTCTGCTACACAGTGACTCCACGGGCTGCTGCAGGTTTGACACAGCTCTGCATTTACATCACATCATGTATTGAAGCATGTCTTCCAATATTTGGGTTATAACTTTAAAAGTATGATTCTGACATTCTAGTGGCTAATGGACAAAATGTTGATGAGAGGCTTAAAGCTGCACGGGAAAGAAGAGAAGAGCAAAATAAAAAACTTGGTAAGTGAGCTCTAAAAGGTTCTTTCCTCAATTTCTAACATGAATAACAACCGATTCCTCTATTTATACTAGTTCACTTGTTTTTTTTTCCTCAGCCTGTCGGGAGCTGAGCAGGCTGGAGCGGGAGCAGCGGGCCACACGTTACCATGAACAACAACTGCAGGAGCGCAAGCAGAGACTCATGGAGCAGCGGCTCAGGGAGGAGAGGAGGCGCGCCGCTGTGGAGGAGAAGCGCAAGCAGAGGCTGAAGGAGGACAAAGTGAGTTTGATGGTCCAAATCAGTGGAAAAAAAACCAGTTATTTTTAGTGAGGCAGATGATTTCACAGCTCAGCCCCTGTGTCCAGATTGAGTAACATCAACGCTGAAGCCTTTTTTTCTGATTTAAGGAACGATATGAATCTGCAGTGCGCAGGACCTTGGAGAAGAGCCAAAGAGCCCAACAGAACAGCCACAACTCAAGAGGAAGGAAGCTCGCCAAGTATGGTAAGCAGGAGGGGAAGTGCTTGATTTTCTGTTCTTTAACATAATCCAGCTAAACCTATAACATCATTCTTACAAAATCTGTTGTCTGTGTAACATGTCCTGCCTTGCCTTATCTTTTGTCTTTGCTTTACTTACAAAAACTTTACACTGATCAATACACTAGTTCCACGTCGCTTACCGCTGACGGCATGGGAAAAGAACCTGGTCAGTCGCCTCCTTACACCTACATGCTCTTATCTGGCCAGAAGCAAGAGTGCTGGTTGTCTGTCAGGAGAAGCAGGTACTCTTCCCCCAAGATAACACAATCTACTCATGTGGTTTAACATCACAGCAATGCTAATGGATTTTAATCAGATAATTCTACAGTACAACAACTAACCTTCCTGTATATAACACGCCTCGTGTTCCTCTCTGTTTTCACACCGTTTTTGGAATTTTCACCCTTTTGCACATTTTTTCAAATTCCCATGATTCTGGCATTAAACACTGGATCAGTTGTTCATGTTTGTCGCCGTGCAGTTTCATTTCACTCCATGAATATCAACACCACCACCACCACCACCGCATCTCCTCACAAACCCCAGCATCTGTCTGGGTCAGTGCACCACAGGCCAGCTGCTTCCCCCAGTCCCAGCAACAGACCGCACAGAAGCACCAACCAGACACAGGTGATTCTACTCGTCTGTAATGACTGCTGATACATACTGCAACAATAACAATAAATAATAAATAATTGCTTTTCTCATTCTTTACTATGTCTTCTTTTTGCTTTAGGTCAAAGCAGCACCGCAGCAGGACGCTAATAAGAAGAATTCAAAGAAGAACTCAAAAGGTGGCCCCAATATTCAACCAACTACTGTAAAAAACAAGGTTAAATCATCCACAAAGAGCAGAACAGCTCCCCCCTCACCGGAACGGTAAGGTGAAATGTGTGTGTCACCAAAAATATCCCCATGACATGACATTGTAAGAGCAACATGCAAAAAGTAGGACATCTTTTCTTTTCACTTTAAAGGACTCCCCGAAGATCAATCAGCAGACATTCAATTCCGCTGCAGCTGGAGCTCCCGTCGGTTCCTGAGGAAGATGTTGCCGTTTGTAGCTTTGCCCTCTCCCCCGGTAACTCGAGGCCTGTCTGGACATCAGCTGAAGGTCGGGAAGAGAATATAGAGAATGAAAATTCGCCAGAGAGTCCACGTCCGGACCTGCCCGGCAAAGGGACAGAGACTGTAACCGGATCAGCGGGAGATAGAAGTAAGATCCGACACTCATCGCCCACTGTGTTTTTATTTTCTTTTTATTATATACTGTATAATCATGTTTATGTGTTTTTATGTCCTGTAAGTGTTCCTGGTAAGTCTTAGTGAATATCACTTTCTTATTTAGAGTAGTGATGGCAGTTAAATGCCCTCAAATGGCAATTATAGATTGATATTTAATACATCCACTTATGAAAAATTCAGCCTCTCAGAACCTATTGTATTTGTAATTTGGGCACTATCTGTATTTCAATGGTATTAAACAGGCTCCATATAAATAATGATGTTATTATTATCCTTTTTAAGGTCCTTTGAAGGTGCCGCCTCTTCCAGCTCCACAGCCTCCTGAGGTCATGTGCCGGCCTTCAGCCGGTACCACGGACGCAGAGGCAGCCTCACGGCTCCTGGCTGAGAAGAGGAGAGAGGCCCGACTCCAAAGGGAGAAAGAGGAGCAGGAGCGACTTCAGAGAGAGGAGACAGAGAGGTAAACACCAACAGCAACGGGACAATAACTGAAAGAGAAAAGTATAAGACAGTCGTTATATTTTCCGATGTGTCCAGGTGGAGTCGTGAAGAACTGGAGCGCAGGAGGGCCGAGGAGCGGGCACGACAGGAGGCTGAGGCTCAGCGTCTGGTAGAGGAAAAGAGGAGAAGGGAGGAAGAGGAGCAGAGGAAAGCTGAGGAAGAAAGAGCTCAGGCCATGAGGGAAGCCGCACTTCTGCAGAAACAGGTTGGCGGTGGAAATATTTATTGGATCAGCGGTGAATGAGGTCAACTGCACTTCAGATGTGCAGATTTCCTCATAGCTGCTTTCAGGGGTTTATTTGACTCATATATTTAAATAGGAAGGTTTTCTGTTTCTGTGCTCATTCTGATAAAATGTTGTTCATCTACTCTGTCTGTGTGGAATGCAGCGAGAGGAGGAACAAGCCAAAGAGAGGGCTAAAGCAGAGCAGCTGCAGCAAGAACGAGAAATACAGGCACAGAAGGAGGAGGCAGAACGCCAAGTCAGAAAAAAGGTGACTTGAAATCGAGATGAACATCTTATCACCATCTTTACCCAACTCGTCTATGCAATCGCTACTTTTATATTCAACAAAATGTATAATATCAAATGTCCTGTCTTATTCAAGGCAGAAAGTGAACTATAATCATGTTTTTATAAAATCTTTATTTTTCTCCAGCGACTTGAGGAGATCATGCGGAGGACCAGAAGGAAAGATTCTCCAGATACAGTGAGTTTTATGAAACCGTTCAGCATTTTTATAAATACATTGCCCTTGGGCTTGTGATGACGCACATCAACTAATGACGAACCAGCTCATTTTTTTTTAAAGGCCACAGTCTGTCCTGGACTAAACTGGTTAATCCTTTTAAACCCAGAAATCTGTACCAGTGCAGATCTTGCCAAACGAAGCCCGACCAAAGGAAAACACTGAGCCTGTGCACAATGGTACTATAGAAAATACCATCAAGCTGCCTGTGGGCTCTAAGCCCGCACAGCTGGGGCTCAACAATGAGGAGGACATGGTACCTGTTGTGGCCTTCAAAGAACGCAGGTCTCTCCGGACCCTCACAGGGCTGGAAGAGATCCAGACCCACCAACGAGCAGGTGAGAAATTAACATAACTTGCCAGCAAGATTCTTTTATTGTTTAGCTCTGGATAGCGAGTATTTAAAGGTTGAGGCACCTTGTGGACCTGGAAACTCATTTATATGCAAGAGAAACAGCAGTGTGCCTGGGCAAAGGTTTCGTTTGAAATTTTATACCATTTCTGCCTCAGTTTATAGTGGAAAGGCATTTATTTCTGTAAAGAAAAATACAAATTTCATAACTGATTTCAAGGCAGACAGAAACAGACCTTGTACTGAAGAAAAAAGACCTGACCTGAAAAGTTCTGTTTTTTTAAATGTTCAACAAAATCCATGTTGAAAATATTTAAGGGGACAAATCCCCTGCATCTCCCCCTAAATCTACTCCTATAACTGTACAGACAATTCACAATTCAGGAATAAGGCTGGCGAATTCTGAAATTCAATATTCAGGTTGGTGCGTAAAGAAAGTTTCCTCCCCTGGTGAAGCCTCTATTTAACGTCTTTTTTTGTCTCCCTCTTGTGTATTCTTTAGAGGTCATCTGAGCACCTGCAGACGTTCAAAGACTTTGTCAGGGAGCTTGTCTGAAACACAGGAACAAACCATCCGCAGCAGCACAGCCTTGTCGCTGCCTTTTGGCACCTTGAACGAGCATGTAAAACCACAGCCTTGCCTCTCAGGAGGATGTGAGCATTTTGATCACTTTTTTTCTGTGTGTAACCCAGTGGCACAAATAATAATTAACTCAGTACAGCGGGTTTCTGAACTAATAATGACTATCCAGAACACAGTAGATTTAGACAGTGGTAATGGTAGTTTGCTGGCAAATGCAGTTTATCAGTTATGGAGAGTGCTGCCTCTGTAAACGTTAAAAGTCTAGGAATAGCCATTCTAACGATCACGACGTATGTCAGCCATATGCTTATTGCTTATTCCTGATATTTCCTGCTATTGAAGCACTTTTCCTTCCTCGGATTTGTTACTGTGGAATTAGTATAGATCAAGTGTCTGTTTGCGCTAAGAACAAAAGTTTAGGTTGTTTGTGAAAGTTCACTTCCTCTTTCAATTCCTACCTTACCCTTTGATTTTGTGAAGTATAGCAATCATATATTTCAAAGCTGCTAAGGAAATTGAAAAGACTTTGCTTCAGTTTGTGTGTGTGTGAGTGTTGTTTTAGAGAATACCTTGCACAAAGCATTTATTGCACTGCCAGTTGCTTTGTTTGATATTGCGCAAACACTTTACAAAGCAAAGTTTGAGGTGTAGGGCTTATGTGATTTATTAAAATACAAAAATATAAAAACAAACGTATCGGATCATCGATATTTGATCCTATAGTTTAAGTATTGCTTATTATTATCACCTGTTGACATGTTAAAGTTGAAATATATGCCATATTTGATTAAAGTTGATACTATGCCGTGTTTTTGCCTTGTTAAACTATAAATTAAAATAAAAAACATTCAAATATAAAAACGCTGCTTGTCCATGTAGTGTGATGTAAACCTTTCATACAGTCCACAATGTGCATCTTTCAGTATTTGTACCCAGTCACTCAAGAGTTAAGTGAAGAAGGAGAAACAGGCTGAATCATTAGCAGCAGCCGCCTGGTTTCCTCTGTCTGCGCATGCACCTTCCAGAGCTGAACCCCCAGCTCACTGTTGGCCAACAGAGCGGAAAAGTCTCCATCTGCAGCAAAATGCAGGTTGTTAACGATGACCATTTTACTTTCAGTTACTAAATAATAAGATCTACAAATAATAAGAAGAACTAAATAATAAGAAACACAAACCTTTCTTGAGGTTGAGTATGGTAACTATGCTGAGATGCTGGAATTTAACATCTTTGTTTTCTAGAAACACCAACAGGTACTTGGAAATGGTGACGTAGTGAGGTCTCAGCAAACAAGTGATTTTCTCTATAAGAATGAAAACAAAGAGTTTAACAATGTTTAGTATTTGTTAATATGCAAGCAGACTGTTGGATGTGTCATTTAAGTAAGACACATTTTACAAACCTGTCATTTCTAGTTTGCTTATGATTGCTGCACAGTTATATGACAACTGAGGATTTTGCGTTTGTCCAGACAGATTCACCAGTTCTGAAACTTGTTCTGATGTCACCATTTCTGACAACTTAGACTTAAGTGAATCTAAAATAGTAAAAATAAACACAATAGGAGTTAATAAGATAAAAGTCAAATATATTTTTGGTCAGTGACAAAACTGTGATGTGTTGTAACCCTAAAAACTTAGTACCAGTTTTAAAAAGGGTTTTAAAAAAATAATAGATGTCACAAATACTAATTCCAGTCCAGTCTCACCCCGGTCCATCAGATTATGTAAACATGATGTCACATGCAGCAACCTGTCATGTGACGGGGCAGGAGACACAACCGCCCCGAGGAGTCCTGATAAACACAGACTCTCCATCACAGCCTAGGTAACGACAGAGATAACAGTGATATGATTCAGCATGACTTCATCAAGCCTTTCATAATCTCAATCTCAGGCACAATGCAGGAGTGTTTACTGAGGACATGTGACGGTACCTGCTGACCCACGCAGGAGCTGCTCAGGTTAGTGATGATGTTGGAGCTCTGTGTGATGGTAACAGAGCTGGACTTGTGATGATGAAGTAGCTGACCAATCACATCCAACAGTCCCTCATTCACCAAGGCCTCCTGGAAGCAAAGCAGGGAAATATTATCAGGTTTTAAGAGGCATAATTGGATCAAAAGTCAATAAGATACAAACTTTATTATGATGCTGTGAAATCATACATTATTTGGTGTGTGTGCAGACAGTGTGGACAGCAGTGTTAGAGCCGACTCTGTCCACTCAGGATTGGAGGTTTTCAGCAGCGTCTTCAGAGGCAACAAGCAGTTTATCTCCATCAGCTGCTCCTGGATCAAAACTGCATATAAAAATGACAAAAAAATGAAATAAATCTGCTTCTCTCAGTGTAGCTTTATTGTTTTAATCTTTTTGATAGTAGTTACCCTTCTCTGATAGAGTCTGTAGGCATCTGCAGGCTTGAGCTGAATTCTGAAGATTATAAAAAACAAAAAAATCAATATATTGACGCTGATTTATGGTCATTCACCCACTAAAGTTGCAGTCACCTTTAGCACAGAGGAAGACATGAGAGTCAACAGAGACTTTAACAAATAATGGCCGCCGACGCTGCGGAACCGTGGCTGATGCTCCCGTACAGCAGCGATGTTGCACAGAGCGGAGCAGCTGTAAAACTGCACCTCTGAGTCTGAGGACTGCAGCAGGAGAACCAGCACAGGAACAGCTCCCGCTTCACACAAGATCCTCATCGACCAATCTAGGAACAAATATACTAAGGATGATTTCATATTATAGTCACTCAGAAATTAAAAATATATAATATTATTTAATGAAAAACAAAGAAACAGAGTAAGAAAATGATCCCACCTGACTGTGTGAGATACAACAGGGCCCAGGTTGCGTTCTGTTGCACCAGCGGGTCATAGGATTTTGCTAAAGCCAACAGTGGAATGATTCCATCCACCTTGAGAGCATCTCTGCATGATTCTGTAGGAAAAGGGGAAAAAAGGAACTTCTACACATCTACTCTACTAATCTATATTATAATACTATCTCATCAGCGAAATACATGTCACTGTTCTGGACAAGCCAAGATATTCAAGATTCATGCCGCATTCATCTACTTAAATACATAAAGAAGATGATCAGGATGAATTTGATTAAAATGCTGACAAAGCAGAGAGAGCATTTACTTTCTGAACAATATCCACCTCAATGTCCATGTCATCCTCTGAGTTTCCTATTCTTCATCTTATAGTGTGCAGAATTATATACAGTATATAAAAAAGAAATACAACAATCCTCCCCTCCAAAGTTATTGGAACAGTGAAGCTAATTCCTTTATTTTTTACTGTAGACTGAAAACATTCAGGTTTTATGTCAAAAGATGAATATGAGACAAGAGATCAACATTTCAGCTTTTATTACCAATACTTAAGGAGGGAAGAGTACACCTGCTCACATGTTTTACAGATAATCAGAGAGATAGATAGATAGATAAACAGATAATCACTACACTCACACTGTAAAAGCTTGTGACAACATTAGTAGAATTAATATTATACAAATACATTGACTGCGACATTTTCTTATTTTTTCTGTAAAAGGTTTCACTCTACTGTCAAATAGCAGTCAGTTGTTTGTACAAACCTGAAGACGCCAGCATGGCCACACATGCACAGGAGTGACACTGAGCCGTGGGATCACCAGACCGGAACAACTCCAGTATGGGCACCAGTATCCCCATTTCAATCACCAACTCCTTACACACTGGAACCACATTTCATGTAATTAGTAATAAGGACCACATCATCTTTTCATTACAGCCATATAAAACTAGTCATATCTAATGGAAGCTGTGAAGCTCCATTGAGTTTACATCATCACTACATACTTCAATCTAAAGGGCACTTGTGAATAGATTGAAGAAAGGTTAATATTTATGAATTCTGAACAAACTTTCAAATACCTCGTGATTCTTAGCCCCTACCTTTATTCTTTACCAACAGATTGACCAAGGAGAAAGAAATCGTCTTTTGCACTTCCAGGTCAGATGAGAAAAGTAAAGCCATGAGTGGCTCCATGAAGGCATCTGGTAGGGGGGATGTCACTGTGACATGAAATTACAGGGAGCAAAAGATGATAGGATAAAAGACAAAAAGGTTTTATGGTTTAACCTATTAAAATCCAAAAGCCCCTGATACAGGGGAAGCATTGGGTTTTATTTATATACTGTGTGAGAAAACCTCAGCTACAACACTAAATAAAGTATTTTTATCTGTAGTAAAAATACAATGTCACTGTTACAGCATTAATATATACTGTCAATATCCACATCATCAACACAATAAGAAAATAGATTAATATAATATCAATACTAGGGCTGCAACTAAGCATTATGTGATTATTTAATTGGGTCCTTTGTAATTCACCTTTTTAAACATCTTACAGAAAATATTCTTCATGTTTTGTAATGATCCTCAGTGTGCTTTCTATGATTTTATGGACAAATAACTGATGTTTGAACGTTATATCATGAATCATTGCATTGCAGATAATTTAGCTTAGTTCAAGTTTGTTTCCTGATTTGGGTCAGTTTTTTGTAATATTCTCCCTACATTTGCTCTGTAACAGCAACATAATTTGATTCTTCTGTAGTCACCTCACATGCTGCAGATTTCTTTTGACATCAGGTTTAAGTACAATAATCTTGGTGGTTGTAGAGATATTTTTATTATCACTTATAGCAGGAAAACTGAAAAAATAGGCCTAGGGCCTAAGTGGTTAAAGAAGCAGAATGTTATGAGTCAGTGACATTGCAAAGAATGATCTACAAGCTGGATTCTAAGTTAAATTAGCTGTCAGACTGACAAAAACTGACAGACTGGTTTTAAAGTCTTGATGGACACACCTGAATCTCTTAACCTCAACTAAACAAAGTAATTCAACTGCCACCTTTATACAAAACAGGCGGTCCTGTATTTACATATTAAAGGATATAATCAGTTCTGATCTTATCACTACAATGATCTGAAACCAGGAAGAACTGAAATACATATCAGTTACTGAATAGTTACATGAAGTTACCATTTTACTTACCATACTGTACAATTTCTATATAAATCTGTTTATTTTCTGTTTGTCATGACACTAAAGCAGACACATGCTTGACAATATGTGCCAACCCTAGAAAAAAATACGGTTGGATATTTGCATGACACAGACTGGTCATACCCGTTAGAGAGCCTGTCTACTGACAATTATGAGGAGCCTGCAGGGCAAACAGCTTTCACATTTTATATGTTTTATTTACTCACGATGATGACTGAGATGTAAATAATACATGGCTGCAGTCATTTGTAGATCACGGTTTTCTGAGGCTGCAAGTCTGTTCAATGTTTGCAGATTCTCCTGATTGAGCAGGTCATGATCTAAGAGAGAAGCAAATCAAGAGTGTGATTGATCGCTGAAACTTATCAAGAGTTGATTTGAAAAGTTTGAAAATAGTTTACTTTTTCATTTTGATACTTAAATTATGCAAATGCAATGTTTTTCTAACAAGCAGTATAAAAATCATGAACCAGAATCATTTATTTTGCAAATACACTATTGATGCGGGCTGCACAACTGGGTAATCTTTGTATTGCATATAAGTGTGTATACTGTAGGTGTGTTCCCCATCTGCAACAAAGAACATGTTGGTCTTTGTTAGTATGCAGCTACCTACCATACAGGATCTGTAATGATGTCATCCTCCTCAGAAAGCTCCTCTCAGGTGTTTTTCTCAGGCAGGTGCACTCTGAAAGATCCCTGAAAACATCCTTCAGCTTCCGCCCCAACTCTCTGCAAACCCCCCGCAAGTAAGCAGCAAACTCTTTGAACAATCGGCAACAGTTCTCACAGAAACCAGAAGCCATGACTGCATCTTGTTTGAAGTAGAGACGCACCTGTCTGAGCACAACCAGCACAAAGAAAGACACGCCCACTGACGTCATCACACCACTGGTACAGAAAGTTGATTTTACGGTTCAAGTAATTCATTAAAAAGTCAATTTTAAAATGAAAACAAATTATAAATGTGGTTATATTAGCAGCTTTTTATTTTTTAATTCAAAATTATTTCCCCCCTCTTTATATTAGTTAATATATGTTTTGTAATTACATTGTGTTATAAATTGTCTATTACACTTTTATATGTAATATTTTGTGCTCTGTTTTCTCTACTTGTAACAAATGCAATAGTTTTTTAAACCGTCTTCATCTGCAGAAAAACTATCCTCATTTAAGGTTACTCACCTAAAGTGAGACATGGACTCCTTTCATTTCACCCTTACTTTTTCTTACATTAACCAATCATTAAAAACGAATTACTAATCTACGACCGCAATTCGTATTTTTGATAAAAACATCTCTAATTTCTTTTAGAAACCTGCACTGGCTGTCTAATTTCTACTCAACAGCGCCACGCCTTCGGTTCATTGTGGAACAGGTGAAACTCACAATTACACATACGAAGCAGAAATTGGAGGCACCCGCGAAATAAAAAAAAACATTTTTAACGAAAAATATCAAATATTGCTGAGATAAATACCTCTTATGGTCGGATAACAATCGTGACTTTAAGATAATCACTGTTTTATTATGATTGGCACATGGAGGAAAAAATTGGGACGACATGAACGGAGCGCGTATCTCATTTTAGCGGCTAACTGTGAGACTGATGAGCCGGGAGAGTCTCATGTGAAGCTAGAGAAGAGCTAGTTATAGCTTTATAAAGTTCAGTGTAGCTTCCTCACACCCTCACACCGATGATTTCCTTAACTCTTGACGCTTTTCTCTCCTGAATCCTAATTGGCTTATCTGGTGTTTGTGTATTACGTCACGGACATGGCGGCGAGGCTCCGCCCTCCTCGTCGGTTGACTTGGAAACCGTCGCAGCGTCGTCGTTGAAGTTGGAGCACGAGACAATCACTGCAGGTCAGTTATTGGCGTAGTAACTGTCGATTAACGGCGGGTCTGCTGTTTAAAAGGCGCGCACGTGGAGGCCGGTTTGTCCCCGAGGCTCAGGCTGTTTGTTTATGAACTTAAATCTAACGGCAACACACGTAGCTACTGTTAGCATTTAGCCAGCTAGCGCTAACTATCGTCAGCGGTTTTAACTGATATAGAAAACGGGACTTTAGCGTATTTTTGGTTTTGCTTCACTGTTTTTATTTGCATCTATGAACTTTCACTAGCGTAAATAGTTAGATAAACAAAATATACCGAATGGTTACCATAGGGTTTATGCGTATGTTTATTTAAGGATGCTTATTAGAGATAACCGAACAATAATACAGAAAAAACAGGAAAGAAAATAACCAATGTAAGGTGATATTAAAACAAGCAGGCTAACGGATACAAGATTTTGTACTTATTATCCATATTATAGAGCAAGATAAGTCTTACTTTCTGGAAGTTATTCTGCTATTTACAATAGATATAATGAATGAAAGGCAATGCAGCAGGGATTTAATCGGGCATTACTAACAATATCCTTGTTTCCTTTATTTCTTTTAGAATAAATCACGGTTTTACAACCTTTTTCACTCATAATGAGAGACAGTTCAGTGCCTGAGGATGCCTGCAGGTGAGTTTCTACTGTTGTCCAACACAACCCACAAGCTACAGTAATATTATTGTTAGTGCAATGTAAAAATGAAGGGGAATCTATCAAAACATTATCACAGATTTACAAATATTGGTAATGCAAAATATCACCTTTTCAAAGCGGTATATACTATAGGTAAATTATTATTATTGATGCATAAAACTGTAATTTTAAAGATGGAGCTGAATTGCTACTTTCTATATTATGTTATGCAATGATTGTGAGTTGACACAGTTTTGATAGTATTTTTTGTGCCCACTAATGTCAATGCTACCTTTTCTACAGGTGAGAGTGACGACCGGGCAAAGACCCGGGAAAGATTCAACGAGGTGTTCAAGAAATACACTGAAACAGAGAAGAAAAAGTTAAAGAAGAAAAAACCTGAAACCAAAGAGACCATTGTGGTAAGTTCTCTGAGATGCATTTTTATCTTAAGTGGTGGAGAGAAAAGGCTAAAGGCCTTCAGCATACAGTGTGAAATATGAATATCACCTTATTTGTGTCCCTTTTCTCCTTCTGTCAAAATACACTATAAATAACATAAATATGAGGTTTTTCCCCTCCATTTTCTCTCCTTTTAGCTTCAAACTCTAAAAAAGAATTTAAACCTTGAGAAGGACACAGAGGATGATGAGACTATCCTCCAGAACACATATCAGCCTGAACAGGGCAGCCCACGTTTTACCAAGAACAAGAGGAGAGAGAGGGAAGTAGCAGAAAAAGTTAATATCAACAACAGTCGAAACCAAGAAGAGGATCAAACACCAAAAGGTAAGCGAAAGACTAAGAGGGATCTTCCCCCACTTCCTGTACCCGAGGACTCCACAAGTTATGCCCAGAAAGAAGCAGACGCTTCCAAGTCTGAGATCGCTTTGGAGTCGGATGATGCCGGTGGTGGAAAGGAACCAAAACGGAGAAGTAAGAAGGGGAAAAGCAAAAGAGATGCAGAGGCCAGAGCAGAAAGCCAGACGGAGGAGGCTGAGGACAAACTGCTGCATGAATACCAGCAGAAGATTGCACAGGAGGAGGAGAGGACTCTGAAAAAGACACAGGTCAAGACAGAAGAAGAGAGTGTTTCACTGAATAATGATGTTGGGAAGAAGAAAAAGAAGAAGTTGAAATCTGTAATCACAGAGTCAGATATTGGGTTTGTATAACTATTAACATGTTAATAATTTATTAACAATATTTATTTATTAAGTTATTTAATAAGTTATTATCACGCTGCTTTTAGAAGCATTTTGAAGTAAGATCTGATACTTTTCGCTCCACCAGGGATCACGACGAAGGCGCCAACCAGGATGTCGATGGGGAAAACCAAACCGAAGCAAAGTGGAAAAAGAAAAAGAAGAAAAAGCAAGGTAATTGGATACTAATTGACTGAAAACAGTAAAGTTCTAAAAGTCTACAACATATGTTAATGTCACATCTTACTTTCCTATTCCCAGTTGTCAAAGAAGAGAATGAAACTGGGGCAGAAGCACCTCAGAAACCAGTTTTTGATGACAGCCTTGTGCTGGGAGTGTTTGTGCACAGGACAGATCGCCTCAAGACAGACCTGCTGATCTCACACCCCATGGTGAAGATCCATGTCGTGGACGAGATCACTGGACAGTATGTGAAGAAAGAAGACAGGTGAGAATGGACGCTGCTGGACCTCGTGGTTCAGTTGACAGTTCACATCTGTCCCTGTTGGGTGGCACAGAGCCGTGAAACCTCTGAATAATACAATATACAGAACATGAGAAACGCATAATTCAGTATTTCAGTATTGTAATTTATTTGCTTGAAATGCAAAATTATCTTTCTCTTTTTTCATAGCCATCGCCCAGTGTCCTCATTTTATGAGCAAGAGAACGTTGATCACATTCTCCCGATCATGACTCAACCTTTTGATTTTAAGAAGAACAAATCAACTATTCCTGAGTGGCAGGAGCAGATCATCTTCAACGAACGCTTCGGGAATTTCGTCCAACAAAATGATGAAAGCCCCAGAGTTATACTCTTCTTTGAAGTAAGAGACACTTCATGTCGACTTTGAAACCAGTTTCAACATAACTGTCAATGATTGTTTTTTATTTAAATGTTTAATAAAGGTTCTGGATTTCATAACTATGGAAGAAGCGAGAAGAGCCAACGTTGATGTTGACAAGCATGAGCGAGGATTCCGAAAGATTGCCTGGGCATTCCTCAAGGTAGTGTATTTGGCTGATGACTTTTGGATGGAAGTATCATCCTGGATGTTTTTAATTGCCTATTCAACTCCTGTTTCTCATTTTTCTGGATCCTTTAGCTTGTTGGCACTAATGGCGTGCTGAACATCGACAGTAAACTCCGCCTCCAGCTCTTCTGCCCTCCACCCAGGGCAAAGAGGCAACATAAAACAATTGAGGTGATCGAGTGGTGGAGGAAGCACCCCAGAAACAAATATGCATCTACTCTCTACGTTACGGTGAAGGGAATCAAACTCCCTGAGCATGTAAGTCACTATTAATTAAATCTGATCTCATTGATAATCTCTACTCAAAGCATCGAGATGTATATACACATGTGATATGTTACAAGTTAGATAACAATGTAGGCAACTCAGTTTGAGATTAAATCAAACCAGGTGTGGATTCTATTCTATGTCTGACCTGCTGCTTGTTCTCTAGGTGGACCCATGTATCCGTTCCATGATGGCGCTGCAGGAGGAGAGAGGAAGCACCTCCTACAGTGAACTGCAGAATGAAATCACCAAGAGAAGCCTGATACAACCGCTAGACAGCAAGCCGCCAGCCTTCAGATGGAGCAGGCTGCCTGGGCAGGTGAATGGAGTTTACAGACCTCTAAAGAATATCTTTGCTCTCATCATATAATTCACAACCATCTTAGTTAAACCTACTTATGATTTGTTTTATTTGTAAAAAAAAAATACTTAGATAGTATTAACAAATTATGGAGATATTTTGGAGAGTTTTATTCTGCACCAGCATGAAACAGATCATGTGTGGTAAAATTGGTTTGGTTCTGTGGTTCCTTCTCTTTGACATTTCTTGTCAAACTCCACCTACTGTGTCTGGCGCTTAGAGTCATACATATAGTATATAATCAGACATATTTTCTCACACTTTCTGACCCTGATTGGTCGACTGTTTGACGTCACCTGGTGGTTTTATGTTAAAGGTCTGCCGGATCCCCAACAAGCCGATACTGGCGTTTCGTGGTGGTCAGATGGGCTGTTTCACAGTCCTTTTCTCACATGCCGGGACATTATTAGCTGCCGCCTGCGCCGACAGAGATGCTTTCCCTGTTGTAGGTAAGCAACACCTCATCTGTGTGAATTCCCCTCCCCCCCATATAATAAATAAAATATAAAAATAACACTGCAAAAAGTAACCTGGTCTTTTCCTGTTTTTCAGTGTATGAGATCCCTTCTGGCAAGGTTTTGGCTGCCTTCAATGGCCATCTCAAAATCGTGTATGATCTCTGCTGGTCCAGAGATGACAGGAGTCTTTTGTCAGCCTCCTCTGATGGAACTGTCAGGTAAAGTATCTGTGACTAGATAAAAGCATAGGTCAAACTGATTAGAAGTGAATATAACAGCAGTAATAAGGTGGAGACAGTTACTGTAACAGCTGTTTTCTGCAGCACCTCTAGGTGGAGTAAGTACTCCTCTTGTAGTGCAGGATATTGCTCACCCTGTCTTTTTCTTACCAGTGACACAGCATGTTTTGGGCTGCAGGCTCTTACCCATTTTGATGATCTACCGCCAGAGTACATTTAAAAAGCATGTTATTTTAGTATGAGATGGTTTTGCATTATTCCACTTTTCCTCATCTTTTTCTGCTTCCTTCAGAGAATGGAATGTGGAGAGGCTTCTGGGAACAGCCCAGAAGGTGCTCCCGCATCCATCGTTCATGTACTGCGCCCAGTACCACCCCACAGCCCAGAACATGGTGGTAACGGGGGGGTACGACTCTCTGTTGCGAGTCTGGAGGCTGGACGTGGATGACGTGAATGGTCGACTGCTGCAGGAGTTTGAGGGACACAACAGTTTCATCAACACTGTGTGTTTTGACTCTGAAGGTATTTTGTGTTTGGAATAATGCACAATAATATGACAATAGAGGAAATAAATACAAATACATGTAAGCAATACTGAATGATACAAGTTTGTGTTACGTTATTTCTTTATATTATTTCCTCTGTTATATCTGTTTAGCCAATAAGATGTAATTTGTTTTGATATAATATACATTTCTTAGTCATGGCCCAGTGTCCTGTAATTTATTTCATGGATTCATTCAGGGTTATTGTATGAAAAGTGAGGCTTGCCTTCTTTTGTAATGTGAATGACGGATATTGTAGCTGTACATTCTTATGGTTGCTGTCTTTTTGTTGTAATTAGGAAGGAGAATGTTCTCCGCAGACGACACCGGCCTGATCATTGTGTGGAAAACTTTAGTAACTGACAGAAAACATCGGCAGCCCTGTCAGCGCTGGTGTATAGAGAAGGTAACAGGACACTCTGTACAGATGTACAGGTGTTTGAATCACCTGTACATGCTTTACAGTGGACTTTTTATTTGTCAAACGGTGATCTGAGTTCAAATTGTGTCTCGGCAGAAAATCGGTGAGAGTGACCTCAGCAGTGTCCCCATCAACAGGCTGCAGCTCCATCCAAATGGGCGATGCCTGCTCATCCACGCTAAAGACAGCGTCCTGAGGATGATGGATTTGAGAATGTAAATACCACAGAACTAAAGAAAGTTCTATTTATCTTCTTAATGTCACTTTTATTACCAGGAACTCAACTCATGTACATACACATTTATTTATTTTTTTAATTTTGTTGTTTAGTTTAATCTAACTAATTTTAATTTAGCCTTTTTTCTTTATTACTAATCATTACTTTGCTTATCATTACTAATATTATTGCACAATAGAAGGAACTTAAACAGGAACCAATTTCACTGAGGTTCCTCTGTGACAAATACAGATTGAAATGGTAACTATCTTATATTATATCTGCTGTTTATCTTCCCCTTTTCAGTCTGGCTGTGAAAAAATACACTGGAGCCACAAACTACAGAGAGAGGATCTATAGCACCTTCACACCATGTGGAAACTTCATTTTTTCCGGAAGTGAGGATGGAATGGCGTATGTCTGGAATACTGATACTGGTGAGGATCACATTTTGTACCTCAAATAAAAAAAAAAAATAGAGTCACTTCTTGAAAGTTTTGTCAGTATTCTGCAGAGTGGCTCCAGCTGTCAGCTGTTCTGTCTTCCCAGGAGACCAAGTTGCAGTGTACTCCGAGCTTTGTTATCCCACCGCTCTCCACAGCGTTTCGTTCCACCCTCATGAGAACATGGTCGCCTTTGCTGCCTTCGGTCAGAGCCAGCCTGTCCATGTTTACCTGTACGACCGCAAAGGTTTGTTTTTTGCTTGGTGAAAACACCTAATAAATCACATATTAGTCATGTACATGCAATTAAATACACACCGAGCTAAGACTGTGCCATATTGTCCCACACAGTTTCCCAGCTGGAGGTGCACAATATAAAGGCTCTGAGCAGCTTAGTTTCTGCAGACACCAAAACGGTCAGGAACATACCCGATCCCCCGGTGTTTCATGACACGCCTGTTCCTTCAGCCATGGATCAGTACGCCCAAGCAACAAGACTTGCATTGAAAATGCAACGTGTCAAAGAGCAACTGGATTCAGTACTTGTAAATATCATCCTCTACTTCTTTGTAATATACTTTGAAATAAGTAGCAGTCGTCTTAAGTACAGTGTGCGCATAATTTCAAACTTCCAAAACATTTTTTTTAGGAACCACAAAGATCTTCAGCTTCTGGATACATGTATGAGACAGGTACTATATATTTTTTTGAGATTGTTGTATAGCTTTATTTGTTAAACTCATTTTTGCATAGTTTTGTAAAATATCCTGTCTTTTCTGTCTCAGAAAAAATGGGCAGCACTCACAGGAGGAGTTTGGTATCGGATGCTGGCACAGTAAGATTATGATCTGTGTTTTTTTTAAACACACCTCTGTGGTCTAAAGGCCAGTTTACATCAAAGATTCATGATGAGATCAAGCTTGCACCATTCTGAAATGTTCTAAAATCTGTCACTTTTTTCAGTTAATACCACTGTAGCTTCTCTAGTGTGGACCTATTTATTATATTGACAGTTTTATCAACTGGGTAATGGGAAATGGTGTAAGTTGTTGTAAATGTACATAATTGTTCTCCACATCCCGTCCCTACACACACTAAAAGATAAGGTGACACAGGGGTCTCTTATTATTAGTCTTTGTTTCCCGGTTCCTGTAAATTTTGTCTCAGGTTTTCTTTGTTTAGCCTTCAACAAATCGTGGTAATAGAGTGTATACATTTAGGAAACATCGATTTTTTTTTTTTTTTTTTTGCAGACAGGATTAAATGTTTCGTTACCGCCTCCGTCTCTCCTGTCGCCACATTCCAAGCTGCAGCTCACTGGTCCTCTGGCAGAGCAGCTTATCCCCCAAGCAGCCCTGAGCACCCAGAACCGTGAGTGGCTTGTACAACTAATCACACTGTTGATTGTCTTGAGCCAGTGAATGGCTGTACTGCTGCTCTGTGACATTTAAGGGCAAATATTTTCAAAGATTATAGCTGCACAAAATATAGGACCACCTGACCAAGACCAAATGCTTCCAGCATCGTGGTTTAGACTCTCCTAAAGCATGTACACTGTACACAGAGACCCAGAAGGGCCGCTTGTCATTTTTACCTGTGTTCGTAAGTGAGCACTGTAAATACAAGTCACTGGATCTTGTAACAGGCCGTGATCAAATATTCATGCTTGCTCTTTGTTGTTGCTTTTTTTTCTTGTAATTCCAGGCGGTTTCAGTCCAGTTGGTCAGCGTCTAAGAGGAGCTTCATCTTTCAGGCTGCAGACGGTAAGGCTGTTAGTTAATTTCCTGCCTTTTTCTGATGCATTTTTCCCTTCTTTATTTTCTAATCTAATCTTAAACAGATTAACATTATCGCATTGGTTAAACAGTCAACTGTTATAGAGCCAAACATGTTATTCTGCCAAACAAGTTTATCAAAGCTGCTTCTGCAAGGTTTAATTGATTTAATTAAATTTCTTTCCTTGCCATCAGACACTTCCTGACCAAGTTTCCTCAGGCGTTCATGTGGAAACTGATTCTGCCCCCGATGAACAAACGGTAAGTATTCACTGCAACTGTTAGCTCAGTCACATGCAACTTCTCCCCTCTTGTATTCAATCACTCCACGTGTTTGTTCCTCCTGAAGGTCGTGGCGCTTTACGACTACCGAGCTAATCGTTCAGACGAACTGACCATACGCCGCGGTGATGTCATCCACGTGCTGTACAAAGACAATGACAGTTGGTGGTTTGGGCGCCTGGCCAATGGGCAGCAGGGGTATTTTCTCGCATCCTATGTGGCAGATCAGAGTGAGTTGGTCGTATTTTTTTGTGACACCTGATGTATATAAACCATCTAAATGTGCTAAGTTATTTTGTTGTTGTAGATTTCAATGAAGAGACACGTGCAGTTTTCACTGAAGAGACGGTTGAGAGGTCAACTCCAACCAGGGTGAGGAGATCGAAGCATTTAATTGTTTTCTTATTTCTAATTATGACTTATACTAAAAGGTGAAGGGCTCTTAATGCTGGTGTGGCTGAAACAAGGGTATACATGACTGGACTCCTGGGGTTCTCCATCTTGTTCTTGGTGCCTTTGGTGTTTCTGTATTTTATGTTATGTGATACTTCAGCCAAAGTCTACATCATATACTACTATCAAACACCCTCTATATGCCAGGAAGGTTGCTTTAAAAGGTTTGACAGCGCATTAAAAGAAAATAAAATACAGACAACAATGCTGTTTATTCTAAATGGAAATTTACATCTTTTTGACCGAGAAATGGACGTCCTGTATTCACCTAAGGTTGAAACATTTTAGAATTGTACAACTAGCATCTTGATGACAATGTCCTGGAATTTTTCCATATATTTTTTTGCGGATTGTTGCTACCCAGCACCAATATTTATTTGTTTTTAATGGGTGGCCTGATGATTGCTGACACGTTTTTGTGAATGACAATCCATGTCATTCATATCATCCATAAGAACATACACTCTTACTCATTCTCTTACACATACACTCATTGTGTTTCAACACATCATAATTCTGACAAACGGCTTATAATGCACTACAGGGAATTGTATACTTTGTCATATTTTGGTTAAACTATGATGAATCATGAACAAATATTCAAGCGTACAAAGAGTGATTGATTCTTAAAGGTTTTGGGAGGAGTATCACTTCAGTGAAACTGAAAAATAACACACTTTATCTGTCCTTCTTGGTGCCATTTATTTTTTTCTCTCCTTCCTCGCCTTTCCAAGGTCTCTGCTGCAATTAGTTCTTCTGGAGAGCTTAGGTTTCTGTCTGAGCCAACGCTTTCTGACACAGACCCTGAGTTGACTGATGCCAAGTAAGTAGCTCACTCTTAGTGAGCTCTGATAGCGACATTCTCTTACACACAAAGGGTTAATTTTCTGAACGCTACTACGACAGTTATAACAGTTTGGAATGATATATTATGGCTTGGGAAATAAAAAAATACTGATTTTGAAGTGTGGTGTTCCTACAGAAGTAAAAGGAAAAAGAAGGTGAAGAAGCCAGCACTTCCTGCACCATCATCTCAGGGCACATTTTCAGATCCAGATGCTTCGGTGTTGACCGGCAGCAGGAGAGTCAGATCAAAAGAGAGACCACTTCCAAAGAGACCGACTGGCCGGACTAACGGTGCCTTCGAGCCTGATACATGAATTAATGATTGATTTCAAATTGTGTGCGCTTTACATTGAATTATTTTTGACATATAAACTACATTTTTGTAATGATAAAAAAAATCCTCTAGGTGTGTTGTATTTTTATAGTATTTTCATATTCTATGTTGTAATTAATGCATATTTGTTAATGAAATATACAAAATTGTTTATAAAAAGTGTCTTCACATTATGAAATGTACTATTATGGAGATATATTTGTATGTTTTACTTTTTTTATTTATTGATGTAAACATGAATTGACTGCATTTTGTACTGATGATTTTTAGTGAGACAGAATTTCTGTAATATATTATAGTTCTGTTTTCTTAGCCTATGAGATTAACCAAGTTTGTATGTTATTTCTTCACAACTATAAAAATCCAGATTATTCATTAACAAAATGTGTTCTTCATCACTCAATATACATAAAATCGCTGTTTTGATATCTAGTACTTTACATCAAATGAATATTTTGATCATGTGTGTGGGGGAAAAAATGTGTACATGTGGAATGATGCAAATATGATCCATAGTTTGTTACAAATATATTTCTATATTTACAAATTTCAGAGTATTTGATCCAATCAAGTGAAAAGTGACCTATAAATAAATGTTAATGTGTGGAATTTCTTAGCACTGTCAAAAGGATCCTGCAGTTATTATACAGATATCAGTTTTTGAGAATTTATAATTTTTAAGAATTAGTTTTATTTTAATGTTTCAGTAGATGTCTTTGTAATGTTTTAAAATTCATTTTAACTTGACAGATGTGCACATAGATAGTATGACTGGAGTAAACAAAATTGCATTTAAAAATTTAACCTCCCTTTCCTTTTTTATTCAAATCAGTAAAAAAAGTTCAGATTTCTTCTCTTTAAATATTTCAGTGAGAAAAGAAGGCACAAACGTCACTAACTGCAAAGAAAAGTGACATAACGCTCCCCCATTATATTAAATTATCCTGTGTATCATCCTATGTGACATTCAATATGACCTGTATCACTCTAAAAATAGTATTACAAGATTAATCTCTAACTACAGGTTACTAATCTAATCAGCATCTATCCTTTCACCATGAAATCAAAGTCATGCAATGTAGAAATTATTAATGCAGCAGCACTACAGAAAAAAGGCACATTTAGTTGGAATGAATGTCCTGGGACTTCCAGTGGTTGACTATTATTCATTCACATTACATTCCTCCAAAAACAAACCTTTTACATTACAGGCATAATTACATTACACCTTGTAATTTACTGTACAGTATGACATGATAATCTGACTCTTAAACATTGTAATGTACCACCTAAAGGTCAATAACACAGTTCTATGCTTTGTTTTAAGGCGATAGAATGTAGCTGTACCTACTGAACAGTTCACACTTATTTTAAACATTTACAATACTCATTAATGAACGTTGGCAACAAAATGCCTCAAGTAGAACTCATGACAATCCCTGCAACACAAGTTTATCATTTAAAAGAGTTACAAAGCAATTAATAACAAAAATAATGAATTTGTTTTAATTTGATCCCCACAGGTAGCTGAAACATTAGGATCAGCCTTATTTTCTATATGCGTCCATGTACACCTCATTCATTCAGGAGAGGTCTGCTTTCATCAGTTGAATCTCTGCTCCGATGTTCTCGAACACTTAAATTTGAACAAAAAAATAGTGTTATTCATGGAAACTGCACAAATAAAATAAAATATCCTTCTACGTATTAACTACACAATGTAGAGTCAATATCTGAAATGACATTTCAAATGATACATACAATTAACAATATAAATGCTTATCCAGTATAGAGGAACAAAAACAGCATATAAAAAGGAAATAAAACAGGAGGAAGGGGAGGAGCTAAAGAGTCTGGGAACAGAATGTTGGAATTTCCCTGAATGTGTGTTGATGAGACCACTAAAACGTTTGAATGACTAGTAAATGCCATGTAAGTGGCAGGGGAACTCCCAGTAAAGGCAGAATAAGCTGTCAGAAGGTTGATTTATGATTGACCACCTGCCCCAGTAAATAAAGATAAAGTGTCTAATTTTTGACAGGTTAAACAAGGTTTTTTACGTGGACAACGAAAATACCAAGATTTTGAAGAAAAAAACGTTGATCTTTTGGAAAAACCTTCGTGGAAGCTCCGCATGGACTTAGAACTTTTGGATTTAGAGTAGTGTTTCATGAACTTCAAGGATTATTTTCACCAATGTAAGAATTACTTTCCTCACAGCAACACTCTATGGGACTGAGAGTAGGAGTGACAGCCTCCACTGGCCTTTTGGCCATAAATTTTATTATTCACAGCAATACACACCTACATAAACTACCAATGAAGATAACTTTAAACTAATCAGAAATACACTCTATACATTGATAATGTGGTAAATGACTATTCTAGCTGCAAATGTCTAGTTTTTGGTGTAATATCTACATAGGTGTATAGAGGCCCATTTGCATCACTCCAGTGTTTTGATGGTACAATGTGCTTGCTCATTGTGTCAGAAGGTTAATGTAATAACAGTCTATTCATCTATTCATTATACAACCCATGGTGGTAAATAAAAGTGTCACTTTTCTTGGAACACACCAATTGTCAGGGTCACCCCCAACTTTTGAACAGTAATGTGCATAGATGTGATGATCCTAATTCAAGGCTAATGCTAAAGTATAGAAATCCTTCTACTATTTATACATTATATAATGTATAAGACGTTTAAATATATGGCAAAGATCTGCTTATCGTAATTAGAGGTCATTTACCTTTGTTGTGGTTTTCGACAGAGATAATAAACAGCCAAGGAAAGAGCCTGAGGACACGAGGCATGACACAATAGTGGTCAATGAATGTCATGTGTGTAGCTGCCAAGAAACATGTATTATATTCAGTTTTCACTAAGTGTTTAAGAGGGACTGAATGAGTCCCAAAGAAGTGAAGCGACAATATGAAACCAATATCATGCTGTCTCTGTCACACTGGCAACTTTAAAGGCCAGAAAATCTCCCTGGTGTGTCTAACATGTTTCCTTGCATGAGTAATCATGAAGATATGAAACTAAACCGTGAAACTGAATCTTTCAAATCAGTATATAAGACAATAAATATCTTCAATGCTACATATTTGAGTTTGTCCATTCAAGTTTTACAACTTGATGTTGTCTTTTCCTCACATGGACCAATTCAGAAACTGATACTTACGCCCAATAACGTGAAGCCTCCTTGGACAGCAGCTTTACGCCCAATAACGTGAAGCCTCCTTGGACAGCAGCTGCCCACTCGAAGCTCAGATGTTGTGTGATGAGACCACCCACAACCGGGCCATAAAACATCCTTTAAAGAAAAACAAATCACAACATTTAAGATCCAAGGGCAGGAAATTGGTACCAACATTGTCATTTCACATCTGCTATATTAGATTACTGCATTTATTCACTTGGATTTAGAAAATCAGTCAAAGCCAACATAACTTACCCTGTGGACCAAACTGCCCCAAACAGTCCAGACACCATTCCAAGAGTACTTAGTCCCTCTTCAAATCCTTCTTCACTACAAAGAATGAAAGAAAGCCTGTGTTTGGCCTCATGTGACCTGTTGTTTTTTTAAACTGCGAGTGATGAATGTATAGGAACATATAACATGTGAAGTCACTCACTATGCACATGTAATGATCTCAGGGAACGTGGGGATTGCAGTCATGCCCAGAGAAAACCCAATTACACCAAGCATGACGACCAGCAACCACAGCTGACTACAAAACACAGAAACACAAAAAACAACTTCATGCCACTTGGTGTTTTTGTAAATGCCATGAAACAGTGACCTAGACATGAACTACTGCATCCTCCCAGAGGCGGAAGAAGTAATAGTTCTGAATTTTTCTTTTTTTAACTTTCGTTTCTTGTCTTTGTTTTAACTATTTTTCCCCTTTTAATCAACTGTTTTATTATGTTCTGCTTGGTTTTGTTTTTTCAATTTTTAGATTTTTAATCTTATTTAATTTTAATTACATTAAAACTTCTGATTGTTCTTATTTTTTTTTTTCAACTGTTTTTAAATTGTATCCTGCTGCTTTTAATGTTTTATGTAAAGCACTTTGAATTACCTTGTTGTTGAAATGTGCTATACAAATAAACCTTCATTGCCTAGTGAATTAATTTAGTATCGGCTTTGTCTGATACTGTTGCTTGTAATTATTGTCAGAAAAAAATAGGACATGAATGCAAAATGAAGTAGTCCTGAACATCACACCTGTGAAACCACATTATCTCATGTTTTTCATTTTATTTGGACAGATATTGAATGCGACTACCTTCACCAGATGCTCACCTTGGGATTTGAAGGACAGGGACAGGACCAAGCAGAAAGAAGCCGACTGCTGTGGCGATAGTTCCTATTATCATGAACCAGCTCCTGGTGTCCTGATGAAACACAGAGGATTTTGTTTGATGTGACAGATGTACAGTTATCTACTTGTAGTGACAGATTATCCAGAAATCAATATGTTAATTGACACCACTGAACTGATCACAAGTCTAACACTGACACCATCGTCAAGTATACCTTTAGGCTAAGTATGTTTGCTCATGAGTCTTACACTGAAACTGTGACAACGCCATGTACACATTTGTCTAATTGTGTCTACATTCCAATGTTGATCTTAAACATATTAACAGCTTGGAAAAATCCCAACGGCATAGGGGCGGGAAGTTGTTTGTTTTAAAAAACATCGAATATAATGTTCAACCTCGGGTAAAAGTAATATCTAATGTTTAATGGTGGAAAACGATGGAAAATATAACAAATAGCAGGAGGGTCTGAGGAGAAGTAACCTCAGGCCCCAAACTGTATAAAAGCTGGAAACTTTCAGTCAGATTTCAGACTTAGCCTGGGCTACTTCTCATGTATGGTGAATGTAACACTGCAATAAACCATCATTGGACCGTGAACCAGCTGATCCTGTCTCATCTTTGATTCTTCGTGGCTTCTCATCTTCAACTCATTGATATAGGTATTAGATTATTTCAAAGTACAGTGTATTGGGTATTTAGACATCGAGAACAAGTCACAACACTACACATAATCATTAACACTCACAGGATATTTATCAGTGAAATACCCAAACAGCGGTGATCCCAGGCAGTAAGGTAATGACAGACCGAGCATGATGAGTCCCACGTAGCCGGTTGAGAGACTAAACTAGGTAAAATGGAGTAAAAACAAACATTCTGTTTCTCCAGCATTCACACACAGCGTAGAATTAATTTCTATCCACATTAATTTGACTTTTTCTTTCCAAATTACCTTCTCAATAGCAAACAGGGACAACGTGGCATCTAAGAAGCCCAGACCTGCACTTAGAGTGAATATCACATAGCAGATTAGCACTATTTTCACGTGTGTTAGAAGCCTAAAGAACGAATCCTTTGAGGGGTCTGCGTCTGTGTGGAGAGAAGCACCAAATATAGTTCATGGTTAATAAAATATAACAGAAAAATGACTGAAAATTGTTAGGTAAAAAATTCAAGCTGTTACCAATGGTTGGCAGGATGTAAATGTTGAAAGGAACCATAACCAACAGGAAACATCCAAGAAGTATAAAAGGGACTTCGTATCCAAACGACTGGTAGAACCACCCTCCAACCGGCGGCCCCATGATCAGACCCAGTCCTGTGAAAATCTCCAAACTGCCCTAAAGAGAGAGGAATGAATCATATTAAAATAATGCATTTAAAGCAGAATCTCAGCATAATTAGCTTTATTACTACATACTGTATTTTAGTAGCCTGTTATTATCTTCCATGGTAATGGGAGATACAAAACAACTACAGTATAATGCCTTTTTTTGTTTGCTCGTGATTCTAATGTCTAAACAACATGCCAGCCACACAAGGGTTCTATACACTCACCAAAACAGTTGCCACATTGTTTGGGAATATTTTTGCTGTCATTGCAAATGAGGACGTCATGGCAGCGGCGAAGCCCACGGCGTCGATAGACCTGACTATAAAGCACAGAGTGATGAAGGCGGGTCCTTCAGGAAGACGATCGAGTAATCTGTGAGGAAAGAATAAAAAACAATCATTTTAACGTCAGACAGGAATGAAACATAGCGATTGGGATGATACAAGCTGTTAGCTCAGCCTTTAACAGCAGGGAACAGTGTGTGAAAGAATAATCATTTTTTAAAGTATGTTTTTTGGCTTTTTACACCTTTATTAGACTGAACTCTCTATATGGGGCGGCTGCTCTACCCAAAATGCCACTCACCATCCCAGAATAATCATTTTTACAGCAGATAATTCTGCATTTATCCATTTTAAGATAAAGTGGAAAATAGTTCAATAGAGAACCCTGTATGCTGCCAATACAGGTCTTTCATTTTGTGACCTTGCAGCCATGCAACTTTCGAGGTTATATAAAGCACTCAAGACAAATGGAAGGCTCCTGAGCTAAATGTAATAGAAAAGGGTCTGAATGCTAATGTTAATTGTACTTTTGAATACAATCGCAAAAATGTGTAAATTCCAGTTTGTGATTTGTCATTATGGGATGTTGAGTGTAGATTGATTTTAGCATCGGTCTGCATTGGGTCTGAATACTTTGTGAATGCACTGTATAAACTATAATATCTAAATATATAATATAATATGTATAAACTAGATATCAGGATTCAGCTACACACGTTACTTATTACTCAGATCAATTTGTTGTTGGTTTTAATTAGTGATGTACCGATCCAGGTTTTTCGGATCCAATCCTATACCGATCCATGGGCTGAACATATCAGCCGATATCCGAAACCGATGAAACCGTTGTGTGGGCATGAGGCGGAATCACCCTTTAGCATGGATGGTAAGGTGGATGAGTGTCTTTTCAGCTAAAATCATAAAGCTCCAGCAAACTTTATTTTCCATATCTACTAAAGAGGTGAAATATTATATTATATGGGGATGAATAATTTGACAATGACTTTTTGGAACAGTGCCAACAATTCTGCCGTATAAGGTGGACTGATGTATTCTAATGGTGTGAGAAATGGGCACGGAACTGCTTGGGCTACGTAATGTTTGGCATGAAAAATGTTGTGACAGTTTTCAGTGGTAGAAAAAAAAAACATGAAACTGCTGACAAAGGAAAAGGTGGGGTCAGACGTGATATAAAGGTCGAGACCCCAGGAGGGTTTAGTCGTTTTTTCTCCCATGGGAATGACTCGGCATGTACACAAGTAACTAGATGCACTGGATCGGAACACTAGTGCGGCATCTTTCATCCTATATCTGATCCAGCTGATTTTTCAGTATCGGAGCCGGTATCCAATCTGGGTATTGGATTGGTATGTCTTTAGTTTTAATCTTCTCAAAGTACAGAAAAAGTAAAGAATGTTGCCTTGTTGAGTCCTGTAATGACCACCTCGAATATAAAAGGTTGAGTTACCATGACACAATCAAACATATTATATACACATATAATACATACATATATTATACATATATACATATTTTATGCAGAATTTATGAATCCTAAAAGCCTGAATCTGCAAGTGCTATAAGTGCTATTTCTGTTTCTCTCAATTCAGTGTTATGCAACATTCTCTACTTTACAAAACTCTGAAAGATGAGAGTCGCTAAATATGTAGTAGTGTATACTCAACATCAACACTTACCCAAACAGAATGGTGCAGCCTGATGACACCAACAGTCCTGTTACAAGCATGAACTTCGCACCAATTTGGACAATCTGATGAGAGAGAGTCTGTTATACCTATGCACCAAATCACACTTCACATAACATTATCTGGTTAAAATAATGACATATACTTACATATTTCCCCAGTATTAGTGAACCAATCAAATTGCAGATAGCATAGCAGCCAAATATGAGACCAATTATAGTCTGACTGGCTCCTTTCTTTAGTGCCTGTGTAGAAAACATAATAACGGCAACTGTATGACATGAAGCAATTATCTCACAGTAGAACATCCCTAACACAGTATATTAGTGGTTTTAAGCACCAAAAACATCCCCCATCTCATCTCTCTTTGTGTCTGTGTGTATTTCTCTGTGGATTGATTGACCTAGACCTCATAATTGAAAAGCTATTCAAATCTTAACTTTCTATAATATGGAACCTTTAAGAAAAGCTAAAAGAGGCTGTACACTTAAGACAGTATTCTCTCAACTCTTCCTTTAAATTAATGCATCAAATTATTAATGACACCTCCTAGATTTCACTGCTTTGATATCATTCATCAGCTGCTGCATCCGATCTTTTAGTAGTAGCCCTATGTTCAAAATCTGTTGTTTTAACACAGTACAGTGTATATTGTACATAAAATCAATGAGAAGAACTCCCAGGTATTGTTTGTGTTGTAGAATTTGAAATAGAATATAGAATATTTTCTTGCTTTCTGCTGAAACATTTATTAAACAATGTTATAAAATAGCCATCTATCTGTGCACCCGCAGAGATGGATGGGTATAAAATAGTGATCTAATCAATATTTTAATAGTAATTTTCTTTGCACCTCTTTGTTGTGGCTCATATATAATTTTCTTGTTTTATATTAAAATATTCACCTTTCCTCTCGTTTCAGGTAGTTCACCTTCTGTCCTGATTAGTTTCACCTGTTCCTTATCAGCCTTCCTTTCCTATTTCCTATTTACTCTGGCTTCTATTCTCTCTGTGCCAGGTCATTATTGTACCTTTGTATCATGTGGTGTATTCTAGTGAATTCCTGTCCTGCTTTCTGATATCCTGCCTGTGTTCCCTCCCTGATTTGTTTGCCTTGAATCCTGAGTGATTACCTGTGCATCAGACATAGGAAGTAAAGACTGCTTTAAATTCAGGAGTCCTGTTACTGGGTTGTGCCCTTAGAGTCCTGGTGTGATAATATCATATATAACAATATGACAAAACATACTATTCATAAAACTGCCCACACCATCATATATAGATTAAGTTTTTCAGTCATGTTGTTATCTGGATATCACAAAAACTTGATAAAATATTTTGATGAAATTTACCCAACACATTCAAGTGCTTTAGTCAAATAATTGTAGTAGTTCCTGTCTCCTATGACTAACTATTTGCAAAAAAAACTATTACTCTTGATGTTTATTTGCTTTTTTCAGAGTTCCTTAAATTACAGAATAATTCCTTTTAATAAAGTAGTATAAGTAAAAGAATATCCAACACTGTCACTAATAGTCTACATTTTGTAAATTAAGCTTTATAGTTGAGTTAACACTTATAGAAACAAAGACTGGGTTTCCAGATTGCAAAAGGTCCCTAAGTCTCAACTTAACTTTATTTATAGATTCTTTAAAACCAACAAGGGCTGAAACAAATGTATACACATTCATAATCATAAAAAAATATAAAAATAAGACAAACTAAGAGTAAAGTGTCATACTGGGTCCAAAGCCAAAGAATAAAAATGGGATTTAAGACTATTTTTAAAAACAGACAGTAATCAATGATGTGCATGGGTAAGTCATTCCAAAATTTGAACACTATTACCTTCTGTGTACCACAAAATATTTATTTTACAACAACTTCTTTACCCAAACTCTAATGATAGGCCAGGGGATGTTTTTACAACCCAGTGAGCCAAATTTAGTTTTTAATAATGGAAAAGCTGCACTGCAGTAATAGTAAATTATTTATTGAGCATTACAACTAGCCTGCAGTAACCTTTGCTGTACAGTAGATAATGTGGCTGTGTATAACAATTACCAGAGAATTGGCTAATCTTGGTTTATTTGTTCATTTGAAAACTTATAAATGAGCTAGTTTATAGAGACAGTTTTAATGTGTAATCCCTGGCCTGATGTTAACAAAAATATTCCCCAAAAAGAGAATATCCAGCAATATCACAAGTCTATGTAACTGTATTATGTAATCTGTGTACTTTGGTGTGGTGCCTTTAAGGTCATGCACCATGTCATTCACTTCTCTTATAATACCTTACCTCGTTAGGGAAAAATGGGCCTAATATGGAGTAGCAGATCATAGAGCTGAAGTTAACAGATGCCATTGATATTAAGGTGAGGGTCTGCTGCCTCGTCATCCTGGGGGCAGGATCCGCTGATTCTGCTGCTGCGCTGTCATCTGACATGAAAACAGACATGGAAATGGACAACGGAGAGGAAACTGAAAACAGATTTCATATTTGGTAAATTCTAATGAAACCTGCGATAAGTTACGTAACCAAATAGCAATTAAGGGATAATTCCCTTGGAAGCTGTTGCAAAAATAATTGAAGTTTTCAGACTGTATTTATTAAAGCCACCAACCTCCTCGCTGCAGATCAACGTCCATTTCTGTGTAATTTATTGTTCTTTATCCAGTTTTATCAGGTCAGAAACGCGGCGGTGACACGGGCAGAGACGGGAATTTAACAAATAAACAGCCGCAGACTGTCTGTCCAGTCTGTTCTTCAGCCACACACACACACACACACCCACACACACACACACACACACACACACGCACCACGCCGAACAATCACCTAATTTCGCTATTTCCTCAAACTACTCTGGATAACAGGTTAACGGAAACAGGACTTTCCTCAGTAGCTTTCAAAATAAAAGCCCATATACAAATATTTCCCACTTGTGTTACATATCTATCGAAATTATGAAACACTCTGATTTTTATTGCATGAACAATCTGTGAAATTGAATCTTTATGGACGGTAACTCAGAACAAACAATTTCAATTTTGTATGACGTTGTGTATTTAACGTGATTAATGTATGTTTTTGATTATCTTTTATTTGTAATGTCATCGCGGGAGTTCTCAACACGTAAACTAGAATACAGCATCATTATAAAATACAGTCTGGAGTTTAACCCTATTACACTTTATTACAATATAAACTTTCATTTTGCGGCTGTGGTGACGCAGCTGAAATCAGTTCGTCCTTTGCATGAAGTTTCATTTTTGCGCCCTGACTGAGGACTGTAAGGAACCACTTCCCTTTATGAAAACTTTAAGTTGAAGTTTGAAGACTCTTGTTAAAGGCAGTACAAGACCCAGGAGGTGTCAAAATGTAGCCTCAGATATATCATAAAATAGATTGTTACCTTGAATACATGGTATTTGGATGAAAAATACAGATACTAACCAGTAACAAAAATATAATTTCATCTGACTTATTAAAGTAAAAGTACATTTTCAGAACACAACCAGTGCAAAATTAGAGCCCTAGTTCTATCTAGGGCTGCAGGATACATACGGATTATTAATTCATTATTAATTCACACTACAGATTTGATTAAGTCTCCTTGTTGGGTGGTCACAGCCCATCATAGTGTTTGATGACAGACTTGAATCAAACCCACTGATTATGCATTTTTTACTGAATAGACACTGGTGTTGATGCCATGTTTCTAGAATTTAGCAATCCTGTGAATCCCTAAACTAATATTATATATATATATATATATATATATATATATATATATATATATATATATATATATATATATATATAAACACATACAGAATAGCAATATATATATATATATTGCTATTGTTTTGAACACTACTGTATGTCCATTACTGCAGAAAAGCTTTAATTTGTGTAAGTATTTATACACTCTCTCTTGTCATATATACAGAAATATATATATAGGGGTCTATAATGAATTCTATAAGGTATTCATAGTGGAGTTCTAAAACTTTTGAACGGTATTGTACAGTATATATATATAGCCTACTAATCAAACTTTATGCAGATTAACTATTAAAATTAAATAAATTATACTATTAAACTAATTGATCCCTACATATCTTCAGCTCAAACAGGCTGAAGGAGAAATCTTTGGTGGGATCATGACCAATGCAACAGAATGAAAGAGACAAACTGAAAATAAAACATTACAACAAAAAAAATTGAAGCAAATTGTTTTTATTACTTTTTGGCCAGCCTATAGGTCCATGTAAACCTATGGTAACATCATAATTGTTTCCTTCACAAAATAAGAGGAAAAAAGCAACCAACTATTAATTAGGCAGTATTTCTGATAACTGACACACACTGTTGCTGAAGTCTCTGAAGCTACAATAAATGAAATGCTCCTAAAGGAAAACTCTCTGCATTAAATACCACATAAACTTTCTGAAAATACTCTCTTCATATCCTTTAAAATAGCCTTCTATCAGCAAATGACAAATGTCCTGACATTTCCACGTTTCTTTTGTACATTAGCACCAAATCTACATGAAACTCACTCCTATTATACTAACAGTTAATCATGACATTTTAAATATCTTGTATTAATACCTTTGCAAGTTTGTTCTCATTCTTTTTTTTTTGAAAGTGAAACATCAAAAAACTTTTGATACCATGTCAAAGCAAAGGTGAAGTACGAAATTACTGAAATTAGCAACATATAATCACATTTTTTGAAGCATATATTGATGTTGGGTCATTTTCTAAATACACAAAGTGCAAGCAGCTTTTTATTTTTACTTTTGCAAGTACAACATCAGTTCTAAGTAGGTAGCATTATTGCACACAAGCTCTATCTATCTGAAGCAGCACTGACTTTCAAAGAGGCAAACTACTGTACTTCACATTCAAATGCAGTTTTCAAGTAGCATCATAAACACCTGAACGAAAACAACACAGAGCCAGATTTAAATAAAGAGAGGACCTCTTGGAAATTATTCTGTTTGGGGATGAAATCATTTTCTACCACTCTCTCTCGTTAACTTTTGGTGCACATTGACATTCCCTGTACCAATACAGACAATATGAGCCATAAGAAGGGAGTTTGATAAATTAAAGGGGAGGACAGAATTATGTAAAAAAAATGAGATTAAATTTACATGTGAAAACATATCGTCAGATCATTACTCATGACTGAATAATAATGTGCAGTACTGTGGCCAAAAGGGAAAAAAAATACTATATTCATTGCACCACTTCATAGAAGTAACATGGATAGAAAATATACAAACTATAAATCACACAGAATTAATACATTCCTCTATTGCATGTTCTGCAATTTTAACACAATGAAGAATAACAAATAAATCAGCTTATAAATCAGATCATTACCTGGAATAAATGGTGTTTGGATGAAGAATGCAGATACCAAACAAAGGGTATCAAAACAGTAACAAATAGTTTGGTATTAATCATAAAACCTTATAATTTATCTACTTATTTACTTAAAACTAAACTAAAATAGTGCAGTGTTTGTATTAGATGTGGTATGGCTTTTTGAACATGTATTAGTAATTTTGAATGCCACCATAACTCAAGACATTTGCTGTGTATATGTTCTTTTTATAAACACCACAAATTTACATAACATTAATTTGTAATACTTTGAAATAGCTGAAGTAGCCAAGATTATTTTTGCACCACAGATGGTACTTAATCTCCGGTTGGTTTTAAAAATTCATTCACACCTGTACCTTGTTCACCTTTATACATTCAGGGAGGGTTGACAATGACAGTAATAATAAATAAAATTAATTTGAGCACTTCAACAAATAATCTGAAGTGGTATAGTTTCCATTACCATTCACCTACATTGACTTAGAGACTGATTGTAATTTATCTGCATATGCAGGCCCAACTTGTATATTAATTTCCTCTTTAAAAACAAAGTCACCACATCATATAGAGTACATTTTCCCAGTTTTACCCCCACACGGGGGGATATGACACCAATGCGATTTCTTTTCAGTTAATACACAACATCAAAATAACTTGTCACTTAAGCCTTTGAGTCACATTGGCCAAGGAAACAGCAAATGCCTGCACTGCTGAAAAAGGATACTGGAAATCCAAAATATAGGCATTCCCATCAATTCGCCCAAACTGCATCACCTAAGAAAACAGAAAGAAGTCGATACTTTAGAAAGCATGAAATAACCACAATGTCAGTTTTTTTTTTCTTTTATTTAAAGACTTCTATTTGGTTAACACAACTCCCTTTAGACAAAAAAATAATATTTTAGTCTCCAGTATGGATGAAGCTCCAAAAAACTACACTTCCCATAATGCAGCTTGCAGTTTTTACAGTCTTATTAGTATCATTAGAGCTCCCCTCCTCATTTTTGGATTTTGATTTTGGACTATTTCCCCTTTCTCATCAATAACCTTGATAATGACGTTGTCCCTTATGTTGTCATCATAATGTCATCATTATTTTCTTAAAATTGACAAATAGAGCTACAGAACACTGCTTTTACAAGTGGATTAGTACTCCCTGCAAACTAAAATCTCTTAATTTATTAATAGTTTTTATCAAAATACCTGTCTTCCATCCAGCTCAATCTGAAAATTCTTTGCTGACTCCTGAGTGACTCTTCCTCCAAAGTCAAGCTGGTAGACCTGGGTGGCTTCGTTCCATAATGGCTGTTTATTGGCCATGACATAGACGAACCCTTGGCTGCCCAAACTGCGGTCCTCTCTTTCATTCGCCTTGCGGCACTTTATCTCCTCCAGCTCGCTCGCCAAACGGAGGCTGCGCTTGTTCTTCCAGCTCTTCTTGCTGCTCTGATTCTGGTTCATGAGCTCGTCACCACTAATGAACAACTCCGGCTCGCTCTCTGAGCTGTCCTGGAACTCGTTTGTTGTCCTGCTCATCTTTTTGGTTTTGTTGAGCTGCTCTCGCTGACCTTTGGGTTTCTTCTTCTCTCTGCTGCCAAGCCTTGGGCTGGAAATGAGGGTGTTGAAGTCAGACAGTGCGCGGCCTTCCTTCCTGGATTTGCCCTCAGAGACGGTGGGCATGTTGGCCTCCTCGGCTCTGCTGTCCAGCCTTTTGCGGCTCTTCTTGTTGAAGCGCTCTGACTCCTGTGGCACAGGGCTTTCGTTTAAGGATGATGGCTCTGCAAAGTTGTTGGCGGACTCTGCAAGGTCTTCTGTGGCACTTTTGGAAGGTGGCAGCTCGGTAGGTGGTGGAGGAGGCGGCAGAGGGGGTGGTGGAGGTGGTGCGGTTGGAGGGGGTGGGGAGAGGATTGGCTTCTCTAAAATTTGATGAGTTTTGGTGGGAAGGGGAGGCGCTGGAGGGTCCTGCATGGGAGGTGGGCAGGGGTAAGGGTTCCAGGGGTGCAGGTTCACAGGGTGCAACTGAAGTTGGGCACATGAGCTAGCGCCTGGATACATTGGAGGAAGAGGGCAGCAGGCCAAGTTAGCAAGATTGGAGGGGTAGCCTGGCGGCAAAACCAAATTGGGGTCCTGCTGAGCAAAAGGGCCTGGACCCACCACTTCATTCGGGGAGCACTGTGGTGGAGGGTTCTGTAGGGTCTGAAGCTGGGGTCCATTGTGACCCACGCCCGGAGGAAAAGGCGAGAGGGATATCTGGTAACCTGATGGGAAAGTCAGTGTGCTTGTGCTTGGACTGGACGGAGGTTTTGTTGTGAGGACAAAGGGAAGCCGAGTCATGTCCAAGTGCTGAGCTTGGCTGATGATGAGTGGGGGTGGTTTATGAGGTCCTGGTGGGGGAGCTAGCATCGTTTGCTCTGGAGTGAGCCAGAACTCCTCCGTGGTGGAGGGGTCCCACTGGTAAGGCGGAGGGCGTTTGACAGTTAAACTGACGTCACCGAGGGTCAGCTGGCGTACCGACTTTTCAAGGTGACACTGCTGATTTAAAGTCTCATCTTCGGTAAAAGCAGAGTTAACGTACACTGTCCTGTCCCGGCTGTTGTCAACGGCACCCAGCAGGCTGTAGGATGACTGGGAAGCCAGGGGCGAGGCACTTTTGGAGTGTACAATGATGGTGCTGTGATGTGCTCCTTTCCCGGGTGGGAAGTCTTGCCTCACCACGGTGCCGCCTGCGATGCCACTACTCATGGTCCCGCCGCCGCTGACGCTGACGCTGGTGCTGCTGCTGTTGCTGCTGCACTGTGTGCATGTGTACAATGCAGTGGGCACCCTCTGCTGGTAGGTCAACGCTAATGTGCTGTTCATTTTAGCCTTGGTGGGAAGGGTCCTTGAGCTATCCATCATCTGTGGTACTTTGAGTCCCGTGTCCCTGCGGTCACGGCGTATGGTGGCATGAATCAGACTGCTGTCAATTCTCTGGGGAGGAGGAAGCGTAGCAGGTACTTGGTTGGCCGGATCAGGGTAGGGCGGAGGGTCTCCACTAGGTATTGAGTACCGAGGGACGGAAAGACGGCTCAGTGTTGCTGAGCTGTAGGGCAGCTGGATTTTTTTACTATCAGACGAAGTGACCTTGAGCGTGGCTGAGCCCCCGATGCCGTGGACGGCATATGCATTTTGGTTGCGAATGAGGCGCCTGCGAGGCCGACAGACCTCCTCTACATTACCACTGCTGTCAAAGGTTGTGATCCTTTCATAGCCCAGGGGCGTTGGGTACTGCAAAGTCACCGGGTGAAGCAAGAACTCATCTTTCTTCAGACAGGGGTCTGTTGCCAGGACGCTCGGGCTGTCACAGTTTGTGACAAGTGTTTGAGGCGTGGCGGCCGCTGCTGTAGCCGCTGCTGCTGCAGACACTACAGTTCCCGGGTAGGGAGGAGGAGGGTTCACCTTCCTCATCTGAATCTCCACAGACCCGTCCGCGTCACTGAAGGAGGGAGGTAGAGTCCGCGGCAGGCTCGGCTTCAGGATATGTCCGTGGTCTCCACGGTCTAGTCCAGGCTCAATGGTGGGAGGAGGAATTTGAGGCAGTAGATGAATCTGATGTAAGGAGATGGTTGGGTAGCCGGTTGGAGGAGGGGGCAGCGACATCTGCATCTTCAGCTGCTGCTGCATCTGGTGGTGCTGCCTCTGCATCTGCTGATGTTGCTGCTGGATCTGCTGATGTTGCTGCTGTAGCTGTTGCTGCTGCTGCCTCATCTCCAGGATTTGCTGGCGGATCTGCTGCTGCTGCTGCTGCATTTGCTGCTGCTGCTGCTGCATCTGCTCATGCTGCAGCTGCATCTGCTGTTGCTGCTGCTGGATCTGGTGCTGGTGCTGGAGCTGTTGGCTCGTCACCTGCTGCGGGTTTTGCTGTTGCATCTGTTGGTGTTGCTGAACCTGCTGCTGCTGCTGCTGAAGTTGTTGCTGCTGCTGTTGGTGTTGCTGCAGCTGGTGGTGCAGCTGCTGAAGCTGTTGATGCTGCTGCTGCATTTGTTGCTGCTGTTGCTGCTGCTGTAACTGTGACTGATGATGATGTTGTTGCTGCTGCTGCGGTTGTTGCTGCTGCGGCTGTTGATGATGATGCATTTTCTGCTGCTGCGTTTGCATTTGCTGCGACTGCTTGGACTGCTGCTGGCGAGGCTGCTGTGAGTGAGACCTTGGTGGGTGCGGCTGCGGTGGGAGATGGTGAGGTGGAGGCGGGGGAGGGAGAGTACCAGGGAGAAGGGGACCCATCTCCAGCCCGTTGAATATCACCTGACCAGGGTTTGAGTATCTCGCTGGAACCGGGTAGGGTGTAGCGACGGCATCCTGGCCGTGGTCAGAAACGGGAACAGAAACCGCTGCTGCCGCAGCTGCAGCTGCTGCAGTGGCTGTAGGATTGGTGAGGACGTCAAGCTGAATATTCTGATTGGCCAGGAGGGACTGAACCAGGCCGATACTCTGAGTCGGGGACATGGCCTGAGCTGGACTGTGGATGGGAGCGATGGGGATGTTGACTGTGCAGGGAGGATTGTCTCCTGCCACTCCAGATGGCCCCATCACTTTATGAAGATACAGAGGAGAACTATGTAATTAACTTTTTAGCACATGCAGAAAACACTGAGTCAGGTGCATTGAAAATAAATGTATTCACGCTCAGTAAACTTCCAAATTGAAGATATTGTTTTCTGATTCATTCACACCTGGTAAGTCATCCTCGTCCTCACTGAACACATTGGGGTTGAACACAGGCAGGCTCATGAAGTCATGTGAGATCTTTCGCACTTCAGGGAGATAGATTGTCATCTGCCGCGGTTGCAAATGAAGCAAACTGGTCTTATAGATGACTGAAATACAGAAGAAAATGATGGTGACTGTTAATTTGATAAAATCGAGTATAGTTTAATTCATGTAGACTCAAATAAAAATGCATAACATGCACTTATAAAAGGTCAAGGATAAGCACAAGAGAGTCCTGGACATAAGACTCTATGTGTGGCTTTTGTGACATTTACCTGCACCGAGATTGGCAGGAAGGAAAGAAGCAAGTCCAACAATTTTGAACTTTGTTCCCCAGATGTTGGATGTAACTTGAGCAAGGTAATTGTGCTGTAAAGATATAAGATATAAATCAAATGAATAATTATTACCATGTAAAGAAAAACATACATATAGTTAGGGTATAGTCTTGAGACAAAACTGTTTTTGACATTGTATTTGACATTGACTGTGCTTGTTAATTACAGTTTATCTGTAACTTTGAACACTTAATGAGCTAGAATTAGGCTAAAAGGCTCATTTTCATCTGTTGGCTCTGTCCAAATGTCACAATAGACATGCAATTAGTCAAGAGAAAGAAAATTAAGTTACAATTATTTGGATAATCAACGAAGTTTAGTTTTTAGTACTAAAATGCCATTTTCTGGATCCAGCTTCCCGAATGTGACAAATATGTAACAGTAAATTTGAAAAGATTTTGGATGGCAGTGGACGACATTTTTTCTCATTATTTTTTAACGTTCATTGACCAAATGAGTAAATTATTAATAAAGAATAATGGACAGATTAATTGATATTGAAAATAAACGTTACTTGTGGCCCTACATGGTACACAAAATTATTAATATGCAAAGACTAAAAACAACAAACCTCCACCAGTAAAACCATGTCACAACATAATAAACTTAACAACAACACATCCAGTACCAAGTAAGTTATGCAACATTCAGGGAAAGGAACAGGAAAGGATCAACAAAGGAAAGACAGACAACAGGAAGGGAGCAGGGAAAGGAGAATACTGTGTCCATAGTTCTGACTATTATTCAATTGTTTAAAAGTATCAAGAATATGTTGACAGATAAAACAAAATAAACTGTCAGTTATACACAGACTTTGCAAGATACTGTATTTATTACTGTATAATATCATACCTCTGTGATTCCATCCATAGAAAACTCTCGACGTGTCAGACTAGGTGACCGAATCAGCGGCTTCTTCGTCGGTAACCGTGGTGATCGTTGGCCTTCCTGATTGGCACGTGACAGTTTGGGAGACTTTCTTGAATCCATGTTCATTCTTTGAAACAAAGAGGCAAATATTCAATTATCTTTTACATTTTCAGATCACATTACAATAGGTTTGGTAAAACAGATACTTTATTTCCAGATATTTTTTACATTCAGTGTTTTCTGTCATGCGCTGACCTATTTCCACGGGATAACTTTGGCGACTTCTTCCCGACCCACTCATCGCTGAGCTCAATGTCACTGGAGTCAGAGCAGTTACAGCTGTCAGTGTATGAGATCATGGGATTCACACACACCTCCTCTGCAAAAAATGTCAAAATGGTACAGGTGGTTAGAATATTAAAAGCAAGAAAATACATTTTAGCCAAATCAGACCCTCATGCAACCTGGTCGCAGCTCAGGCTATTCCCGTATCACGCCTCAGACCATGTTACATCAGAGAATAGCAGTCATCACTACAGTCTATATTAGTTCTTGCTCAAGGTGAACGATGGGCACATAGCAGGAATATGTGCAATTATTTTAAAAGGGAGCACATGGTTAAAGAGATGATTCATTCCAAGACGAAACAGTATTTATGACCTTCGTGCCAGTCTGTTTGCATATTACGAGTGTCTCAAGCCAACTGCTGTTTTCAAAAGTAGTTGCTTGCTAAGAGTATTTTAAAAGCTTTTTAAAGGTGCAGTTTAGGAAAATATGCTTATTAGCTTTAGATGAGAAGACAAATGGTGCTGTTTATGCATTAACTGGAGCAAGAGCCAGCAGGTGATTAGCTTAGCTTGGCATTAAGACTAAAAGAAGAGGAGAACAGATAACCTGGCTCTGTCCAAAGTTAAAGACACAGCAAAATAAAAAATAATATACCCTTTTGAAGCTCTAATCCTTTGTCACTGAGCTTAATTGTCCAATTGTGTCTTGGTTCCTGACATATAATCAGAAAATAAGTTTTGGAGTATTTCTCTATTAAAATCCCTCTCTGGTTGCCAGGAAACTAGTGGGTGTTTTTTTTTTATTTTAAAACATAGAGAGATGTGCTGGTTGGAGAATTTTTCTCTTAATTCTAGCGTCACATTTAGTGTAGGCTACAGACGAGAGAATCTAACTTCTGGGACAAAACTGAATAAGCATATCCAAAATGTCACATTAGTCCTATAAACACTCTCACTGCGCTCTATCTAAACTGACTATTTAAGGTGAAAACCCACCTGCTTTGCCGTCTGTTTTTGGATCCATAATGACAAACTCAGGCCGTAGTTTGCTGATGCGCCTCCCTTTGAGAATAGGCACCAGCCCACCTAAATATTCCAGGTAGAGAGTGTAGCAGGGGCCGCCTGCCTCGGGGCTGTCCTCTGCCCGCTTCATTGTGCAGTGGAGCCTCTCATTCCCAGCTGTGGGATAGCTGACAAAGTCTCGGATGTTGTTAGGGTCAGGAATTGGGGGCTAGAACAAAGAGAGGAAAGGGCTGTGAGGATGCTGGACACTCAGGCCTTGGTCAGCGGTTTTCTATTATCACAGTGCAAAGAAGGTTAAGAAGTTGTCTGGGACTGAGGAGGGATTTGAGCAATTATTGGTGCACCTTGATGGTGGGAATGAAAGCGGTGGTCACGTAAGAGCAGAGCAGCGAGGGCATGTTGAGTTTCCCCACGTCTTTCTCCTCTCGCAGGGCGCTGGCGATGCCCTGCTGGCACAGGAGCTGGAGGCTGGCCACCCTGTGCTCCACACGCACCACGTACAGCGCCGGGCCACATGCGAGGAACAAACGAGAGTCCCTGTGACCCCAGCAGATGGTGGTGATGGGCCTCTGAAAAACAGCCAGTCACAAGAAAAGAACATGGATCTGTTGTTTGTTTCTTTATTATTCACCTTCTCCATCCATATGTTTGATTATGAAGTTTTTTTTGTTTAAATGGAATAGAGGTAACTGTAATCAAATCAAAATGAAATACAAAAAATACAGTGAATCAGTTATAATGGCATATCTATGGCTCTGCAAAATTACTATGAAAAAGCTTGAATAATGTATCAGAAAAGCAAATATTTTTTAACAATTCAAGCCAAGTACTTCTTAGGTCTTATTTCATAACCACAAGTGCATTTTAATACTTTTACTTCTAACACTGAGTATTATTAGAAAGTTGTGCTCGGGCTAAGCAATATAATAGATAGATCTACTTTTCCTCCACATCTACTTGCTGTAATCAGATAACAATTTAATGCACAATTTAATAGTCTTAATTAACTTAATTAAGTGTGAAAATAATGAACATTATTTATTATAATGAACATGAACTACTCCAGCTGGGCTACTCCATGTACTCCAGTATAATGAACATCAACTAGAGAAATTAACAGCTTTTTTAAATGGCTAAGCAGCAATTATCAGAACAAAGTCTTGCCCAGTGAGACATATAACCCTGGATCTCTCCTGGTCTGACCTGTGCAGGTGTTTCTAAAGTGTAGATGTGCTCTCCTTGGACATTGTAGAACTTAACGAGGGCATTCCTCATGATGGAGCCGCAGGCAGAGTCAAGAGGCAGCCCATGTCTCTCCATGCCGGCCACAGCTAGGAGGTCTCCCTGGGAGCACCACTGGGCCTCAACATCTGTGGAGTAAAGAATATATCTATCATGGGTCATATGATTACCATAATCATGTATGATGAAAGGTATTTAAGTGTGAATTCATACCTTTCAGCCCTGAGCGAATTACAGCAGGAGAGAGGTCGTCATAGTTGTTCATTAGGCTGATATCTCCCGATAAGAAGGTGACTGTCAACAAAGGCTTGACTCTCCGCACTTGGAAGGACAGAGATAAGTGCAGTAAGCTTCCCTGAGCCAACACATTCCACTCAGCTGTATGAGCAGCAAAGAAATGAGTTTGCACCTAAAGGCAGGATATTGTCGTCAGAGTCCGTGTCGCTCTCCATGCTGTCCTCTACCAGGAAATCAGGGCAGTTCCAGGACATACTCACGATCCCGTCAGACTCGTGTAGCAGTACATGGGCGAGCATCCGGCCGTGACAGTCCATCACGATCACTTGACCATCTGCTGTACCAAATAAGACCTGAGGGGGCATTAAACATTAATAGGTGACATGATGAATATGCTCTGGTACATCAAGTATATGACCTAAAAGCCATTTAAACTGTTTAATCTTGTATATCAAGAACAGCTTCAGAAACAAGTAGAAAATCATCTTACTCAGCATGTAAATATTTTACAAAGCAAGATTAAATAAAATGGTTCTAATGCAGAATTGAATGAGTTTTTTTACGCTCATTGGTGCACAGCGAGTTTAACTCTACCTGCTGATCATCGGGTGTCCAGATTCCACAGGTGATTTGACTCTCCAGGTTAATCTCAGAGGACCAGTGTCTTTGTCCGCTGACCGAGCCGACCAGCACGAAACCGTCCCTGTACGCGATGAGGGCTTGAGTGCCGTCATGTGACCAAGTGAAGTCACTCACCTGGAAGAAAGAAATGTTCACCGTCAAGAGAACCTCGCTCACGCAACCAAAATACAGCCTTAAATCATTCAAGAGGGAAGAGCTACCTGGGCTCCTCTGTCATTCACTAACTCCACGGACCACCTTCCTTCATACTGGATCCAGACAAAAATACCTCCCTCCATGTCACACGTAGCGAGCTTCTGAAAGGGCTCATTCCAGCGCACCAAGACAACCTGAAAAGGCCCAGAGCATAAACACAGGTGGCTTTCTGCACTGAAGAACATTCATGATTAATATCCAGCATGAGCATGATGCTAAAAATAAAATAAAAAGGCTGAATGTGATTTAAAAGGCTACTGCTGTTGGAAGAAATATCATGCAGAGACAAAGACTCACAATGTCAGACAATCAATAAGCATGTTGTAACAATAACAATTTATATGCCTACACTGTATATATATTTATATATATATATATATATATATATATATATATATACACACACACACACACACACACACACACACACACACTTCACAATACGTCTGGGTTATTGAGAGACACAGTGGATTTCATCCATTTTTGGGGTAGTAAATATTGAAATATTGAACTATTGAACTAATGAATATTTTGTTTCTTCTCATTCATTATTAGTAATATCAAAGAGACAAACTTTTATGTATTTCATTAAAATTCAGACCAAATAGGTGAGGTACTCATATAAATAATAATATCCCTAACTTATTCTGAGTGGTGTAACTTGATTCAACATTCAACACTGATGTTTAGATTCTATATTGGTAAATAAATTATCAATATGGGTCAGTTTTATTGGTCTGAAAGTGCTAGTTACAGAGGTCAGTAGACACCAGAGATAAAAAAATGGTGGTAATGATGGTGTTTATGTGTTTAACTTTTTTTATTAAAGGTGTACTGAATAAAAAGAGCGATATTGCTGAATGAAGACCCCACCTCACTGTTGTGTCCGCGCAGGTTAAAATTGATTCTCTGAGGTGTACTTCTGTCCCTCCTGCAGTGGCTAGATGTAAACGTCACCCCAACGACTCCCCTCCCATTCCCTGTGGCGAGCCATCCCTCCTCGTAGTACCGCCTCCGGCACACCGGCTTGTCCTTCTCGCTCTTGGGGACGCGGCCTTTCCACGAGAGGCAGAGGATGTTGGAGTCGCTGCAGAGGATGGGACCATGTTCCACGGCAGCCAACATCCCTACTGAGTGACCAGGCTGGTGGGCACAGGAGAGGAAGAGGCATGTTGGAAAAAAACTTTTTTGACTTTATACTAGAAACAATTCACATTATTAAACCAGATTTCCTGTTATGGAGATCGTAAAAACTGTATCACACAAGTTTCTGTAGTTGTAACGAAACCGTCTCTGTTCAAACTCCCGTTGTTCTTCTTGGACTCTATCTACTGAAGAGGATTGTATGATTTAATGTACCACATAGTGAAAATGTTCTATCAACGTCACATATGAACTTACAAACTCAACTTTTAGACCGACATAAATAAGAAGTGAGAAATGGACTTTATATATTCGACATATATACTGTTACATGACAACTGAAGAATGTGTGATTAAAACCTCTGAAACAGATAAAACCAGGTGTTATTTGAGCATAAAGAGCTCACAACAGTGAGTCACTAAACGCCCTTATATAGCTGCAGTCATAGTGTTTGAGCAGTTGTTCCATTATTCACTGTATAAGGAGCCCACTGAAGGTAAATATGTATGAAGCCCAGATTTTGATGCTGTACCACTGTAGAAGATGCAAAATCTACTCACAAGTCAAACCCTTTAACCCTTAAACAAACAGGTTTTCTCCCCTTAGCAGCATTCAAGCTTCATTCCACTGACTGGTAGTATTCTTCATAGTCAGTCCCATGACTCCATGTTTTATGGCTGTACCACAAATAATAATATGATACATGTGTTGTGTGTCATCTTATTTCATTATTCATCATTTCCTTGGTGTCTTTGGAAACTCATGAATAAAAATCAAGTTTTGCACAGCATAAGTTTAAGCATAAGCTGGTGAGCAAGTGCAGGTAATATAATATACCATTACTGTCATAAAATGGACGATTAAACTGGAAAATGCAAATGGACATACCTCATAGTTCCTGGACATGTTGAGTTAAAATTCCTCCATTGAAGGTGTCCATATTTCCATTCAGGTAGATGATGCACTGAAGGTGAATGGCTGCTCTGCCCTTTTGTGCTTACAATATAATATAAGGGGAAGTGGAATGCATCATACAGCAAGGTGTTGTCCAGCTCTGTGCCTCAAGCAGCTCTGCACTTCACACTTTTGTCTTGAGACGATGAGAAGCTCCTTCGATGCCAGTGGCCCATCCCATGTCTTCCTGATGTGGCTCTGGAGAGTTGTGCAATCCTGTTGCAAGGGGAGGGAGGGAGCGGGGATAAAAAAAAAGAAAAGAATAAAAGAAAAATCACCGTTATTCAACAGGCAATCTAAAAGAGGGAAATGGCTCTTGCTTTAAATAGCCACGTTGCCATTCAGTGCATCAGTGCATCAACCTTGAAAATCACAGTTTTTCTCAGTCTCTATGCAACAGCAACTGCATTGGAGACCAAGGCACTCGTAGTCTCCATGGGTACTGATACTGCCTGTTCTTCCTATTTTACGTCAAACAGCAGAGCAGCAGCCAGGCTAAGATGTCAACTCAAATATTACAATTTTTACATTCAAATAGCTTTATTCTAGTCCAATGCATACAATAATAGTAATATTCGAAATAGAAAAAATACGATAAAGCCCATAACTGGCCTCTTGCTGTGTAGAATGTAGATGAACAGCATCCCTTTAAAGTCGAAGTAAAAGAGGCATCATCTGTTCTGTAAAGCTGTCACTGTCAAATTCATTTGCAGGCTGTGTATGTGACCGCATGCAGCAGCCTGTCTGAGACAATGCTGATGAGACGGATAAACTGTGGTGTGAAATAAAGGTTTTATTCAAAGAGGTTTTCTAGACAAACATAATGCAGCTGCACGTACCTGACAGCGCTTGTATAACGTTAACACAGAGGCGGTGGGAAAGCGGTGCGGTCGTGTTGCCAGACGCTTTTTCCGCTGGCGCACTTCGGGGTTGTGGCTTTAAAGCGGGTTGCCATGAGGCAGGTAGCACGGAAAATAGACCCTGGATTTCAAATCCGCATAAATGACGAGTATCGACACACCTGATTATCCTTCCAAGAGTCATCGGAGGTTTTTTTGGCAATTTAACCAAGTCCGAAAACATTCTGTTATGGATTCTGCTCCACAGACCAATGTAAATCAATATCAGACTTATTGCTGCACCGCAAAGGGGGGTTTCTGTCATAATGGCAACCTCATACAACGACGCACCCCAGCTTTAATGCAACTTGAAGTGTCATACTTTACACAAGAGCTTGATGTGAGGAATGTGGAATGTTCTAAATGGTGTTAATTATTATAAGAGAAACTGATTTTATCATGTTTTTTTGACAGCATTATATCAATAAGGGTTTTGAATGGATAATGATTCCCTGATTACTGTAATTTCTTAATTATTTTCCACTGCACTGTAACTTTTGTTTTTGTATTTGTTTTATATTTAATTTTTGATATGTTTGATTCCCATTTTAATCAACTGTATTTAAATTGTAACTGGATGTTTTTGATGTTTTATGTAAAGTACTATGAATAACCTTGTTGTTGAAATGTGCTGTACAAATAAATTTGCCTTGCCTTTTCTTGCCCTAATGTGTATCAATTGTGCACAAAAGCACAAACACTGGAATAAATTCACTATTAAATCTTTATTGTGCTTTTAGATAATATAACTCTCTAACCCACACAGAGTTTCCCTGATCTGACGATTACAACAAATTCGACCCCCAGGCCTCAACTGATGGACCACAACATGGGTCACGTGATGCCCTGCAAGGGTCATCTTTTATATTTCATAACATACACACTGAGCTGATATTTCAACACTCATCTGCAGTAAAAACACTGGAAATGGCAGGAATGGGCCAATCTCACCAGTATCCAGACACTACTGTCTTTTACAAAAGAGCAGAACACAGCCAGAACAGAAAGTCCACTATTTAACTTTCCCACTTTCTCGGTGCATTATGCTAACAGTTTCAAGTGCAAGTCTCTTCGAAGGCGTGGATGACGCTGTCGTACGCAGGAGGGGGCGTCTGCGAGGGGAGGAATCCCTTAAGTCCGTTGCTCCCCAGCCAGAAGGAATGCCTCTTGTTTGGCACGAGGGCGGCCGAATCCGAGGAGTTTGAAGCCGCCGTGTCGTCGGGCATGGAGACCTGGGTGTCGTCTCCCATCTCCAGTCCGGCCCTGTTCCTCTTGGACAGGGGGCGGAACGTAGAGGTATCCGGCCCCGGTTTGCTCCCCAGAGGGCCCACCGGCTCCAGAGAGGGCTGCCTGTAGACGCTCAGGAAGGTGCTCCGGTAGAGGCCCAGCTGGTTGTTCATCGGGTTCTGTGCTTGTGAGGCGGCAGATTTCTTTTTGGAGCGTCTGGTGATCCTGGCTGTGGCCCTGCGCCTGGACGCCCAGGTCAGGAGAATGTAGACCAACGCACCCAGCAGCAGGCCAACCAGCACCGATAAACAGAAGGCCAGGATCATGTCCCCTGGAAATAAAAAAAACAAAACAAAAACATCAGAGTGTCAGAATAGAGGAATTTCTGAGGAAAGAATGTCAGGCCGGATGCATTGTATTGTTCTAAATATGGGAAGATCTTTTTCCCCAGATGGCTGTTTCAGCTGCATTTTATGTTCGAGATAAAGTGTTATTGACGGAGACAAGGAGTATGACTTCTTCTGTACCATGAGAATGAAATAAGTAAAGTAAAAGTTTGTTTTTGGAAATGTTCTTATTGATTTGTTATTGCTCAGCACTGCTGTCCATGTTACATAAAGTCTTACATCACACCTGCTGCGTGGGTTCACTGTCTAAGTAGCAGGATCCTACAACTCACTGTAGAATCCACCGACACAAGAAAAAATACTTTATCATTTGAGGTTCGTGTACATCCTGAAATTTGATTTGAAATTTGATTACACAAATTTCCCATTATGGAATGTTTATTTGTAAATCACCTTTCCTCAACAAGGCAAATCAATCATATTTAACAGGCATTCAATAAGAAAGAAAATCAGAGAAATATAAAGATAATTTATCTTTCAAGAAGATCTTCAAAGAAGATGAAGCCAGAATAAAAAAAATCCATAAGCCTTTATTTAAAAGAACAAAAGAGTTTTGATCTTTGTTTGACCGCTTTTCTGTAAGTTCTTGAACATTAGTTTTCTTAGTTTTGGCCCAGTGAGCAGAATAAAAATAATCCAAGCTTGACATAAGTGGTCTAGATAATCCTTCACAATTGCAGCAAATCAGGAATGTATTGTGCCTTTAAAACATTCAGTGCCTAATTTAGATCTTCGTTGATGATTTTCCAAATGCCCACACATCAATCTGAAAATAGTGTTTTTTCACTGTCTGTAGAAGGATCATTTTGTAGATGATACAGGCTTTCATGTGAAACACTAATCAGCTATATCAACTTTAGAACCATCATATCTACAATTTGACAGTGCAACGTGTTACTTTATCATGACCACACTGGTTCAGTGTGGCTGCAGCTTTAGGACACTGCTCCCTTGATCTTCACCTACAATCGCTACAAGAAACAAATACTCACCGAGATTAAATGATTTTAATATTTCCAAAAGGGGATGCGTTTCATTATGTGCCATTATTCCAGCAGGCTGCTGTTAGTTTCCACACTGACTCCAAGCTGATGGACTAACACTAAGCTTTTTCCAAGACAGGCTTTTTGCTTTTTTTTCTCAACAGTGTTTTGTATGGCGGAAACTTTGCTGTCATGCTTCCTTCCTCTTCTGGCTTTAAAATTAGCAAGTGCATTGCTTATCTGTGTGGGACATAACACTGGGAAACATGGGTGTTTCCTCTTGCATCATTTCCTTAGGATCGATATGTTTAACAATGACACTATTGCCTTTTTTTGGGACTAAATCTGAGCATGGAATTTGTGTTCTTTCCAACCGTGCTCTGAGCCCACCACCATTTCTGTAGACTGCAATGTTAAATAAAAAGAAACTAGTGCCTTGACAAGGATATGGTAACCATCCACTAGAGAGTCAGCAGGGTATCGAGCTCTCAGTCTCTGTGGGGATTTCCTTCAATTGTTGCTCTGCTCCAACTCAACTCCTGTCCTCAAAGATTTCAGCCCAACAAGACCACGAGCCAGCTTTCTGCAGCTGAACAACTAATCCATTATATATTTACTTTTTTCATTTATTTATAGAACTTATTTATTTATTGTATGTATATATATATATATATATATATATATATATATATATATATATATATATATATATATATATAGCTGCTCCTTGGTTCTTGGATCTCCTTGGTCCGTGGGTTTTCACCGGGTACTCCGGCTTCCTCCCACAGTCCAAAAACATGCTGAGGTTAATTGGTGACTCTAAATTGCTTGTAGGTGTGAGTGTGTGAGTGAATGGTGTGTGTGCCCCACAATTGGCTGGTGACCATCTGGGGTGTATCCCTGCCTCTCGCCGTAATGCGCTGGGATAGGCTCCAGCAGACCCCTGTGACTCTAATGAGGAATAAGTGGGTATAGAAAATGAGATGAGATGAGATATATATTATAGAATTAAGGCAGGGTCTCTAAACATATATACACTTTGAAAGGATCACATGAGGTAGTTAATTTAATATGAATCTCCATCTCATTTTTTCCATAATCCTCATTTCCTCAATTCCATAATTTTACAAATAAAGAAATGATCCATATAAATTAAACTGTTTTTATGTAAAAAATGACAGCAAACATGTCACATAGAAGTCCAGCAGGTGGCACTAAGATACTAAGTTAAAATGTAGCTGAGGACCCGCCACTTTGAGAAGTTGATAAGATTGATTAGCTTCCGCAGGAAGGATATTACAGCATATTATACAGTGGTGGTGAAAGGCTTTTCACTTAAAGATCCCAGAAATGTTTTATAAGATCTATACAGAATACTGGACTTTAAATATTTAGTCTTTAATAGGTTTTTTTTCCAATAAGTTCAACTATCATGTTAAAAACCTGATTACATACTATTACATATTCTGTCTCATTAAAATTTCCAGAATATTAGAATAAGAGTAAATTGATTACTGGACGAATGGCTGCAAGCTAGTTGTGACATCACAAATCATGCCAGGAACAGGAACCTGTGTTTACCTATTTGTTCATATCAATAAGGTTGCTGTAAAAAAATGTCTAATTTTCAAGTCTATATTAAAACAATAGTCAGATGCCCAAATGAACAGTGAAATAGTTTTTTCATGCGATAATATTTCCTCCTGTTTATACCCGTGGCATAACTGTGGTAGTTTACAAAGAACAGAAATTTTATTAAATAATACACACACAAACAAATAAATACAATATTATTAATATTGGTGCCACTTTTAACTATTTTTACTGTTGTAACTGACCACGGTGGAGTTACAATACTGCTTTCAATATTTAATATAATACATTTTTTTCATGAACTGATCATGTTTTGGGTTTAAACATACATTATGTGTAGTAAAAAGTGATTTTTTTTTTCTGCAGGAAATATAACGAGGCTCCCAAAGGAAATAATAGAAACATCACTTCCTGCAGTTGATGGATATAAAGTTATTACACACAGCTTCTATAAGCGCACAATGAGGCGGCTCACACGCAGAAAGCCTGGATTCCTGCGTCCAGCCAAAGAATGAACCTTTTGTCCCCAAACAATCATGAGGACATGAACCACACACACACACACACACACACACACACACACACACACACACACACACACACACACACACACACACACACACACACACACACACACACACACACACACACACCCTCCTCCTGTATATGCTGCAGTTTGCGCCTCTCTCCCCTTCTTCCTTTTTTGTGGTTAAACTTCGCAGCCGCCGCTTTGCTTCTCGCCACCATGTTTCATTTTCTGCGTTACCATTGGCAACCAAGCAGCAACACACACACACTCTCACACACACTCGCACACACTGACACTTCCTCCATCACGCTGTGGATGTGCCGAAAGTGGTAAGAAGAAACGTCAGATGAAACTCTGTGTTGTAACGATAGTTTTGACGTTTTCTGCTCGTTTTTATTATATTATTTTATTATTTGTTTTCTGAAGCTAGTTTAAACCTAATGGACGTTTGTTCTGTCACTTCCTGTCGTGTTGAACTGGCGCTTTGACAACACAACACAACGCCATTCAAACAGCTGTGCAGGTGTCCAACTTTTACTGAAATGAAGTTTACTTTGTGATAATAATCATAACTTTTATATGCACGACAGGCACCACTATATTGAAAGCTATGCACACTTATATTTCGCTAATTTAGCCATATTTTCACTCGACATTTAACTTTCTTTTTGATAGTGTTAATGTGGTGCTCATGGTTTTACTACAGTGTGGGCACTTCCCTCAATTGGTTCCTAGAAGAGCGTGCGTGTGTGTGTGTGTGTGGTGTGTGTATAGATAACCTAATATTCAGTAAATATGTGATTTTATGCAGATAAGTCTGTTTTTTAAGTTGTTATGTTTATATATTTGGTTGTAATATCTAATAGACTATATTTAAGCTATATTTTAATTATCTTTGCAGCCTTGTCATCTACGTTTCAATCTATATCAAGTTTTGTGTCTTCCTGCAAGTGTGTTCCTGTTCTGCTTGAGAGATAATGAAACTTAAGTCAATTTAGTGTTGTGCTTAAACAGGTAGGTTGAATAGTTAACTATGAATTATTTTGATAATCGATTAATCACTTTAAGTCATTTTGTAAAGAAAAATAAGTCAAAAATTCTGACTTCACATTCTCCAAAGTGAATATTTTCAGCTGCCTTTTAGCTTCTGTGACAGCAAACCAAATATCTTAGAGCTTGGACTGAGTTTCCTTGGGTGATTTGAGCCCGAACAAGAGAAGTTAGATAGTTTAGTTGGTCGTAAAATGAGTCTTAAAGACAAAGAAAGTGGAAGAATTATGTCCAGAAACAAAATGGCAGAAAAGATCGAGGTCCAAGCACTCGAGGAGGTTTGAAAATTTAAAAGGCCTTTTAATTCAGTGTGCTTGAAACATTATTAAAATACAGCCAAGTCACAAGTCAAAGGTGAATAATTACTTGACAAAAACCCTCTTAACATAATCTTCTTTTGCAGGCAGTGGATGGGAGAGGTACTTCTATTGGACAGTAAACCTGCTTGTCCCTGCATGAAACCTGAGATTCAATTGGACCCTGTCCTGCAGTGAATTTAGAGAGAGAGAGAGAGAGAGAGAAGGAACGAGTGAGACGGAGGGAAGGGCGGAGGGGATGTTCCACTCAGGACAGTTGTGAAGGATCCTCAGCTCTCAGCATCCGTTGACCCACCTTGTCACACAGCTGCAGCGAGAAGACATGGCCTCTCCAAGGCAGTTTGGCCGCGGGTCTTTGGACATCGCTAATGTGATGCAAAAACTGCAGGGTAAGTGACACTGTTTTCCTGTCTGGCTTCTGGACAAAACATTCTCTCCTTCTGCACCGGTGTACAGTAACATTGTGCTGATTCAATGCCTGGGCCTGCCAGTGTGAAGTTTGCCAGCTTTTACGAGGAAGGACGCACAAACATGCACACGCACATGCACGCTTACTCACTTAAGAACGGTTTAGAGGAATAAAACTGAAACTGGCTGCCTTATTATGTTATCTGCTGCCTACAATGTACGTTTCTCTCTCATGTTACTGATTAGTTGCTTTGAACAGACTTGAAGCGTATAATATTGGGTTTTGGCACACTTTTAAATTATAGTCTTACATTATGTCATTGGTCTGTTCTCCAACAATTGCAGTGTTTGAAAGCATAATAGATTCAGATATTTGGGTTCAATAATTTGATTTATTGTGCACATGGTCAGTTTTGTCAAATTACTGCATAATTTCAAGAAATGAATGTTCATTCTTTTTTTTATCTTGTGAGCAAGCTATAAAAAAGACATTGTACATTGTTTGGAGTCCTAGATAGAGTAATTGAGAAGGTATTCAGAGTAACTTGATTTGTTTTATTCTGGAAACATTGTGGTGGATGTCACATTTGAAACTCCTGATCTCAACATATGATCCTTTGATTCTTCACATCTTTGATACTTTCCCACTGACTTGTTGGTTGTAGAATTTAAGGAGCTGAGCTTCAAATGAGACCAGAGTTATGAGCACGATCAAAAGGCTTGTAACCATTTTATTTTCGTGTTTGTATCCAAAACTGGGTCAATGGTTGGTACGCGGTTTTTACATCATGTCATTATGTCTACAGAGCTGTCTAAGCAGCAGCAAGTCATCTGCCAATGAAAACTATTTAATCAAATCGTAGATTTTCTAGGAATAAGCTAATCTTTGTCTTTTGTTTAATTGCTTCTTAGAAAGTGTGGTATTTTTATGGCTACCTTAGTTTCTTTTGAGGCCAGGGATCATCAGTAACATTTAATCAGCTCCGAGTCTTGACATGGGATACTGAGTCACATCAACTTCATGAATGCAGAGACAATGCACCTGACCCGACTAAAACCTGACACCCGTTCTGCCCTTGGTAAGAGAGTGGATCGATAGTGGGAGTCTCGTCTTGTTGGTGTCCCCCTTTTGCCCTTTACAAGGGCATAGACCACCATCCCTACACAGGTATGGTCATCCGCTTCAGCCCAGTTCAGATCAGTATTTCTGGATGTGCAGTAGATTATATCAAGACATATTTTAATAGACTGTGGTTGCCATAGCTACTATGAAACATCTGTCTGTGGTTGTGCCAATACCTACCCTCCAGTTTCTATTGTAGAGAATCTCAGTTTCCTGTTCAATGCAGAGCTATTTCCATTTACTCATTATCAAGATGAATTCAAAGCACACGCGGTTGAACTGCATCATCACAAAAAACACCTCTCCTTTGAGATTATTTATTTGTTTATTTGTTGCTATGACTTGTATTGTAGAGTGGCGTCAGCCTGCTCAAAGTAACTTACTTAAATAATTTTACTTGTTAATGCTGTATTGCAAAATGATGAACACACACTAAACCTCTTAAGTGCTGCTGATAGCCTTCTTTTAAAAAAAATAAAATTAAAAAGATTATAAGAGAAACACAAAGCGATGTAATTACTAAACATGTATCAAAAAGGCTGAAAGACTGCTACAAACAATTATTTTCAGTTTCTTGTGGTTTCAGCTCCTCCACAGATGGAGGTTGGTCCTCACAGAATCGGATTATTAACTAAAAGCAGCTCAATGGCCACTTCACAGTGAAAAGCCAAGTCTCTAGTGGCCCAAGTGGAGACTGAACCCAAAGAAAGTACTGGAGTGCATAATTCACTTCAGGTAGATTTATTAAGGTACAACAAATGTTTTGACATGAATCGCTTTTTCTTCAGAGTCAAAAAGTAACGCTGTATATTCAAAAACTTTAAACAGCCTCCTCCATGCAAATCATTTCAGTGGTTACTAGGGATTGGAGGTAATCTAACAGTAACTCATTCAGAGAAAGTGGTAAAAACAGAAAACAACAATATATTACTCATACCTGAAAAAAATCTATATTTTACAAAAAAACAAAACACTTCATTAAGTCTGTGTGGTTCAAATTGATTTGACATAAATCCATAAATATTCTGTTTCAGCCATTCATTGACCATTTCTTTTCTTTTTGGGGGATGCCTGGTAAACCGAGTGATGCAGCAGGGCCTGGTTTTGCTTGTTGCAATTGTATAGCCCGAGCCCAAACAATTATTTTCTTTGAAGAGTAATCTGCCTCTTACTTTCTTGATTATTAAATTCATCATTTGTCCTATGCAATATTAGAAAAAAAGCTTAATAAAGCCCATCAGTGTCCAACGTGACCACAAAATATAAAATTTACTACAAGATAAGAAATAGGTCTTATATATGGCAACTGAAACTATACATTTTTGGGGCATTTTTGCTTGAAAATTAAATTAAACATTAATTGACCACTCTCTTTTTTTCTCAAAAATGCAAAAAGAATTAAAGAATTAACCTTATGTTACTGTGGGAAATTTACTTGAACGGTGCATAAATGGCATAATCTGAAATGCAAAGTGCCAACTACTAATGTGTGTTTCATGACTGGAATTTGGTATCAGGTCACATCTGGAAGATGTTACTATGCCAGTGGTTTTATTTGTTCTGTAGATGGCAGGCTGCAAGGAAAAAGGGGCTTTTTCACTGGTAATCAAACAGCTTCCTGTCATTAAAAGCATCCTGCAGAGAGGATTACTGCAGACTCACTTTGACTTGAGCAACAGTGCATCTGGGCGGATGAGTTATTGGCAACAAATCTGTAGTCTTGTGAAAACACAATGATTATCTAGTCTAGGGTACAAGTCTACGGTGTTGCATATTAAAGCAGATTATGTCTACTAACCTTTCTTTATTAGGGTGAATATTAAAGGGTCCAATCATTGTCATTCTGTTGCTTGCTGGATTGTGTATGACAGGGCGTGTTGCTTTCATTATGACTTTACTTTTTCTTGTGGTGAGTTGTACTTTGGCTGAAGCTGTCTGTCAATCTGGATATATGCAGCTGGGCAGGGTTTGTGGTGACATTTGGTCTGTGATGAGTAATCCCTTTACCAGAAATAAGAATACATAATGCAATCTCATATCATGCAGGTCCATATAAACCTTTTTTAATCCCCTCAGGTTTCTAGTGATTTCCTGTTGTATGTATTTATGAGCATTTTCATTTCCTCTGATAAATAATCAAGTAATACAATTTAAAACAGTAACTCATAATTTAGTAATGACTTATGACTGCTCATGCATAAAAAGTGCTGCTTCGTTGTAAAAGGTCAAAAGCTAAAAACATTAAGAACTACCGCTGTTACCCATTGTTAGAAATCTGTATTCACCAAGGAGGTGGTGTACTTACCCCATAGTAAGAGTCTAAACGTGGAGAAGAAAGACATCCGTGCCCGTTGTCAGCTGTAGGAGATGCTTCTACTCTACAGTGTCAGCAACATGTGCCAGAGCTCATGAACAGAGAGCCTGGTCGGGTGTATATGTTGAAAACATTCACAACCATATGTTATTCTACTACTTATTCTACTAATTAATTTTTTCACTTCTCCTCCTTAATTCTTACCACTTTTCTGAACCTTATCTTCTTGCTTTCCATTCTCATCAAACACTAGAATTGAAATTCCTAAAGAAGTTGTGGGTGGAATGCTGAGTGCTGAGCTGTGGTGTGCTACGAAAAGAAATTTCCCCTCGGGTGCAATTAATTCTAAAGTGTAAAGATTAAAGTCTAAAGTCTGATTTGCCAATGTTGAACCAGACTGCTGCTTGTTGAAAGGCCAAACTGAACTGCTTATTTCAATGAAGAAACGAATGTGGAAAGGAGTGAATGAATATGTTGAAAAATTGGAAAAAAGATTCTAAATAGAATGGGGTGTAAAGTTGAATTAGACAATTCCTGAGTAAATTGTAAGAGTGGGTCCACTTAATCACTCCTGCCACACCCCTCAATGCTGATTGGTCCATGGTTTTGGTCAATTCCCTTGGATCTAAAGGTCCTGGATCTACCAAACTTGATAAGAATGATTAATCAAACTATAGAACACATCCACGGTATAGAGGCCTTGCCCCTTGTGTACAAACCGGCATGGGACAAACCCGCTCTTTACATTTTTCCACTTTTCCATTTCAACTCATTCATACTACCTCAGTTCAGTCATATTCCTTCACCTCATTCATAATTAATTGTTTCTACATTCAAATAAGCAACGTAGATTAATGTCAGATGCAACAACAACAGCAGTCTGGCTCTGCATCAGCTTTTCAACAGTCAGCATTCACACACCAGGAATTGCAATTCCAGTTCCCACTTTACACTCTTCCGAGCTGCTCCGGGCTGTTTTCGATGCTTATTATTACAGAAAGCACTGGATTTTTTTCATGCTGCAGTTTAGATTTGTTTGTTTTTAGATATTAGATTACAGGTGTTTTGGTATTGTTGTGAAGATCAGGAAGCCATTCGATAAGTAATAAATCTTCAGTGTCAGCATCATAGAATTGACTGGCCTCACTCCAGACACAGAAACATTTCTTGTCCTGCTTGATTGTTGCTGACCTATCGGAGCTAAAGTAGCTAAAGCTGGAACAACAGAGTGAGAGGGCTTTTACAGCGCTCCCAGGTGACCAACACATCACCTATTGCCAAAGGAATCATCTGTCCTAAGATCACATTACTCAAGTGAATTGCAAATGCTTTAGTGGTCTGTTGCTTTGTGTGTTGTTTCTTGCAGGGCTTATCTACTTTTAATTGCTACTTAGCCACTAGTACTACATTAATTAATTAAGTTAGTTGACTAAGGTGTAATGATTTGATGATGGAGAGATGTTTTACATAAAAGTTTCATGCTTGTCAGATTCAGTTTGTCCTGACCTGGCCTATGTACATCATCTCAGTTCAGAACTCTGGACAGCTCCATAATGCTACAGACTGGAGTTGGATTGGGAAACAGCAGCTGGAATCATTTTTTTTTTTAAATATGATTTATGATTTTTTTTTTATTTCATTTGTTCATTTTTCTTTCACACACACACACACACACAGACACACACACACACACACACACACATATATATATATCAATCAGTCATTTTCTATACCCGCTTATTCCTCATTAGGGTCATAGGGGTCTACTGGAGCCTATCCCAGCACGTTATGGCGAGAGTACCCAGTGAAAACCCACGCAGACACGGGGAGAACATGCAAACTCCACACAGAAAGGTCCCAGACCCAGGACCAAGGAGGTCTTGAACCTGATTAGTTGATTGACAGATAACTCAACAACAATTTTGATAATCAAATCACTGATTTAGTTTCTAAGTTTCTACTGATGCAAGCTCAAAGCCTACTGCATACATTTTTTTAAAAGCTCCAGGTCGTAGAAAGTGAGATTTTGCATTTCTCTTTTAATATAAAGAAGGTCTAGATGTTAAAGTTTATAAAATCTGTCCCATGATTCAAAATGCTCAATGCAGAGAGAAATGCACACAGCCTGTATTTAGAAACTGTCTCAAAGCGAGCTGTCATGACTTTTGTGCAGTTGTGATGTCACAACTATAAGTCACCGCCCACTCTCCATTCACAGCCATTCAAATCAACCGATCAGAGGAGAGGCTCATTAATATTAAGAGACAGAGACAAACCAACTTGTTCTTTCTAGAGCTCCAGAGAAGTGATGTAAAACTATAATGAGATGATTTTTGGTTCTTAAAACCACAAATACCCTAAATCCTCAGAGGATGTAGTTGTTCGTTGCTGGTTTAGTTGTTATTGCATTAAAATTTTAGCTATGTTTTAAACCTATTTTAAACCAATATTAGAGTTTAGAATTCTTTTATACGTCCTTGGCGTTACTATTGTGGTATATATTGTGTTTATATATTATTATATTATATATAATAATATAATTTATATAATATATTATATTTTCTTTGAGGTTTGTAGAAAAAAGTTTAGAACTCTAATAGGTGTCAGAAAAAATACTGAAAAACATGGCAGAAATCTATAATAGCAACTGCATGTAATGTAATTCTACCATTTCCTGTTCAGCATGTGAGACATTAACATATAAATATGAAATTATTTTAGAAAATTTTAGAAAAGACCTTGTGGTTGTTTTGAATAATATTGTTTTGATGTAAAAATAAATAAATAATGTAATGCACAGCAGGGTAATTATAATGAAAAATATGGTGTCCTGCAGGTTGAGGTTGAGAGGGTTGAAAAATTGTCAAATAAAATAAAAATGGTTTATTTACAGTTAATTATTAGATTAATATTCTCATTTTGTATTTATCCTCATTGTTGGCATTTGTTTGGAGCTTATCTGACTATAAATGACCGTGAGCATTAACTGTATTATGTCTATGAGCTCATTGTACTCAGCTTGCTCAACTGTCAACATCATTTTAATGGTGCCACTTCTAACCTTTTGCTGTTTTGATGTGAAAGGGAAGAAAAATCCATTATCACCCAAATAGCTTTTCTGGGCCAGTTCCACCAGTCTATAGAGCAGTAATAATAGTAACACAAGCTCAGGACTATTTTTAGTATATCAGAAAAGCTTTTAGTTTGCCGGTGGTCTTATAAGAATAAAAGGAATTTTCTGCAGGAGATGATAACCTATGTTGTAGCATACTTATTCACTATTGTATGTTATTTTCAGAAGAGTGGTGGGAGGAGGAGTCCAAAAGAATGACAGACTGGTCGGAGCTGAAGTGGTCCTACTAGCTCTTACAAAATAAAGTGACATGCTGTAGGGCTTTGACATGATACAGTGCACGCAATGGGAATTCCCGAGGTGGGCGTGTCTTTTCTTGCGTCACAATAGTGGTTGCTGCTGAGAAAGAGCAGGTGGTAGATGTTATTCACCAGCTTCGCCATCAATTATTAAGATTTGATGCACCATGGTGGGCTTTGTGCAGCAGTCTGTTACTTTTGGTTTTGGTCTGTTTAATCAATAAGTCTTTAGGGACTTTCAATGTTACAAAAAAGAGAGACAAAAAAATTAAGCATTTAATTAATTTAATTAATTAATGTATTAATTATTTGTATCATCTTTGTCTTGGCCATTTTAACACTATATTTAAATTGTGAGCGCACACACATGCACACATGCACGTACACACACAGACTCAAGCTTAAATCAGGATAATGCAGCCAGGGCTGTGACATCACCGCTCCTCGCTTGCTGATTGGTGGAGCCCCACTCCTCGCTGATCTCTCCCCAGCCTCATCATGATACAGCGAGGCAGTGCAGCGGGGGCTGTGCACATCCACACAGGCATGGCTCCTCTGGATGGGAAAAACACAGGAAAAAGGAAGGATGGGATTGTAGATCAAGCTTTCTGTTAGCAGGTTCTGCTCTGCTCCGTGTGTGTGTGTGAGTGTGTGTGTGAGTGTGTGTGTGTGTGTGTGTGCTTGTGTGTGTGAGTGTCAGGGAGGAGGGGACGTTTTCATCACAGCCTCCAGCAGGTTTTTTTGCTTTCACTGGGGAAACCAGGCAGCCAGATCTGTTTTGCTTCCTGCTATGAAAACAAGGGGAAAAGGACAGCTCAGTGTTTTAGTACCAGTTTTTCCACTGTGGATCTAATTTTCACACATTCATATATGTACCCTGGAACTCATGACACGCAGAGGGAGACAGCTGGAGAGTGGGGTGTAGAATGGCTCACTATAAGGATGTATCTGTCAGGAAGACTTCGTTAAATCTGGTCACTGGATTTTTTCAGTATCTACGTGGTAAGTAGGGCAACAGCATCCTTCATCTCTCATCAGTGTGGACCTACATAGCTTTTTCTGGGATATAACATATGCCAGCGGTTTGTAGGTGAATCCCCGCTGATTGAACTAGTTATCATACCACGCAAACACAGCTGTGTGTGTGTGATTGTTTGTGTGCTCGTGTGCATCTGTGTGTGCGTGCTACGCTTCGGTGGACATCCCATGTGCATCAGTGATGAAGCATTTGCCCGTGGGTTAACGTGATGCCTTTGCTCCCTGTACAGTGTTCGCATTGCTTCCCTATTAACACGTGACTACTTGTCTATATCTGTGAGGGTGGATGTTTGAAAATGGCCACTATGTGCAGTGTGCAGCATTAGCCTACCGGCATGTTAAAAATCCTTCCTCGTTGCGACAACAGAAGCACAAAAGCAAAGAAATCAGTTGTTTTGTTAGAAGTGCTGCATAATGCATGAGGCACCGTGGGTGCATATATTAATAGAACACAAAAGAGTCTGGGGGGGTGACCTAAACAATCCTGCATGTTGTGACTGAACACAGAGGGGGTGTATGAGATGTGTTGGCAGAAATTTGCTCTCCACTATTTCTGTAATCACCTCATATGACCTTTTTCTTTTAGAGCATTTGTTCAAGCATCTCCTACTCTAGCTCTGGCAAGCTTGTGTTGTTCTCATCGCAAACATGCAGTCGCAGAAGTGCTACTTCTTAACCACGCTTGCTGCATGGCTGCTGCATTGCCATGCGTGAGGCTGGATAAAGTAGGATTCAGTCTGGCAAACCGTGACTGACAAAGACTGATGAAGGTTATAGTTTGAGATTAATATTTCATGCATTTTGTGCTCCTGTGGTAGCTACAAGGCCAACCATATCCATATGGAATCACTCCACAGCCACTTCATTATGCAGGAACAATTCTGTTACAGCTGTTCATCAAGTCGTATTACATCCATTCAGTTTGATCCTGTATTCCTTAGTGTCAATATCATAAGCTCCTTCTCTAATACTGTACAGATCTGAAGATCCACATTCAACAGTGAGAGCATGTGGCTTCCATCCCATATTGAAATGTGCCGTATGCCTTTAATTTTCAGATGAGCAGGAGGCGGTGCAGAAAAGAACCTTCACAAAATGGATCAATTCTCATTTAGCAAAGGTAAGTGTGGATTTCTGTCGTCGTACTCCATTTCTTATGCCACACATGGCTTTTGTGAAATCACTCACCAGGTTTTGGATGATTGCAGGATCTGACAAGCTCACCAGGTTCATGTAAAACTCATCAAAGCAATTACATCAGTATGAGGTTTGAGGCTACGCTATTATATTTCATCAGAGAGAAACAGTTGTATTTTTATTACTCCTCATGATTATGCAGCATCTCGCTGGTCGCTGGTATTTCAGCGTGCTGACCCGTCACGCCTGTGGAGATCGCTGACTGCTGAAGACGAGCATTGCCATGCAATAGTAATGGCCTCTATTAATGCACTGCACAGGAGAAATGACTTTGTCCAGTTAACTGTTAACAATGGCATCATTTGCCTCATTTGTTTAAGCATTCAAATCATGTTTGATGCCAGAGAGTTTTGTTGCTAATAACAGTTTGCTGGATCTAATGGTGGAGAAGGAATGTGCGGTTCTGATTTCCCGAGAGTGGAACTATTGAAGAGGTCATCGTGACAGAATCTGCTCCTTGGCTGTAAAGATGACACATGCAGACAAGGAGTTTGACTTGACAAAGATGTCAGAACATATTACTCCATGTCTCAGAGGCACCTTTGCAGCTCATTTTCTTCAAGCATCACAGCAAGAGCATTTATACTTTAAGGAGCTTCTGTACCACTAGCGGAGTGTGTTTGTGTGGACATATGGGGGTTTATGGAATTATGCACAAACCGGTGGGCGGTGTGTATATTTTTAATGCGTGCTAGGTGTGAGTGTTGGTATTTGTGTGTGTGTGTTTGTGTATTTGTGGACTGGCTGGGGCAGTGATGCAGTGGGCAGATGGAGAGCAAGAGGGTGAGGACAGTTTCCTGCAGGCAGTCGTCTGCTTCTAAGGTTCATGGATGCAAATAATGAGGCACAAAAACAAGACATGCTCACATGCTGCATTACATCATATACTATGGCCTTAAAATAACAAACTATTAGATCATGCGATTAAATGAATAATAGTCCTGTAACTAATCAGAAATCAACCAAATCTTTTCCCCGAAAACTGCTCAAATTGCAGAACAAGTGATCCTCATGTGACTATAATCACAGATGGCACAGCAGTGTGTTCTGCTAATCAAACAGACAGGGGTTAGATCTGGAACCTGGCAAAGATTTTTGGTTCAGGAGGGTCTTTTGTGGAGCTTAATCTGCCCACAGTACTACACAGCATGGCTTCTAAAACTTTAGAAGAATCTCAGTTATGTGGTGAGACGCTCTGTCGGTTTATTCTTCATTATTCATGCACTGTGCCTGGCTCTCTTTGTGCATACCAATAGGACTATTAGAGGGAAAAAAGCCACATCATGAAAGAGATTTCATACATATTTAAGATGCAGCTGCTCCTACTATATATGACAGACATTATTGTCTTATTTACCAGAAACCTACAACAGATGTAACTTGTCAAGTCGCTGTACTGAAGAATTGCAATGATAATAAACACAAATGTTTGGGTGTCAAAAAATGATGAGTAGTGTTTTCATTGCAGTTTCTATTTAATGGGTGAAAGTGTGTATTATCTAAGGTCAGACTTCCTCCAGCTGTCACACTTTCTGTTCATGGCTTCATTTCCTTTTCCTCTGACTGTCTATTACTTATCACCTTTCCAGTAATTTTCACAATTTTTCCACTAGGCGTCTACTCATGTGACTGTAGCTCTGTAAATGAGTTTTCCAGGGTGGGGATGATTCTTTAAATTACACAGGCTTTTTCTGTCTGATTGTTAATGTTGGCAGTATGACAGAATATATATATATATATATATATATATATATATATATATATATATATATATATATATATATATATATATATATATATATATATATATATATATATATATATATATATATATAGTAAAACAGTATAAAATCAGGGCTGCAGCTATTATTTTCATTATAGATTTATCTTTTCATGATTTACTCAATTAATCGTTTGCTTTATAAACTACCAGAAATCAGTGAAATATCTTGAGATTCTTCTCCTGTCTTCTTATGTCTGACCAACAGTCCAAAGATATTTAGTTTACAATCATCTATGTAAACACTGTATCCAGTCATATAGTAATAATATACCTTAAGCTGTTAATTTATGTGCATCTTTTTAATATAAATGTATTTAAAATAATTAAATAATACTCTAATAGAGACTAAACATGACACATCCTCTACAGTACGTTTGTAACAAGAAGAAGAAGTGTACATGTCCAGATTAACAGGGCAGACGCCTGCCTCTTCACATGGCTTTGCCCCAAATAGGCAGCCAACTGCATCCTGTTATGAAATATGTTGAGTTGTGAAATGGCCTGTAGACTGTGCCAACAAATTCCATTGTGAATTCCTTTCCTTTTTAATTAAAGCTTTATTTTTTATCAATACATATGCATCTCTTTATTTTATCCTTTATCCTGACCTTGCACTGCCTGTATAATACACTTCAATAACACTGTTATTCATCTGGTAGATTTTACAGCTCCAAATGTGTGGCTATGATATCAGGAGACAGAATCCTGTTAGGGTTAAATGAGAACCATCGCCTCAGGTCTGGGCACCAAGCCACCGCTGAGGAAAAGACACCATCTTTTCAGCTGCAGGGAGGCTCTGTGGTTGTTGCTAACAAGCCTGTTTCTCACAAACAGCATTTGGTTTCTTCCCAGCTAGCGGGTTAGAATACTAATATCTTTTCAAAGACAGAATAAACAGTACAAAAACATGAATGGTTTTATGAAATGAGATCTAAATATTTGTAGATTTTAATTTAAATGTAATTTCTGCATGTTAAAGCTGTGTTTTCTCTCCTCCAGCATAAACCAGCACTAGAGGTTAATGACCTTTTTGAAGACATCAAAGATGGGGTGAAGCTCTTGGCTCTTTTGGAAGTGCTGTCTGGCCAAAGACTAGTAAGTAGCACTTTACCATGAGTTACATGGATATTTTGGCCTGATTGACACCTGCTACGATGCTTAAGTGACTCTTGTGATTTACATTCTTGATTTAAGTGTGGAATTGCAACACGGGCCCTCCTCCTGTGTAAATCAAACCCCGTCTTTTCACTATATAGGACTATAAAGCTGTTAGAGTTGAATTGACTTACACAGTTTTGAACCATGCTGCTGATTAGCTTGACAATCAGATTGAATCACCATTTTGTTTCACTTCATTCAATCTCTGAACACATTTGAGATGTGGGCAGCAATTCAGAGGTCTGGAACTGTTGATCTGTCTTTGAAACAGCTGAATCAAATTGAATTTAAATTAATTCACAATTAATTGAAGAAAACTAATAATAACAATGTCAAAAAATAACAATATATACTATATATACTACTATATACTATACTACTATACTACTCACAATATATTATAACAATATCCCTAACTTCTTGTGAGTAGTATATCATTGGAATCGATCAATGTGTTCCAATGCTTTTACAGTGAGAGCACAATTGAATCAGCCTGCAACCTAAACCCAGTTAAAGATTGTTTTTCCATTCCCGTTGTTAGGCAACAGAAAATTTCGGCAGATCCATATATACTGTGTATGCATTTGAGAAACCAAGCCAACTGCAGCTTTGACAAAGTGTTGTTCACGTTCAGTGCTGGGTCACTGCACAGAGACGACACAATCATAATTTAGATCTGAGTTTCCCCACCGTGAGAAGGTGTTGGCTCACTTGCGTCACAGTAACACACACACACACACACACACACACACACACACACACACACACACACACACACACACACACACACACACACACACACACACACACACACACACACACACACACACACACACTAGCACCATCTCTGATAGGTGTTTAGTAATCAGACCTGTCGTGATACAAACTGCTATGTCAACTGTAAGGCTGTTATGTAGCAAATGAGTCAGAACACCTGATGTGATGCTTTCAATTATTGCTTTTGGGCTTTGCTGGTTTATATGAGCCAAACATTTCGCACAGATCTCGATGAAGCTATCAATGTGAAACATTGGTAGAGTAGACACAATTTCTATCTGCACTATATATCATACCATGTTTCCAAATTGGCAAATAGATGAAATTAACTTTGTATTCATTGCTATTCTAATATTCACTGTCTCTCCTTTATTTAGCCCTCTGAGCAAGGTCGTCAACTTAAGAGAATTCACTGGGTTTCCAACATTGGCACTGCCCTCAAATTCCTTGAAGGCAGGAAGGTAAGCATTAACTTGTGCCTTTTTAGAAAGTGATATATTTCCACAAGTTAATATCATACTGTAAACAATGATGGGATGTCTTATAGAAGCCTGGGGTACGATTAAGAACATATGAGAAATTACTTTATATCAGTTATTTGTTAATTTACACAAGGTGCCTCTCTGCACAGCAGAGGCTGCAGAGAAGCATCAGCTAGAAACAGGACTTTCTTGATTACATAATCTGTCTCTAAATCCTTTGGCTCTATCAAGCCTGTGTCCCAGTTTTCTCTGGGCTCTCTGAGGACTAAGTCTCACATTGTTGTGATCTCTCTCCCACCATGTGTGCCTTCAGTCTATGTATCGAGGATCTCCGGTCAGTCGCTGTTAAACACCCTGTGTGCTCATAAACTGTATGCATTCTTTTCATTTGATGCACGATGTGTTCTACACAATCCTTGGATACAGACATTCTGTTTTTATTAACGTAGCCATTATGCTTCATCGCTGACATGCATTTTGGCTATGGTTTCTGATGTATCTGGCTACCCGCATTTCTCAGCTGATAAAATGGATGTAAAACATAGCATATTATGACACTTCTCCAAAGCAAGGATTGCAGTGCTGTGGTACATCTGCTTCCCTTTTATTGCCTAGCTCAACACAATTTTATGTTGTTTTTTTTCTCTTTGGTTCACTTTTTACCCTGGCTGTTTCTGCCTTCCTGGTTATGCTATATGAATGTTTCATAATTATAATCCTTAGCTACATCAAAGTACTGGCTTTGATGCTTGTGAGCAAAAAACAAAAAAGCTTGCAATATTCTTTTGGACTGTGTTCATCTTAAGGGACTTCTCTGAGTGAAAATGCAGAAGATTCTGACCTTGCACTGTCTTCATGTGACTATTGAGAATAATTCTCCACTTGACTTTTGTTTCAGATCAAACTTGTGAACATTCATGCCACTGACATCGCAGATGGACGACCATCAATTGTCCTTGGGTTGATATGGACCATTATCCTCTACTTCCAGGTAACATTTCCCTAAATCCATAGAGTTAAACAGCTGTGGTCACTCTAAGGTCAGTTTGCTGCATGTTAATCCACTGTGGCGGTTAGATTATGTCAGAAAAATTGGATTCAAAAAGATCTCACAGAATGCTGCCATTTTCTTTCCAGATAAATCTCCAAACCTTCTTTTTCATTGTATTCTTGTTTCTCATTCAGATTGAGGAGTTAACCAGCAACCTGCCAGCCCTCCAGGCCCTGTCCAACAGCAACTCCTCTGTGGAGAGCATAGCCAGCTCAGAAACAGGAAGCCCCCCCATGAAGAGGAAGGTGGTCAACAAATTTCAGGGCAACGCCAAGAAGGCCTTGCTCAGATGGGTGCAGTGTACGTCTGCCAAGTATGTACCTTTTAAATAATTTCTTTGGACAGATGTTGCATTTGAGGCTGAGGGATATAAAAATAAATAAATAAAAATCAATTCAGGAAGATGAACTAAAAGTCAATAAAATATTGTTTATATTAATCAATATGGATAATTATTGATGATTTAAATCATTTCAATATTTGTGTGGCCTTTTATGCTTAATGACTTACATTTAATATGTAAATGTAGGTATGGGCAATATAGCATAGAATATATATAGAATATATATTGATATAAAATATTTCCTATCAGTGAATAATAATGATTATTTTTAATTATCTATCAGGAGAAAAAAATGCTGAATGTGTTTATATTAAACTTGTCTGTTAAATTACTGGCCTTTGGATTCAATGATTGATCCATTATCAAGAGAAACATGATGTTTATGAGCCAAGGAGGAGCAGCATTGGTTTGTTTTTTTAACACAAGCATTTAGTGAAACTATCAATGTTATATTGAGCTATTTTATTATTGTATTGATGATGTGGATATTGACGATATATATTGATATTGTTTTATTGCCCAGGTCTAATTGCAATATGTTTATGGATATGAGTATAGATGCTTTTCTACTAATTCAGATATACATGTAAATGGTTCTGCAAGGGAACTGTTGCGCCATAATTGCGCCAAAACTTAATTCTCATAAGTTTTTATAAGAATTTGCACAACAAAAATGCTTACATTTATGATCCTCAGGTATCATGGTATTGAGGTGAAGGACTTTGGTCCCAGCTGGCGCAATGGCGTTGCATTCCAGTCGGTGGTGCACGCCATCAGGCCAGATCTGGTGGATATGGAAGTAGTGCAGAGGCGGACCAACAGGGAGAATTTAGAGGAGGCCTTCACACTAGCGGAGAATGAGCTAGGCATTCCTCGTCTGCTGGATCCAGAAGGTGCCTTTATTTATGCATTATTATATTTTATTGGTTTATTATATGTTTGCATTAAGATAATAATATAGATCATAATATTAGATGTGTTACTAACTAAATTTGTCTTATATTTAGTGTTGCATGATAAATTAACATTTACCGAGCCTGACAGCAGCAAATAGACAGTCCTAATTATGTGTACTAATTTGTCTGTAAAAGTACTAGTCCTGTGATCCATTCTACATGAGTGTTTTTGACAGAACATGTATTGAAAACATCAGCGAACCCCTCCTGAGGATTAGGATTCTCGTGACTCAGACTTTTAGTCAGTGGAAGTGAAGCAGGCTGCAGCAGCTCTGCAGTCTGTCTTCAGAGAGCAGGGTAGTAGTGCTTTATTGCTCAGAGAGCTGCACTGAAACGTCTCTGCTTTTACATGAGCTTGACCCTGATTCCTAGAAACATCAGGTCAAGGATGGAGATGAAAGTAGACATGTAGAATTAGCTCTTAGGCCTGGGGGAGGTTTATCCTCTTGATGACACAGAATCCCTTTTATTATTTCCTAAACCATTTAATACTACATATAAGTGCTCTGTCATGCCTGGCATCTGTTCATTGAGGCACTAACATATAAATGCTGACAAGATATTGACATTTGGAGGCGTGGAAAGCCTTTTTCATTTAGTGTACAGTTTTATCCAGTTCATCAGACAATGCTTCTGTTGCTTTGTAGACGTGGATGTAGACAAACCAGATGAAAAATCCATCATGACATACGTGGCTCAGTTCCTCAAGCACTACCCAAACCCTCACCACTCTGAGACTGATGGACAGCAGGATGAGGTACCTTGTTTCATTTCTTAAACAGAATACTGTATATTATGTCCATGTACGACAGTACAATACCTTGTAAGGCAATATTTGGAGAATATATTATTGTGTTACCACTAAATACTGTATAACAATTGATATTTAACTCTGTGTTATTTTATTGTGTGTATATTGTTGCCATTAACATATCACAAACACTGTCCATTATATCATGATTCATAGATTATGACTATATGCATAGATCATATAGTGGAAGCTTAAAAAAATGCTATACCTGCTGCTGAGCTTAATTGGCGTAAGCCTGCGCCTGCAATTATTCATATTTTATCATTTTATCTAATCTTTTTTTAATCTATTGAATAAAAAATAAATCAAAGCATGAACACAGCAGTAACATAATCATTGATGTTTTGATTTCCATCATCACACACCTATTTAAATTCTCCATCTACTTATTTTTTGTGCACATTAAGCTGCTTCTTGGCTCAATTCCAACTTTTGCACTGTCAGTGCCGGTAACTCAGGTGAGAGCTCGGGTCATAGCTGGATACTTTCTGTTTTGTTTTCCCACCTCTACCCGATCTCATCCCCCGTCTATCTTTGCTAATTTTTCCCTTTGCTATTCTAACGCGTTTTGTGGTGTGCTTGCTTCTCTCTGTGTGCTGTGCTGCTTTCCTGGATAGTTTGCTCCCCAAGATATAGAGCAAATGCTTGAGGTATGTTCAACCTACTTAACAAACTTAGTGTTTGAGGTTTGATACTAGTTTCCAGACCCCTTTCCTTCCTAATCCGATCTTCAAAAATGTAGAGGATGACTTTGTGTGGAATTGTTTTTTTGTCCGTAAATGTATTGTTTTCATCTAATCTTAATTGTTGAGTTGCTTCTGGAACCTTACTTTGTTTCTCAACTTATTGGCATTTACTGTGACATCAGTTTGTTCCTATGAGTAAGCAAAATGTTTCCTAATTATGACAGAGAGAGGAGCGTAAAATGCTGAGAGAGCTGAAGGTGTTTTTAGACCAGCTGGAGAGAGATGTGCTGAGGGCACAAGGAGCGGAGGGAAACCTCACTGACAAATATCAGGTAAATCAGGCTTGGAAAGACACAGAGCGTTTTTCTCCGACAACGCATTTATCAACTCTTGACACATGTTTGTCCTTTTAATTGGCTTCTTTTGCAGGCATTTAAAAGCTTCCGTGTTCAGTATGAGATGAAGAAGAAGCAGACAGATCCACTGCTGCAGCCGATCAACAGGGATGGGAAGCTGTCTGTCGACCAAGCTCTGGTCAAGCAGGCCTGGGACCGTGTGTCTGCCAGGGTGATTGTGATTGTATTCTACTGTACTCTGTCTGCACAACATCAATCATGTATTACCAAGCCACAAAGAAAAGAGAATTAGTTATGTTATATAATCATACCAAAATTAACTAAACCTGAAGATAAATAACAGATCTTTTAAAAAAAAAATTGCATCATCACACTGAACATAATGAGAGAAACACAACTCACCCCCCCTCTTTACCCACTGCCAGCAAAAGTTCAGTGGGGTGCCAGCCGCGTTTGAATTAGTGTTTGTTCAGAGTGGAGTAGATGAGAACAGAGGAGGTTTTGTTCATTGGCCAGACTGAATCTACTCCTCTGAACATCCACAGCTTGTCTAGACTGGCATGAAACTCTTTTTATAACTTTACTGCTGTGGTCATGTTTGGATGAGCAGAGCTTTCTCTATGGATGAGCCTCGGTTTGGTGGAGTGGCTTTTTTTTAATGGATGTCAATTGCAGCTGCTGGACTGGCACATCCATCTGGACAAGTCCCTGCCTGGTCCTCTGGGAGTGATCGGGGCCTGGCTTCACAGGGCAGAGATGGCTCTGAGAGAGGACATTCCCATCCAACATGCTCACGACGAGACCGCCAACGTTCTTCACAGGAAACTGGAGCAGCATAAGGTAACACAGCAGAACTTTGAGTTTCAGTATGTCTTTGATACCCAACATGCTATTGTTTTCATTTTCTACAGGTACAGTAGAAAGGAAGTGCAATAAAACATGTTTTTTGTGTTTACATTTTGCAGGAAGTATTAAAAAACTTGGAATCACACAGGCAAACCTTCCAGCAGATCCACAGGGACAGATCAGTGAATGGGGTACCTGTCCCACCTGAACAGCTTCAAGACATGGCTGAACGGTAACACCTCTGATACTTTTTTGTATTAAGAAGTTCTTTTATGTGCTGCATTATCTGAAAATGTAATCAAACATAGTCAAGTTTCGTGTGTTTAAATATGTGTTTCATTCACAGGTTCAATTTTGTGTCTACATCATCACACGCCCACTTAATCAAACTGGAATTCTGGGAAATGAAGTATCGAGTAATGGCATTTCTCGTGTTGGCTGAGTCGAAGCTCAAGTCCTGGATCATAAAATACGGCCGACGGGACTCAGTTGAACTCTTGTTGCAAAGTTACCTTGTGAGTTGAACTTACCAGTGTTGCAGACGTATTATTTGCACTACTGTGTTACATTTTTATTTTCATTCCAGACTTTCATTGAAGGCCACAAATTCTTTGAGCAGTATGAGATAATCTTCACAGCCCTCAAGCAATCAGCAGGGGTGTATATAAAGTCTGACAGTTCAAGTAAGCCTCTTTCTTGTGTTATTGTGATTATTAATTTATGAATTATATACTGTGTCTAATGTGTGTATATACTGTGTCTGAGCTCATTGTAAACAGTTATATTATTGATATTATGTTACAGGGTCTAAAACCTGTAACAAAGGTAAGTCTAAAAACAGCCGGACGATCATTAAAACCCTAACCTTGCCTGTCTCTTGAGCTGTTAATTTCTGTTAAATCTGGGGCTGCACTTTTCTTTTCTAACCACATTTTAACTTCCAGAAGTGAACAATTATAAGATTGCATTTTGCATGAAAAAGTAGCAATTATTGCATAAGTTGGAATGCTATTTTAGCACGATCTTTTTGACCTAACATTGATCAACCAAAAGGCTAATCAGACGACATAATCAACTGTCAACTGTCAGTTGTATTACTCTGAAGTAACCATACTTTTTTCATTTTCAGTTGATGAGGCGGAGGGGGTGAGTAAATTCCTCACTGATGCCATGGCTCAATGGAAGAACCTGGCTTTGGAGGTACGAAGTGTTCGCAGTATGCTGGAGGAGGTGATCTGTAACTGGGAGAAGTACAGTAGCACAGTAGCAGCTCTGCAGGCATGGCTGGAGGATGCTGAGCAGATGCTCAACCAGTCAGAGAATGACAAACGGGTAAGTACAGTAACATACAATAGTGATTACAAATAATGTTTGTCATGTCACAATAAAAGCCCATTCCCGGCAGAGAATAAAAATAAATTAAAAACTCCATATGAAAAGTCATGATTATGAGATAAAAAAATATAAATCACGAGATAAAAAAGTCATAATTATGAGATGAAATGTCATAATTATGAGATACAAAGTTGAAATTATGAGATAGAAAAAAACAATTATGAGATAAAAGTTGAAATTATGAGATACAAAGTCATAATTATGACATATGATATATATAAAGCTTTTATTTATGCAGCAACATTTTTACATCGAAGGTCTCTACCATGTACACAAAATATACGTGACTCTTGTTTTTTTTTCAGGACTTCTTCAGAAATCTTTCTCACTGGATCCAGCAGCACATGGACATGAACGATGCTGGAAACTTCCTCATCGAGACCTGCGATGAAACGGTCTCGCGAGACCTGAAGCAGCAGCTTCTTCTTCTGAACGGGAGATGGAGGGAGCTATTTGTCAAAGTCAAACATGTAAATAAAACCTAGAATAATTGCATCTTTGAATAACAAATGTACCACAAAAAAGAACTATAACGACAGCTTTCTTCTCAATAGCTGACTTGCTCTGTTTCATTTCACAGTATGCAAGAGCAGATGAGGTCGATAAGTTGAGGCAAGACTACCAAGATGGTATTAATACATTGAAAATGTTCATGGATGCAACCAATGAGAAGATGACTGCTCCTGTCCAAGTATCTTTCTTGAATGTCAGAGCATTTGTTCAAGACGTTGAGGTAATCGGTCACTCATGTTCTTCCTCATGTTTAGACAGAGATTTCAACTCTGTTCTGTGTGATTACAAATCATTAAGTCATTATCTTCACTTCCTGTAGGAAATCAAGCACAAAGTGCCAGCAATGGAAGCAGCGTGTAAGGCAGCAAGCCGTACCGCTCAGCTGTTGACCAAAGACACTCCACAGGAGGAGGTTTCACAGATGATGGCTGTGATGGCCTCAATCAAAGAGCAGCTGAGCAAGGTGTGTCCATGTGTCCTGTGGGAGAATTTCTAAAGGCTTGTACTATTATGCCAATATTTATAAAATATTGAAAAATAAATTGTTTTACTGGATGAAATTCTAATCAGCTCTACAGTTATAAAATACAGAACTTCCACTTGTATTTCCTGCAAATGATTGATTTTTAGAATGTGTAAAAGCTTGAATTACTTTAGTTGCAGTAAAAATGTATATTTATTACATGTATATGGACTCAGAATTTGATAGGGTGTGATTTTCTGCAGTGAATGCTTTGAATGCTTTATTTAAACCGAGACTAAACTTTAAAGTCATGCTGTGTGCCAGCTGTATTGATTTCTGTTTGATACAGAATAGATCAAAATGACACAGCAAGCCATTTGTGATTCACTTCCATCAACATGCTTTCCTCCCATCAGGTAAGGGAACGATGTTTGCCTCTGCTGAGGGAGTCTCAGTCCCTTTTACCTCAACTTGAAGAAATGGAGAAGAACATCACAGGCTTCTATCAGGCTCTGGAGAAGGCCAGCCACATCACCAGTACAACCGACTCGGAGGGACCTGTAGACTTTAAACAGAAATGCCAGGTGACTGATCATTTTTTCAATATGGTATGGTGAAAGTTTCATTGAGTGACTTTTAGCTTGATATATACAGTATATCCCACTTTCTAGACTAAAATATTTAGACTATGAATAAATAGTTAACATTCTACTTGGCAATAAATTCTGCAGGAGCTGGCAACTTTCACACATAGCTGTAAGAAGTGTCTGACCGTGATAGAGAGAAATCACCAGACCATACAGAAAATAATGAACAGCAGTAAAACCCTCCAGCACATGGACATGAGTCTTCTGCAGAAAAGAGTTGCAGACCTGCAGGCCTCATCACAGGTAAACCCCAAGGCCTAACATGCATCTGTTCAGTTTGAGTTGGATAATTGAACTCAAACATATTTTGCATTTAATAATTACGTCTTTCGGTTTAGACCATGATTAGGGAATCGACAGAGTGGCGGAAACACGTGGAGGCAAACAGCAGTCTAATGAAGAGGTTTGATGAGTCGCGAGTAGAACTGGAGAAGGTTCTTAAAATGGCACAGACTTGTCTGATAGAAAGAGGAAACCCAGAGGATCTGCTCAAGAAACACACGGTAAGAAAATGTTTCTTATGCAGGATTCAAGTATATTACACCACCCATTCTGCACAGTACATAGGTCTAGCCATATAATTACTTATTCAAAACATATGCATATATTAGCCTATTTTCTCTGCACAGTAAGGAACAGACCAGTGAATAAGTACAGGAAGATGCATGCAAATGAGACCTGACCTGCTGTGTGCAAAGTGTGAAATATGTGATGTTTTGGCAGGAGTTCTTTGGTCAGCTGGACCAGCGGGTCTTGAATGCATTTCTCAAAGCTTGTGATGAGCTGACAGACATTTTGCCGGAGCAGGAGCAGCAGTCACTGCAGGAAACAGTCAGGAAGCTGCACAAACACTGGAAGGTTGGTCACATGAATAGAGACAGTTAAAGCCGTGCTAGGCAAATTTCATTTGTTTTTTTCTCTCTAGTTATACTTACTAATGTATCATCACTGTCCTGTATAAAAAATGTGTCAAATAATCCATTTGGGTTTAAATTTTTTTCATTTATCTTAAGAAACAGGCGCATTTAAGCTCTTACATTTATCTAAAAGAATATAAAATGACACAATTTGGAGAAGCTAAGTATCAAGACACCAAATTAAAAATCTTTTTATGCTATATGCACAATTTCAATTATGCTCAATAATGATTGTGGTGTAAACTTTTTGAATTTATAATAATAATACACACATTTATAGTCATCAGTGGAATAATAAGTCATGGAACAATTCTTTATTGTAGTATATGTTGACAAACAAACTTTGTATACCAATTGTAGTTAAAAGGTTTCCTGAAACATATCAGGCAAACTTTTCTTACTCTTATCTCATAGTTTATGTATTTCTCCTCTCCCAGGATATTCAAACAGAAGCCCCCTTTCACCTCCTCCACCTGAAAGTGGAGGTGGAGAGGAGCAAGCTGATGGTGTCGCTGCAGGAGTGCCAGGCAGAGGTGACCAGGGAGAACCGCCACCTGGCGAGCATGGGGAGCGAGAGGCTCATCAAGGAGCACAGGGTGAGCACAGAGCGGCTGAGTTTCATGTATCGATTGACTTGGTTTGGCAATGATCCAATGCAAATTCATTGCTCTGTTGCATTGTGGGATCTGGCATCTCCCAGTGTCCTCATTCAGCAGCATTTTGTCTCTTCATTTTTTTTTTAATTTTCAGCTTTTAAATCTAATAATTTATCACAAATAAAAATCACACACACACCTACTGTAATGCATTAGCACACTGGTTTATAGCTGGAATAAAACACATTTTTCATGGAATGTAAATTTAAAGTAATTAAATAATTGTATCCTCTTACTTTAGGCTTTCTTCAGGGAAAAGGGGCCCCAGTCCATCTGTGAGAAGAGGCTACAACTAATGGAGGAACTTTGTCAGAAACTTCCCGAAGGTGATCCTGCCCACCAGATCCTTGAAACAGCTGGAAAAGACTTAGCTGAAGTCCGTGAGGAAATCGAGATCACCCACCAGAAGCTAATGCAACACCAAGATAAATGGAAGGAGTACAATGTGAGGTGCAGTAATCTTAAAAATTGCTTATTTTTATGAATCCCTCTGAAAAAGTTAAGTGCTGCCAAATAAAATGGTTTATGAATGAAAAGTTTGCATTTTTCCACATTAAAAGGATTGAGCTCATTTGAGATAAAATCATGTTTCCGTCACAGATTTGTACGTATCTTGTGTATTTTAAGGATATTTTTTATCCATTATTGATGTGATAATTGTCACCAGTGAGATTTGGCTGCATTGCTTGGTTGATTTACAGTCTGGGGCTTTAGTATAAAATGTTTCAAATTGTGAATTTGATGCCTGACAAACGACTGAAAAACTGTGCCTCTAATAAATTGATAGCTGACAGAGTGCAAAAATTCAACCTTTTCTCTCACATTTAATTATTTCCGATACAGTTTGAGTTTGAAGTGTTTTCCCTGGTGTGAAACAGGTACGCTGAACTCTCCTGCTGGCTCATATCTAAAGAGAGCCAACTAAGGCTGCTGAGAAACCGAGCCAACGACCCCAGAAAATACAGCCAGGTGAAGGCTACCATCACGGTAAGTTATAGTCCCATATAGTCTCAGTTCTGCGATTTGCTGCTAGTACAAACATACAAATGTCAGATGACTCTTTTGACCACATGGGCTGAATCACACACTTTTACTGTCTGCAGGAGCTGAGGAATGATGCAGAACTACAGGAGGGAAATCTTGGCTGGCTGAAAGCCCGCATGGCCGTGCTGATCGAGATCAGTGCAGACAGCGATGCCCAGAGGCAGGGAAGTGCACTGAGCAAGCTCTCTACCGATTTTAAAGGTCTTCTTGCTTCCCTTATGGAGGTAGGTGAAGCACTTGTTTTATCAAGGCAAAACAAATTATTCAGATGTCATATATCGTATACTATGTAAACATCCTGACCCTAATTAATCTAAGGCAGTGGTTCTCAAAGTGGGGTCAGGGGACTCCCAGGGGTCCTTGAAGAGGTGCCAGGGTTCCCCAGAAAAAAGTATAATAATTTATTTTACTATAATTCTACAATTATAGAATGTAGGACCATTTGTATACTGTTTTTTTTGTCTGGAGACTGTCATGATTTAAAATAATTAATTTAATTATTTAACAGTATTTATTTCCTATTATTTGCGTATTATGTTCCCTTTTCACATATATTTATTTCATTTCAAATGTTATTTTCCATTTTATATATTGAGGTGAAATGAATGGGTGAGTGAATAAATAAATACATAAAAAAAATTACTTAATATAAAATAAAATGGAAAATCAAACAAATGTGAAAATAATACACAAATACATTTTAATTAATTATAATTGTTATATTAAATTATATATTAAATTATAATTGATCTATGTACTGAGTCATTATTTATTTATTTATTTTTGATTATGACAATTTCAGTCCTCTGTAATTTTGCCTTGAGTTTCTTATGAGATGAGGTCCGTGGTCTAGTTTTCGTTATTTTAAGGGATGTGGAAAGGTTTGGAAACCACTGATCTAAGGGACATACAGATATGGAAATATTACAGTAATCTGTGACCAGTACATATTCTTAAGGCATTATTGGAAATATGTCATGTTTTTAAATCTGCAGGAATGGACTTTAGATACCTATCATAAATCCATAAAGTTTGTTCTTATGCTGTATTTGTTTTATATCTTCCAGGCTGAGAAGATGGTGCTGGCTGTTGGGGACTGTGTTCAGTTCAGGGGAGAAGTACAAACTACTCTGGATGATCTTGTTCAGGGGCAGAAAGAGGCTCAGGCTGAGGTCACAAGGATACTGGATTGTCCAACTGTTCGTGAAGCCCAACAAATACTTCTTGTTCACCAGGTACTGCAGGACATGAACGGAATGTTCTACAGAATAGGACAAAATGACTTGACTTTATTCTGCTGATTTTGAAAACAGAGATGACTTTGTCGGAGTTCAGTTGCTCAAAACTTTTGATTGTGTTTTCTCTCTTCTAGCAACTTTTGAAACGCCAAAAGCTAAAGAGAAAGGACGTCCAGCAGTTGATCACCAGAGGCCAGCAGCTCCAGGCTGAAGAGGGTCTGGGAGAGACTCTGCAGCAGGACCTGCAGAGTTTAGAGAACACACTCAGCAAAATGGAACAGAATATGGATTCACAGGAGCAAAGCCTCGAGGTGAGTAATGTTACCACAGCAGTGATTCAGATTGTTAGCGAGCAACACACAGTGAATCACAAATGTTACTGAAGAATAATAATAATAATAACTCCAAACAACAAAGTTATAATGTTTTTTTTGCAGTCTTTGTTCGCAAAATACTCGCAAAATATTATTAACAGGCAAAGTCTGACATTGTCTGATCGAGCTGTTTGTCTATAAAAATCTTAAGGTTATTCTTCTTCCTGATACTTCAATTTGTTGCTCTGCTGAATCACTGTTAAAATAAATGGGCCATCTGATCGAATGTTGAGAGGGGTTCTTGTTTATGCGAGAGGCTTTTTCAGATGCAGCATTTGTTGAAAAATGTCCTCAGTAGAGGGCAGAGAGGTCTGATTGATGTTTCCTGCTGGAGGCATTACAGTTCCCTTGAAGATAGTGAGTCATTGATTACACTCCTGATCGTGCTTTTATATGCTTTTATATTTATAACGTGCTAGAGAGAACACACTACATCCACATAGAGGAAGGTGCACCTGATGTCTTTGACACTTTTAATAGCAAAATCACTGATATCCAGAGGGACGAGGTGCAGCATGCTGAGCATTAGCTGTCCTACAGCTCTGGCAATATGCTGACTCACAACCTCTGCTGGTACAGCCAAAGACGGTGGCATTATCAGCATACATAATGATGTAGCATGAGCTGGATTGACAGTACAGTCACATGTCAGAGCTTCAGTTTATTTGAGATTTTTGTCACTACATGAAAAATTCTGAAAAGGTATATGGATAGGATAGAAGATTATTCATGTCTTCTAGCTACTTTTGGATGAACTGATCAACTTTGTTTCATGAATAAAGTGCTACTCTGTATAAATTGCTTGACTTTTAACAGTTTTCGGCATTGTCATCCCCAGGTCACACTGGCAGCCTGGCAGGAGTTTGACAGCCAGCAGGAAGCAGTGCATGAATTTGTTAACAAAGCACGATCGACAATGGAGAGAGACCTGAACTTCAGCAGCCCAGAGAGCCTGGCTGTCGAACTCAACCAGGCCAGAGTAAGAAAAGTTATATTTAGGTTATTACTTACTGGGGATGTATCCTGAGCTTTATTCTTATGACAAATACACCAATGGAATTATAGCTAAATTGAGAAAGCTACTAATATCCTCTGTTTTGTAATCAGGTGTTGCTGAAGCAGTGCGAAGCAGAGGCATCACATATGAACACCTTGCTGAAGAGAGCCACAGAAATCCAGCTGGGTCCAAAAAACAAGAATCTGCTCTTGCAACAGGCTCGCTCCCTCAGCGAGCAGGTTGACAAAGTAGAGTCCGCGCTCAAAAAAGAGTAAGATTACTGATTTGATTACATTTTATTTTGCTAAATAATGTCTGAGCAGTCTTTAGATAGTTTTTGCAAATATTTGATGGTTTAGCTCACTGTGATGCTGTACCATAAGAGGGGAGTTTGTCACTAAAGGGAATATAACACAATAAAAACATTAGCTGGGGGTGTTTTCAAAAGTTTCTTGAGAATATCTTGTTTATTTGTAGCTACTGCATAGCTCATTTATGATTTCAATGTTTCAGTGTTAAGACTCTTGAAGAAATGAAAGTCCAGTGGGATCGGTTTGGATCTGGGTTTGAAGCCTTTTCCTTGTGGATATCTGACAAGGAAAAGCAACTGGATGCCCTGAAGAGTTCTACTTTACCTCTTGAGCAACAGATCAACATAGTGAAGGTATCGTAAAGTGTCACCCACACACTATTTTTGTTTTATGTATCAACTTTCTGTCTTGAACACAAATTAAGTGCTATTGAGGTCTGTGGTTTCTGTTTGTCATTTGATATCCGTTTTAAACTGTCACATACTGCTATTTGGATCCTTGCTTGTTTGTTTTTTTGCAGGTGCAGCATTACCTAAATTCCAGGAAAATCAAAATTGGAAACTTTCCATGGGAATTAAGTGGAATCAATGGGAATTAACGTGACTATATGGGAATAAACAAGAATAAATCCAAAATTTACAAAATCCATACTTGGTAGTTTAACATTTTTGAAAATTCACCCATCATCATGATTCCCATAGTCATAGCAATAGGTGCTTCACCTTTTTTGGTCTATATCAGCTCTTTTCAGATCAGCGGAGCAGAGCCAAGAGCTGCTCAGCTATGAATATAATGGCTAGCTTATGGTTTTCCCTCATCAAACTCAGCAAATACACAATCCAGTGTGATGTGACCTGCACGTTTATGATGCAAAGTGTCCAATGCAAGTACATTCCTCAATCACATGCACACTGCTTATTGCAGGGCTATTGAGACCACACTCCCTTCATGCACTATGCATTCCTCCATCACATGTATATTTGATTTGGACAAGTTCTACATCCCTGGAGGCCACACTTGAGCCCAAAACACAAATTCAGTATTTCCAAACTTCCCTATGGAAGTTCCCTATTCTTATGAAAACTGAAAATTTATTGGAAATTTTATTTTCCACCCTTTTGCAACTCTACTAGCGGCTCGTATGGCAACTGTTTTGTGCATTTTTTTATAAGCAAAGGTCTATAATGATTAAACATATCATTGGTGCTTTTAATACACTACATACTGATCTTTCTATTACCACCTTCAGACAGCCATAAAAGATTCAGTGCAACCTTTTCTGAATGTCCAGGCTGTTGGTGCAGAGCTTCAGGAGCGTGCAGAGGTTCTTTCTCAGCTGGAGGCAGACTCCCAGGCGCTGGCCCAGTTTGTATCTTCAGGAGAGGCAGCTCGCATCAAGGCCCGTCTGACCCAAATCGGACGGTACTGGGAGGAACTGAAGGAGAGCGTGCAGCAGCTTGATGGACAGCTGGAGGAAAGCTCTTCTCACCAGCAGAAGTTCAAAACGAGCCTAGAGGAGGTACAATAAATATGCTAATTGACACTCCAATTTTATTGTTGTTATCATAATAAATGAAAATAATTACATACAGTTAAATTTTAATTCTTTGTTTTCCAGGTGGAAGCATCTCTCAGTGAGCTACATAGGAAGCTGGAGAATCCGATCAAATCCTGCATGTCCTCATCAGAGACCTACAAAGCTCTTCAAAACCACATGGTATATTGGAATACTTCCAATTCAACCCCTATTTAAATTATCTTCTGCACCTTTAATTTACAAAAAACAAACGATGCACACCAGCAATATCTGAAAGAGAACTGTAAATTGGACTTCACCACCACTTGTTCCTTCCTGTGTCAGTCTTCCAGACCCTCAGATAATGCTATGTTGGTCACTGGCTTGTTTTTATTATTCTCCAGGACGTCTGTCAGTGTCTGGAAAGGTTGAAGGGAACCTTGCTGTCCCTGTCCGCTGGTGCTCGAAGACTCAGTGACAAAGAGAAAGCAGAGAGGACAGTGACGCAACTAAACACCAGCTATGAGCAAAACATACAGGAGGCGAAGGACAAACAGAGCACTTTGGAAGTCCTTCTTTCTCTTTGGCAAAAGTAAGAGCTTTTGAATATATAGTAAATTTAACGTGCAGGATTTTGAGTAGCAGATACTATTAACTAAATAGTGACCTCTGGCTTAACCTGAATTTAAAGATATTGTATTAATGTACCCTCTGTTAAGATGTGTTAACTGAAAAATAAATGCAGTTTAACTTGAACTTTCAGGTATGAGAAACAGCGCTCAAACTTTATTTCATGCTTGGAGAGGAGTGAAACTGCATCCAAACCGGAGAGTCAATTTCTGTCAGCTGATAAAGCCAAGCTCCGCAGTGAGATACAAGATTTGCAGGTACAACATGAACACGTGTTAAAAGAACAGGGGCTCATTATATTAACAAGCCTCTCCTCTGATTGGCTGACATGAATTTGTGACATCCTAACTTCACAGAGGTCTTGATAGAATTAGGGCAGATTTTTTGAATCAGGGACGTGTGCAGAATGCAGTGTTGATGAACAAATGATTGTTTAAGGAAAGCATGTCTGTTTGCAGGCCCTGCACTCTGAGGTGAAGTCCCTGGAGCTCTTTCATGTTGAGCTGGTGTCTCTGGGGACATCGTTGTATCCCACTGCTCCAGAAGAGACAGTGAGGCAACTGAAAGACGAGTTGGAGACCCTGCAGAGGAGGTTGCAAGCTCAAAATGAAGCCCTCCCTCAGCGGTAAGAGTTTAAATAAAAGAAAAACCCTTTCGTTGTTAAGTTAACCAGAGTCAGGCTGTCTTCGTTTAAACCGGCTTCATGAAACATAATATTGGCAGGTGTCCTGAAGGTAGTTATTAAAGTCCAATTATACTCCAATATGCATGAATAAAAACAGCAAACTTTGACCCTGCATTCATGAAATGCAAAGTATGCAAATATTAGCGAAAGCAGGACCGTTTTGACTCACATCACCACTATTTTGTACCACTAGAATCCAGGAGCTTCAGAGCCACCTCTCCCTGGTGGAGCAGTTTGACCAGGCACTGCTGAAGTTCTCCCAGTGGAGCGAGACCATGCTTTCAAATCTACATTCGGCTTCTCAAATCAACATCAGCAACCTGCAGCCAGCTACCACACAAGTGAAGGTAAGAACTAGATATTGCTCATTTGTTTTGTACATGTAGAATTCTACTGTTTTCCAAGCTCAAACTCACTTATATTCAGTAGACAGAGGCGCAACAACTAATCCACCATTGGCCTTTGACAGGAGACCCAGGCGGCCTTACAGAAGCAGTCGACTGTCAAACAAAGCTTGGAGCAGCAGACAGTCAAGCTCTGTCAGTTCTGTGAGCCTGGTGATTCTCAGTTCCTACGGAGCAGAGCGGACAGCTGTCTGCAGCCCTACCTGGAGGCCCAGCACATAGTCGAGCTCCGGTTGGAGTGCCTGGAGAGGCTCGAGGCTTTCCTGCAGACACACGGCGTGGCCGCGGGGGTGTTGCGGGGTCTGAGGCAAACCGTGGAGAGCGCCGGTAGCTGGGATCGCGGAAGAGTAGAGGAGCTGCAACAGGAGCTGGCCACCATCGTCCCAGACATAAACCAGCTTGAAACTCTAGCCGTCAATCTGGACAGCGGCCTATGCAAAAGCCACCTCCACGTCGGTGCTGACGAGGGGTCTCGCAAGTCGTGCCGCATGCTGGCGGATTCACTCAGTGCTGAGCTGGATACAGTGAGGAACTTGCTTGGTACAAAGCAGAGTGAAGCAGAGGCCTTGGGTTCTCTGTGGACGTCATTTAGACAGAGGAAAGAACAGCTGCTCAAAGCTGTGGAGGACATTGAAGAAAAAGCTGACCACCAGAGCTTCAAAGAACCCAGTCTGCATGCCCTGCAGCAGAGGTAAAAATTGGTTTTCACTCCATGATTCATTCCTATTGGGCTAAAGTTTGTACCAAACATCCATTAGTGGATACAACATGTGCAACAACCGATTTTCCATCTGTATGTCAGGCTACGGTTCTTTAATCAGCTGGAGGACGAGCTACAGTCACACCTGCATGAGGAGCAGTGGCTGAGGGACAAGGGCAAGCAGTTGGCTCAGAGAGATGCAGAGTTGGCCGGTGAGGTGCTGAGGGAAATCAGCCTGCTGGAGACCACATGGGAGGACACCAAGAGGCTCATTACTGAAAGGTGTTGTAGGAATGCAAAAGGTTTTCCATGTTAAAGTGACAGGAAATATTGCAAACATGCTGAAATTGAACATTATAAAAAGGTGATGTTTAAAAGATGAAGATGATAAGAAAGACAGTAAATGTTCATTTTTGTTTCTTTCTTTATTCCCAATAGTTGCAGGTTTAATAGAGTCTGAGATCAATTTGTAATGAACTGGTCTCATTGCTGCAGTGCATATTTTCAGACCTTGTTACAGAGAATATGGCATTAAAGTACTCAGCAAAAGTTTAAAATGTTTTACACAATTATCAGACTAATAAACAGTATTTTTGGACGATTTTTACATCAATACTGTAGTTTGACTTCAAATTTGGCAAATAAAGTGAATTTCACATGCATCTTTTATGTACCCTACCCCTAACTTCTCTCTTTTTTCAACAGGCAGGAGCAGTGCAATGGACTTGTTGAGCTTATGAGAGAATACCAAATCCTGAAAACCACCATCAGCGGCATTAATGAGAGCACTGAATCTCTGGTTGATATAAGCTCTGTTCTGAAGGACTATGAGGAAACCAAGAGGTCACTAAGCAAGGTCAGAACAAAGTCAGACTAATTATGAGCTTTTCAGTGTGTTCTTGAGCTAAGAAGAATATGTATCATTGGAAATACCAATCATGTCATTTTACACACAGTATTTTCATAAAAAAAACAAAAGTGTATTACTCCTGGGTTTTGTGATAAAGATTGTTTGTCAGATTCCTTAAAATGTTATTGTCTTTGCTCCATTTGTAGCATGCTGCAGTCAAGACAGAAATGGCCGCCAAGCAAAGTGAACTGGACCAATTTTCCAGCAAAGGAAAACAGCTGGTGAATGAACTGAAGAAGATCCCTGAGTGTGACTCTCAAATGATGAAAAAGGATATGGAGACACTTGTGGATCAGTGGCTGGATGTAAGTCTGACTTCAGGAGAAACACCATAATGGTTGTTTCCAAAGGAATAATACAGAATCTCTATTGGTTTAAACACATTTAATAAACAAAACATAATCACAGCATAGATCTTTGTAGACTCCATCTCCTCAACTTAATATAAAAAATGCAATGTACAACTTGAGTGACAGATTTAATACACTCTTCAGGTGTCTGAGAGAATAGATGACAACATCGATCGTCTTAACCAGAGTTTGGCTCTGTGGGATGATGTACGTAAAAGCAGTGAGGACATTGAGAGCTGGACAAGCAGCTGTGTGCTTGAACTGAATGAGAGCCTAAACAACCTCAACAACAGTCAGAAGGTGTCCGCAAGGCTCTCCGTGATACAGGTACGATTTCTAATATCATACTAAAACTGGATAATGATTTCTTTAATAATGTAGTATCTTACAGATTAGCGAAGACAGCAAGTGAAAAGGCATGTAACACCATTCTCTCATTTGCTACATCAATAGTCGGAAGCAGGGGAGAAGGTGCAGAAACTTGAAACTTTGCAGAGCAAAGTCTCAGAGCTAAAGAAGTGCATTCAAAGTCAAGAAACTCCTGCTAAATTACAGGTAGTTTTTTTTTTAATGATTTTGTTTTTGCTCACTGAGCAAAATATATTTACCATGCCTTTGCAAATACAGTATGTCTACATAAACAATATACACTCAATAAATATTTATTCCAATCGCATTCAGTTGATTGAGAATGACCTGCGCAAGAAGATCAGCTCTGTCCAGAAGCTACACGAGCAGGCCAGGGGAAACCTCGTGGACTTCAGTTCCCAAAGGAAACAGCTAGAAGATTACATCTCACAGATGTCTGCTTGGCTTAAAAGTATGGAGGAGTCCCTGGTTTCTTCTCCCACTGGTTCAGATCCTGAGGACATCTGCAGAGTAAAGGTGCATCTAAATAACAATCACATAATGATACCTTTACTGGTATTGGACATTTTAATAATGATTATTTTTCAAGACACACGGTATAAACTGAACTTTCAGTTATGTAACTGTAGCAGCTGAGAGCAGTGCGGTCAGTGCTAATTAATTCTCCTCAGTCACATCTGGCTCCACACCAAACATCTGTAGTAAAGACTATATCTGTAGCCCCCCAAGATATTTAGTTACATTAAATATTAAGGTAGTTTGGTCTGGAGGATGTATTTTCAGCAGCACAGATGCTCCTGAATGATAGTGGAAATGTAACAGGAATACTACAGGCAGCAGTGTGTCTCTATGGTCCTCTTACTCATCTGTAATTACTTGCTACTTATATAATGTAAACTAAAGAGCATATAGGGTGCAATATAGTGTAGATTTAAGAATTTATAGTAAATAATTGACCCTCTATTGCCATTGGATGTTTTCTAATTTTGGCCCAGAATCCACTTGGATAATCAGGTTCGTTGCAGGTTGCTAACAAGACAGGACCACACAGGGATTCCTTTGAGCGCTTATGTCAGGAGGGCCAGGCGCTAGTTGCTAACAAGGGGGCAGGTTTTTACCATCGTCCCCCCTCACATTGCCTACTGCAAGTTCCACTAGGCGTTGGTTTGAGTTGTTATTGTTAAAAATAATATGACTTTTCTCAAAGAGGACCAAAGTGATAAATTAATTTACTTTGTTAAAAATGTTTTTTAAGGACTTTCAGAAAGAGCTACAAAACCAGCAGGGAAGTATCGACTCCACAAGGGAGAGCCTCAACACCCTGTGTAGAAAATATCCCTCTGAGGAGCTGGCTGGCCTGGGTTCAGCACTCACTGATCTCATCAAGACGTATGAGTCTGTAAATCAGCTCTCCGCCAGGACACTGGCCTCATTGCAGAACTGTCTTCAGCAGCAGTTCAATGGTGAACACCTCCATAACCAAAATCTAAATAAAATGCAGTTTTTGTAAGAGATTAATCGTTATTAGAATCATCATAAATAATAAAATGCCTTTCCCTTTCATCTACAGATCTTGTTCAGGAGTTTCACCGTTGGCTTTTAGAACAGAGGGAGATAGTGAAAGAATGCTCTGACCGATCTGGAGACACTCACATTGTGGAACGCAAACTTCAGAAGCTAAAGGTAAAACTAATAACAAAAACACCTAAATCATGATCTCTCATTGGAATAAGAGTGGCTTTTTTATTTTATTTTACACCACTTCTACATTTGATATAGAAGATACTTTAATCTACAACTGCTAGAATTGTAGAATAAGACAAAAATCACACATATGAATTAAAAAAGACAAGGCTCGATGTTATACTGATCTTTTTTTATGCGTCAGGGTGCCATGGAACGTGTGGAGGAGGGTGAGGTGCGTCTCACTCAGGTCTGTGAGGAAGGAGAGAAGCTCCTGCTTCATCTCCCTAAAGCCAGCGCAGGGCAGGTCCAGCAGCACCTTTCATCCATCCAGCAGGACTGGGACAACTTTGTAGAGCAGTGCAGACAGAACCAACAGATCCTGGAGGACAGCGCGTCCCTTATGAAAGGGTGAGAGAGTTGCAAAAAAAGAAACCCTTTCTACAAAGCAGATTATAGGCCTGCAATAGAACATTTACCATTCCTTTCAGGTTTGAGGGTCGCCTTAAGAAGCTCAGATGGTGGTTGGAGCATATGGAAAAGAGGATGACCACGGATCAGCTTGAAGCTAAACAACGTGGTCCTGAAAAGGCCGTGCTCGAGCAGGTGGAGGAATACCAGCAGGAAGTGCTCAAAGAAAGGTACCAAGTTAAGAAAAATAGAGAATAATAACAATTCTCCCCAGAAACACCTGCAAAGATTGTCCCCAATCAACTTTTTACTCTCTGCCACACAGGGATTCCTTTGAGCGCTTATGTCAGGAGGGCCAGGCGCTGAACGAGGGCGGCCGAGGCGACGGCAGCGAAACGAGGGTGTCAGCTCAGCTCCAGTCACAGCACCAGGCCTTGCTGAGATGTGTGAGGGAGCGGCTTCGCAGCTGCCAGCTCACTTTACAGGAGCAACAGGCCTTTGAAGAGACTCTGCAGAGCACCTGGGGCTGGCTGAACGGAGTCCAGGAGCGTCTGGTTTCACTCAACAGCACAGTTGGCAATAAAGAGACTCTGGAAAAAAGGCTTGGTCTCGTACAGGTCAGTATTGAGCTCTGATCCAAACATATAATTTGATTTACAGTGTTTTCTGGACACATTTTGAAACTGTTATATTTGTGTTACTCTTTCCTTATACTTGTAGGATATCTTGCTAATGAAGGGTGAAGGCGAGGTGAAGCTCAACATGACAGTAGGAAAAGGAGAACAGGTCCTGAAGCACAACAGAATGGCTGGGCAGGAGGCCATTTGTTCACAGCTGCAGAACCTGAAGGACGCCTGGGCCAACATGTTGATGACTTCAATGAGTTGCCACAGGTAGGAACTGTGCCCTCTCTTGCAAGGTGGAGGAACTGTCAGGCAGAGAGAGGTCTGAAAACAATGAGATAGTAAGCCAGGGTAACATGTTGGATCATGCAATTCCTTTGCTTCCTTTGTTTTCTGTTTGCTGCGCTTATTGATGATGTTATTTTTCACTGCACTGTAACTTTGTTCTTGTTTTGTTTTAACTGAAAGTTTTAATTTTCCCCTTCAATTGTTTTTAAATTCTATATTAATCTTACACTACCGTTCAAAAGTTTGGGGTCACTTAGAAATGTTCTTATTTTTGAAAGAAAAGCTGTTTTTTTTTAAATGAAGATAACTTTAAACTAATCAGAAATACACTCTATACATCGCTAATGTGGTAAATGACTATTCTAGCTGCAAATGTCTGTTTTTTCGTGCAATATCTACATAGGTGTATAAAGGCCCATTTCCAGAAACTATCACTCCAGTGTTCTAATGGTACAATGTGTTTGCTCATTGCATCAGAAGGCTTAAGGATGATTAGAAAACCCTTGTACAATCATGTTAGTACATCTGAAAACAGTTTATCTGGTTACAGATGCTATAAAACTGACCTTCCTTAGACAAAAGCAAAGTTTGAAGGAAAAAATGATTTTTTTCAAGCTTTGTCAATACTTCTAACCATCTCAATGTCTTGACTATATTATCTATTCATTTTACAACTCATGGTAGTAAGTAAAAGTGTGAATTTTCATGGAAAACACAAAATTATCTTGGTGACCCCAAACTTTTGAGTGTAGTGTATTTCATTTTAGTGAAATTTTAATTTCTTATTGTTCTTACTTTAAATTTGTGATTTTTCCCCTTTTAATCAGCTGTTTTTAAATTGTATCTTGATGCTGTATCTTGATATTTTATGTAAAGCACTTTGAATTACCTTGTTGTTGAATTGCACTATATGAAAATACTTGCCTTGCCTTCCCTTGTGAAAGTTGTGTTATTGTCCATAGTCGCCTGGAGTGGACGGTGACCCAGTGGACCAGCTTTCAGGAAAGTAAGGGCCAACTGCAGCAGTGGATGGAGTCGGTGGAGCAGGAGATGGGGATGACTCTGCCTCAGCAGCCCGGGCGAAAAGAGAAGTCCGCTTTGCTCGAGCGCCTCAGAGCCATCCAGGCCGATGTGGACGCACACGCGGCAGCGCTGTCACGCCTCACAGACAAAGCTGTGGAGATGCATGAAAAAACTGGTGACCAGACCTTTGGGCCAGAGTCAAGGGCAGAGCTGAACGCGCACTTTGCTGACATCTCGGCCGTTGTCAAGGTGACCTAAACACGGGCATGGATAAACTTGTATTTTCAAATAACTTTTGCTGATTCATAGATGATTCATCCAGGAAAAAAAGGGGCCAGCCGGAAAGAAACTGGAGCTGGAAGGGATCCAACGATCCACTATCTGGCATGGCCAGAGTGTTGCCTGAATTTAGAGACTGGTTGCATTTAGCAAGAAGAAGCAGTTTACACATTTATATGGGAAATATTATGCTATTGTATGTTTTAGTTTGCTAAAAAGTTTTATCCTTCTTCACCTGTTGAAATCATACAATACAAAAAACATTTGCAAATACTATTTGAATCATTTATATTGCATCAGAGGCTTATTCATATCTAGCTGTCAATATTTACCTATACATGCATCTTTTTATTCCCCAAAGGGTAAAGTGCAGTCCATGCAAACCATCGTGTCTGAACATGAGCAGTATCTCGATGCTGTGAGAGACTTCAATGACTGGCTAATCTCTGCGAAAGAGGAACTCCAGCGCTGGTCTGACCTGTCAGGAGATTCACTCTCCATTAGAAGAAAGCTCTCTAAGGTGCAGGTAAGGAACTTCTAATTGTTATACACACATGCGTATACTTAAAATCTCTATCTTTCAAAAGTAAAGAATGCTTTTGCATGACATTTTAGTGACTTGGAAAAACCCTCAAACTGGCTTTCATAGGTAATCATTTCCTTGGGAATGAGGAAATTTCAAGTGGCTGTGTCTGGGGGAGGGGGGTGGGGGTGGAACTCGCTGATCTGTGGTGACTGGAAATGATAATTTTCCCATTTCAGGAGTTGCTTGACTCCAAACAGCGAGGTAGGGAAAGGCTGAACCGTGTCCAAAGATGCGGAGCGGTGGCAAGAGATCACACAGGCTCAGGGGGCTACGAGGCTATGGAGCGAGAGGAAGCGGCCCTGTTGTCGTCATGGGAACAGTGGGAACGTGGGGCGCTACAGACGCGGGCGAGTCTGGAGACGGCGCTCTCTCAGATAGCCAGCTCTGAGCAGGAGTTCAGCAGCCTGTCGGTGCAGTTAGAGCAGGACCTGCAGGACTTCAGCCAGCAGTTACACGACTGGCGTCTACGGTTGTCTCAAGCGGAGGGAAAAAATGATGAAGAGGAGGCTGTCAAAGGCTGGCAGATAGCAAAGGTATGTTCCAGCTTAGCTTTGCTCAAATAACAAGACAAAATTAGTGTAATTGGAAATAGGCAATTATTGCAGTAAATGACAAATGCTGGTGTTGATGAATGTTTAGTGGTGGTTTGTTTTGTTTCCAGGACACTTTGGAGGAACTTGTCAAAGCTGAACCTATGTCCGATACTCTGAAGACTCAACTAAATGATCTGTGCCGATTCTCCAGAGACATGGGAACCCAGTCGGAGAGAGTTTCTGCGCTCATTAAGGAATACAACAGGTGGGGATATTTCAAATATAGTACACAGTAGTCCTGTTTTTTCAGGAAAATCTAAAAGCTTCATTTAGCATTTGGGTCAGTGACACAAAAATGGTTGGCAAGATGAGAAAGTCTTTGTTTTTTTAAATACACGTTTAAAGCATTCAACACGACTCTCAAAATGTATATTTTGTGTTCCTGTTGGTTTCATACCATTTTTTAAATAAAAATCACATGGAATGTGCGATTTTTTTTACACGAAATGTCAAATGGTGTAACTGAAAAAGAATAATAAATATTAAATATTTAATCCACCTAGAATAAAAAAAATTGCTACCATGTTTTTTATTTAAAAAAAAAAAACTTTTTAAGAGAGTTAAATTATCTGGTATCAGGCATTTTCTGTGGAATTATGAATTATGAAAGGAACAGAAAAAACAGAATTCTAACTAGCTCAATATAATAACCCTGCAATAAACTTCAATCAATCTCTAATTTAGGGATTATTTAGGTAGATTACTAACTTATTTTGTTTGTAATATATTTTTAAAAATGCATGTTTTTTTTCTTTATTTCTTCCCAGTCTGAGTCTCCAAGCCTACAGGGAGTGCCAGAGCAAAGAGAAGCTGCTGGAACAAGGTTTCCGCTCAGCCTTCAGAGATTTCCAGCAGTGGGTGGTCAATGCCAAGATCAACACGGCCAAATGCTTTGACGTACCCCAAAATGTCAACGAGGCCTCGTCTAGCTTGCAGAAGATTCAGGTACAACACTGGAGAATGAAACCCCATTAATTATTAAGGGTGCCAGCACAGTGCAGTATCATTTTCAACAGCCTGTCTGTGTGTCACTTTCACAGAAAACTGTAACTGAATTGAATATACAAGCACAGAAAATGGGGTCTTAAGGAGGTCTCATCTCTTCTGCTTCTCTCCTCAGGAGTTCCTAATTGACAGAGAGCAAGGTCATTTGAAACTGAATGCTGTGGTCGTCAGCTGTGAGTTTGTCTCTAGTGTAGCATCTAAAGACAAAGTCGACGCAGTTCGGGCTAAAATGAACACCGCCCGAGAAGACTGGAAAAATATGATGGCAAATCTTCATAACAGAGAGACAAGCCTACAAGTGAGCACCTAAACATCCCCTCTCACCACCTGGGGTCATGTAAAAACCTGTAGTGTGGCACTTAATTGTAAATCACAGAAATGTCACATCAGGTTTAATTGTTATATTTTCAGAACCTTCTGTCTCAGATGAAGGATTTTGAGGCGAGTGCCGAGCCTCTTCAGGAGTGCTTAAACGCCACGGAGCTGGCTGTGCAGGAGAGCAGCACGAGGCGCCACGATCTCACAGCCAAGAAGCTTGAGCTTCACAAGCTACAGGTACCAGCATCCAAAATCCAATGCACTCGGAACACCCCTCACGTTCAAGATCACTCATGTTCCAGTGCAACAACCGCTCAGTACCAGGGTGACAACTTGACTACCGCTGCCATCTGCAAAAGCTCACCATTCCAACTATAATACAGTTTCAGCAGGAAGCAACATGAGAGCTTATGCTAATCGCTGCCATCTTCTGCTTTTCTTTGCTACTCTCACATGTTGTCTTAACACAGTGTCTATCATATGAATTAATACTCACCTCATTAATAAAAGAGTTCTGTTACAATCCTTTTATTATTTGAAACTGTCTACCAGATATTTCCAGAAGGCCTTGCATCATTGCACGTCCTGAGTTTACTATCAGTAACAGTGGCCAAATATGTGTCATTTGCTTTCCTTTTTTGTGCCATGTTGCCATTTCTAACCCTTTGGTCTTGTGTCTGAATGTGACTTATGTCTTATATCTGTGTTAGCTTGCATGCCTCTATGATAACCTGCTTGTGCTCTTCCAGTCTGTGCTTGAGGAGTTAGCCTCTCACGAGGTTCAGCTGAACAGGCTGAAAGAGAAGGCCCAGCTGCTGTGGGATGAACACGCGGCCGGCAAGGGTTTTGTGCACCGTGTCTCGCAACTCTCTGCTCAGTACCTAGCTTTAACCAACCTGACCAAGGTACAGTAATGCCTACCAATCCGCCTCTGCACTTGGGCTTTTTTTCTGGGTTTAGAGCTGGAGAGGAGACAGAGGCACTAGACTGGACGGAGCTCTGATTTTAATATAATTTACAGATAACAGTGAAGGTACTAACCCACCATAATTTAACCCAAATTTCTTTTTGTCACTGTAAGTCTCTGTTAGTAAATAAACAGGCTGATATCCTTTTTTTAAAATCTTTATTAGTTGTCAAGGAATATATTTGTGATTGCTGAGCCGACTGTAGATTTCTAAAACTGCATTTTTCTGGTGTCATCCTGCTGCGTGAATCTGCAGGAGAAGGCATCACGGATTGACCGCATAGTCACTGAGCACCAGCTGTTCTCTCAAGGGTTAAAAGAGCTGCAGAACTGGGTGGTTGACACCAGCCACATGCTGCAGACCTACTGTGTCCCCACTGCTGACAAAAATGTCCTCGATAGCAGGATGATCAAGCTGGAGGTATAGAAAGTCAAACAGTCTCACCACTTTGAATTACATTTTTTCATGTAGGGGTGTAATTAATGCACGTTGTCATCATTGCAATAGGCATTGCTGACCGCTCGTCAGGAGAAGGAGATCCAGCTGAAGATGCTGATCACAAGAGGAGAATCAGTTCAGAGAAACACGTCAGCTGATGGAGTCCCTGCAGTTCAAAAACAAATTCAGGATCTGAAAGACTCCTGGGATGCCCTGCTCTCTGCTTCTATTCAATGCAAAAGGTTAATTCTAACACCTAAGGCTGTGTTGGAAACTTATGGTAGTTTCATAGCAGCAGTTTCCACAAAAAGGCTTTCCCCAAACATGCTGTGTAGTACACATTTTTATAGTTAATTGGAATGTGTACATACCATGTAGCTGCTACTACTAATGTTTTTCTTTGTGATCTAGTAGCTGACTTAGTTGTTCTCTTTAAAATTAACAGTCAGCTGGAGGGTTCTCTCTCTCAGTGGACCAGTTACCAGGAAGACATACGCCAGTTTGTATCCTGGGTGGAACGTGTGGAGGAAAGTCTTGACCCCACTGATAAACAGTGTCCAGAGATGAGAGACAAAACTGCTAATCTGAGCAAAGCCAAGGTTCTGAAATCTCTTCAGTCTTGCTGTATATTGTAAATGTTTATATATGATTTACTGCAAATACAAAAGCTTTTTAATTTCACACCTTAACTATTACAACTTTTAAATATGAGCAGTTGAGGGTTCAAAAGAGCCAATTAACTGCAGTAGCTATTACTTGAAACATACACAGTCAATTGCTAATGACACTAAACCTCCCCGCTCTTTCAGTTGCTCTATGAGGAAGTGCTTAGCCACAGCCCCCTGCTGGACACCATCACAGCAAAGAGTGTCAGTATAGCTGAGAACTATGTCACTCAACTGGAGCTCCAAGATCTGCAAGAACGCTACAACACCATCAAAGACAATGCCATGGTAATAAGAAACAAAATGTCACAACACTGCATCCTAAATCCTATTTAAAATATATTTCAGCTTCAGTTTTATGACACAATTCAAAAGTTATGCAATAAGATGTTTACTGTAAAAATCTGTAAAGAGATATATGTACATATAAAAAAGGAGATTTACAAAAAAATAAGTGCTATTATTTGAGTGCTTCTTAAGGGAAGGAGAGTTTGTAAGAAACAATTAGCGTTCAGATTATCAATCTTAATACATTTTGTGTTCTCAGAGAGCAGTCGGTAAAGCAGAGGAGCTGGTGAAAGCCCATCAGGAGTATCAGCGGGCTCTGCATGCATTTGAAGATTGGCTGGAACAGGAACAGGAGAAGCTTGGCTGCTACACTCAGCTGGAGGGGGACGTAGACATGCTGGAGGAGACTCTCCAAAAGCTGCAGGTTTGAGAAGGATCAGTGTGCTAATGCTGTTGGTCGTCAATAAATATTCAATGCTATAACTGTATAACTACTAATCCTACACAGTCTGAATCTATAATATCTGAAAGTTATGAGCGCTGACAGTGCTTATCCACATCTATGTGACTGCAGGAGCTCCAGCTGCACTGCACAGAGGGTCAGGCTCTGCTGAACACAATACTGGTCACCAGAGAGCTGGTGATTCCCTGGGGGCTGCCTCAAATAGAAGACCGAGCATTGGAGACACTGCAGCAGGAGTGGCGGCTATACCAGGCCCGGCTCGCCGACACCCGGGCCCAGCTCAACAGCGCTCTGGCCAAACTCCGACAGATGGAGCAGAAGTTCCAGCGTCTGGACAGTTGGTTAAAGGGTATGGAGACCAAAGCACAACTGCGCAGCCATCGTCGGTCAGACCGCGCAACTAAAGAAGCTCAACTCCAGTTGATAAAGGTTTGTCTAATAAACAATTCCAGTCTAATTAATGTAAAAAAACAACAACAAGAGTTGTACAGACATCACTAATGATCTTTCTTTGATCAGAGCTGGCAGGAGGAGGTGCTAGTATATCAAGAAGAGATGGAGGGTCTCAGCCTTTTGGCTCAGCAGGTTCTGGATGAGACCCATATCAGCAGCCGGATCAGTACCAGAGCCACTCAGATTACAGCCCGCTACCATGCCCTACTTCTGCATTTACTGGTAATATTCACTAAAAACATAGCACCACTATGCATAGTATTATGCATAGTATAAATACATATTTACATATATACTTACCCTGTTAAACTACAAGGTAGCACAATTGGGGGATCCTGAGACTCACTGCAGCAAAAGACATACAACACTGCTCTAATTATGTAGCACCTATAAGTAATTATAAAATAACTTGATAGATATGTTTTGATTCCTTGAGACCTTTGAAAATTTGCTTTAACTACACAAACGAACCATGTTACATGCACAAAATCTACTGTAAGTTTTGAGAAATTTTGAGAAACAACAGAAAGTTAGGTTTTCTATCCTAAGCATTCTTCTGCCATTGCTTATTTTTTTTCCTCTTTCCCTGTGTTGCAGGAGACGATCAAACATCTCCAGGAGGAGGTTTCCTGCATTGAAGAGGCACAGTGTGTCTTTGGCACCTTCTCAGATTGGCTTGGGACCGCTCAGAATAACTTCAGCTCTGTGGCTATAAGCGTTGATGTAGTGGACCGTTTTGCCATGGAGAGAAAAATGAAGAAACTAGAGGTTCACTGTCTGCCTGACTACTGCTTTTATCAGGGCACTGCATTAGTTTTTATAAAAGCAGCAACATTACTACCAGACTTATAAATTGTATAACAAGATATGAATAGTAAATAACTCCAGCCCATGTATCTTTCAGGCTCTTCAGGCAGACATGGAGCAGGGTCACACTTACCTGAAGACAATGAGGGAGAAGACAGAGCGGGCCATGGCATTCCTGGAGGAGCCGGACGCAGAGCAGCTGAAGGAGGAGGTGGACACCCGACTGTTCCAACTAGAGGAACTGATGGTAGCTCTCCGAACAGAGCACAGCTCCCTCGAGAAATGCATCTCACTCTCTAAAGACTTTATGGATAAATACAAGGCCCAGGCACAGTGGGTGATGGAAACCAAGCACCTTTTAGCATCGAGCGTAGAGCCAAAAGCTGAACTCTATCAGAAGAAGGCTCAGCTAGCAAAGTACAAGGTAGCTAAAATTATCTTTTGTTTAAAGATAAAGCAAGAAAGTAAAGCAAGACAACTAAACAAGTGCATCTGTAATGATTTGTTCCCTTTGCAGACGATCCAGCAGACAGTGCAGTCTCATGAGTCAGCGGTGAAATGCGTCATTGAGAAAGGAGAAGCCCTGCTGGACACAGTCCATGACCCCACGATAAGTGACAACATGAAAAAGCTGCAGGCTGACCACCAAGACCTCTGCTTGATGGCTAAGGTACACTGCTAAACTGTTTCTGCTAAGGTTTTGTTTAGCTAAAAACCATTGTATTGGTTCATATTCACCTTATTTAACTAACACATACAGAATCGTACAGATAGATTAACCTCTGGAATGGATGCATGTTGTGTTTCAGACTCAGGTGCAGAACCTTGTGGAGTGGGTGAAGGAGCACGAGGATTATAACAGTGAGCTGCAGGAGGTGGAGAAGTGGCTCTTACAGATGTCCAGCAGGCTGGTCACCTCTGATTCTATGCAGACCAGCAGCATGGAGATGGCCACTCAGCAGCTGGCCCGACACAAGGTGAACAACCCCATACTGAGTCATGACAATTTACAGTTTTCTAGTTGACATTATACTTTTGGTTTGTGTTATGGATTACTATTGTAATCTATATGTTTAACCACTTTTAATTTCCAGGCAATAATGGAGGAGATCGCCAGTTTTGAGGAACGTCTTACCAGCTTAAAGCAGAAAGGAGAAGATCTTGTTGCTAGTTGTACAGACCAAGTCCAAGCTAAAATCAGTCAACAAGTCCAAGCACATCAACAGGGAGCCAGAGACAGCTACTCTGCCATATGCAGCACTACCCAGCGTGTGAGTAACACTAAACTTCTACAAGATAGGCTTATTGATCCTGTTAAAAATGTTGTGGTATGGAGGAAAAATGCCTTCACTTCCTCTGTTCACTTAATTTAATGTTCCTATATTTTAGACTTTTCCTGGGTTTTATTTGAACTTTTGATTTTACTTACAGGACATATTTGTGGTTTAAATATCAAAAATCATTTCAGTATTGCTTTTCCATTTCCTCTCTCAAGATGCTCTCTAGAGCTCTAGAAAAATCAGGTCATTTTGTGTCGGTCTCATTAATAGTCATTATGATTAGCTAATTTGAGTGGCTGTGAATGATGTGCCATGATTTTACGTATATATTTATGACATCAAAACATTAAACTATGACACAGAAGTCCTGCCGGCTCATTTTGAGACACAATTATGAATACAGGCTGTATGTCTTCTCTTTGATTCAAACATTTTAAAACATGGGATTATATTTATACAACACCTACACCTTATAATAAAATAGCAAATAAAATCTTGCTTTGTATGAAATGGGACCTTTAAACATTTTTTTCCAGCAGGAAATTTGTAAATTGACAATTTGAAAATTGTCTCTGCATGCAGAGACAATTTTCAGAAAAAACAGACTATTTAATAAAGACATCCATTAAAGTATGTTGCCATACCTTGTTCAACAGGTGTATCAAAGTCTGGACCGGGAGCTGCAGAAACATGTTAGCCACCAGGACACTCTCCAGCAGAGCCAGACCTGGCTCTCCACAGTTCAGGAGGAGCTCCAGCTCAATGATCAGGGACCGTCGGGTCTGCAGGAGGCACTGAAGCAGGTACCTGACACGATCTGCTCCTTAGTATTCAATGAGGTGATAATCTGCATCGTTTTGATGATGAAGTAATTGATCCATTCACTACTCACAAACAGGTGAAGCACTACAGGGCCCTACAGGAGCAGGCCAGCACTTACCTGGACCTGGTGTGTTCTGTGTGTGACCTCTCTGATGATGCTGTGAGGGTGACGGCCGCTAAAGTCCAGCAGGTCAAACTCACGGTCAGTAATTATCTTACCCATTAATTCTGATTCGGATTGCTTCTAGCATCAATAGTAAATCATTGTAAGCAATATAAATTAATTAAAAATTTATGGAACTTTTCTAGCTGCAAAGCAATATAAGATATATTGCTCTATAGCCATTTGGATGTGCAAATTAGCCTATAAATATTCTTTGAGCAGCAATTATTCCTTTCATCATGAAAGAACATTAAATATGAATATACAATATATCAATTTAAGGAGCAAATATATCAGCAGGGCTTTTTCATGATGCACAAACCTGCTTAAATATTCACCATAGAAATGTGTTTTTACAGATAGAGGAAAGGATGGCCAGTGCACAGGAGCTTTCAGAGGGCTGGAGAGAGATCAAGGAACAGAAGCAAGACCTGACCAGCTTGTTCCAGGATATGGAGCAGCAGCTCCTCAGCCTCTCCAGACGACCTGCAGAGTTGGAGACCAAGATAGCTCAAAACATGCTGTCACAAGCCAAGGTGATGAACAGTACTGCAACCATCATCGTATTGTACATAAAAGTGAATCAATTTCAAACATGTTGTGCCATTGAGATGAAACCGAATTTGAGTGTTTGTACCTTTTACTTAAACTATAAAGTGATGATTCTTTTGCTTGTTTTGGTTATTATTATGTAATCCAACATTTGGATTAAGATGTTTAGGTAATGGTTGGATTAAAGACAGATCTGCTTGCTGTTTGGATGTATTAATCTGGTCTATTATTTGTCACACAGGACTGCAGCCAGCAACTACAGTCCAAGCAGAGTGTCCTGACCAAGATGTCCGACCGAGTGGGCAAACTGACCGGGGGCCAGGACTCTCCAGAACATGCAGAGCTTGACCGTCTGAGCCACTCCTGGCTGGAGCTCTGTCACCAGGCCAACAAGCTGCAGAGCCAGAGGGAGGAGGACCTGCAGAGGTCTAAAGAATACCACAGTTGTATCACTGCAGTGGAGGTGCTGTTCGAACAGGTGTCCAAAGAATGGGACAATCTGGCAAGGTGTGTTTTTATATTAATTATTTATAAACCTGTTAAAATTCTGATATGGGGCAGCATTGAGGTTTATGCATGTATCGCATGAGAAAACCTCAGCTATAACACTAAATAGTAGGGGTGTGACGAGACGCTCAGCTAATGAGACGAGACCCGAGATTGGGTTCACGAGATCGGGACGAGACGAGATTTTAAGAAAACTAAATTACAAATTATATGAATGCCTGGACAACAGACTTTTATTTAACTGAGTTGTAGTGATATATAGTGATATATATATTATAATATAATAAACAAAAATGATTTCTGATTCATTGGTTATTTTAATAAGGGTAATACTTATTATTAACAATATTTTTATTATTAATAATAATATCAGTATTATTGTTTTTAACTAATTTTAAATAGCTTTTAATGTAAAGTGGCTTTGAGTTGTTATTGTTTTTAACCAACCTTTACTGTAAAATGAGTTTTAAAAAAGCTATATAATTTTTTTTTAAAAACGACACATACACCGACAGTACAAGAACGAACCGTACACTGAACGGCTTCCCCTTAAAGTCATTCAGTGGATTCGTTCAGAACTATTTCACGGGAAGCCGTTCACTAAATGGCTCAGACCTACGGGCAAGTGGTTCAGTGAACGGTTCGCACCCACTAACAGGGAAGCGGATCAGTGAACGGTTCGCACCCACTTCGAGGAATGTAGTTCAGTGAACGGCTCGGCGGAGCACCACGCATGCGCCGCGCCGTACGCCGCGCTGTACGGCATTGTTTGCATACAGTCTCTGCATATTGTCCGTGTCTTACCATTTATCATTTCTGCCGGGAACCCAAAATGCTGCCAAACAAACGATTTAAAAGTGGCGGGGGCGTCGTCAATAGTAATACCCGTGTTTTCCGTCATTCTGGCTGCTGGGTGGATAAATCTCGCGAGACAGAATTTTAACGCGACGAGCAATCTCGTCAAATCACATCTCGCGAGATCTCGTCACGTCTCGTCTCGCGTCTCGTCTCGCGAGATCTCGACACGAGATCTCGTCACACCCCTACTAAATAGAGTATTTTTATCTGTAGTAAAACACAATGTTACTGTTACAGTATCAATAAGTACAGTAGGTACATCAATAGGTACAGAATCTAATAGGCCTGGAGCCTAAGTTGTTAAAACTATTCATTACATACTGTACTGTTTTTATTCTAATAATCTCCTGACATGTTATAGGCTGCTGGAAGTCACCAGTGGTGCTTTTTAATTACTATATTTTTCTGTTTGTGGACACAATTTTTTCATTGATCATCATTTTTTGTATGTTACATATATACAGAGGGCTTCTGACATTACAAAAGTGTGAGCTAAGGCCTTTTTTGTTGTGGTTACATTAGGAACTGCGCACGTTGTTATCGGAAGTTGAATTTTAGTTCTACTGTGTAGATGAAAAGAATAATTGTTCATTTTTTGTGTCACAGAACGGATGCTGAAAGTTCATCTCAGCATTTGGAGGCATTACGGAAACTAGCAGTAACACTGGAAGAACAAAAAGGATCCCTTGAGGAACTAAAGGATCAGAAGCAGAAAGTCATCCAACATTTGAACTTAGATGACAAGGAGCTGGTAAAAGAGCAAATCAGCCACTTTGAGCAGAGATGGTCTCAGATGCAAAACCTAATCGAAAGAAAAATCCAGGACTCGGTTGTGACCCTGGAAGACATGAGCCAAGTTGAGGCCCGGCTCAGAGAGGCCCGGGATTGGGCGGAGGAGCAGCAGCCTGCCTTGTCTGAGGCCATGAAGATGAGTCCTCCCCCGGAGCTGGCTCAGAGCTTCCTGTTTGACCACCTGAGCATCTGCAGCGAGCTGGAGGCCAAGCAGCTCCTGCTGGCCCAGGCCATGGCCGACGCCGACAGGGTGCTGGCCCGCCTGGGTCTCAGTGAACGGCAGCGCTTGCAGGAGCTGATTACTCACACTCAACACGAGGTGGAGTCTCTGAGCGTGAAAGTGGTGCAGCGCAGAAAACACCTCAGCAAGGCTTTCACAGAGAGGACTCACTTCCTGATGGCTGTGTGTCAGTCCATTTCCTGGGTCCAGCAGAATGAGAAGAAGGCCCAGGCAGAAGAGTATATCGCCTTGTTACCCGATGACCTCGCCAAGCAGGTCAGAACATGCAGGAACATCCAAAGCAGCCTGAAAGCCTACCAGAGTGAGCTGACGTCCTTGTGGTCTCAGGGAAGGGACCTGATGAAAGATGCCAGCGACGAAGAGCGGAATGAGATTCTCACAAAGCTGCAGGAGCTGCAAAACATCTTTGACAAAACACTACATAGATGTGGCCAGAAACTTCAGGAGCTTGAAAAAGTGCTTGTTTCTAGGAAGTACTTCAAGACTGATCTAGAAAAGATATGCCAGTGGATAAAACAAGCTGATATAATCACTTTTCCTGAGATCAATCTAATGGTTGGAGATGCTGAATTAGAGGCACAGCTCTTCAAATATCAACAGATAGTTGAGCAGGCGATTGAATATGAGAACCTTCTTCTAATCGTAGAAAGAGCTGGACAAGAGATATTGCCCACTCTGAACGAAGTGGATCACTGCTACTTGGATGAAAAACTCAACACCCTCCCTCAGCAATATAACAGCATATTAGCATTAGCCAAAGAAAAGCAGGAGAAAATTCAACAGGCCATCCTCACAAGGAACGAGTACACCTCCTTTATAGACGTCACGCACAAAGCACTGAAAGAGCTCGAGGAACAGTTCAATCATCTGGGCATGCAGCATGTGGGCTTGCAAACAGAAGAGGTTGTCAGTTTGCAGAGTGATTACAAAGCAATCCAAGCAGATTTGAGTACCCTGGGCCTAGCTGTGAGTGAACTGAACCAGAAGAAAGAGGGATTCCGTAGCACCGGTCAGCCGTGGCGAACAGAGGAAATGACCCAGCTCGTGAGCCTGTACAATGGCCTAAAAAGGCTGGTTGAACAGAAAGTCGAGCATCTGGAGGAGACCTTGGAATCATTTGAGGACCATAAGGCGATGGCCATGCAAGTCGACTCTGAGTTAAAGGCCACGAAGGAGCAGCTTGTGAAAGTGAACGCAGAGACTCAGTCGGCTGAAGAGAGGCTGAAGAACTACCACGCTTTGGCGGGGAGTCTCCAGAGTGCCAACTCTCACCTGTCAAGGCTCATGGAGCAGATGGACACCCTCGCTCCTCGCGTGGACCAAGCAGCCCACGACGCTTCCAAGGAGCAAGTGGTGCTGTGGCAGGAGGAGCTCCGGTCCCTGCAGGGCGCGGTAGGGGACCTGATAGAAGAGTGCGAGAACAGGTTTATACAGAGTAAGGACTTTGAGACGGAGATGAAGAGGACCCTGGACTGGCTGCAGCGGGTCAGGGACGAGCTGGGCTGCGCCGTGATCGTGGATGTTCGGGTGGAGAAGGTGCAGGAGGAGATCAGGAAGCAGCAGATCATGCAGGAGGAGGTTCAGTCCCGCCTGAGGATAGTGGCTGCTCTCAGTAGCAGGGAGAAACAGCAGTATATCAGTGCTAATGAGCTCGTCCCCATCCATGTGGACACAAGCCTCGAGGAAATGGCAAAGCTGCAGGCTGATGTGCAAAAATCACTGAGCTCCAAACAGGTAGGACAATGTGCCATTTAATATTATATAAAACATTTTGTGATGCACTTGAGCTATAATATTGTTTGTTATAGGTTTTGTAGAGAGGTTTTCCAGTGATTTAAATAAAACAGATCAACACAGTAAAGGCAGAGACAATCTGAATGGGTGAAGTCCAAAAACTACTGAATTCCACATTTCCCATATTACAAATCACTGGCATTTTCTTGTTAAAGTCTATCTGCCTGTAAATACCCTCGGCTTTCAAAGTAGCCTAATTAGATTAGTTTAGATCAGATTAGATTTACTTTATTGATCCCGAAGGAAATTGATGTGCCAAACATCAGCTCATAGTAACAAGACAGCAACACAGCAACAATTAAAAAATGAGAACAATACAAACAACAAGATGAAGACAACAATGATGAACCAATATTAAAAACACAACTATTTAAAGGAAGCAGATGCAAAAATAGAATAAAGCGCAGCTATGCAACATGATTCCTTTGGATGTGTAAAGACATTTTACAACTATTTATACAGGCTGAGTACTAACCATTAAAGTAAACAGGACTGGATGTGTAAAATGGGTAAAGTGCCTCTTATACTGTATTTTATTCCTAAATGTATTAGAAAAACACTCTCTCATGTGTTTTTCCTCAATTGTTTTTGTGTGTAGATTACATTGGAAGAGGCCCTGGTGCTGTGCCAAAAGTACCACTTCAGGATGCAGTCAGCCTGTGAGTGGCTGGAAGATGCTGTGTCCTTCCTGCAGCAAGCCAGCTTGGGTGTAGACGTGGAGAACTATGAAGAGTGTCTCCGGCAGCAGGTGGACATCATGGCCACGGAGCAGGAGTTTCTGATCCACCTGGAGGAGCTGCAGGCGCTGCTGCCACAGCTGGAGCATCTGGTCAACCCCACGGCTAAAGAGCAGCTTCGGGTGAGCGTGGAGTCGGCAAAGCAGAGAGGTGTGGAGGTCCGGGATCAGCTCCAGTGTCACCAGGATGTTCTTCACAGGTATCGTAAATAAAAAGAAAGTGGTTGTGGTTTGTTGCTGTAAATTGTGGTATTCTATCCGATAATATTTCCATCTTTTCTTTAGCTGTGTGGCCCAGTGGAATTCATACCAGGAGGCAAGGCAGACTGTGATTGAGCTAATGAATGAGGCTGAAAAGAAGCTGACCGAATTCTCCACCGCAAAAGCAGCCACAAGCCAAGAGGCAGAAGATAAGCTGTGCAGTCATCGGGTATGAAAGGCCGGACAAAAAATGCCATTATGCCCTTACAGAAAAGCTTCCATGAATGCTATCCACTTTATTTATTTGTCATCTCTTTACCTTTTCAGTCCCTTGTATCACTCGTGAATGGCTTCCAAGAGAAGCTGAGTGGTTTAGAGGAGCAAGCCGCCCAGCTGGAGCTGGTGGGGAGTGACGCCAGCAAGGCCACCATCAGCCGCTCCATGACCACCGTGTGGCAGCGCTGGACAAGGCTACGCAGTGTAGCACGGGGACAGGAGAGAGTACTAGAGGACACAGCACAGGAATGGAGGACCTTTAGAGAGAAGGTACACAAACAGAGAAAACATGTACTTCATGAATATATAAAAAATATAGCTTTGCATTATTACTTAGAACTATCATAATTATTATTTTTATATAGATGGTGAAGGTAAGAGCCGTCTCTGATGAGCTCCAGAGTCGGGTCCCCGACAGTGCTATAGAGAAGGCCTCCAAAGCCACTCTGCTGTCTCTGTTGGACCAGCACGACGTGCTGAGCCAAGACTTGGAGAGAGAGCTCTCCTCCCTCACTCTGCTGCGCCAGTACGCGCTCAACCTGTTGCATGATGTGGAAGTGCCTTCACCAACGAATGAACAGGACGAGCTGCCCAGCCTGAAGGAGATCAGAGCTGTACAGGACCAAATGGAAAGGTAGTCAGATGGCACCACCCTTCAAATTTTAAATTGAAGTTTTGTAAATTGATTTATAGGATAATATTGGTAATCAATATTATTCTAATTAATATGTTTTAAATTAATTGCTAAATTCATTAAATTGTTTCATAACAACATTCCCTGTACATCTACATCTTAGTCAAGTCTTTTCCTTTCTGAATTTGTGTATTTTCAGTCTCCTAACGCAGTCCAAGACCAAGCGGGCACAGACAGCTCAGGAACTGAGGGACAGAGAGGAAGTGGAGAAGGAACTTAGCGTTGTAAAAGCTTGGATCCAGGAGAGCAGGGAACTCCTTCTCAACCCCACACCAGACATAGATTCTCTGCTCCAGGAGCTTGAGGTAAACCTATATATATTCCAGTTATCAATTGTACCCTGAAATGTGAAAAAGTTTTTCTTTTTTTCAAGGAGATCAAATTTCAACACTAATAGTCATTTCATGATCAAAGATTGATTTTAAAATTATATCAAATCACATCAAACTATAATGCAAGTTAAATAGTGTAAGAAGCACTTTGATAAGCTTTCAGATGATAAATTTTACCAGTTTAAAAATCAAGGCTAGGTTAGAATTAGTGGTTAATTTGTGAGCTAAACTCATAGAATATGGCTGGTTGGGTGGGAAAAGCAGTAATTATTATAACCTTGTTCTGTATTTTTCAAATCTAGGTTGTTCATGGAGATGTAATCACTTACCGTCAGAATGTGGATAAATTAGCGGAGCAGCAACAGAGCAAGTACCTGGATCTCTACACCATCCTGCCTTCTGAAATCTCCATGCAGCTCGCCGAGGTCTCGCTTGCTTTGGGTGCTATTGAGGATCAGGTACTGTAATTGCTACTGTCATTTGAACATCTTTGAATGTCAATTTCAAGTCTTACATGTCTAGACATCATCTATTAACATATTTGAATACATTCTAGGTTCTTTCCAAAGAGAGAGAAATTCAGAAAACCAGAGAAATTAAGGAGAACTTCACATCCAGGATCCATGACATCTCTGAGAAACTCAAAACAATCTCCAATAAATTCAAGGAAAAATCACCAGATGTCGATCATGCCAAAGAAGAGGTCAAGGTGCGTCACCTAATTTTGCCTGGTGTTACTCAACAATGACACTATGTTCTCACCATATGAAAAATATATAATAAATTTATTAAAATGTCTTTGTTCAGAGCCTGGTTGAAGACTTGGACAGCTGTGGTCGCACTCTCTCAGAGCTGGATGCTGCTGTACAAGAGTTTGGCCGCAGAAACCCGCTGTTGGCCAAACAGCTGAGTGATGCCATCACCAAGTTGTCAGAGATGCATCATCACACATCCCGGTTAGCGGACTGTAGGAACAACTGGCTCAAAAAGGTTTGCTTTTCTAATAAATAGCACATCTTTCATGCTTATGTGGTAATATTTATCGCTACAACATCCATAATGTTTGTTTGTCACAGTTGGATTCATAGGTGTACATACAATATGGCCTCTCTCTTATCTTGACTTTTCAGGCTGTCTGCTATTTAGATGAATACAATGAGATGCTGGACTTCATTGTGAGGTGGTCAGAAAAAGCCAAAAGCCTGGTGAGAGCAAACATCATCTGGAACTCCTCTGTTCACCTACAGGAACAAATTCGAATGTACCAGGTGAGTTGAAGATCTAAGCACTTGGATTATTTTTAATCTTGAGCTCTCTGCTCTCCTTCATGTTTGTTTAAGGGAGACATCAATCACACATGAGCTGGATTCAAGCCTATACCGTGTATAAATCACGGTCACTGTTTGTTCTACTGATCACTACCAGACTTTTACTCAGCAGAGTTATGAAAGGCAGTAGAAGCACTGCTGGAGCAGAGAAAGGATCAATATATGTTTTCTTAGGCACTTCGGCAAACTGCAGCAAAAGATAGGGGCTCTTCCCACCAGGAGAACACACCACCATGCACCGCATTGACTCCCTCTTTGTCTTGCACTCAGGCGGTTCTGCGTGAGTCTCGGGAGCTCCATGGAGACCTGGAATCGATGGCAGAGAAAGTGGAGCTTCTGTCTGAGGTGCTGCAGGTGGAGTCTATGAGCCAGCAGGTGTGTGAACTCAGTCGACACACGGAAGAGCTTCAGCAAAGCATCAAGACACGGCTGCAGAGCCTGGAGGACGCTGATAAGGTACAGTAAGAAAAAATAAGAGTGTCTTATCTATTTTATGCTTTTCTATTTCACACACAAATTGCAAGAGGCACCTAAATTTGCAAGATCACGAGAGACCCCATCTTTTCAGAGCTCTAATAATGCATTTGTGGCCTGAACCACAGTTGTTTTGACTGTTCTAAACAAACTGCATCTCACATGATCTTGTGAACTCACTCATCCTGTGTTAGAGGGCAATAGAAAGAAGGTTCATCCAATCACCTGCTGCGTATTCTTTGAAAGTGCATGCGCTTTTCCAACAGTTTCCGAGCTTGACTTCTCAGATGGTTCTGTGTAACAAACCATCTGGTGTGTTATGAATTAATGACTAATGATTAATTTACCTGAAGGAATACTAATACTTGTAGCTTATATCTTGTGATAAATACATAATTAACTCATGAATGATATGTTCTATAGAGTATGGAAGCCCTGGAATATGAAGTGAAGGCCCTACATGTTGCTCTGGAGCAGGTCCAAGCCACATTGACCTCACCAGAACTGGCACGCCAAAGCCTTAAAGAGCAGCTGGCTCAGAGACAGGTAACCACATAACATTAAAATCATCCTTATTGTGGTCTATAATTTTCCAGAAAGCATGTTGGATCCTTACTTTGTGTGATGTGGCTTGTCGACACTTTCACACAACGTAAACCTTCCCTGTTCTACAGCGTCTGTTGGCAGATATGGAGAGCTTCAAGCAGCAGGTACAGGCCGTGCAGCTGTGTCAGAGTGCTCTGCGGGTCCCAGAGGAGGTGATGCCTAACCTCGCCATCTGTCGCACAGCGCTGCGCCTGCAGCAGGAAGCCAGTCAGCTGCAGCATGTGGCCATTCAGCAATGCAACATCCTGCAGGTACAGTAGAGGGCACTGTTATAGCAGGGCAGTAGTGCCACAATATTGTCAATTCTGCATTATGACAAAAAAGGTGCAATGCAGAAATAGATGGTCTTCTGTATATTTATAACCCTAGAAATACAGTACATATTGAATGTTTAAACACAGGCAAATAAACATCCTGTTGTTTTGCAGGAGGCTGTGGTGCAGTATGAGCAATATGAACAGGAAGTGAGAGACCTCCAGGGGCTGATAGAGGAAGCACACCGTGTCATCCAGGATCGCCCGATCCCCTCAAGCAACATTCAGGAGCTGCAGGCCCAGATCCTTCACCATGAAGTAAAAATACATCAATTAAATCACTTAAACCCATTTTTTTCTGTGCTGGGTCAAGGGCAGCTGCAGCTCATTGTAGTGTAGGGAAGGAGTGAATTCAAGGAAAGAAGTGCTGCAACAATAAAGTCAGATTTTTATTTATGAAATGCTTGCAGTTGGAGCAGCTGGCTGCATATTTATTGTTTTATGAGTTAGTGACAAATCAAGTTTGGCAAGATGAGAAAGTCAAAAACTGTTTAAATGACAGTTTTAAGAAGCATTTATCAGGTCTCTTAAAATGTAAATTTTGTGTTCTTATTGGCTTTGGATTTTTTGACACAAAATGTCTAATGGTGTAACCAAAATAGAATCATACATTTTAAATATTTAATCCACCTAGACCATAAAACTCGTTGATAGGTTGTGTTTTCATTTTTTTTTTTTTTTTTTGGAGAGTTGAATTATCTGGTACCAACTTTTTAGGGTTACACCACATGACAATTTTGTCACTGACCTTTATACCCAATGAATCTTGTTTTCATCTTCTGACTGAAATCATTCAGTCATCCTAAGTGAAATGTCTTTATTACTGCATGAACTAAGTGGGGGGAACATACTGTTTTGAATAGGAACTGGCCCAGAAGATCAAAGGTTACCAAGAGCAGATCGCCTCGCTGAACTCAAAATGCAAAATGCTGGCAGTGAAGGCCAAACACGCCACCATGCTGCTGACAGTGAGCGATGTGGAGGGACTGCCAGAAGGGCTGCAGGAGATGGACGGAGAGAAATCGAAGAAATCATCACCACAAGCTGTGATGGTAAGAGAACCTAATATGCAACATCGAATTCTCATACTGAGAAAGCTTTGTTAATGACATGCTAATTAATAAACCACTTGAGTCATTCTGCTCTTCCTGACTTGTGCTCAAAGAGTTTTAATTCTTTTACTTTTACTAATTAAACTTTTTGGCTGGTTTATTAATCTCTCCCACCCCATCTTGCATGTCTGCTCTTCTACTGATGTTTCTTGCATGGCGTGTCAGATGACTGCTGGTCGCTGTCACACCCTCCTGTCTCCTGTAACTGAGGAGTCTGGGGAGGAGGGCACTAACAGTGAGGTCTCCTCTCCTCCTGTTTGTCGCTCCCCTTCTCCCGTCACTTACACTGAAGCCGCTATAAGCAAGGTATCTCTCTTTTCTCATATCCAGCATGGTCTTCGCAGCAAAAATACACACACTTGTAAAATTTGCAGTGTCTGTTTGGCCCATGATCTTTCCTTTTTTCAACGAGCTTTCCAGCTTTCCATAATTTGTCAGTAATCTTTTGTGTGCCTGGTACAATGGTAACTGTCTAGTGAAACAAAACAGTTTCACTAGAACTGCAGTTACTAACTGAAGATGTTGCATTCACTGTGAACATTTGGTTACCAGGGCACAGCGCAAATTAATCCAACCCCTGCACCTGCAAGTTCATCAATGAACTAACAATGAATGTTGGGTTTATTAATAAAAGTATATCTGTCTGGTTGCTGTCTGTTTCACAGCTGATCTATCTTAACCGATGATGATGCTATTCGCATGTTCTTTTAGATGGGACGAGGAACACTTACAAGAGCTCCAATCCAAGAATTATATGACCCAACTTTTGAGTCGGTGGCCCACTTAGATGACCTGCAACGCTCCTGGGAGACATTAAAGAATGTGGTAGGCGAATTGACCAAGACCTGACCTTGATTTGTTGTTGATTCTCAGTGACTGTTTCTTCATTTGTTTCAAGTTTTCATTAAAACACATTAACTCACAGTATGCACTTTTCTACAAAACAGTCAACTGGGCTCATATGAGTCTTATCTTATTTAGAAGAAGAAGACTTTCTTTTGTTTCAATAAGACAATTAAGTAGAAACAAAAACATTTGGGCTAAATTGAAATGTAATTTATAGTTTTCAAGCTTATGTTCTTCCAACAGATCAGCGAGAAACAGAGGTCTCTGTATGAAGCTCTGGAAAAGCAACAGCATTATCAGGGTACACTCCAGTCAATCTCTTCTAAAATGGAGGCTCTGGAGGCCAAACTGAGTGAGCCCGTGGAGGCAGATAAGAGCCCGGATAGTCACATGAAAACACATGAGGTGAGTCCTGTACTTACAACAAAGATCTTTAAAAGTTTGGTGTAGAAAGAGATTTGGCAGTGACAGACTCTGTAGTTGTTATAGCAACATCTGGGCCACACCGGAAAGATCTTCTGGGTCAAAATGACATCACTGCCCTTTTAGTACATTGTTAGGTTGCTGAAGTAATCTCTGATATCCACTTTTGGAATTTGTGACAATTATTACATGACAATATATATATGTGTAGATGTAAAATTACTCTTGAAAAAATTTAAATAACATCAATATAGATTAGTAGTGTATACAAACATATAAATTCTGTATTATTACTGTTTATTGTAGGGTTTGATAGAAGAGATTCAGAGTGTTCAGGAGGAAATTGACCGGCTGCAGACGAGCTTCACGGAGGATCTGGACTCTGATACAGTGGATTCAGATATGGCCGACCAGCTGGCCATGCAGTCCTCCCTTGCTGTTTTAGCAGAGAGGATGGCCACCATCCATATGAAGGCCACAGGGAAACAGCAGCTATTGGAGGTATTCATTGTGAATGTTTATTATTTCCACTAATATCAACTTATAGTTGTTTATTGACACCAATGTAATGTCTTTATACTAAGCGAAATATGATGTATCCTACCCCAGGAGCGTGTTAGTGACCGTCTGGAGGGGCAACGTCAGGAACAGGCAATACAGCGTTATCACAGCCAGGCAGATGAACTGGATCAGTGCTTGGTCAGTATGCGCCAGACTGTCACCTCCATCCTCGAACCCAAACCTCTAGAAGAGACTGATATGGAGGACCAGCTCACTGAATGTCAGGTAAGGGCTCCCCCTGCTGTCCATATAGAGCAATGACTGCAAACTTGTTAGACCTGTTAGTTAGGATACAAATCCATTTCTGAACATAAATAGCAGGTTACTGAATAATATACGTGCTGTAGCAGATTTTCAGATAAGGACATATGCAGCTTTGCAGAACAGTTGTGTTCATTTGTTGCCCCTGGTCACCATGCTTAAGTCAATTTAGCACTGATATAATCACATCCACTTTATAATTCAACATTTCCTTTTATCACATATGGATGATGACAGGGGGCAGGAACCTTTCAAAGGGTAAACAAGAGCATTAGTGGAGTTAGAGGGGCATACAGACGGCTGGGCTCCTAAGCGACTGGAGCACTAGTCTTAAGAAGATTATGCAGATGTCTGATTTGAAAAGGGGACCTGTTAGCAGCATAAGGCGGAGTACTCTAGAGGTGTGGCTTTCAGACGATTAACAGATCCTACTGCTGGGATTGGTGTTGGTGTCAAAGCTGTTAGAATATGCAAGTAGGGGAATCCTAGCGGGAAGGCGGGATAGTTGCACTCTGTTGAAGCTATCGATCACAGGGCAGTGGCTTTGCTATTAGAAAATAAATGTTTAACCAGACACTGGAACTATATTCACTGATGAGCATCCGTGACTGTTCTCGACTTAGAATGGTGCTTTTAAATTTGAGGGAGCACACTTGTTGCAGAGCATGGAGCGTGACGGATTAGTAATATGTCGCACGGGAGGTGAAGGCGGACAGGTGGGCCAAGGATGAAGGCAGAGGGAGAGCTCTCCCTGTCCTGTGGCCCGGGAAAGCTGCTGGACTAGGGGGGGTTCAAGCCAGAACCCGGCCCCCTGTTTGACCACCACTGTCTGGAGGGTCTGTTCTGTGAAGAAAAGGAGCAGCTGTAGGTGATGAGACAACATGTTTGAGCTGGCCTCTCTTCTTCTGCTGCTGCAGAACATGCTGCTGGAAATCGAAGCAAAGGTGCTGGCCCTGTCGGAGCTGTCCATGCAGAGCGAGAACCTGCTGCTGGAGGGTCGGACGGAAACCAGAGAGGAAGCCGAGGAGCTGGCCAAAAAGTTACATACGTTGAAGGGCGGCCTGTTGGAGCTGCAGAAGATGCTGCAAGACAAGCAGTTCGACATCCAGGTGAGGTGGCTACCTGCTTTGAATGTTGACATACACGCGTGTGCTTGTGATGTGTGAACCTTTGCAATGCTTCACTTTGGTTTCAGTCAAAACTGTGGCTACAATGCTCACAAAACAATATAGATATTTTCCTAAATAATGATAAATAAAAAAGGTATTTACTTGGGCTTCTACAATTCCATTCAAGTCCATTTGCTGTCTGTCTACTGGCCAAAGATAACAAAAAATGAAAAGCTAAGAACATTGGAGGTTTGTCCTGAAGCTCACATGTTGCACCCTTTTGTTTTAGCCTTTTTTTACACTGAACAATTATTTAAGCATTTTTCAGATATGAATCAAGATGTATTTATTGCCTTTTGTGGTCTTTTTTCCTTTCTGATGTGCGATTCTTTTTGATTGCTTGTTTTACAATATACTGTGCGGTTTTACAGAGCTCTCTACAGGAGCAGGAGGACAGTGAATCAGACTCCAGTCTCTCGCAGAGTCCCAATATGCAGGACTGGCTGGCCCAGGCCCGGACCACACGTTCCCTACAGCACCAGGACAGTCTTCAGAGACAGAGGGTGCATTTTCTACATTTGGCTTTAAAGCATTAATCCTGAAATCACTCTACATCGCAATGCGAAAGACAGAGTCAGTTAACTGTTGCTGAAACTGAAATATCTCTTTTTAAGCTATTTGTTATTACTTACTAGTTTATAATACAGCACACCTGCAGTGTGAAATATTGTTGTTTTTGGTACCCTTTGATTAATACACAATATTAATGAAAAGGATGAATCAGTTGTTGTTTTACACATTTTCACTTCAGGAGCTGGAGGAGCAGCTTGCAGAGCAGAAAAAGTTGCTTCAGTCGGTTGCTAGCAGAGGAGAGGAGATCCTCATCCAGCAAGCTTCACCTAACAGTATCAGGTATTTTACTTCCTGTTATAATGTGCATATATATATATATATATATATATATATATATATATATATATATATATATATATATATATATATATATATATATATAACTCAAATTAAATAGCAAAATATAAAATATATAACAGAAATAAATAAAATGTATACAATATATACATGTAATGTACATATAAATGTATTAATAATTTCATATTCTGTAGCAGATTATAGCAGTAAATCAGTAATTCATGCATGTTTCTGTCGCTGTGCAGTACAACAGAACCGTTTTCACCAGAAGCTCTGGTTGAGAGAGAAGCTCAGGTTGCTCGGGAGCAGATGAAGCAGAGATGGGAGAGTCTGAGACTAGAGCTCAAAACTAAACTGCAGCTCCTGCAGAAAACCCTGGAGCAGGACCAGAAGCAGCCGGTACATATCACGCTGTATTATTACCATTAGAACAAGTACAGCACATTCTTTGTTGTTGCTCATTTTAAAGCAGCAGTGTTGTTAATTGTTTGTCTGTTTACTTTGCAGGTTTATTCCAGATCTTCTCGTGTGACGGCAGCAGGGTCACTGTTTAAAGGAGAGACCCAGGCCGACAAATCCTCCCTGAAGACTCTGTACAACAGCTTCAGGCAAATCATAGAGGACATGACCACTCAGGTTTCTACTATTTCTACTATTTATAACAATATTATATAATTTAACACAGTGGTTCTCAACCTTTTTTATGTTAAAGACCCTTAAACTCACAAACACTAGACCACAGACCCCATCTGATAAGATTTTTTCTTTTAGATGTTTTATTTATAACAGGTAACTCATTAAGGACTAAAAATTGCCATGATCAAAAATAAATAAATAATTGATCTCAGAACATAATTGAGACATTTTCCAATTTAATTGTTCATTATTTTCCCTTTGCACATAAATGCCCCATTATTTAGATTTTCTGTTTTATGTATTCATTTCTTATTTTTTAAATGGATTTATTTATGTATTTATCCACCCTATTTATTTCGGATAGACACCATCTGGATGTCTGTCTATTTCAGTTTGCATTTCCATCTCAATATTTAAAAATATATATAAATAAATATAATAAATAAATAAAATTAGAAATTAAATACATTCATGTGCAAATTATAATACATAAATAAATATAAAAAATAAATATGTTTATGGCAAATTAAATAATATAATTTATTTATTTTTTATTCTTGCGGTATTCCATATAAATGGTCCTACATTCTGTCATTATTGTTACTTAAGGATATATATTTTGGGGGAAAATAAATGATTCTCCTTTTTTCTGGGAACCACTGATTTAACACATTACAGTGCAATTAGTAACATATTTATAACATGTTTCGATGGAAACTGGCATCACTCTTGTGTGTGAACAGCCTGGTGGCGGTGAGACACAGGTGGCGCAGATGGAACAGCAGCTCTACACAGCTGTGTCATCCACCTCCTCCTGGCTGGATGGTGTGGAGAACAACGTCTTTTCTGGTTCAGTGCTGCTGGCTGAAAATACAGAGATCCAGCTACAAAAGCAAGAGGTACATTCAAATGTTATTTGTGCTACTTTATATTTATTTAGAAAATAACATATGACCCTGACATTACCCATGACCGATGGAAAGTTAATATTTCATCTGACAGATGAGTTAGAAATATTACATCTCTACATGTTGTAGATACATACATACATGTCTGTGATACCAGTATAATTCTCTCATTTAGAGTTATTAGAGTATTTTTTGTTCGTTTCCGGTCTTTTCCACAGACTTTGGAGAATGATGTGAGGCACATGACGGAGGAGGTGAAGCTCAGCCAGGCTCTTCTGTCCGGGTCGTCAGGGTTGAGGCAAGAGGACCAGGCCCTGCTAGAAGACAACCTGGACTGCCTGAAAGAGAGATTAGGAGCTCTGGGTTGTGCTCTGGGACACAGCTGTGACCACATGAGGACCAGGACACATGAACTCACAACCTACCAGGTTTGCTAGATGCCATGTTTTTTTGTGGTCTGTTTTCTTGATAAATGTTCCCTATAAAACCAAAATATCGTATATATTCATATTGCAGAACTAACAACTGTCCAGAAATTTTGTCAGATTTATTCTACATAAACCTAGCCACATCTAGTCTCAAAGAACCCGTATTAAACAAAAAGTAAATGTCTATGTATATATTTTATTATAAAACATCAGTGTAGGTTATACAATTAAATAATTAATAAAAATGTTATATTATAATTCTAATCTTTGTTCTAATACAGACCGAGTTGCAACTTCTCCAAACTGCTTTAATTGAAACCAAGTGCCAGATCCTACAGGCCTTAGCCGGGGCCATGGACAGACCAGCCTCAAAACAACTGGAGGTAATGCAAGATTTGGCACACACACACACACACACACACACACACACACACACACACACGTGCACACACACACACACACACACACACACACACACTACTAGCCTACCATCGAGGATTATAGAGAACCAAAATTCATTCACCAGCACTTTATTTCTCGCAGGTCATTGCCAGTGCAGAAGACAACCTGAAAGACTTTGAGCAGAGGATCACTGAGCTTAAAACCAGAGGAGCAGCACTGCAGGCTGATCAGATATCACTTAACAAGCTACAGAAACTACAGGTAAAGAACATCACTGACAGTGACCAGTAAAGAAACTCAGACTAAAATTGTATGATTTTTACTTATTTTAAAGTCAGGGTTTAGTTAAAAACAATCTTTTTACATGTCTATGCTCCTTTTGTAGAAAATCCTCATCTATCAGAATAAACTTTACTTCAGTTCAAGTTTTGTGTGATGTTATAATCTGAATTTCACATATGGTTTCATTAACTAATGTGGACGTCTATAAAACAATAACAAAATTGCATCGTTGGATCACTTTGGAGAAGCAAAACAAAGTGAAAAAATACCACTGTGTGTTTGTGTATTTTCAGGATTCCTATGAGGAACTGGTGATGACAGTGGGTTCCCGGCGCAGTGGGCTGAACCAGAACATGGCTCTGAAAGAACAGTACGAACGTGCTCTGCAGGACCTGACTGACCTGGTGGACACAGCAAAGGACAAGATGGCTGCTGATCAGAGGATCATTGCGAGCTCCGTAGAGGAAGTCCAAAACCACCTGGACAAACATAAGGTTTGATTCTGAACTTTCCTTAGTTACAATATTAAGGAATATATTTAATCAACAGTGTGAGATATTAAACCAAAGAGTCAACAATAAATATTCAATTGTGTGTGTGCTTGTGTTTTCTAGGAATTCTTTCAGGGTCTGGAGTCACATATGATTTTAACAGAGACATACTTCAGGAAAATCAGTGGCCTGGTGCTTCCCATAGAGAGTCAGACCCTGGAGGAGACCATGACCCAGGCTCAGAGCGTCCTGAAACAGGCACACAGCAAAGGTGTTGAGCTGGAGTGTATCCTAGAGGTGAGCAAGAAAACACTGTTTATATTAATGTGAAACTGACATTTTTCTTTACCGAACAAGATGCAAAAAATTATGTTATGTCCAAATGATTTTGCAAATGCGTGATGGTTTTGACACTTGTTAATATATTTTAAAGTTTATATTTATATTCATGAATTGTGATTCAGATTTACTCAATTTACTTTTGTCCAAGAGCTAAAGAAGCTATACACACGTCCTAGAATTGACATGACATGTTTTCATATATTCTGCAAAACAAGCACTAAAATGTGTAATTAGGGCCAGGCATTTTGCATTTTTATTTTGCATTTCAGAATAAAGCCATATAGTTGAGAATAAAGTTGGAGGTTCAGAATTGGTGCCAGGCATAAGTCTTTTGAAAATAAATTTGAAATACCATAGTATTTCAACAAAATAAAATTAAAAACGTGACCCTGACATTTTTTTCTTTTTTGTCAGACTTGGTGTCGCTTGGTGCAGGATTACCAGAGTCTGAATCGACAATTGGAGGCCGTTGAAGAGAGTATCCCTAGTGTTGGCCTGGTGGAGGAGACGGAAGAAAGGCTCATAGACAGAATCTCATTGTATCAGGTAAAAGGGACACTAACTCTAAATACTTGCACTAAACATATATGTCAATAGACATATTGATAAAGAAACACAAAATCTACAATCTTTTTCCTCTATGGGCTTCTTGGTGGACTTTTTTCCTGTAACTAGAATGATTCATATGATTCATATTCATTTCTTAAGTCTAGATAATTGAGATTCATACACCTTCATCAAAGGCACTATGGATATAGTTCTAGGGAAAAGGCTACTTAAAACTTTTCTAAAAGACTCTCTCAATTCCAGCTCCAAGTCCACATTCTAAAATGTCTCCATTCTGTGTAAAGGGCCTGAAAGGTAGACTGACAGAGCACCAACACAAGTTGTACCAGGTGCTGGATGAAGGCAAACATCTCTTGCTGTCTGTCTGCTGTCCTGCTCTGGAGAATCAACTGGCACTGTTGGGGGATCATTGGCTCAACAACACCAGCAAAGTCAACAAGGAGCTGCAGCGTCTGGAGGCCATCCTGAAACACTGGACCAGGTCAGAACACTTTAAAATCATACTGCTTTAGGCTTTAAATACAAATATACTGCACATCATAAACATCTAGTTCAAGACATAACCAGTAAAATGGAGCACTGCAAATGAAAATCTTAACATATCTTGTTTGTGTTCCAGTTAGTCCAGTATTGAGTAGAATTATCTTATTCCATTGCCAGATAATTTAGCCTATTTCAAGTTTTTTTTTTTTTTTTTTTGGGGGGGGGGGGTCAATTTGGTCTTGTTTTGAGAAAACTAGACTAACATTTTCTTTAACAAAATTAATTGACTAAATTCAAGAAAAAAATGAAATATGCTAAATTATCTACCAGTGGAATAAGATCATTTTACTCAATATTAGACTACAATAATTGTGCCAAAAATAAGATATTTTCACGTTTTTGCAGTGAGACTGTAGCAATGAGTTCATGTTTAAGTTCATAATCTTGATACCTGCAGATCAACTATACATGTTAATTCTAAAATCAGAATAATTTATAGCATTCTTTTAAGTTTGGGCTTTGATTTTGCTCCTAGGTATCAGAGGGAGTGTGCAGAGCTCACTGAATGGTTACAGTCTGCTCTGGATCGTCTGGAGTTCTGGAACACGCAGGCAGTGTTAGTCCCACAGGAGCTGGAATCTGTCAGAGACCATCTTTCTGCTTTTCTTGTGAGACAACATACAATGCTTTTTTGGAGATTGATTTTTTTTCTTGTTTCCGGGTTTTGGTTATTTTACACTATTAGATATTTATACAGCCAGACTTTTCTGCCCACAATTAAACAGGCATCTACTCGTGCTAATCATGTATAATAATTCCACTTTGGTTTTACTCCTTTGTAGGGAAATATTCAGGTCATCTCTACAATTATATAATGTACATCTATCTATTTGCTAAATTGCTGCTGGCATATTATTTCATAATACCCACTGTACCAGTCAGTCTCAGTCAAGGGCAATTGTAGGAGAATAAATTCTATATTTGTACATACATGATTTAATACTGCACTGTCATGAATATTAACAAATGAATGAATGAATGAAGTTTATTCAATCATGACAACACAACAATTCAGCACAACAACAGAAAATAGTGTGAACTACATTGACATTTTACACAAAACCAATAATCATGTGTTGGACAATGACTGAAAAGGCATAGGCAGAACCAAACTGCTTATAGAAGACTATATTTCAACTTTTATGGCTACCAACCACCAGAAAAGCAAAGAAACAACAAGAGAAAAGCAAAGAATTTACAATTTAGTTTCATTTCGTAGACTATTTTATCCAAAGCGATGTACTGTACATCTGAGAGTTGATACGATTCAAGCAGACTAGTCAGGAGAGAACAACATAGTAACAGCCCTTAAGCTAAGTTCAAGTCCATCAGGACCTAAATATCAACAGGCAGTGCACAGAGGCAATATAGCGTGCATAGCAGCTGACCTTTTCTGTTCATATGTTTTCATTTATTAAGTAATTCAGTCCATCCAGTCATATGTATAGGTGTTCACAAAAAAGTTACAAAATGGCAAAGCTGTCCTGTTGGATTGCATTAGATTGTACAAGTGTACCTAATGATGTCTTCAGTAAATGTACTGTTGATTGCATACCAGTTGGGAATTCCTGCACTTGTCTGTCTCAGGAGTTTTCCAAGGAAGTTGAGGGTAAATCCAGCCTAAAGAGCTCAGTGGTAACCGAGGGAAACCAGCTGCTGAGGCTGAAGAAAGTGGACACGGTGGTGCTGCGGTCTGACCTGGCACGCATCGACACCCAGTGGAGCGAGCTGCTCACACGCATCCCAGTGGTCCAGGAGAAGCTGCATCAGGTATCGTCACACACAGGCTTAGCTGCTGCAGGGCAAATAGGATTAGCTCTTCCCGCCACTTCACATGTATACATAGGTTTTCAGACAAGGTTGCCCTCAAACTAGCAGCATGTGTATTTTTGTTGTATTTTTTTCATCTTGGATATTTTTGTGCTTGTTCAATGGGTGTTTTTATTTTTCCAAATCTAAATCCCAAGATCCAAATGGAGAAACTGGCTTCACGTCATGCCATTTCTGAGCTGTTTAACTGGATATCGTTGATGGAGAATGTGATTGAGGAGGATGAAGAAAACCTCAAGAGTGCAGTGGGATCCAACGTGATTCAGGATTACCTGCAAAAATACAAGGTATTGTATATATACTATACAAGGTATTGTATATATAAGGTATTGCATATAAAACAAGGTATTGTATATATACTTGCATATTAAGGCATTATTTTTAGGGGTTAGCACAAAATAAGAGTTAACTATTTGGCAAGGAATGCTCCAAAGTATTTATCTTAAATTATATGTTTGTTCACTATTAAGATGGCTGAATATTTGTTTTTTCATGCATCTTCTCACACTAACCTATTTTATGATTAATCTACTTTTTTCCGTCCTTTAGGGCTTCAGAGTAGATTTATGCTGTAAGCAGCTGACTGTAGACTTTGTCAACCAGTCAGTGCTGCAGATCAGTGGTCATGACGGGGAGAGCAAACGCAGCGATAAGACGGACTTCGCTGAGCGTCTGGGAGCCATGAATCGACGGTGGCAGATCCTACAAGGCCGCATTAATGAGAGGGTGAGACTATGACCAATGGTGCTGTTAATGAAACACATATCAGAGAGAGGAGTGGCCATATTTATTTGTTGGTGCAAAGTGTTTATAGTTTATTTTGCATATAAAACAGATCCAGTTCCTGGAGAACCTGTTGGAGATGTGGCTGGAGTATGAGAGCAGCGTTCAGGCACTTAAGTCCTGGATGGGAACTCAAGAAGACAGATTAAAGAGGAAACACAGAATAGAAGATCTGACATCTGTACAGAATGCTCTCAAGGAATGCCAGGTAGACCATCAAAACATCAATAACTGTTATCATAATTGGCCAAACTTGGACGTTTCTTTTCATCGGGTTCAAAACTTTGAATCATCTTCTCAGGAAATGGAAGAAATGGTGAAGGAAAAAGAGAAAGAGCTAGAGAGGGTGGAGGAGCAAGGCTGCGCCCTCGTCCAGAACAAAACTGATGAGGCCTGTGCTATCGTCATGGAGACACTCCAGGGTGTCAATCACACCTGGGCTAACCTGGACCACTTGGTAAACTCCCTTATTCTCTTGTGTTTTTATTGTGGTACTTGGATTATACCCAATCTGTTCTACTCTGTTCTGTTCTTCCCTGCCATATTTTCTTCTCATCTAGTGTTGAGTGTAAAAATGTAATTTGTGACTCACCTTTTACCAAAATGTGTTTTTTATAGATAGGGCAGCTAAACATCAGTCTGAAGTCAGTGCTGGATCAGTGGAGCCTATACAAGCGGGCTGCAGAAGAGATCAATGGCTACCTGATGGAGGGAAGGTACTCTGTGTCACGTTTCCGCCTCCTCACAGGCTCCTTGGAGGCTGTTCAGCTGCAGGTGCAAAGTCTGCAGGTATGTTGGTATGAAATAATATGATTAATTGTACACTAATAATCATGTCAGCTGTCATGAAGATATGTGTTTATAGTAATTGCATTAGTGATTCTTATTGTGTTTTTTGCTTGTGCTTTATATGCAACTGCGTGAACATGTTTGTCATCTCTGCTGAATTAAGCAACAAGTTCTTTCATTTGTCACATCTAAAGGATTTGCAAGAGGAGCTGGAGAAACAGGAAAGCAGTCAGAGAAAGTTCGGTGCTGTGACCCACCAGCTGCTGAAGGAGTGTCACCCTTCGGTGTCAGACTCCCTCAACAATGCCCTTAAGGATGTCAATGCAAGGTAACATTATTTAATTACTTAATTTTGTATACATATTTTTGCCTGCTTAAAGAATGGTAAATATATATATATAGAGAGAGAATATAATATATAGAGAGAGAAATCAAGACACCTTGATTTCTCTGATTGAGGTGTCTCCTTATTTTAAATCCTCCACATTGATACACTCATCCATTGTCTTTGCTGCTCTCAGGTGGACTGGCTTACTGGAGGAGATTGCAGAGCGTCTGAGAAGCAGCAAAGCCTTGCTGCAGCTTTGGCAGCGTTATAAGGAGCTTTATGAGCAGAGCTGCAGCAGCATCCAGCTGCAGGAGGAGAAGGCAGACCAGCTACTTAAGACCGCCTGTAGCAAGGACATCGCTGATGAGGAAGTGTCAGACTGGATTCAAGAATGCAGCGTGAGTGAGCTGCGCCAATGCTGACTCGTTTAAAATCAAGGGAAACATCTGGCATGTTCCAGGGATTTATTAGGAAAGACTGTAACGAAATCATCATCTATCTTTGTCTTGCAAGATGAAAAACAGTTTACTTTCTATATATACTTTGTTATATTGATGGCTTTAACAGATTTGTGTGTTTAATAATCTTGAAAAAACTCCCCAGCCTCCAAATTGGAGTGCATACTATTTTTATATGTTTTCTTCTCTTTTTATGTGATAACTCTCTCTAAACTCTAAATTTTATGGGGGCTTTTTCTCAGGAGGTCCTCCGGTTCCAGGCTCCAGTGCAGGCCTCCCTCCAGGTTCTTCATGAACTGGGAGATCAGCTGAAACAGCAGGTGGATACATCAGCAGCATCGGCCATTCAGTCAGATCACCTGTCTCTCACCCAGCGGCTGGCTGCTGTGGAACAGGCTTTAACCAGACAGCTCACCACACTGCAGGTAAAGACTCATGACAAACAGTTCAGTTATCATTTATTTAATCACTTAACTAGCTGGTCCAGTCATCTTTCATTTATATCTACATATATCCAATTTATTGCACTCCACTGTGGTTTTAGAATTCAACGAACAAAGAGCAGAGCTTGAATGTACTGAATCATGGTTTTTACATTTTCCACACCAGACTGGAGTCCAGGACTATGAAACCTTTAATGATCAGCTGGATTCATTGGGATACTGGGTAGTTGAAGCTGAGGAGGCTCTGAAGGTGCAAGATCCCAACGGCTCCACTGACCTGACAGTCATCCTAGATCGCATGGCAGAACTCAAGGTTTTTTTTTCTTTCTTTTAAATGTATTTTATTTATTGGTTAGCTGAAAAAAATCAGCTTTGCACTTTGTCTAAAATGAAATAAAAATTACAAACATTTCCTATGTCATCTATAGAGACTGATGCTGAAATTCAGCAGCATGGCCCCTGAACTGGAGCGCCTTAATGAGCTTGGTTACCGGCTCCCTCTCAACGATTCAGAGATCAAACGGATGCAGAACCTCAACAGGAGCTGGTCAACAGCCTCAGCACAGACCACAGAAAGATTCAGGTATGAAAAACAGGAACAAATATTCCTGCCTTTTACATAGAAATATATTTTTGTAATAAAAATCTAATAATGAATGCATAATTAACCTGTTAAAAAACTCAGAAATCTGAAATATACAGTTCAAGACTGACTGTGACATTGAAATGTTTAACATAAATATTAATAAAAAATACATTTTTCATCATCTGTCTTTTTGCAGCAAACTCCAGTCTTTCCTGCTGCAGCAGCAAACTTTCTTAGAGAAATGTGAAACATGGATGGAGTTCTTGGTCCAAACGGAAGAGAATCTGGCTGTGGAAATTTCTGGGAACTACCAGAGTTTGATGGAGCAGCAAAAAACCCATGAGGTTAGAGTTTGTGGTACTTTAGAAATAGACAAACCTGAAATACCATTTTATTAATTATAAGTATATTGTTTCTTAATCATTCATTCTTATTATTTTTATTTTTCCAGTTATTCCAAGCTGAGATGTTCAGTCGCCAACAGATCCTTCATTCAATTATCAGTGATGGACAAAGGATGTTAGAGCAAGGTCAAGTAGATGACAGGTAAAGGGCCCAAATTCACATTTTGACATTATTCTGAATATCTTATATGAAATCATAGTTGATGATTACTTGACGTGTTAAGGCCTTTACTCTCTCCACCTCCTGCAGAAATGAGTTCAACCTGAAGTTGGCACTGCTGAGTAATCAATGGCAGGGTGTGGTGCGACGTGCTCAGCAGAGGCGAGGGATCATCGATGGCCTGATCCGCCAGTGGCAGCGCTACAGAGAAATGGTAGAGAAGCTGCGTAAATGGCTGGGGGAGGTCTCCCACCCTGCAGAAGCCCTCCAGACAGGGACCACTATACCTCTGCAACAAGCCCGCTCCATGCTGGATGCTGTCCAGGTAAAACTGTAAAAAAACGATTGATTGTGTAAAAGAAAAAGGACACACATTTGGTAATGAGTCCACTCTCCATTGCTGCCACAACAGACATTTTCTACCCACTGTAATAAAGGTGTATAAGATAAACTGCATTATTGTCTACTATTATTCTATCTATTATGTCTATACTATCTATGTCTGTAGCTTCATAATTAACCCTCATGTTGTGTTTGTTTCATGTTAATCAATTTGGTGTTCGCGGTCAAATTTGACCGTTTAATTAAAACTTATCATAAATACTATAATAATACATATATTATCACCTCTTGTTGTGTTTGATTTTTTTGAAGTGACCAGAAAGATTTTATTTGTTTACAAAGAAAATTATCCCAGTACCACATTTGACACTATTCAAAGTCATGTCCTAAGAAATCCTATATCTGATTGGTTGTGATTTCTGTTACAGCTGAAGGAAAAGGTGCTGCAGCGTCAGCAGGGCAGCTACATCCTGACCGTGGAGGCCGGCAGACAACTGCTCCTATCAGCTGATAGTCGGGCTGAAGTGGCCCTGCAGGCGGAGCTCACTGATATCCAGGAACGATGGAAACATGCCAACATCTGTTTGGAAGAACAGAAGAAAGAGCTTACCACCTTGTTAAAGGTATTCCAGGCAAATCACCAGCAACGTGTGGGGTTACAGGAAACCTCAGTGGTTCTTGAAGTTCTACTATAAATCTTTTTGACGTTGATAAATTAATAACAACGCCACTGTTATTTTTCTTTTGGACATTCAGTTGTATAATACTGATGCACTTGCAACTGTTGTGTTTTATACAGGACTGGGAGAGGTGTGAAAAAGGTATTGGCGGATCATTGGAAAAACTTCGAGCTTTCAAACGGCAGCTCTCTCAGGCTCTTCCTGATCACCATGAGGATCTTCAAGTTGAGCAGTTGCGCTGCAAGGTAACTGGTTCTAAGCCTCCTTGGTACATATATACCGATATAAAGAAGAAAAACCTCCATCCTTTTGGCAAACTTGATTGACTGCTATTAAACAAGGCTACTTTATTTATTAAGCTGACTTTGAAAGAAATAAAAATGTACTTTTTGTAAATATGTATTTACTTACTTCTGGCCTGTGTCCACATAGAACTGCACCCAGGGTCTTTTTAATTTTTTTTTTTAATCTCTCATCGCACAAAGGCTTCAACTCAGCACTCCAGGGCACCCTGCCAGCACTTTTCTGCCAGAGAAAAACAACACTGCATGGGTTGTCTATCTATGACAACAATGTTTTGGCAATTTCTTCCACTCTGCTCCCAATTTCTTCCAATCTGCTCATTTTTCTGTTCTTGTTATGATAGTTTCTGTCAGAAAGCTCAGGATAGACAAGGCCAAACCTCTCCTCCATTTTCTTGGATACAAGAGTGATGAGTCCCATCCTGAAAACACAAAGCAACCTATGTGGACACAGGCCCTTACTGATTCTTTTATTTAATTACTTACTCTTACATCTTACAATGTTTGATATTTTCAAAATGCATCTTGTGATTCCCATACACTGGCCCGTTTGGAGCCCAGTCTAAAGACAAACTGTAATTCTGTCATTAATGTTCAGGTCACAAAGTTTTTGCTGAATGAAAGTTCATTGTCTACAACATGAATAGATGTTACTACAGTGTGTCTCTGTCATTTACAGGACCTGGAGAGTACGTTTGACGGCTGGACCGGGGATCTGGCCCACCTCACTGTGCTCAGGGAGTCACTGTCTTGCTACATCAGTGCCGAGGACCTTTCTGTACTACAGGAACGTATTGAGCTGCTGCATCGACAGTGGGAGGAAATCTGCCACCAGGTACAGCACATTACACAGTACATCTGCATATCCAATATACTGTGATGCTTACCTGGTCACTGGATTCAATTTTGCACAGTTCTTACAAACACCATCTCAGCCCTAGCCTGTGTAACACAGTATCAATCATGTGACATTTGAAACATTCCTAGCTATTTGCACTAAATCTCATCTCTGCAGTTCTTAAAGATACCAACTGGTGGTGCTGATATCACAGAAATCTATAAAACTTTTATACATAAATCAGCCTTTCTACATTTGGATGTAAGATTGACGATGTACATGACTAGACAACAAATAGGAAAATGTCTTAATACAAAAGTATTTAACTAACACAGTCCTAATGATTGCTCTATGTATGTTCATGGAATATTACTGCGTATTTTAAAACAGGAACTTTACTGTCTCCCTCCGTTGCTTTCATTTGACTACAGTAAAGAAAACCTGAAACCTCAAGCTCAATATTTTCTCACATCCTGTGTCAACTAGATAAAACACGCACACAGGAAGTACACAGAAGTACATACTCATACTCTGCTGCTGCAAATGAATCACTCAGTATGAGGTGATATACTGCAACACTGCTTCCTTCTGAGACTTTTTATTTTGCAGTACAAAATGTAGAGATAAATATGCAGTTTTGCTCCTTAATGCACTTGACTGTTGTGTTTTATTACTGTGCACCTGCAGCTGTCACTGCGCAGGCAGCAGGTGAGCGAGAAGCTGAATGAGTGGACTGTGTTCAACGAGAAGTACAAGGAGCTCTGCGAGTGGCTCACCAATATGGAGAGCAAGGTCTCCCAAAATGGAGACATCAGCATTGAGGAGATGATCGAGAAGCTCCGCAAGGTAAATAGAAATATACTTATCTATATATATCTAGCAGGCATCTTTTTTCATTTGAAATATCTTCTTACAATGACTGTAACTCATACTGATTTTAGTCATTGATTTTACTTTCTGCGTTGATGTTGACATGATAATGTTTTTTTTAAATGCTGCTAAGACAAACTAGTTATCACCATTTTGGTTATAGCTTTTTCTCATTATTTCATTAATGCTCGCTCTAAAGATCTCTGTATAGTTTACCCAGCACCTGTCCATCCTGTTTCAGTGGTTGCCTCGGTTATTCTCAGCTTGCTTCCTCTGCAGCAACATAAGAAATTCCTCTGTCATCAACTTTAACCATGCTCTAGCCACTCCTCTGTGCTTCCAGTACTTTCATCATCACATATATATATATATATATATATATATATATATATATATATATATATATATATATATCTTTTTCAGATATATATTCTATTTAGACACTATCATGTTCAGCATTCAAACTATTTAAAACTTTTGCTCTTTATGCACTGGTTGTGTTGCATTGTGTTTGCAGGACTACCAGGAGGAAATCACTGTGGCAGAGGAGAACAAGCTGCAGCTGCACCAGCTGGGAGAACGCCTGGCTAAGGCCAGTCACCAGAGCAAAGCTGCTGAAATCGGACAGAAACTCAACAAAGTCAGTGACCGCTGGCAACATCTCCTGGATCTCATTGGAGCCAGGTGAGGAGACACACACACACTGGCTCAAGAGTCCTCTAAATTGTTCCAGTGTCAGAATAAAACACACTTGCATTGCATTGATTTGAACTGACAGAGATTCATGAATTGTGTTAACAGAGTGAAGAAGCTAAGAGAAACTCTGGTAGCGGTGCAACAGCTGGACAAGAACATGAGCAGCCTGCGCTCCTGGCTGGCTCACATCGAGACCGAGCTGTCCAAACCCATCACCTATGACTCCTGTGACTTCCAAGAGATTCAGAGGAAGCTCGATCTACAGCAGGTAACATAATATACAGTGCAGGGCAACGTGTCTGGTACTACATTATAGATAATAATAATAATAATGTACTGTTGTAGCAATTCACTGTTTGCTTGAAACCTACAACTAGCACTGAGGAACAATTGCACCAGTTGTTTTCCCCAAATATTTCCAGTTAATGAGCACTGATCTTTTCCTTGTCTTTGTTCCCAATTAAAATAAAAGAAAAATGTTCTGTGAACTGTGGCTGTCATTCAAGTACAGCAACAATAAAAGACATACTGACCCATACAGCAGCAATGCTGTCTGTATTTTATAACAAAGTATTTTATAAAACATGAATGGGAAACAAATCAGCCATCCTGTCAATTGTGCACACTTGGTTCTTACAATCGGATTTAATATGATTAGTTAAATAATTGATTAGGTGACTTCTGACAGTATTTATTAATGGAAAAACATTAATTTTTTCATAAATAAAATTGTATTGTTCTAAAATTTCTGTTTTTCTTTTCACTTCTTTTTTCATTACCTCCATCTTTTTGCCTTGTTATTATCGCATGTTTGTACTTACTCACTGTCTCTGTCCTTTTTTCCGCTCAGGAGCTTCAGCGGGACATAGAGAAACACAGTACTGGAGTGGCCTCTGTACTAAACCTGTGTGAAGTGCTTTTGCACGACTGTGACGCTTGTGCCACCGATGCAGAGTGTGACTCCATCCAGCAGGCAACACGTAGCCTTGATCGCCGCTGGAGGAGCATCTGTGCCTTGTCTATGGAGAGGAGACTAAAGTAAGATCACATACAAAAAACAAAAATAAACCAATCTGTAAATGTTTTGAATTATACCTAATGAAATGTCCACAAATCTTTACTGTTCTTAGGATTGAGGAGACGTGGCGTTTGTGGCAGAAATTCCTAGATGACTTTGCACGATTCGAGGATTGGCTGGCCACTTCAGAGAAGACTGCTGCTCTGCCCAACTCCTCTGGGGTACTTTACACTATAGCCAAGGAGGAACTTAAGAAATTTGAGGTACAACTATTTCAAAGCTGGTCACTGTTAGTGATTTATAACCTAAACTAAGACAGAAAAAGATATTGTTCCTTGGACTAGAAGTTTGATGCTGTTGATATGTAATATTTCAATAAAATGTTGTTTCTGTAGGCCTTCCAGAGGCAAGTCCATGAAAGCCTAACCCAGCTGGAGTTAATCAACAAGCAATATCGCCGCCTGGCCAGAGAAAACCGCACTGACTCGTCCTGTCGACTGAAGGAGATGGCTCAGGATGCCAATCAGCGATGGGACAACCTGCAGAAGAGGGTGGTATCCATCCTCCGCAGGCTCAAGGTACAATAATATGTGCCACTATTATCATGATCATATTCTTATTCAATTCAAATTCATTCTTTCACATGCATTGCCCAATTCACCTGTGTTTTAATTAGTTGCATTATGGCAACAATGCAAAACAAATGTTGAAGACATTAATCAAGATATACAGTTAACTCTAAACAAATTAAGCAACCAAGAAGGCTTCACTGAGCTATGTACTATATACTGTACATTCGAATATATTTCACAGTATCTAAGTGTAGATAATTCTAACAGCAGCATCTCTGTTTCAAATATGCAGCACTTTATTAGTCAGAGAGAGGAGTTTGAGACGGCGAGAGACGGCATCTTGGTGTGGCTGACAGAGATGGACCTGCAGTTGACCAACATTGAACACTTCTCTGAGTGTGATATTCAGGCCAAGATCAAACAACTCAGGGTGAGTTTTGCACGACTGTGGCACAGGAAATTAACATCAGGGAAATGGATACTGTGTTTTGCATAAAAAAAACAACTTGTGTTTGCTTCCTCGTCTTGTCCCGCAGTCGTTCCAGCAGGAGATCTCGCTGACTACAGCCAAGATCGACCACATCTTCCATCAGGGAGAGGCGCTGATAGAGAAGAGTGAGCCTCTGGATGCGGCCGTCATCGAGGAGGAGCTGGAGGAGCTGCAGCGCTACTGTCAGGAAGTGTTTGGTCGAGTGGAGCGCTACTACAAGAAGCTCATTCGTCTTCCTGTAAGATCATAACAAATGACACTTTTTTTTTAAATTAATCTGATTATTCACTATTTGCTGCAGCTCTGTTCATCTGTACAGCACTCAACTATAAATATGTTTCTTATTTCACCAGCTTGCTGATGATGATACAGAAGTGTCGTTCTCGGACCGTGAGCTGGAGCTTGACGAGGCCGGCGATCTGTCTAACCTGCCATGGGGCGAGCGTTTGGGTGATGGCTTCCTGTCGCCTCTGCCCTCCTCCGGCCGTTCAGCCTCACTGGCGGCTCAACTCCGGACCGAGCGCTCTGGCAGGGACACCCCAGCCAGTGTGGACTCCATTCCCCTGGAGTGGGACCACGACTACGACCTGAGCCGCGGGCTGGAGAGCGCCAGCAGGGCCCTGAGGGAGCAGCAGAGCGAAGAGGGAGATTTCCTCCAGAGGTCTGCCTCAGCATTGTCAGGTCAGCATCCATGAACACACCATATTCTGCTTGAAGTTAAACACTTTTTTAAAAAAAACTCTGCTTAAAGTGATGCAGTATCTAGATGATACCTTTGTTGCATCACTTTGCATAATTATATGAATAATGAGCAGATTCCCCTCTATAGTTTCAGCTTGTCTTACTGGAATACTTGTTAGAAACCCAAAGAGGTAAAACTATCAAGTATTTCCCCAGGAAAAAACAAAGAGAGAAAAATTAATACAAACATGAGCATCAGGACAGAATTAATTTATTTGGTGCCTCGTTAATCAGCTTACAAATCCTCAGATTCTGTTGGCCCATTGCATTGATGCTTTAAAGCATCATTTCAATTTATAAAAATGCCAAAGTGTACCAAGTGTGTAATAGCTGATACCTATACCCAGAAAAGGGGAAAATGATATTGTACTTATACAGTGACTAAATGTTAGCAAGTCTAGAGAGGATAATGGATAATGAGTATCTATCTAGTAGTAAATATTTGAGATAAACAGCACATTTCATCAAATGCTAGACAACATCCCAACTTCTTTAAGTCTCTATTGAGGATCATCAGGATTACAATTTTAGACATGGGCCAAGAAATTCTCACTAATATTTAAATTGTTATTCTATACATATTTCTAGTGGCTGGGTAAAGCTAGTTGCACATCGTATTGAAAATCACCTGAGAAGTAATAAGAGAATCATAACCAAGTGCATTGTCCTGTAATTGATAACTTTTCTCCACATAGTGTTGCAGGCAAATTCCAGATGTGATCAGACGATGGCGTCCAACCATGTAATGCTCACTGCTGAATGTGTGTACTGTATAATGTTTCTTCCAGATGTAGTGATCCCAGAGAGCCCTGAGGCCTATGTAAAACTAACAGAACAAACACTGAGGTCCTCCACTGGTAGGCAACAACAGACCCAAGCATGCCACAAGTGTTTGGGGCCAGAATTAACAGCTACACGCTGAGTGATACCACACCTATAGCCTAATCACCGGCTTGGATTTTGATTTGTGTTGTTTTTCTCTCTTATACACACTTTGGGCACACACTGTAACCACTGGCGGCACTTTCTAACACTGAGGGATAGGGTCAATTCCATTTTTTTCTTCTTTAATTCACTGGTTCTGCATCGGTTAATTTAGCAGAACTGTAATGGAATTCAGCCTAACCCTTCTTTCTAACTGGCTTTCTTACTTTTTGTTTGCAATGTGCTGTGTAGCTAATCTCCTTTGGATTTTCTTTTTTTTTTATGTGCATTTTGTGTTTCAGAAGTGCATGTTGTAATACCGTTGCAGCAAACAAGTCTGAACCCTGAAGGGATTGCAGATTTGTTTATAGTGAAATTTCCATCCGCTCGGTTCACACAGAGGCATGTTGTTAAAATGAGGGAAGCTGCTCCTAATGCAACAGACCATGGAGCACTGCAACAAAGCTTTTTTTTTGTCAGAGTAGGAGTAGAGTAGGAAGTGGAGTAGTCTATCAAAATTTTTTTATGAAATACAGCAATGCCTTTTTAAACTGAGACAGAAACCATGAGTGGTAAGTGTCAACTTGCATTTCTGCCTGCAGAAAAGTAATTTGTTGGCCACCACACCTTCTGTTGCCTCTGTCTGAACAGGACCCTTTCTTCTTGTTGGAGTGTTGAACATATTTCCAATGTAACTGAACATATGATCACGTTCCTCCAAGTTGAGCATGTAATGTATCAACAGGAGAAGTTGCCTCTACGGACTCACACATGGACGCCACCCGTTTCCACCTGCAGCAGATGGACAGCAGCCGCAGTCGCACTCCCACAAGCACAGAGCTGGATGCCTCATACATGGGATACGTATGTGTTTCCTCCCACAAGCGAAACCACAAATCGAAACAACCACTCATAAATAGATAGATTTTTCATAATTCTGTTTTCAGCCTGAGGGTCTGTACTTATAGGGGTATCCAATTTTGAAACATGGTTGTGAAAAGATTTATGCTCTAGCTTGAAATACATAATACACTTTGCTTAAAGTGATTGTATTTATATTAAATTCTATCTGTAACATATATCCTGTAGATGCGACTGTTGGGGGAGTGCCGTGGTAACATCGACACAGTGAAGAGGATGGGCTTTGAGCTGAAGGAGGAGGATGACACAGCGTCTGGACTGGCAGATCCCAACAGCTCAGAGTCCCAAACGTCAGGTAACTCTAATCCACCACATGATTGTATGACTATACAATGCATTTGAAGTCATATTAAATAACCTCTAAGATGTTATCCTATATAAAGGGAAAGGCTCAAATGTTTAAATGTTGCCTGACTCTAATTCAGTGGGTTAAATTTAATTTGGGGTATCTTTTATACTTATTCAGGAGTGATTGAGCGCTGGGAGATCCTGCAGGCTCAGGACCTCAGCAAAGAGATGCGGACAAAGAAGAACCAGCAGCAGTGGCAGCAGTTGAACTCTGACCTGAACAATGTTTGGACTTGGCTGGGAGAGACGGAGGAAGAGCTGGAGCAGCAGCGGAGGCTGGACCTCAGCACAGACATCCAGACGATCGAGCTACGCATCAAAAAACTGAAGGTGATGTAACATTGTTTGTTGCATTTATCCCTTTTGTAAGATGCTCTGGATGAGGACATTCATTAACCGTGAACTGCAAACGTTCGTCTACAGGAGCTGCAGAAGGCTTTTGACAAGCGGAAGGCCATTGTTCTGTCTATCAACCTGTGCAGCGTTGAGTTTGTGCAGTCGGACACAGAAGAATCCAGAGAGCTACAGGTCAAACTGAAAGACATGAACAACCACTGGGACAAACTGAGCAACTCGTTAGAGGAATGGAGGTCTTCGTTACAGGAAGCCCTCATGCAATGCCAAGTAGGTGCCAGCGAGCTCTGATGGGCAAGATGAGTTGTCAAAAATGCGAGGCAAGATTGTTTTTAAAGCTGTAGTTATGCATATAGTTGAATCTACATATTCCCAATCCACATCTCATCAATAGGACTTCCATGAGATGAGCCACGGTTTGCTGCTGTGGTTGGAAAACATCGACCGCAGGAGGAATGAGGTGGTTCCTATCGACCCCATCCAGGACAGCGATACTCTCCAAGAGCATCATAAAACACTTACGGTACAGAAATATATAATTACTTATTGATTACAGTGTGTGGGATTTTGTGTGAAACATTTAAAGGCACAGTGTATAATATTTAGTGATGTGGCAGCATCATGATAACAGCAATTTAAATCTTAAAATAACCATTATTTAGGCCAGCAGATTACAAACAATTCGGGATATTTTACTCTTTTTTTCTCTCAGATTTGCAGGTTCCTGATATTTAGGCAGAAAATAACAAAAAAAACATTAAAGATAAATAAAATTACAGCAAAGAAATTCACAAGGAAATCCCCCCCATATACATCATTACAATGTTTTTCTTTCCAGGCCCTTTTTTCTTTTTTTAAAACATTTTTGTATACATTGGCAACAGTTTGAACATAGGTTTCACATAGGTTTCACCATGCTTCTTAAAAATAAAGATAGAAAGAAAAAGGGACATAGAAGTACACTGAATAATTCTAGTTCTTCAACTCTAAATTACAACCCACACAGCAAATCCGGCAGGAGCTGCTAGACTCCCAGCTGAAAGTGGCCTCGCTGCAAGACATGTCCCTCCAGTTGCTGGTCAACTCTCAGGGCACCGACTGCCTCGAGGCCAAGGAGAAGGTCCATGTCATTGGGAACCGTCTCAAACTGTTGCTAAAAGAAGTGACCCGAGACCTCAGAGAGCTGGCGAAGATTCTGGACATCACCAGTAGTCAGCAGGTACGCCGTTTTAGTTTGGCATCATAGTACTGTACAAGAACTCTTTAGTACTCATACTCCATATGAGATATTACAAACAATCCTTACATACACATACAGTTGAAGAATTATATTTCCTTTGATATTCACTCATTCAAAGAATTTTGCAGCTCTATTTCCCAACCACTGCCTCTTTCTTTCTGCCTTTGTGTTTCCTTTGACAGGATCTGTCCTCTTGGTCGTCTACTGATGAGCTGGACACGTCCGGGTCCCTCAGTCCTGTATCAGGAAGGAGCACGCCAAGTCGGCGGCGATCGGTAACGTTTACACTCGCCTGTACACACTGCTCTATGAGAAGTCAGGTGCTTGGTAACCTCTCTGAGACAGTGCATACAGCAGTCACCTGTGCCCCGAATGTCCCTTCAAAGGCCAGATTCACCCCTGTCATCCCAAGATCTCTCCTTTCTTCACACCTTTCTAAACCTTCACAACCAGTTTCTCACTCCCTCCTTTTGAATTCTGAACTTTTTCCCAGCCTTCTTACTCTTCATGCATGTTGTCTGTTCCTGGAGCAACCCTTGCCACAGAACGGGGGTATCCTTTCTTTCTAACTTTATTTCTTCCTCCCTTTTCTTGGACAACTTTTTCTTTTTCTATCTTCCAGACTAAAAACTTCTGTCCTACGAATCTCTCCTCCCAGTAGACTTTCCTTTAATTTCTTCACACTGTATTTTTTTTTTTTATTAATCCCTGAGTTGTTATTCTCAGGAATCCTGGCTGTCATGAAACCACTAATATTACAAAAGATGCATGTTGTATTATGATGTAGCAAGCATGAAATCATATTTGTTTTATATTGTAGGTTACAAAAATGCTAAAGCAGCCATTTTTTTTTTACCTAAGTAGTCATTATTTATCTAAATATCAGTCCAAATAAGCATGTCACTGCTTATAGTATATGTGTATGTTACAAAATGTCACTGTTATCCAAGAAATTCATGCATCACATTGCATAACTTGTAGCTTTTGTACTTGCAATCACAAGCCAAATCACTTCAAAGTAGTTGTGCACTTTGAAAAGCCAGATTCCTTATTATCACGTTATGAATCTTATCACCTTCACACATGATTTTGTTGCTGCTCTTCTTTCATTTTGGGATTTCTTTTCATCGGTAGCTTTGTCTTGATTTGCCTGGACTGAAACATACTTTCTTTCTTTTACCCCCTCCCCCTGTTCATTGCAAACAGCAACGAGGCAAATGTAGTCTGTCACAGCCTGGACCCTCTGTGAGCAGTCCGCACCACAGGTACCTTTCTGTTGGTTTCTAGCACACCCAGAAGATAATGGAACTCAACAGCCCATGATGCACATGGAGGCCGATTCTTGTTTTCCCCCTCGAAGACCCTGTGTTTTCAAACTACAGCCGTGTTTAAAAAATGAGAAAAGAAAATCTCAATTTCAGTTTTTTAGTGCTTGTGCCAGATTAGCAGCTCATGCCAGTGAATTCCATCATCTTCTGTCAGTCTAGATGCTCTGTGTGGGCTAGGTGATGAGGTGAGTGGCAGCCCACACATCCTTGATAAAAGTGTTTCACAAGGAATGGTGCAAGGTCCTTTTTCTCCGGTAATGTCCTTGGCTACTTAATATCTCTAACCAGAGGGCATTTTTTATGTGTAACACAGTATTTCTCTGTAGCTAACACTCCCTCGCACACACACCCCTTTTCTCTCCAATTGCCGAGCCAGTAAATGTCTGCAATGAACAATGCAAAGGCTGCAGTTTCTCTTTCTCTCGTTCTCTTTGTCTCTTTGTCTCTCTATCTCTTGCGTGTGACATTTCTTCTTCTTCTACTACTGCTGCTATCTCACTCACTATCCACCATCCCCCCACCCTCCCCCAGCCCATCATCTGTGACCTCTCAGGTCTCCATTTGTGAAGTGGTAATGGGGCACTTTAGGTAACAGCATAGAACCAGAGGTTAACTCATACATCATTGTCCATGCATTGTCAAGAATCACTATAATTAAATGTGTTTAGAAAGCACTGCAGGCCCGTTGTCTGTTGATTCATAGTAGATGAACTATCTTTTCTTTGTAAGTAGTTTTTTTGTTGTTGTAAGTAATTACCTTTAAAATAATTCCCTTTTAACATGGCTTCTAAGTTTTAATGCTATAAGAAGACAAGTTTACTGAGGGTGGTGGTGAATATTAATAATGCAATAAATTCATAGTTTGACATCTTTGGGAAATACATGTTTTTATTGAGAACTGAAAGCAGTTTCTCCCTTGTCCAGAGTTTATGCTAAGCTAAGATAACCACTTTCATATTTTGAGATAAGAGAGGGTATGAATTTTCTCTTATTATTTCCCAAACAGCCAAACTATTCCTTTAAATAAAGCTTTAGCTGAACTACCATGTCAGAGAAGCTGTTTCTAGTTGCTACGCTCTTCTCGCCTCGGCTTTGCATTTTTCAACAGGACACAAACTTTCAAAAAGTCCTTTTATATAAAAAGTAACAATGGAATATCCAGCTGATACTTGCAGCATGCCTTTTGTCTTTTATCCTAACAATCCTTGCGAAAGAATGCAATCTCACATATGTATATGTTTGGTGCAGGATTGTGTGTTTGCCTTGAATACCGTTGTGTGACTGTCTTTGTAGTTGTGTTTATCCACCTAGTCTCAGTCAGCATGTAGATCATAACATTAAGCATTGTCCCAACGTTGCTTGGAACCTTGTCGGCAATGTCTTCCAAACGCAGCATGGTGCTTACACCAAAGTGCTGACATGCAGTTTTCCACCCGCTGAACTGAGATCTTATTTGGATTGAAAACACCTAAGCAATGAAGCGTATGAAGAGAAGGATATTAGATTAGGGTGCAGTTCAATTGGATTTGGTTTATTTGATTAGACTGATTTAATTTGTCAGTTAAAGGTAAGGCGGCCATATTGACATGAAATAGTAGTAGGGTAAACACAGGTGTTACCAATGATACTAATTAAGGTTTCGTTCCATTTAGCCTAGCAGAGCCTTTCCAGTGAGCCAGCATGCGCAAATGCAGCCACCCTGACTCTGTTTGACCTGAATCGAATGGAACCTTAATTAGTATCCTTGGTAACAACTATGTTTACCAACTGGTTCATGTCAATATGGCTGTAGTAAAAAGCTCTATAAACTGTGCTGATTTTATTTTGTGGCCAATAGAGACAGATGATCCAGCATATGTAGGGTTGCTCGCTTATAAAAAAAAAAAGTCCTGCATTGGACTCTATAACTTAAACATATTCCAGAGGGACTTTTTCTTTGCAAATTATAATATGATTATACAGTTGTGAAATTAGATAGAGGGATTTTGTGTGTTCTCACTTACTGATGTGAGTGACTAAACTCCAGTCTGTGCTACGTTGTGTGTGAGCAGGTCTCGCAGCGACGCTGGATCCGCTTCCTCCCCTTCTGATCCGGAGACGTTGGCGGTTCGCGGGTCCTCGTTTCTGCGGCGCGTCTTCTGGGTCGCGTTGCCTCTCCAGCTCTTCCTGCTCCTGCTAGTGGTCATTGCCTTCCTGCTGCCAATGTCTGAGGAGGACTACTGCTCCCAGTCCAACAACTTTGCCCATTCCTTCTACCCGATGCTCAGCTACACTAACGGACCACCTCCAGTTTAGGCTGGCTTTAAGAGTGTTTCATTTCAGTATTCTTTCATCAGTATGACCTAACATTGGCATCATGTTGATAACCTTTAAAATGGTCAATCATGTCAGGAGCAAAAAAAAATGATCTTGGTCATGCATTTGTACTGCAACGACAGCAACCATCTACAGTTCAAATCATTGTGTGTAGTACATAGAATCATGCACCTCTCTATCTTACTCTGTGTAAAGCTGTGTCAGATGAGGTGCGTCTTTGGTGTAAAAGGACTAAAAGGACTCAGCTATTTTTTGCCCACAGTTAACATCTGCTGGATGAATGAACTGGTCATGATCAACACAGCGGTGTGTACATGTTGTATGAGAACTGTCAGTGGATAGCACCAAAGTTTAATGCTGAAATATAGCCTGTGGAATTTGCTTGTAACTCCTACATTTGTAAAAACAAAAGCAAAAAAATCAAAAACAAAAGCATTTAATATATCTTACATTGCAATTATTTTTTTACCCGTATTTTGGCATGCAGTTTTACCTCTGCTTTTATTTACTTACATTCCTCATTGTGTCTGTGGTAAACAGTCCATTTTTAAATTGAATTACATTGATTCATGTAAGATTCATTTAAGCCAAGTTGTGTGTTTTAAATCAAAGTCAGCCACAATTCAAGTGTTTAACCTCTAACATCTGTCATTCATGGTCTTTATACATTTTGCTGTTTTATTTTTAAAAAAGAAATCAAATATGACTTTAAGATTGAGAATTATGACATATAGAACTATTGTATATTTTGTATGACCGTCAATTCAGTATCAAATGTATAACAGTCCAAGATTATTTAACATGTGTATATAATGGTAAAAATGTATGTATATGCGACCATCAGAAACAATGAATGCCAAATCTACATTTTGATATTTGTCTTTTTATTTGATTATTACATTTTACATGTTTAATTGCTCAGTTAATTATTGGTGAGGCAAATGAGTAATATTTAGACCACAATTAATACCTCAACAATTCAAGTGCAGTTTGGTGTCAGTATAATATATAATTCTAGGCTTCATGAAGGTGAACTGCGTCCTGTGGCCCCTGAGAACTCGAGGTAGAAGCATCCAGGTATGCGCTGTCAGACAGGTCCTGGATTTGGGTGAGATGCGGCTTCTGGTGAGTAGGACAGCGCCAGGGTATATCTACATGATGATGAAGGTGATGGTGGTGATGATGAGTGTGAAGAAGGGTCTCCAGTAATTTGATGATTTCATAATTTGGGAGAGGAAACGCTGTGGCATCTACACCAAGCATCCTGGAAACTACCATCCGGAAATCCACCAGCTGAACAATGGAAGAAAGAAAGAATCATTTGGTTTGAACAGAAAAATGCTTCAACCAGTTTAAATATGAAAAATCCAAACATTTAAACCTTCTACCACTGACAACAATTTCATACACAGGCTAACAAATAAATACATAAAAGTAGTGTTACTGTATAGTAAATAGTAGAAACTTATTTTTTTGATAAACATTTGTGCAACAGCATGCTGTAATCAAAAACAATTCTATACACATTGTCCAACAAAGCTTTCAACCCCATCTCATAGCCTTCCTCAACAGGTATTATTCTATCTACTGTAGTGATAGTAACTACAGTACATGACATCTGAATGATACCAGCTGCAGAGGAAAGCCATGCAACAAGGCTGAATAGTAGAGCATTAACTTTTCTTCTTTCTCTCCAAAAGGATAACATGTTAGCGTATGTAAATTTTAATATGAATTAATATGAACGACATACATCTCTCTCCCTCTCAGACAGCTGGGCCAGGCTCTGTCTGAGGGTGTTGATCTGCTGCTGGTCGTCTTTGGTCTTCTTCTCCTGACACTGCAGGTCTGAGCTCAGTGTGTTCAGCCTCCTCTCCGTCTTTGTTTTTCCCTCCACCAGCTGATCTAGCTGCTTTTTCTGCTCCTGCATGCTCTGACTCTGTTCCATGACTTTCAACTTGGCACGTTAGACACAGCAGAGACCCGAGCGGGATTTGGCATTATTGAAACAATAGTTTGGTCAATAGGCCAATACTTTGTTAAATATACATGTTTGAATTCAAAGCCAAGCAGCTTTACATAACTGATTCATAATTACAGTCCCCCTTTTCTAACCTAGACATACAAAAATGAACACAAATATATTACATGGTAAAAATGCCTCAGGATGAAATTCTGGTCTGAAACCCCCTCCCCTCTACCTTGAGCTCATTGGTGTGGGAGAGCTGAGCCTTGAGCTCAGTGTTGGACAGCTTGGCAGCTTTCAGCTCGCCTTGAAGACGCTCCAGTTTTTTCAGCAGTCGCCTGGCCTCCAGATGGGCGTCATCTCGTTCCACGGCCAGCGCCGACCTACTCCTCTTCTCCTCCTCCAGCTCTGTAACCTTCTTCCTCAGGAGCTGTATGTGCAGTCCTTTGCTCTCTAGTTGGTCCTTCTGTGTCTTTATCTGTTGGGAACAAGAATAGTTTGATTACAGGTGCATCCCTGGTCATGCCAACACAATATCTTCTGCATGTTTCTTTTAGAGAATGAATAGTCATTAAATACAACATGAAAATAATATATAAGGCTAGAGGCACACAATTTCCCCATTGTTGTAGTTATGTGTTGACCACCTTTCGTTGCAGGCTGTAGGTCAGAGCTTTGCTCTCCACCAGTGCATTTCCTTCATGTTTGACAAGCTGTTCCGCCCGGGACAGGATGAGTTTGAGTCTCATGTCGAAGCCCAGATCCACAGCAATACTGTCAAGCTTCATCGTTTCCGACAGCTGCTCCAGGAACTCTTCATGCTTTAAAAAAAAGGTGATCATTAATCATTCACCACTGGAATAAGGATCAATTTTATGACTACAGGATTGTTTTCTAACATTCTCCAACTATATTTATTCCTGGTTTCAGTTCGTTATTTGTGGCTGTCCTTAACTCACATGCTGATTGCTGTGTTGTAGCCCGTCTCGATGCACGTCTGCTGCCATCAGCTCAGCTTCCAGACGTTGCAGCCTCTCCCTCAGGTCCTGGACCTGCTGCTCCGCCAGCCGAGCCCTCTGCAGGGCACCGTGCTGGAGCTCCGTCTGCTCAGTCAGCTCCTCAGAGGCACGGCACAGCCGAGCCTCCATCTCTGACAGTGTCTACAGGGTCAGAGCGGTGATAAAGGCTCATTAGAAGAATTAGGTGGAATAAATTATAATAAATGTGGAGACATGCTAATAATGTAAGTGAATAAACAATATAATCCCAGTTAAAATACACAATGAATGGTATTGCAAATGAAAGTGGTGGGTGTGTTCAAAAAGCCTTAACCACTATATATATGATAATAAATATGGAATATCTCTACAACCACAAAGGTTATTGTATTTAAAGATCCAATTAATCACACAAATGGCTCAAATCTATATTAAATAATAAAATAGTTGCAGCCCTACTGATATTAAATTGAACTATTTTCTTATTGTATTGATGATGTAGATATTGAAGCTGTTACAGTAACATTGTGTTTGATTACAGATAAAAATACTTCATTTAGTGTTGTAGCTGAGGTTTTCTCATGTAATATATGAATAACACTCAATGCTGCCACCATATCTGAGGGTTTCATATTTTTAACAGGTTAAATTACACTAAAGTTTTGAAGTTTTTACTTAATTAAGGTCAAAATACAGCAACACAAATAAATGAATATAAAGTGGAACACTTCCTGCATCATCAAGTGTTCTTGGAGTTTTTACCCTTTAAGAATATCTCATTTTCTTCATGTACCTAGAAAAAAAGTGAAGTTCTAACAGAAATCCCTGGTCTTAATTCCTCACCTTATTGCAGATCTTATCCAGTTGGTGTAATACATCTCCCTCTTCGGGCAGGACAATGCCCCCGGACTCTCCCTGGAGCAGGGATGCAGCCTTCCTCAGGAACACCTGCAGTTTCTCCTCAGCTGCTTGGATCTCTCCTTGGCTTGTGTGCAGCTTTCTCTCAATCTCCTCCACCTGTTTCTCCAGACAGCATGATTCTCTCCTGGCTGCGTCTATGACTCGTTTGCTGGCTTCAATTCTCTCCGTCAGTGTCTGCATCTCCATCTCTACGCTCTTCTTTCCCAACACCAGGCCGTCTAACTCCTGAAAGGAACAGAAACATTGTGAAGGCAAATATGTGCCTGTCCTGTTACGCTGGATCCCCAACCACAGAGCTCTTATTTGACCCTCTAATTTTAGTGCAAACATTAAAAAAGAGTTTAAAAGTTGTCTAATTACAACTTTGAGTGAGTCGAATGCTGCTGCGCTGCTGGCAGCTTTCCTCCTCTCTCGGTCCAGCTCTGCCACCAGCCTCAAAACCGTCTCTCTGCTGGCTTTGCACTCCACCTCACTGGACTTCACACTCTCCTCCAAAACGGCTATTCTCATCTTCAGCCTCTCCCTCTCATTAGACTGATCCACCTATTGAGATTATAATGAAAGTGGCTTCAGTTTTCATAAATATGTAAAAAAAAAAAAAAAAAAAAAAAAAAGTAAATCAATTCTGATTAATACATTGACACAAATCATGCACAACTTTGTTCTTTTAAATAACAAACACAAATAAGTAGATTAGTTTTCTGTTGGGAAGAATACCTCTTCATGGTTTTCCATAACTTCCACAATTATCAGTGAAGCAGCTGAAGGAATTATTGTAGACACTTGTCTCTGTTTTAAGTCTCCTGGCAACAGCAAACACAGGTTATACCAGACTCCTCCAGGGGTGGTGCTGTAGCTGACAACTTTTAACCACTTGATCAATTCAAATTATTTTTCCAATCTTCTTTTAAAGCCAATTAACTGTTTGAGGACTTTATAGGCTAAATAATACTTAATTAAATATTGTATCAATTTAGGTCAAGTATGAAAAGGCAAAAAGTAAGTTGAACATATTGTCCATGTGAAGGTCAAGTGATGTTATGACTTTTTCACCCTGATTAAAGACTCTCAGGTAGCGATTTCTCTCTTTCTTGAAACTTCACCTCCTAAAAAGTCTTTATTATTGTTTTACATAGAATATTAATATCAGTTGTTTTTTATGTGTGTGTGTGTGTGTGTGTGTGTGTGTGTGTGTGTGTGTGTGTGTGTGTGTGTGTGTAATAAATACACTACTCACAATAAGTATAAGTTTGGGATAATGCAAATAGTCTCAATGGATTTCATACAATTTTGTAATAAATTTGTAAAGTAATAAATATTAAACTAATGAAAATAGTGTTATTAATAATATCAAAAGGAGCATTTACTTATTTCATTAAATTTAGACCAAAAAAGAAAAGCACTCATGCAAAAAATAATATCCCTAAGTTATGGTGAGTAGTATATATAATCAAATGAATTAATAATAAATACATTTTACAATAAAAACAGGCATACTCAAATTCTTGAATTTTCATATTCACATAGAACTTCTCTAGCGATTTCTGCATATACATTAATGTGCGTATTTTTTCTATTTTGTACTTAAGTAATGTTTTGCTCTCCAAACGCAGCCGTTACCAGTGATAGTAATTAAGCTTCGTTTCCATTCACATCAAACACTGGATCACTGCAGTTTCTGCTACAATAACTAGGCCCTTAATTAGCATAGTTAATTAGTATCACTGGTAACACCTGTGTTTACCTGCTATTTCATGTCAATATGGCTGCAGTGTAACTATGTGGTCTATGTTGGTGGCTCATGTTGCACGTGCAGCCTGCGAGTCATTACTCAGGGCGAAGTCCAACGATTACGTCATCACTCTAAACAGGAAGCTGTATTTAGCAGCGAACGCGCCTCCCTGAACTGTCATCCACCCGCGGTTACTTCTATTATAACGTGGTTTAACGCGCAAATATATATTTTTTAATTTAGACGTCATTTCACCATCGACTTGTATAAAATCGTTTACAGGTAAGCGAGCTACCGGCTAACGGCCACGTAGAAGCACGTTCACGTTACCTGAACGGTGGATTGTATTTGCTACTCACCGCTGTGCCTGTGTAACCATATGTAGCGAAATATAATAGTGTATTAATGTGTAACCAGGCTGATAATAAGGACTGACAGGTACTAACTTATGTGTTCAAGGTGAGTCCAGCTTGTTTACATGACCTTTTTTTCTCAGTTCATTGATTTTAATGTCCATATTATTTAATATTTTAGGTGTAAAACTATATATGCATATAGGTTTCCTCAGTTCAGCAATGCTTGCATGATGCATGATGCTTGCATTTCATGATGCAATAACACTGTATAGGGTTGCAACTGACGATTATTTTCATTATTGAATTATTCCTCAATTGACAGGTTGTAACAAAAGAACTTCAAACAAAAATTCTAAATTATTATCACAGTAGTCACCCATTCTATTTCTTTTTTGAATATTTATTTTATTGTTTTTTAAACAAGAACGACAAGACAAGTACAAGTACATCAATTTAAAACAATTCTCAATGAAAAAACACACCCCAAATATAAAAAAATAAGTATTGATTAAATCAATACAAATGTAAATTATAGAAAGATGTATTAATCTATTAATCAACTAATTGCTGCAGCTCTGTTTGTGTCTTGCAGTCAGTGGGAAGATGCTTCTGCGGACACTGTGGTCCAGACTTGGTGCTCAGTGGACAGTGGACAGGAAACCAGTCTGCAGCTTTGCTTTCTCATGTCGCTCCCAGTCAATAAAACCTCACCAGTATGAATTAAAAACCAGGACTCACTCAAACTGGTCTGGCACAGGAACATTTCCACGGACCTGTTATTTAAATACTCCTCAACAGCGGAACATAAAGAATTCTCTGCCTTCGTTAGGCAGATATCAGAGTCCAAGCGGCGCCTTGTTCAGTCACTCTGGGATAATGTCAAATTGTAGAATTGGACAGATGCGTCTGTATGTGTCGGACCTTGTAAAACCAGTATTAAAGTCTACTTTAAAACCAGTCATGGTGCCAGGGAAAAGGATTCCCAAAGGACCAAGGACAAAACAACCCTCCAGAGCCAATCAGCCGTCCATGAGTGAGGACAAGGTGACGCAGCCTGCCATCGGATCAGTTATTAATTCTTTAAAATGTTTACACATGTCAGGGTTTAGGTCATTTATTAATTTGTCAGGCCTTACTCTAAAAAGAGATAATTTGATCTCAAGCAACATGCCTGGTTAAATAAAAGTGTAAAATAAATAAAGTTGTATATTTTGTCTCTGTAGGATATGATGCAATGCATTGCTTTTGCAACAGCAGATCAGTATCACTTGCCAACACTTTGCAATGACCTGACGGGTCATGGCTTCCGTGAGATAGATTTACCAAGAGGTATGATTGATGTTCTTTAAAAAACAAATAACTCTGCAGGGACTTGATTGGTGATGTAAACTGCTTGAAACTGATTTGTATTTCAGATGCCTCAAATGTCCTGGTGATAAGTACGGACATGGCTGCAAAACCAGAAGACAATGCTCTGATGTTCTTCTTCAGGTAGATGGGAAGTCTTCTGTTTTTAGCTTTGTCTTGATCATACATTTTCAAATGCCAGAGTATTTCAAAGGAATATTCCATATGCAATGCTTTTATTTGGGTAGAGATAAAGCTGGGTATCAAACCTAATAACTCAATATACCTTATATCTCTGATCAAATATTTCCTGATCAGAATAGTAACTTAATGATGTTTAAATTGTGTTTTATTAAGGTGATGTTCATGCTTGAGTGCTTGCATTAATAGCTCATTAAATATTGATGGGCAGGATGTTTGCCATGTTTTATCAAACACATGAAGCACCTGCTGCTTCAACACATAGAAACATGACTAGTGTAAGTGTAATGTAGAGGTGAGTGACTAAATGCATTAAGACAACAACCAACAATATTAGGAATTAACATTCTATTTAACATATGCTATATGTTGATAGTGAATAGTATAAAATACTGAAATAGTAAATGTATTCTCATTTTAAAATTATTGACAGCTGCATTTAAAAAAAATAATGATAATATTTGGGCTTTTAGATAGTTTGTCTTCTATGGCCTCAGTTGGGATCATTTGGTCAGGTATTTTTGCTCAAAATATGTTGTGGTTATATGTTTTGAACCACTCCTCTGAAGTTTGTTATTTGACTATATACCACATCATTTAGTCTTTTTAGAGCAAGCCGCTTGACATACAGTCACAGAGCTGTGAAGTGTTGCCACCACTGCTGCTAAAATATGTCCAATTTACACTGCTGAGCCCCCAGCAATGCACTACCAAATGTGAAGTGGATCAGATAAACAGTTCTCATGATGTGTGGAAAAACACACTGTACAAACCGAGATTCTTCATTTATAGTTGGATGAAAAAATAAATTAAACATTTATATTCATCAAGGTAGAAAAAAGTTGCATTCAGTACAGATGTTATTGCATGTATTTTATTAATACTATTATTTAAAAGATTGAAACAATATCCTGACCTTGTAGTAATACTTTTGTAAGATCTTATAGTTGTTTTTTTTTCCCCAATCTGAATTTTCAGGGAAGGATCTATAGTTTCCTGGAATGTTGAGGACAAAATGGTAAACACATTTACAACCTACAAAAAAGTTCAGAAATTAGTGTTTGGTAGATTATTTCTCTGTTGCTTCTTGACAATAATTTTTATTCTTGGCAATATTTTTTTATACTGTTGAAAAGTTCATTTCCCTTGTTAAACGGTGCCCCATCTGTAAGGAGCATGGGATGAGCAGCACAGTGGAGGCTGTGGTTTGTTAAATCTTCTCAGCCATTTTCAAACTGATGCATGTTCCTTACATTTGGGGCATCATGTTTTGCCTACTTCTCTACTGCAGCAACCTCCTTTGACAATTCCTTGTTTCAATTTCTTTACAGATGAAAAAGGTGATGAGAATATTGGGACGTCATGAGATCCAACCGTATGAAGTAGCATTAGTCCACTGGGAAAATGAAGAGATTGGCTACACTGTTAGAGAGTATGTTGATGTCCACTTTTGTTAAGATTTTGTTCATTTGTAGCTAACGATCATCTCTTATCTTTATTTGGTAACATTTTCATTATTTCTTCCTCAGGGGAAATACGAAGCTTGAGCATGGCAACTTTATTTTGAGTGAGGATTTGGATGAACACGAAGCAGTTTTGGAGAAATTAGCATTCTCGAATGCATTAGGTTTGTCAGGTGAGAACATGCAGTTCAACTAAAAGATAAATGTTTGTATTATTCTGTGGCAGCATTATATTCTGCATGTATGCTCATTCTAAACCTTTTGCTCTCTTTTCCAGTGAAGCTGGCGATATGGGAGGTGTCATTAGACAACTTTGTAGAGTCAATTCAATCAATTCCCGAGGTACGCTGTGGACACTTGACAGATAGTAGCATAAAAATTATGAATAATTGATTGTTTTTAATACTTGTTTTTGGTACAACAGTATTTCCCCCTTAATGTTAATGTTGTATTTATTTCTTTCTCAGACACTGAAGTCTGGCAAAAGAGTTAAGTTGTCTTCTGCAGACGTTATGCGGAAGATAGGAGAGCTATTCACATTGAGGTAAATTCACTTTTCTCTAAATAGCACTTCCCTGAGTTAGCTCTGTAAGCGTTCTATTTTTGTTTCATAGTTTTAACAGCATGCAGAAACCTGCCTAGAACTACTGTGAATCAGCTTGGAATCTCAGATGGGTGTTTTATGGCTTCAAGTGTGGTATAATTCAACTAGTGCTTTTATATTTTAGTATTCTATATGTGTAGACATTTGTATAATTGTTCTCCCGATATGTCCTTTTCTTCACCCATAGTCCATCACATTTCCAAACTGACAGAAAAGCAAAGGGTGGGTCTAATGATGTCTGTGGTACCCAAGCTTGTATGGAGGAAGTGACAAAGGGTGTCATACTTTAAAAGCACATTATATTTCATTGTGTCTTTAAAGCATACAAGCAAAGAAAATTAAATATAATGATGGGGGCATTGGGATCTATTGTATTGTCTGTATATATCATTGAGAAGCCAACATGTGTGTCTGTGAGGGGGAAAAACACTTTGGAGATATATTTTTTCCTGAGGATATTGACATTAGTACTTTTAATAATTATGAAATGTAGGGTATATGGTGTCATTCATATCCATCATTAGGCACAACCCTTGAGAGTGTGATTGCCCTGATGCCACATGACCATAGAGTAATCCTCTGGATGAATATATAATATAATACTTTATTTAAATGGTCTTAACCCTGAAGAAGGCTGCAAAGGCTGTGTTTAAAAATGTTTTTTTTACCTTTTCTTCATTCTTGGAAATGGGTGAAGTTGTGCGAGAAATCCTTTCTCCTCACACATTTCTCATTATGTCTAAAATGCATTTAGACTATAAGAAATTGTATGTAGCATTTGTTCAAACAATTTAAACTCTGATGTGAAGGACACTGTCTTATCAAGCAATTGAGAGTATGATATATATATATATATATATATATATATATATATATATATATATATATATATATATATATATATATATATATATATATATATATATATATATATATATAATTTTTACATTTCTCATTTAAAACCTTTGATTTTTATATTTCTCCTTTGGCAGACACTGTATCAATCTGAGGTCTGACCTCCTCATTGCGCCTGATTTTTACTGGGACCGTGAAAACCTGGAAATACTCTATGAAAAGACCTGCCAGTTCCTCAGCATCAACCGCAGGGTTAATGTAATTAAACCTAATCTTTTTAAAAAAATGTATGTGTGATGTTATTTTTAATTGCAACTTTGCCTGGGATGCTTGACATATCTCTATTTTAGGTCCTGAACGAGAAGCTGGAACATTGCACACAGTTGACAGACCTGATGAGGAGCCACCTGAGTGAGAAGCACAGCCTGAGGTTGGAGTGGATGATAGTCATCCTCATTACAATTGAAGTAAGAGAGCTCATTCTTTTGTTGAGAGAGCAGGAATATTAATCTGTGTCATAGTCTGAATCCCATCAAACCTGGGATCTGCACTGGCCTTCTACACATATTCCCCCATTCTGTTAAAGGTGATTCTGTTGTGACCTTTGCACTTGAGGATGCAACATTATCCTGGTCTGGTTAAATACCTGCTGTGAAAATGTTTACACAGGTTTAATATGCTCAAATAACTAATATAAATAATAATAATTAATCTTTATCTGTTTTCATTTCAGGTTATGTTTGAAGTTGTACGAATGATCTTCTAAACTTCTCTGTGAACAATGCACAAATCCAAAAAAGCCCAAATGCTGCACTATAAAGTGGTACTCTGTCAGTAATATGAGTGATGTTTTCAAGAACCTAAATCATCAAGCGGACCCAAACATCTGAATGTCTTACTGTTCATGTTGTATACTCTCGCCCTTTCTACCACATAAAATAAAAACAAGCTGTTTTTTTTGTTTCTTACCATTTCTTGTTGGGGTATCGGGTTTTTACATCTTGACTGCTTGGTGAAAAAACGCATCAGTAGAAATTTTTAGCTGATATTTTTTTAGTTAAGAATTCATGTGCTTAAGAAATTTAGCTGTTACATTATGTGCAAAGTCAGTGTTGTTGAATGCTGATGAGAAAGATGCAGTTTTTAAAGGACTTATTTGGAGCCGGAGGCTTCAACATGTGGCATCATTCTTGTGATTAAACACAAGCGGTAGAAAAAGAAAACACAAGGCTGGAACATACCTAAAGTAATCAATTGTTGTGTTGTGTCTAGATGCATTAAAGTATTTGGATTTGAAATTGTTGCCAATCATGTTTGTGTTTGCATGAAAAATATCAAATTTATTCAAATCTAACGTATGATTACAACAATCTTCACTGTGTACACAGACAATACAAGAAGGTATACATTTATTCAAATAAAATGTTTTATTAATTACATGTAAATATATAAACACTGGTAATTTAACTTTGCTTATTTAGTCATTAGTAGTAATAATAAAATAATATCCAAAATAGACAGCCAACACAAATCTAGCAACTTTAATTTTCCTCTCAACTGTACCACACCTCAAGCTCATTGAGAGAAGCACAAAAACAGCTGGGAAACAAAACTGGATGCATAGGAAGCTGCCATGGTTGTTTACGTTTAAGGCTCTGTTTAATAAAATTATATTAAAGATAAATACATATATGAAGATTACTTTAAACTGCTGCGTCTGCATAGTACAAATCTAAAATATTCGGAAATATTTTTATTTTAGTTTTTAGAAACTGCCATGCAAGTCAAACGTTATCTTCATGCTCTTATATTAAAACTGGTCACAGTAGAAATTCTGCCTATATTAGCATTAAAATGGACATAATGTACAAAGTAATATACAGTAATACTATATATCTTCCAGTACGCTCAGGTCTGTATTGAACACAGATGATGCTTAGTAAAAGCTGTGAAATATCTACACATACTAATATACTATTAGTGTCCTTGTGTGTCAAGAAAATGTGTCTTGTGTCTTCTCAAAAAAGCAGATTTTCCAAACACTTACACAAATGTATTTAAAGCAATTTGCCACAAAAACATACATTATATTCATAAGCAGAATGAGCTTGGTCTTTGCAATGACATGACATTTGCCTGATATAATTAGTAACCAAATTGCACTACATATCAAATAACTAAATAAATTTACTGAAAGAGGCCACTGCACAGAGGATGAAGTTCAGTGTTACACCCCTTAAATCACATTGCATGCCCCCTGAGAAGATGATGTTCACAATTTGTCTCTCTGTCTCTCTGCCAGATCTCTTTCATTATCATCACACACTTTAAAATTATATTAATAAAATAAATCTAAAAAACTACTTTCACCGGTAATTGCTGTGATATTTTTGGTTGAACATATCAAATAACAATAGAAACATGATGTTTCCTGTAGTTTTCCTTGGCCAGTCCTTTTTCTGTAATGGCTTTTTTATTGTTCTTAAAAACCTGAACAACTTCCTTTTTGATTGTCCAACCTAGAAAGAAAAAATGTTGCAGGATATTAATTAAGATATTCCCATAAATCTGATTACAGACCTAGACTTGTAGAACATGTAGACTTATTTAACACTAAAACAATAATACATTGAAAAGCTTACCAGTCATTGTCACTGAAGTTGGGGGAAAATTAATCCAACTCTGCACATTCAACTTCTTCAGGATCTTCAATTGCAACATCTTCACTCTCATATTCACACATTTCTTCTGTTTTGTGCATTTCTTGTTGACTTTCTTCTTCCTCCCAGTTGGAATAAGGAGTCGTTTCAGACTCTTGTTCAAGTACTGCTTTATCTTCTTGGCCACTGTGTGTCTCACATTCCAGAGATTCCTCAAGAGGGGTCGCCTCTGTTTCCTCTTGAGCAATAATGTTTTCCTCAGCATCCTCAAGGAGGGACTCCTCTGTTTCTTCTTGAGCGACAACGTTTTCCTCAGCATCCTCAGGAAGGAATGCTTCTGTTTCCTCTTCAGAAATGTCTTCCTGTGCATCCTCAAGAAGGGATGCCTCTGCTTCCTCTTCAGTAATGTTTTCCTCAGCATCCTTAAGGAGTGACTCCTCTGTTTCCTCTTGAGCAATAATATTTTCTTCTGCATCCTCAAGAAGGGACTCCTCTGCTTCCTCTTGAGCCATGAGGTCTTCCTCAGCATCCTCAAGAAGGGACTCCTCTGTTTCCTCTTCTGTATCTTCAGGAAGGGATGCCGCAGTTTCCTCTTGAGTGATGATATCTTCCTCGGCATCCTCAGGTAGGGACGCCTCAGTTTCCTCTTGAGCGTTGATGTCTTCTTCCGCATCTTCAGGAATGAACGCCTCAGTTTCCTCTTGAGCAATGATGGTTTCCTCTGCATCTTCAGGAAGGGATGCTTCTGTTTCGTCTTGAGCCATGATATTTTCGTCGGCATCCACAGGAAGGGACGCCTCAGTTTCCTCTTGAGCCATGATGTCTTCCTCGGCATCCTCAGAAAGGGACTCTTCGGTTTCCTCTTGAGCAATGATGTTTTCCTCGGCAGCCTCAGGGAGGGATGCCTCGGTTTCCTCTTGAGCGGTGATATCCTCCTCAGCATCCTCAGGGAGGGATGCCTTGGTTTCCTCTTGAGCGGTGATATCCTCCTCAGCATCCTCAGGGAGGAACGCCTCGGGTTCCTCTTGAGTGGTGATATCCTCCTCAGCATCCTCAGGGAGGAACGCCTCGGGTTCCTCTTGAGTGGTGATATCTTCCTCGGCATCCTCAGGGTGGGACACCTCGGTTTCCTCTTGAGCGATGATGTCTTCCTCGCCGTCCTCAGGGAGGGATGCTTCGGGTTCCTCTTGAGCAATGATGTCTTCCTCGGCATCCTCAGGGAGGGACGCCTCAGTTTCATCTTGAGCGATAAGGTCTTCCTCGGCATCCTCAGGGAGGGGTGCCTTGGTTTCTTCTTGATCCAGGAGGTCTTCCTCAGCATCCTCAGGGAGGCGTGCTTCGGTTTCCTCTTGAGCCATGAGGTCTTCCTCGGCATCCTCAGGTAGGGGCACCTCGGTTTCCCCTTGAGCCATGAGGTCTTCCTTGGCGTCCTCAGTGAGGGACACCTCGGTTTCCTCTTGAGTGTTGAGGTCTTCCTCTGCATCCTCAGGGAGGGACGCCTCGGTTTCCTCTTGAGCGATGAGGTCTTCCTCGACCTCCTCAGGGAGGGAGTCCTCGGTTTCCTCTTGGGCGATGAGGTCCTTTTCAGCATCCTCAGGAAGGGACACCTCGGTTTCCTCTTGAGTGATGAGGTCTTCCTCGGCATCCTCAGGGAGGGATGCCTCAGTTTCCTCTTGAGCGATGAGGTCTTCCTCGGCATCCTCTGTGAGGGACGCCTCGATGTCCTCTTGAGTGGTGATGCTTTCCTCTGCATCTTCAGACAGGGACGCCTGGGTTTCTTCTTGAGTGATGATGCTTTCCTCTGCATCCTCAGAGAGAGATGCCTCAGTTTCCTCTTGAGCGATTATGCTCTCTTCGGCATCCTCAGGAAAGGACGCCTCGGTTTCCTCTTGAGCAATGATGCTTTCATCAGCATCCTCAGGAAGGGACACGCTGGTTTCCTCTTGAGATATAATGCTCTCATCAACATCCTCAGGAAGGGACGCCTCGGTTTCCTCTTGAGCAATGATGTCTTCCTCAGCATCCTCAGGAAGGGATGCCTCGGTTTCCTCTTGAGCAATGATGTCTTCCTCAGCATCCTCAGGAATGGATGCCTCGGTTTCCTCTTGAGTAGTGATACTTTCATCGGCATCCTCAGAAATGGATGCCTCGGTTTCCTCTTGAGCAATTATGCTTTCCTCAGCATCCTCAGGAAGGGACACCTCGGTTTCCTCTTGAGTGATAATGCTCTCCTCGACATCGTCGGGAAGGGATGCCTCGATTTCCTCTGGAGCGATGATGCTTTCCTCAGCATCCTCAGGAAGGGACGCCTCTGTTTCCTCCTGAGCGACAATGCTTTCCTCAGCATCCTCAGGAAGGGATGCCTGTGTTTCCTCCTGAGCGACAATGCTTTCCTCAGCATCCTCAGGAAGGGATGCCTGTGTTTCCTCCTGAGCGACAATGCTTTCCTCAGCATCCTCAGGAAGGGACGCCTGTGTTTCCTCCTGAGCGACAATGCTTTCCTCGGCATCCTCAGGAAGGGACGCCTTTGTTTCTTCCTGAGCGACAATGCTTTCCTCGGCATCCTCAGGAAGAGACATCTCTGTTTTCTCTTGAGCTATTAACTGTTCCTCAGAATCCTCAGGAAGGGACACCTCGGTTTCTTCCTGAACAATAATCTTTTCCTCAGCATCCTCAGGAAGGGACGCCTCGGTTTCCTCCTGAGCGCTAATCTTTTCCTCGGCTTCCTCAGGAAGGGATGCCTCTGTTTCCTCCTGATCAATAATATTTTCCTCAGCATCTTCAGGAAGGGGTGCTTCAGTTTCCTCCTGATCGATGTTTTCCTTAGCATCCTCATGAAGAGATGACTCTGTTTTCTCTTGAGCGATAATCTTTTCCTCGTCATCCTCAAGAAGAGACGCCTCAGTTTCCTCCTCAGCATCAATGTCTTCCTCGGCATCTTCCCACACATCCTGTTCATTTTCCTCTTCTGGTTGTTTAAAGGTTTCTTCTGCTTTTGCTTCTTGGTCCACAGACACTTGCTCTTCAGTTGTGATGACAAGCCCTTCATCTTGTATTTCACTTGATGTTCCAATACTCCCCTCAATCACTTTTTGATCATCCACTTCACTTAATACATTTTCAACTGTTGCAGGACTAACTATCACACACTCAGTTAATGTCACCTTGTTTTCCTCAATAATTGGTTCTTCAATCTCCGAAATGGCTGAGAGATTGTCTACTTGTTTTAAAGTTTCATGACAAACATCTATGACTTCTTTGCCTTCTGTCACCCCTACCTCGAGAACTGTGTCCACAACTGCCTCAGCTGATTTTACATCTACCAGCACTTCCTGTGCTATTTCAAACACATCATCATTCATTAATTGTGTTGCAGTTTTCTCAATCAAACCAGGTATTGTTGCTGAGACCAGTTCAGCATTTTCTGGCTCGACATTGACTTCAAGCAGAACTTCAATTGCTTCCTCTTTGGGTTCATCTATATCTGTTTCTACTGTTATCTCTGTGGCTGTTTTTAATTCTTCTGCATCAATTTCGACAGCTGGTAATTCTTTGTTTTCTTCTTCAACAATGGCTTCGACTGTTACCACTGTTTCTGGAACATCCTCTGTTGTTACTTTTGTTTCAAGTGGTTCAACATCAACATCATCTGATGAATCTATTGGTTGTACAGCTTCTAATTCTGCACGTAGTTTATCTGTTATTGATTCCACTGCTGTAATGTCCTCTGATATTACTTCCTTTTCAAGTCTTTGAACACTAACTTCCTCTAAAATTAATGTGTCTGCTGTTAGTGCATGCAACTCCTCCAACACAATAGATGAGTCCTCTGCAACTTTATCAGTGATGCTCTGTCCATTTTCCTCTTTTGTTTCTAACTGTAATTCCTGCTCAACAACTTCATCCTTAATTTCTTCTGCTTTTGGAGGAGCTGAACTTGTTGGGAGCTCTATTTCAGTTTGATGTGCCGCAACTATGGAATCAGCTGTGATAATTTCTTTACTTTCAGGCAATAGCTCTGCAGTGAGGAATTCTGGCTGTGAAACATTGACCATATGAACTTGATCTTCAGTAATGTTAGCTGTGTTGATCTTATCACTAGGAATCTCAGATGCAATTTCTATGGAAACAGCTTCATTGAGAGCCATGCCCTCTGATGGGGTTCTTGCTGCAAGGTCAATAACTGTATCCAATTCTTCCACATGTTCTGTACTTAAGGCATTTGATTCCGGTTTGTGTATTTCCAGAATGTGTGGTTTCTCTGTTATGACTGTTTCAAGTATTTGAGGTGAGACTGAACTAACTGTTCTTTCTGAGCTCAACTCAGTTGAACACACAGGATGTGCCTCTGACGTTGTGGTGATGGTTTCCACAACCTGTCCCAGAATTGCCTCTGTTTCCTTGACATCATATTCTGCTGGTACTGGTATTGTATTGTCAGATGTTTTCAAAGACTCTGGTAGCTGAGAAACTGTAGATATCGACTCAGTTTCCACTGCCAAAATAATGTCTATGGGCTCTGGTGCAGAAATGACCTCAAGTATAGTGTCATCTATAGATGCCGCTGCGGTGACTGAAGCTGGTGTGCTAATGATCTCCGTTATAACACCCTCCTCTGGGATAGCACTGATTTCACTGATTGCTTCTATAAGGATAACATCTTCTTCTTTAGTAATATCTTCCTTGTCATGGACTTTTGTTTCTTCAATCTGCAGATTAGCAGAGGGTAAGACAGGTTCAGCCATCTGATTAAGGAGGTTTTGCTGGAGTTCATTGTCTGTTTCTTTAACTACATCACTTTCTACACCTGCTTGTGTTATGACATCTGTCGCAACTTTATCTAACTCTGATAATGGAACCACAGGTGTCTCAGAATCGTCATCTTTACCGGTCTCATCTGAAGACTTTCTCTTTTTTCGATCTGGGACAATCTGCTCTTTTGAAATGGAGGATTCATCTTGAGTAACTTCACTTTCAGCTTGAATATTATCTTTACTTTCTTCCTCATCCTTGGCTTTCCTTTTGGGGGTGACAGCTTCCAATGCATCAGACAAATCTTTACTTTTTTCACTCTCTTCTGTGGTACGATCTGATATTTGTTCTCCTTCACTTGGCTTTGGTTCATCTACTGATGCTGGGGTTTGTTTTTCTTCAGGAATCAAGATTGTCTTCCTAGACTTTTTTGGAGTCATAAATCTTTTGAAGGAAGCCCATGCACTCTCTTCTACTACCTCTGCAGAGGGCTGTGCCGGACTTTCCTCTTTCTGCTGCTCTGCTGGCTCGGTAGATGGCAGGAGCTGATCTGAAACATGTTCTTCAGCATCTGGCTTTGCATTAATTGATATCATGCTTTCTTTCTCTACATTTTCTGGCTCATTGACAATAACCGAAGATGAATCTGTGCAAGGTAATTTCCCTTCTAGCTTTTCTCCAACTTCTGGAGCATCGGTCTTCTCAACTTCAGCTGCAACATCTGGAGTAATGTCTTCGTTATCCTGTGTTGCCTCTACATCCGTCTTTTTACTCATGTCCACCAGTTCTTTCTCATTTTCTGCAAGCTTCTTCTTTTTCCGAGCGAAGATTCCAGTTGTAAAAAACTTTTTAATTGGAGACATTGGCACCTCTTTTTCAGGTGTAGATGATGTTTCAGGCTGTGTCTCTTCTTCAGGTTTAGCTTCCTCATTTGCCTTTTCTTCTTCGCCTTCAGGTGAAGTTGTAGCTGTATCTGTAATATCAGATGCAGCTTCTTCTTTGGCCTCTGTTGTTTTTTCCTCTGCATTTTCAGGAACATCATAGGATGGAAAGTCAGTCAGGGTTGGACATGTGGAATCATTCTCTTTAGTCTCCTGTGCTATGGTCACATCAGTATTCTGTTCAACATTCTCAGTTTCAGTAGCGGTTTCAGTAACAGCTTCAGTAGTCGTTTCAGAAGTAGTTTCAGTAGCTGTTTCTTCAACATTACCCGTTGGTTCCTCCATGATGGTCTCAACAAGGACATCTGTTGTTATTTCAGTAGTTTTCTCTACTTTCTCACCTTTCTTTAATTTCATACCAAAGTTACTGAAGAATTTCCTAAAACCTTCATTGATGTCATTCTGCTTTGCCTCCAACTCCTGCACTTTCTGGATTACTTCTTCTTGAATAGCATTAGCATCAGCATCAGCATCAGCATTAGCTTCATTAGGTGCTTCCTTCTCAATAATGTTGACATTTTCTACTGGTGTTTCTGCCTCTAATGGTGTCTCTTTTGTTTCTGAAACAGCTTCTTCTGGAGATAGGGTAGCTAAGCCAGAAAAGAAAAAACATAAAATCACTTCAGAGAATTAAAAAACAAACAAACAAAATGGCAGATGAAATTCTATCATATGTAATCCTTTCAGTTGTGTGAAACTATGCTGACAATGTGAACTAATACACAGATTATGAGTACCCACCCTCTGCAGCGTTCTCATCCTCACAGTAACCATTAACTTCTGCTATAGAGCCATCTGCCTTCCCATTGATCTCGGAGATCTGCTCATTGTTTATGAGAGGCTGAAACAAAGCACAAAAGATAGAATGTACAATGTGCCCTTGCTTTTGTTGTATGAAAGTTTAAATCATAGACAATCAAACCACTTCCACTGTCCAGCAGTAATTTTTAAACATTTTTTATGTTTATTCATAACTACACATGCACTGGTTTAAAAGAAAAATATAACAAGTACCATTAACAAATCCATCACAATTTGAACTTCGATGAAAGTAGAAATAATTTTATTATTTTGATTATCTAAGGGCTCAAAATCCTACACTGTAAACAAACAACACAGTCAAGTCACTGTTAGTCAAGTGTAGAAATAGGGTTACATTTAAATTACTCTAATTGTCCAAATCTCAAATCCTCGAGCCAGATTATTCAGAAAAGTCTGAGCAGGGGATGGGGACAAGAAACCACATCAATAGAATAATGTGGAGTAACACTAAATTAACAGCAGTAAATAAACTATAGCTGCCACTGTGATGTGCACCTGATAATATCCATCAAAACATTGTTAAACATTAATAATAAAGATAAATTTCCATGTTTTTCCAAACATATTTTCTCATTTGTTGTGTTCATTGTTTTTAGTCATCTGGAGACAAAAAAGTCCCAGTACAACAGATCATACCTAAAGTATTACACTGTTGAAATATAGAAAATAATTCCAAACCTCTGAGAACTTGGGGTAGCTTTGCAACAAGAGTGACAAGAGATAGTTTGGCCTTATTATTTGAAAAAGGCAAGACTGTGTTTTCTAGTTATGATGTGGCTTATCATCCTATGAAAGTTTAAATCCAATGAAAGTTCCTATGAAGAAAGGAAGACGCTACAACTCAAGTTTACTTTTCTTTCGCCTTCAGGGAGTGTTTGCAATGTACCTTAAGATAAATGTTAGGTGAAGCTGAAACAGCTGAAAGTATCGATCGAAGTGAATCGATTGTCTCTCTTGTATAAGACTTTAAATTAATTTTTAATATGAAGTGTCATTATAATCATTAATCAATCTAATATTGCAGAAGAAGGCAACATGGCTGAGCAGTGGGTAGCACTGTTGCCTCACAGCAAGAAGATTGCAGGTTCAATGCCTTGAGCTGGGACCTTTCTATGTGGAGTTTGCATCTTTTCTATACATGTGGGTTCTCGACTTTCTCCCACAGTCCAAAAATATGCTCAGGTTAATTGGTGACTCTAAATTGCCCAAAAGGTTTGAGGTTGTTAGTGAATGGTGTGCGTGCCCTACGATAGGCTGACGACCTGCCTTGGGTGCATGCCTGCTTCTCACCTAAAGTATCCTGGGATTGGCTCCAGCGGACCCCTATGACCCTAATGTGAAATTAGGTGGTATAGAAAATTAATGAATAATATTGCAGCCATGTGAATGATGAAGCCATATCTACTCTCATCATCTGCTTATCTTTTAAAGCACCTTGTGTGTTGTGTAAAGAGCCGTGCACCTACACATGTGGTTAATGAAGTAGAGGTAGGCTAACTCAGTGCTTCATCTGGTGCATGTAAGAGCAGTATAATGTTTATCGAATAAGTGTTGAGGTTGTGCAGTTAAAGTCAAGTTTCTGGATATTCATCCCATGATGTGCTGCACACACAAATATTGTTCCAATAAGTTATTTTCAGAAAAGTTAGTATTAAACTGTCATAAGGGCATGGAGATGTAGGCTAGTAGATACGGCCTGTATCTATCGACTATCAACTTGAAAAGCATCATGGTGGTCTAAGATAATAAGGCTAATACTGACAAGATGAGTGAAGTGCATTGCTAAGGGTGAACTTAAGAATGCTTTAGACCACTCTTAGGATCTTAAATAAAGTAAACATTAAGCTAATGAAGGATCTGAGAAACACCTTGATATCTTAAAGAAGGCCTTAACCTAGATTTTTCAATGATGGTAGCACATAGGTATACCTTAACTGATCTGGGAAACAGAGCCAAGATCGGTTCAACATTATCCAACAAAAATGTTTACATTGAAAAGTCGAAAGGACATCTAAACATAAACATCATCAAGGGGTTGAAATATATAGCAGAAATGCAAATTGAACAGCCAGCAGGTTGCAATCTCTATGCCACACCTTAAAGAGCTGGGGTTGGGTAGAAAAACAGAAGTCAAGAAGAAGAAGGGGACGACTACAAGAGCGGTTACTGTTAACTTCTACTCCTGTTGTGACATCACAACAGGAGCCATTTCTAAATGGATTGTGATCAGCCAGGCTTCAACAACACCACAGCCAGCAGCAGAATGAGCGGGTGGACTTTTTTCATGGTTTGTGCATTAGCAGGAACAACAGAACAACAATATATTTACACACAGGTACTGAAAGCTTTTTTTTTCATAATAGGGCTCCTTTAACTGGTACATTAAGGCTAGTGGGTAGTTTATCGATCTGGTCAACCATGGTTTGTTAAAATATCACATTGATGAGAAGTTGTACAGTCTTACTTAAGTACTTGTGCATGCACATTACAGCAGTAAGTGGACTTTCTAATTTTATATTGTAATTTTTTCCAGGACATCGTAATGGGAGCAGACCTCCTGGAAGCTTCTTGCTGGCAGCACACAGCCCACATAGTTCTACATTTATGACATGAAACACTTAATGTGTTGAAATTCCATCTTTGTGTAGACTACATTTTGCTCCATCATCTTCCAACTCCAATGTAATCTCAATTCTAATGCAAACATAACTTTGAGGTTACATATAAAAGTACATTATATAATACTGTTTGTGTATGAATGTATACTCAATGGCTTTTATTTTGGTTTTTTTGGTTTTATTTATTTCTGGTTATATGGTTAATTTGTAACCTGCATGTTAAATTACCTGTTTTACGCAATAGATTTTGCCGTAGTGCACCTTCAGGCCAGGCCCAGGTTTGCTGGGTAATCAGATCTTGATGAAAAAAACTGGAAATAAGGATATTACTAATTATTTTATTAAATTTATTTTATATTTATTTTATTATTTATTTATCTTTTATCCTCTTTTTTTGAGTGAATGGTGTGTGTGCCCCATGACAGGCTGGCAAACATCTTGGGTGTATCCCTGCCTTCCGCCCTATGTTTGCTGGGATTGGCTCCAGCAGACCCCTGTGATCCTAATGAGGAATGAGCACATGCAGAAAATGACTGACGTAGCAGAGTCATTTTTGATCCTTATTCCATCTTTAAAACTATCAAATCAACTGTGTCTAAAAGCTTGAAGGTACCGCTTAATAAACATGATTTTCGACAAACAATAACTCTCTTCCTTCTCATAGGACAGTGCTAATTGATTTCCTTTTCAGTATTACTCAGGGATCATGTTGGACACAGATAGTCGCTGTTGCCTTCTGCTGAATACAGGAAAGTTGGAAAGTCCATCTCTCCTCTGACCTTCTCTTAGGTTCCTCTAGGAATGAAAACTCAATATTCCTCCACAGTCTCCATTCTCTTCTAAAGCAAACCACTGTAACATGCACAATGAAATGAAATGAGCGACAGCAGCTCTCATCAGACTAAAACTAAAGTCGTCAATCAAGAAGTTTCTAAGCTTTAACACTTTTGGATGAATTTGAGGTAATACACTTGCACTCAGCAGAACGTTGACTTTTCTTTTCTCAAAAGAAAGTGAAATATTTCTTTCATTTAAAAGAGACAAGGGCTTTTCTTGTCATCTCATGTTTGGTGGATGTGTTGGTGAAGCAACAAATTGCAATGTCCCAGCAAACAAACAGAATCCAGTCTCAACAGATTGAGGTTTGTGTTGAAGTTGTTTTACTGAATATATTGTTACAGCAACTACTATAAATCCTTACTGCATAGACGAGGATGATTATAAGAAGTTTATTTGTAAGTGTGAAGGGGATCTGCGAACAATCTGAGTCTGTGGGGAAGTAAGATGATACCTTATCTTCGATATGCACCTCAGTCTGATCATCCTCCACCTTTCCGCCCTCCTGCTCAGCCTCTGCATCCTTCTTTCCCGCCCGTTGCGCAGACTGAGCGTCTCCCATTCTCGGAACTGCAGCGGGTCACTGGCCGGTATGAGCCGCGCAAGTGATGGAAATATCCCAAAATGTGCACGAAAACGAAACGCAACCCGGTTCCGGGACGGTCGGATCTCAAATGGTGCAGACTGAAATCTTGGAAGACTTTTTTAGCCAAACGCCTCCCTGCAGGATCACATGAAGCTGATGAGCAGAGCCCGGTCCGGCACGCCTCTCGCCTCTCGCTGCATCAAAAAAAAAGAGAGAGAGAAAAAAAGAAAAAACCTGCAGAGAAAAGGCACTGTCCTCAGATGACTGAACAACAAGCATGAAGCCTCCACCGTTGTATGTTCTCAAGGGACAACTTTATGTTTGCAGTTACACAAAAACTTATTGGAATCTTTATTCTAACACAAGATGCAGATTAAACAAAAACTTTAGATAATGATCCAAGATGAGATAAAACTATAGAGAAAACTCAGATTCTAAATCCATAATAGTTCAAGATTTACCAAATTAATTTAATTATTTTCAACCATTTGTTTTGGAAGGTGAATTTTCAGAATCACTAAATTGTAACCCAGAGCTTTCACTTAAGGTGATTTCAAAAACTGCAATGAAAGAACCCATCATTAAACAATCAACATTTCATTCTATCGGTGTTTCCTTTGCACAAACACACATTAATCACCCCCCTCTAAACATATTCTGGTAATTGTGTAGCTTGAACTTGAACTTTGTAGGAGGGAAGTTGGAGCTCTGAGCATTCTGACAAATAAGCACTAATTTCATTTCGATGTCTGTCATTTCAGCTCATGACAGTGAAAGTGGTTGCTGCTGATGATGATGCCGGATCTCGGTCCGTCTCATGGGAATAAGTCACCACCTCTTGGATTAATGTGTTTATGTAACCGCTGCCAGAACATCAGCAGTTCTCATGGTGAACAAGGTGCACAGCTGTCTAGTGGCAGGGCCGTGCTGCAGCCCTGATGTCCCTCAGCTTTAGCATAACATGACAGAGGAACAACGCTCCTGGTTGTTTTTGAAGCAACACACACGAATGTGAGCCAATTCACTAATGGTACAAAATACAGTGAAGCAATGTGTGGTTCAAATTCAATTCATCTACACAAGTTTTCAGGGGAAACAGCTATAAGTGCTAATTATAGTGCAGAAGGCCAAACATAAAGCTTTTTTTTCCTTTTAAATGTTTTGATGCCGCTAGTTTTGGAAATTAATAATTTTACTAATACAAAATAAATAATTTACATAACTCACTAAACCATCCCATGACCACTTATTTCTAGAAAAGATCTGCAGGCAATTATACACTTAAAATTGCAGACTTGACCCCTAATTAATGACGATATGTTATTACAAAGCTATAAACCATGAACTTTTATCCATGCAGAATTTCTAATTGCATTATCAAAAGAAAAGGATAAACAACTGCCAGTGGATTTTTTAGTGTGGAAACCAAACTTTTATATTATGAAAGCCATTATTCACAGCCCTTTATTAGGTGTATTACAAAATATTATGGCAATAATAAAAAAACAGACATAAAGAATCAGGAGGAAATTCTTTAATATTAAAAAAAACTTGATTTGCCAGTAAGATTGGTAAAAGGTAAAGTTCTAGTTATATGTGCATCACTGTGAAAATAAATGTATAATATCTCATTTCAGAACAACGTTTTTGACAACAAAGTTTTGACAAAAAGCTGCAACAATTATATGTTCACAGATAACATATTTAATGTTCAAATGTGTAGTTCAGCAGGTCATAGTTAAATGACTCAGTGCATCAACCATGTAACCATTGTCATCTATAGTATTTAGGGTATATTTGCAGATTAAACAATGATCCTCTTTTAGCTTAACTGTCATAAAGTTTAACTGAAAAAGCATGAAAGCTTACAAAAATATTTAAGTTCTAAAATAAATATAATTATAAAATTATAATATAAAATTAGGAGGTCTTTTTTTTTTTAAACTTAAGCAAGAAGTTTTCTTGAAAATGGAAATCAACTGACTGGTCAAATGTAACTCTGGAGCAAAACAGACTTAATGTAATTTGTAGATTTAACTGGGACATGTGGACAGAATATCATGAGCAGTGCAAGCAAACACATCAGTCTGACTCTCCTTCTCTCGGTTTGTCTACACTCCCAAAGACTTTCCCAACAAGTCGACCAGGCTGCTGGAAAAGCTTGACCGCTCATTAACATTGAGCTAAATTCAGACTCTTGATTATGGAGGGATAAACTATTTTTATCTCTGTTTTATTAATCTATTCCTGTAATTTACTCAAGTTTACTGGTCATATTTTGAGCAACAAATGGAAATGTACAGCACATTATAGGCACTCCTTTATTGTATCATAAAAAATATATTGAATTGAGACAGTTCTATGTGTCAAATCAAATTAAGATATATTAGATTAGAGAACCTTTTATACAGTAGACATATCATTGCACAGAATAAGTGACAGTAAATTTAAAATACAACATATTACAACTGAAGACAATATCATTAAACCATACAAGAGTGGATGATAAATATATACCTGAGAGTAAAAACTGTTTCAACAGCTTATCAGCAGTATGTAGCATAAATAGCATCAATTCAATTTAAACAGGTTGCAGCTCTCGGATAGAAGCTGTTTTTTAGTTATGTTGTTCTGCGTTTGATTGTATCTTGGGGCAACCACACAGTGTCCAGGGTGGGTTGTGGTGGCATTGTTGATTGTTGACCAGTGTAAAAGTTTACCAGCAGCTGCTATGGGATGTGAGAGTGTTTAAACCTCCTAAAGAACCATGGTCTCTGTTGGGCCTTCTTCACCTGGTGAGAGATGATGGGTGAGTTCTCCACCCTCCTCTACCTCCTCTCCGCAGAGGGCAGCATGCTCAGTTCACCTTCATCTTCTGGAGTCTATTATCAGCGCCCTAGTTTTTGTGGTGCTGAGGTCCAGTTTGTTATGGGAACACCACTCAGTCAGGTGTCAAACCTCCTGCTTGTAGTGCAGTGGTGGATGAAGTACTCATCCTTTACTTAGTAGTAAGATTAAGATTAGATTATTAATACTGTGGTACTTAAAGTGTCAAATATCAAACTACTCATGCAGACAGTGTTATATTATTATAATTATCTTGTACTACTTTAATCACTAAATGCATGTAAGAGTATTTTAATTATTAGTTTATAAGTTTATCATTAGTTTATCTGTCAGGTAAATGTGATGGAGTTATATGTAGTTATAGTATATTTAGTCAATCAGTCATTTTTTATACCTGCTTATTCCTCATTAGGGTCGCAGGGGTCTGCTGGAGCCTATCTCAGCGCGTTACGGTGAGAGGCAGGGATACACCCCAGATGGTCGCCAGCCAATCGTGGGGCACACACACCATTCACTCACACACTCACACCTACAGGCAATTTAGAGTCTCCAATTAACCTCAGAATGTTTTTGGACTGTGGGAGGAAGCCGGAGTACCCGGTGAAAACCCACACAGACACGGGGAGAACATGCAAACTCCACACAGAAAGGTCCCAGACCCAGGACCAAGGAGGTCTTGAACCTGCGACCTTCTTGCTGTGAGGCAACAGCACTAACTCCTGCTCCACCCTGTCGCCCGTATATTTAGTTATAAGTATATTTCCCTCTGAAATGTAGTGTAAAATTGCATCTAATAGTAAAACTCAGGTACAGTACAAGCATTTAAGAATGTACTAAGTACAGTAAATGTGCTGAGTACACACACTTGAAGTATCAAAAATAAAACTAGCTTTGCAGACCGTGTTATATTATTATAGTACATTATAGTACTATAATCACTAAATACATGTGAGATTAGTTTATCACTTTTAGGTACTTTGAGTAGATTAATGGTAATAGTAGTGCAGTAAGTGTACTAGTTTTATGTAAAAATGAAAAATCTGCATCTGAAAATAACTAAAGCTGTCAGTTATATGTGGTGGAGTAGAAAATACAACATTTAACTTTAACTACTTATGCAGACCGTGTTATATTATTATAGCATATTATACTAATATAATCACTAAATGCATGTAAGATTATTTTAATTATTACTGTAGTTTATCAATTTAACCTGCTTTGAATAGAGTAATAGTAATAGTGCTGCATCATTACATGTTGCTTCATCCAAATAATATATATAATATATAAATTAAAAAGTATATTAGTTTTATGTAAAATTGAAAAATCTGCATCTGATAAATAAAGCTGTCATTTAAATGTGGTGGAGTAGGAAATACAATATTTCCCTCTGAAATGTTGTAGAGTGAAGGTATAAAATTGCATCAAATAGAAACACTCGAGTACAGTAAAAGCAATTAAACATGTGCCAAGTACAGTAAATGTGCTTGGTTACTTTCCACCACTGGGTGTTCTCTGGAGGAGTGAAAAGGAGAACAGCCATTTGTACAGAGGGAGTTGAGGAGGGGGCTGAGGACACACCCCTGCGGTGCTCCTGTGTTCCAAGTTGAGGAGGCGTGACCTCAAATCTTGACATTTGGAGAGATTCTTCGATAGATACATGGCAATTCAAGGGAACAGGGCTGCTAGCGGCTCTGTGAGGCTGTACTTTGGCACAGCAATGCTTTGAGGTAAATGGAAACATACTTAAATACTCACAATAACAAAAGGCATAAAGTTTACCATTTCCACCATCTTTTTTCTGTGTTAGTTTTTTTTCTTATTTTCTAAGCACCAACAAAGTCATAGTTTTGCAGGTCTTTGGTCATTAATTTAAGTATTCAACAAGCTAAAATTTAAGGGATCAGCAAAGTTATTACAGTTCATCCTGAGGAGGATCATAACTGTTTGTAGCAAGGTTCCTGGCAATCCACCCAAAAGTTGTCAAGAGATTTCACTTAAATCCATAAATGTCAACCTCATGGTGGCGGTAGAGGAAACGTCAGGTGATCGACAAAATCTGAGGGCTTCATTCTTTAGGGGCTGTTAATGTTTCTATAAGTTTTGATGACAATCCTTCCACTGGTTGTTGAGCTGGTGCTGCCTGGACCAGCATTCCTGTCCCTGGATGAATCATTTCAGCAACACAAGCCTGGAGAGAAACGTCTCTGGGACGTTACTTGGAGTAAACACTTATTTTTTTTTAATCCAAAAGCTTCTCTCTTATTTAGTGTTTTCATGATGATGGTGCAGAGCTCTGTCCAACACTTTGCTCCACAATCTCCCTTAAGTGTACAACTGGATTAGGATCCGGTGACTGTGAAGGCCATAGCATGTGATTCACATCATTTTCATTCTCATCAAACCATTCAGTGACCGCTCTGTTCTGTATGGAAGCATCTGAATTTGATGTTTCTCCAATCATTGATTCCCTTTATTTCCTTTAATTTGCCACGCGCCTGTATATCCTCGTGTGTCCAATGTTCACTTTGTCAAATATAATTTGGCTTAATAGAAGAGGATTTCGAATCGATGGCAGATACAGTTAAACATATGTGATCCTTGCTGTAATTTCCTGTGTTTTCCTGTTGTCGATATTACTGCCAGGTTGCAAAAAAGCAACGCTCATTGGGGAAATCCCATTCCGGTGTGACTGTGCCATCCTGTCCGCAACCATCCCTCTGCTTTTCTCATGTAGTCCGCACCTTTTATATTTAATATGCAGGGGTGAGATAATCTGTGTGTAGTATTTTAAATGATTTTCACAAAATTGTGCATTTATAAGGATTCCCAGACATTCTTAGATCAGTGAACGGTGATGGAATATAACTAGTACTAAGTACATTTAGTTAAGTGCAGTTTTGAGGAACTTACACTTGAATATTTTTCAATTTATGCTACTTTATACTTCAAAGGGAAATATTGTAGTTTAAAAAAATATCACAATGTTAAGCTTATAAAATGCTCTGCTCTGTTAAATATAAAACCAGTGGTGATCAAACTTTTTGGCTTGTGACCACTTACAAAAAATCAATGCATATTTGTGTTGTATAAAGGGAAAAAAACAACCAAAAACCAAAACAAACAGATTTTCCTTACATTGCATAATTATTTGTCTTCATTGCATTAGATCGGGTGCAATTTTCAGTAATTGTCTTAGGTTTTAAAGAAATAAGACAATATAGACAAGACAAAATAATGGGGTTTGAAGTTGTTTTCTATGAATTTACACCCAGCTCTACTCAAATAACTCCTGCAACAAAGCCACGTCTAACTAAAGCAACAATCCAGCAGAAACTCTTCTACATGCTACTCCTTATTTGGCCCAGTACTCTATCTGTTTACTTCAAACAAGAGTGATGTGTCACCATAGTTGAACAAAAGTGAGACGTTGGGAAATGGCCGAGCAGACCCATGACAGGCATTCATGTTAATCTGATCAGATGTTCACAGACACTGGTGCTGTTATGTGAACCTCAGTATGAAGCTAATCAGTTGAGTTAATTAGAGTCACTACTTTGGGTAACTGGAAACAGCTGATGTTTTCTCCATCGATTACAGCAACATACAGCGCATTCAGAAAGTATTCATTTCATCACTTCTCTCAAATTAATGCAGCCTTATGATGAAATAGTTTAAATTCCTTTCCCATCATCAATCCACACATTACCCAGTAATGAGCAGCGAGACGAGATTATTAGAAATGTTGAACTGAAATATCACATTGTAGTATTCAGACACTTTATTCAGTACTTTTAAAAAAAAAACAACAACAATGTTTTGCAGTTTTTTTTGTTTTTGTTTTTGTTTTTTTTACAAGCTTTTAAAATGTAAAAGACAGTAAAATCTCATGCATGTAAAGAAATCAGTGAACAGAGCAGTGAGCAGAATAAACAAGTGCTATGGTTTGACTTAGTGCCAATATGAAATTAAGCTGTGAAAGAAGAAAACAAAAAGAATTATCCGAAAGGTTTCCAGAGTTTCATAAATTGTTTCCTTCTTTCCTCTAAAAATATTCCTAAATGTTCTCTATTCTCTAAAGTTGGGCATGTTGATTGACTCAGAGGACATTTGCATATTTTTCTGCTAGTATGAGTTTGTATTGGCCATTTGTTTTGCAATAATGTCTATTTTCTGTTGTGCCTTTAAGTATGCAATTACACTGTCTAATGTGTAGCTTCTCAAATACCTGCTATCTATGCCTCTGCTCTGTCTTTAGAAGATTCTTAGAATAAGGATGCTAGACCATTTTAATATATGTTTTAAACATTTTAAATATGTAAATGTTAGGTGTTTAAGATTTGTCAAAGTTGGTTCAGACATTAACTTTTTTTGTTGATAATATGTAATGCAACAATTTTAGGGAGAAAAAGGTGTCACCTCATGTCGCAGCATGAAAATGAAAAGCCCTGTGTTGCAAGGATCTGTGCACAACTCCTGGAAGCTGAAAACATACCAACTGTTGGGACTAAACTCTGGTTCAGTGTGAACTACAGCATGTTTCATTTCCTAGACCTGTGAAATCTATAGTTCAGTGTCTTCAAAATGTATTTTTTTAGGACTGCAGATTTTAAAGTGGCTTTTATTTGTATTTATTATATGAATCAGCACCTTGATATGTCACATCTGTCAGGTGAATGGGAGGATTATCTTGGAATAAGAAGAGCTCCTGAAGATGGATTTCAACAAATTTCTGGACACAGTTTTACAGAAATAAGCTTTTTGTGTGCATAACAAAAATCTAAAAAAAAAAAAAAAAAGAGAAAAAATATTTTTTTTCTTTTTTCCTATTTTTGTTCTATTTTTCTGCATATTTCTCTATTTTTGTATATATTTATTTTTTTATTATTATATTGACATATGTGTTTTGTTAATGATTTCCTTTGATTTTGAAAGAAATGATGTGTTTATATTTTTTAGAAACATAATTAATGACTCTAAGCAACATAGATAAACATGTTAAAAAAATAATTATCTGTCAAACAATATTGTCAGTAATATTGAGTTCCAAGACAGACTGAGAGGGGGAATTAGAGGATCGTCTGACCTATTTTTGTGCAACAGTTATGAAGTAATAAGATTTTCTTCAATTTAATTAAGATTTTCTTAACCCAGACTAAGCATGTACAGCCGCACTAGCAGCACTGTGAGGTGATATTTTAGAGCTAAATACTAACATCAGCATGTTGTAATGTCACAGTGACAGTGCAAACATACAGAAGTTAAGCAGGCTCATTGTTTTAAGTGCTCACCACTGTCACTTTTAGACTGTCAAATTTCACTAATGAGCACCTACAAACCTACAGTAGAAAATTAAAGGAAATGTCATTAGTTTTGCTGGTTATAAATCAAAGTTTTGGGCAGATTGTAATTTGGACTTGATGATGGCCTCAGACTAAATTCCTAGAGATTTATTGCCAGAATGGATATAAAAAAAACCTCACACATGATGCTATACTATGCGATTTCTTTCAAACATGGTCACAAGCCCCGAATTAAGAAAAAATTTGCTCATTTGTGAACTATGTCCTGGTATTTCTGTACCTCCATCTGGTACTTTTGAGCCAAGTTTTGGGCCAAGTTAGATTTCACCTGATCACATGCTCAGTTCCTGACTGGTGAACAGTATACATCTAAAGCTCAGGCAATGCAGTTTATTAATAAAACAAATTGGAACCAACTGACTGAAGAGATAACTAGATTTAAACAAGAACTTCTAATTTGTAATGTTTTTCAGGCTGAGTTTGGTGCTGGAAATCAATCAAATATATGCAATGCTTTGATGAAAGTTTATATTTATGGAGTTATGGGGTATTAAAAATCACTTCTAGGGTTTTTTCCTGGTCTAAAACAATAAGTTCTCTTTTAACTGGTGTACATATTAACATTATAATAATATTTAATATTAACAATTGTGGATATAATTGTGTTTTTTAGATTAAACAAGAAAAATCTACATTGTTGTTGACTTGGTTTGTCATTAAACCTAACATCAGTAAATACTGATATAAATGCAGCCATAACTATTACAAGAGGTAGACCTGCATTTCCCCCTCAAATATAAATTAGTTAAAGTAAAGCATGGAATAAAGCTGTTATATTGATCATCAGCCTTGGAAAGCATCATTGGACTGAGGAATGCACTGTTGTAACACTGACATCTGCTGGACTAATTACATATTCCAGTGTTCACTGACTTCAGTTAAAGGTCCCACATTGTTCACTTTTCCTGGGTTTGAGTATTTAAAGTTAGGATGACATCCCTGACAATATATATTTGTGGTTTTATGAACTATAAACCATCTCAATATAGTTTTCCATCTCCTCTCTCATCTCCTCTCTTATTTTGTGTCTCTCTCACTAATATTAAAGAGCCTCTCCTCTGATTGGCTGATTTGAATGGAGGGAGGTGTCTAAAGTTGTGACATCAACATTTTTACAGATGTTTCAGACACAGTTTCTGGGCTGCATGAGAGTTTTGAAACATGAGACAGCATGTATACACCTGATCTTTCTTATCATCAAAAATCTATTAAAATCTTACTTTCTACAAATAGAACTTTTCAAATGCAGATAATAATTTAAGACAAAAAAGTAATGCATTATCCTCCTTTTTAGTGATTTAACATTTTATTCCCATCTAGTAGGTCAGTGCTTTCATTATTACCCCTTTTTATATCATAAACTGGCTAACAACTACATGTATTTACGGAAGCTCAGAGCTGCCAACCCCTAAAATATATTTGGCTCAGTATCACGTTATAACGTGATACTTATCACGTTATAACGTGAAATTATCACGTTATAACGTGAAGTGAAATTATCACGTTATAACGTGATGTGAAATTATCACGTTATTTTATGATACACAAATATCACGTTATTTCGAGATATGCAACTATCACGTTGTTTCATGATATGTGGCAGCTCTGAGGTAAACTCATCCGGAACCCTCAATGCTGCAAATAGAAGAACCTTAATTAAAATGTAAACCGTCCTCTTAACTAGATGGATAACATTGATCTCTATGCGCAGCAGCAGTGAGGCGAGTGAACAAACATCCCTCTCAGTCACGAAGAGAACAACCCGCACATGCGCAGAACCTCCAGTCTTCTTCATCAATCATCTTTGCCGGCCATAATGGTCATATAGCGCCACCTACTGGAGAAACACTTATTTGCCCCCTAATTGCTTCTGCTTTACAACACCTCTTCTTCTTCGCTCACATAAAAAACTACAGGTGCACCGCCAATAATAGTCCCCGGTAATTCACTTCCGTTGTGGAGTTTTCTTTTATTTGTTATGAAGCAGAGGTAATTAGGGGGCATTGATTGTTTATCCAGTGGGTGCCGCTGTGTGATCATTGTGGCAAGAAGGTTTACTGAAGAAGAGTGAAGTTTCCGCGCATGCGCGCGTTGTCGTTCTCCCCGGGACTGGAAGGAATGTATCGATGTTGTCTATCGATAAAAAGTGAAACTCAACATCTGCGTTTGGGACCTTTGTTTTGACAAGTTACCACAGTCAGCATGCTACTCTCCGAAGGATTTTCAGCCATGATTCTCAAATAAACGCCAGAGATTGAACCATGACGTGAAGTGAAAGGGAAGCGCGCTGGTTTACGGCAGTTTACCTCAGAGCTGTTACATATCATGAAACAACGTGATATTTGTGTATCATGAAATAACGTGATAATTTCACATCACGTTATAACGTGATAATTTCATATCACGTTATAACGTGATAATTTCACGTTATAACGATACTGAGCCAAATATATTTTAGGGGTTGGCAGCTCTGAGCTTCCGTACGTATGTATTGTATTCCAGGTTAAAAAAAAATCTAAGCCAATAAACTAGAAAGACTTGCATTGTGGTTAATTGGGGGAAACGGCCTCAGATGTGGTGTTCGTCAGAATCATATGTCAGTTACCCACTGGGGGAAGTGTATCTACAGCAAAGCGAAACACTAACTTTGCAAAAAAAAAAAAAAAATCCCCTTTGAGAAATGAAGCAAGAGTGACTCAAACTCATGGAGGCTGATGGAAAATACTGGTAATCACAAACACTTCTGGCTGTGCAAATGACTACCAAGCAGCTTCCTACGCTTCAACTGAACGGTCCATTTTCCTTGTTCAAATATACTTCAGCTTCTTTTTCCGGCAGCATGAATGATTATCACTTGACAGCTGGTGGTTTTGCTGCATGCGATGTGGGAATCAATCATTCATACAGGGAAGCAGAAGTTGTAAATATATTTTGTTAATGTGACAAAATAGACTGAATTCACTTTCAACTCTTCACCATGTTCATCTGTTATCACATACAAACACTGCCCCGCCCCTTTGAAAGATAACATATCCGAAATACTTCCTCTTTTTTTTTCCACATGCTTTCAATGCACAGATGACCTCTGTCCGTGATATTATCTCGCATATTTGTCTTGTGTGTCTTTTTTATTTGCTGTGTTGTAAATTTGGACATTAAACAAATAATAATTAAAAGTGCACATTAGTTACAGATGCTCTGAGTATAGAGTAAATAAAAAACATCAGTTGTCGTGTTAATGGTGAATCCTAAGGAGGTCTGACTTCACCTTCCTGAAACATCACCCTCATGCCTCCATGTGATAAAAAAGGAATGCAGAATGTTTTGTTTCTCTTTCCGTAAAGACAGGTGCATCACTGACCATTTTTATAAAATCATTCCATGCTGCTCGTTGGACTGAACTGGATTAACACTGTGTCACAGCAGGAGACAGATCTGTAAACCCTCTACAGATAAAGAGCCATAAAAGTAAGGTATAATAATTCTGTCAGATCACTTTTACCATGTATTTTATTGTGTATGTGTTGGGTTTGACTAAATCAGCATTTTAGTTCAAATCTTACAAGATCTGAACTGAAAATACATTACAGAGGAGAAGACTTCAAATCAGGCCTTCTTTATGCTCACTCTTTTAGAAAAGTATGATTATTTACTTAAAAATGTATTTATCTACAGTAAAAATCAACAAACCTAGTTATGACACTGGTTCATGCCGTTCAGATCGTTCAAGATTACTGATCCACAATTTGTTGAATTCTACTTAAAACACCTAAGTTCTAATTATCACCACTTACTGGACATCAGGTTACAGCTGAACTACTTTTATACTTTACTGCTTGAAAACCTGTTTGTTAAGTCATGGGAGAGATTAAATGTCCTGGCGGATCAAGAACATTGATTTAAGATGATACTTGATAGTGAAGAGAAAGAGGAGGAGAGAGAATTCTCTCATCTGGTTGCTACACATATTGCTTGCAAAAGCAGATTTTGCAAATTTTTCTGGTTTCTGTAAGAATATTTCATGTTCAGTCACTTCTCTGGAAACTTTGTAAACAAGAACAAGAATGACCTTGTTTCTTGCCACCAATTAGACACAGTTTTTAAAGATCCACCTTCATATCTTCCTTCTCTTCTCTTCTCTTAACTGAATAGGTTCTATCTTCACCACAGGGGTGTAACAGCACAAATGATTTGATTGAGCACGCTTGATAATGCAATATTCAGTTTCAGGAATAAAAGGCCACTTCTGTTTTTTACTGATTAAGATTAGTTTGCTCATAATGAAACAGATGTCTGTCTTCTAGAGGAGTGGGAGGAGCTTTCTGATGCTGAAGAAAATAACCCTGATGGTCTGATTATTGTCGTGAGTTTGGCCTGAGAATTCAAAAGAAATTGACAGAAAATTGGGGCCATGATGAGAGCATTAATAGGACTAATAAAAGACACTGTAATAGGAATTTATGATCTGTTTCTTCGAAAGTGTAACCTTTATATTTTTTAAATAGTTCTTTTACTTCACCAATTATGAGGGCTTATTAGTTCAGGAGCCACGTCAAGTTATTTCCTCCAGTGTCTTCAGAACTTCTTCACGAAGAATGTTCTCTCTTTTAAGTGGTTCACACTTAAAAGGTGTTTTTTTGGTGAGTGACCTCTTAAAAAGATTCAGTGACCCCTTGTGAACTCTTGTTACATGTTCCATATTCTTTCTATTTATACCCTTTCATAGCCCAGCTTTCATGTTTAGCTCTTCACATTTGACATTGATATCGATAAATTTATATTTATCATGATAGTATCATTTTTATGACATTTTTTGGGGTCTCCTGACTGAATTCAGCTTCCTTTCAGGCATGAAAGACAGGCTGGGGAACCTCCATCAGGAGCAGATTGACTCTGAGGGCTTCAGCACAGTGGAGCTGGACAACCTGTCAGAACCTGCAGCTGCAGCAGCTGCAGCTGCACATCTGGACCATGACCTGGACGGTGTCTTGCAGGAGGCCCAGCAGATCCGTCTGGATATCCAGCACATCCAAAACAGCATCATCGAGCTGAAGGACGTGAATTACCAGACTTTGAACAAGGCCTCACACTTCAGTGCCACAAAGCGGGACTCGAACGCAATCGGGGCGGATGTTAAACGCACCGCGGAGTCTGTGCTGCAGCGGCTGCACATGCTGAACGCTCTCAGAGGGGAAATGGAGGTCCAGCATGGCCGCAGTGACCCCACGGCACGTATCGCTCAGACGCAGTATCAGTGTCTCAGCAACGCTCTGCGAGAGGTGATGTTCAGTTACAGCGACACAGAGATGAGTCACAGGGAGGCCTGTAAGCAGCAGATCCACAGGCAGATGGAGGTGGTGGGCCGGGAGGTCAGTGAGGAAGAACTGGGCGAGATGATGGAGAGCGGGGAGTGGAACGTGTTCTGTGACATGCCGGAAGGAAAAACAGCCCGATCAGCGCTCCTGCAGATCGAGAGCCGTCACAGGGAGCTGCTGGAGCTGGAGAAGAGAATCCAGGGCCTCCAGGAACTGTTCATGGATGTGGCCCTGCTCACAGAGGAGCAGGGAGTTGCTGTCCAAAACATCCAGAAAAACGTCCAGAACACTCAAGTGGAAGTCCAGGAGGCGGTGAACCAGCTGGACAGAGCCATCACTGCTGATAAAAACAACGTCTTCAAGAAGCTCTTCTGTAGCTGCTTTCCATGTTTTTACAATTAGGACCAGTGGGTTTAGGATCAGGTCTGCTTCTGGTCCATGTTATGAAAGCTGCTCTTTTAAATAACCAAACCCTGAATTTGTTGTTTTCATTCATCTGTACCTGCAAAAAAACTGTTTTGACATGAGGTTAAGAACTCTGAACGCTGAGTTTTCAGCTGAGAAAAGTGGACAAGAGGTTCTTAAAATACTGATATATGTTTGAAAGCCAGTGGTGGAATGTAACTATAATGGTGCAATATATTGTAATGAAACTGGAAAAATACCTCCGAGCTGGAAAAATGTAATTCAACTCAGAATTCTGAGTTGGAAACTTGGACAAAATCCATCTTGTCCAAATTTACTGACATAAAACCACCTGACATCACAGAAGTGCTACAACCTTGTGCTATTGGCTGTAGTTCTCACTATTATGTATGATCAGCACCTGTAATTTGAGCTGTTGAGTTGTGAGAATCCATGTGTTCCCAAGCAAATGCACTGGGAAAAATTTAGATTGGAAATTGGGAATACCAGCAGCAAATGTAAATCCACTCAAATACTGTAAAATACCTTTTATGCTACCTCCTACTTGTTATAGTTACTAGTTAAGTTACATATTGAGTATTTTGAATCCAAAATGTACAATAAGAATATGTTGTTAGAGATTAAACTACAACAGTATATAATCAGTTTTAATGAGTTCTACACAAAAACATCAGTAGAATGTTACACATAGTTACACATTGCTGTAACAATAATTAATGTTCTCTACTGAAGAACTGCTGCAACTAATAATTATTTTCATTATCTATCTGATTAATAATTTCTTCACTAATCAATCAATTAAAGGATTGATCTATAAAATGTCAATAAATTGTGAAAACTGGTCTTGATATTCAGTTTACTATCATAGAAAAAAATATTCATATTTAACAGGCTGGAACCAGACGGTTTAAGCATCTTTTTAGTTGCTGTTAATTTAACACTTATTTGATTAATTAACTCATTTTTGCAGCTCTTACTGAATAATTTTAAGTTTGATACATTAACTAGTACATTTTAATGGTGTTATTTACATATTGTAATGAAGTATTTGTACATTTTTACGAGATAAAAGCATCTAAATACTTCTTAAATCTGCTGTCGGTAGCTTCAGGACAGCCACTACATGTGTATTCAAGGTCAAGATTGAACTTTAATTTGTTGGATCATGACTTTTTTTTTTTTTTTTTTTTTTTATATATTTTTACTTTAAGGCTTCAAAGGGTCTGATGTTGGTCAAAAAGCTTTTAAACAAGTTTTGTCTCTCAGTTGCCATCATAACAATAAACTACTCATAGATCCAAGTTTTGCAATCCTCATTGTCAACAGTGAGAACTAAGTACATTTACTCAAGCACTGTACTTTAGTATACATTTGAGGACGTACTTGTATTTTACTTGAATATTTTGTACTACACTGAATTTATGAGCACTTTAGTTACTTTTCAGGAAAACATTTGACATGTAGATGTGTTAAACAACTCAGGACAGAGCACCTTTTCTTTAATATTTTTGGAGGGGACTGTATGTTACTGCAGTACTTTAACCACATCAAGCCCATAATAATTATGTACCCCACTCCTTATCCACATCCAGCTCATAATACTTATGTGCATTTTATCTGAATCAGGCTCATGTGTACTCTATTGCAGTACTTTAACCACATCAAACTCATACTAATGATTTTTCTGCAATGCTTTATTTACATTGAGCCCATATTTATGTACTTTACTACAGTACTTTGACTGCATCAAGTTCATAAAATGTATGTAAGCTACTTTTACTGGTACTGTGACTAAATCATGTAATATAATAGAATACTTTTAACGTAATTATTTAACTAAATCAAGCTTCTAATGCTTATGTACTTTTACTGTGGTAGGATTTTAATGCAGGACTTTTACTTGTACTAGAGTATTTTCATATTGCTGTATTGGTACTTTAACTCAGTACATTTCTACCACTGCGTATTACATGAGTTGTATCACATACAAATGCCAAATGGAAAAAAACGACCATCATGAAATGAGTGTGATGGAGTGTGCGTGTGCGTGTGCGTGTGTGAGGGCGTGATCTTCCGCATTAATGTACCTGCCGCTATAAACTGCAGAGACTATGTCAGTGTGTCAGTGTGGCGCTTTTAAAGCTCAGAGCTCAATCTCGTACATGTTGAAAATTGGCGATTAACGGAGAGAGAGAGAGAGAAAAAAAGAGGAAATGAATCTTTCCGTCGCTTCTTCTGCTTCTGCAGCGACTTTAACAGAGTGAGTGTAGAGACCGAGGAGGAAAACATCATCAGGAAGGTATGTGTGCTCCTGTTGTTCTGATGTTTACGATACAATAGAATGACTGAAATAATCCAGAGAATCAGAAATTACCATAAACAGTTGCTGATTCTCTAACTACTAGTACATTTTTTATTATTCATTTAATTGTTTTTGTTTTATTCCTCGTTATGCTCACTTGTCAATAATCTGATTAATTTCCTGCTGTAAAAAAAACAACAAAAACAAACACTTTGAACATTAACTACTATGACATTAATGATTAATGATGCTGCTAATGTTTAAACATCTTAGAATACAAGTCGACGCCCTGTAATTCATTTCTATCTGCGATGAGAACGTCACAGCTGAGGAAGTAACTTTTCAGTTTCCTTTTGAGGAGTTCAAACAGATACTCATCTGTCTCTTTTACATCTAAACTAGTAATTATTCAATATTTTGTTCATAAAAATGTAGCTTTTATGACAAAATGTGTCTTGAAAGTTTTAAAAATTATATATATATTTATTTATAGACAAGTGAATCTCTAACCAGCCCATCCCTTCCTCCTCTACAAGCTACACAATACTGTTAAATAGACTACAGGACTTAAAGTAGACGATTTACTAAATGTACATGTCGATAGAGCTCATTCACTGAATCTAAAATTCTCGCAAATATAAGGGGCACTATTCATTTAGATTTTTACCCCGATGACAACAGAAAAAGAGGATGTAAAAAGTTTCCATATTTTCCTAAAACCAACAGATTTTCCACTTGTGGGTAATTTATTTCCTGTAGTTTTATATGGAACATGATATCTTCAGGATGGGATTTAGATTAATTGTTTGAGATAAAAACAAATGTTGGAAGAAGCAGTCATAAGTTGTACCATTGGAAAATACAACAGAAGTTTGAGACTTATATTGCCAGTAAAATCCTGTATTCAAAACCTTATTTACAGTGAGTAGTATTAACCCTGATCATTATAGAGAAACTGTCCCCTATCACTGTCATATTATTATATAACATGGTATTAGATTGTTATTGGTGATGCATGGAGCAGCATTTTACTGTTGTGGCAGGCCAGGATCCTCCCAGTAGCATCTACTGGGCTCTCAGTGGCAGATGATGGGATCTGGTGTATATTAAACACAACAATTTAATAGACAGGTTTATCAATATGTCAGACTATTTATTAAAATAATAATATACATTTCTAAAAAAAATGTTTTATTTTGCTTTGTTGCAGCAGGAATTATAATTCTAAATAGTCTTGGGTGTTTGGAGTGGGTCTGATTCTGAGTCCAGCACAAGGATTTCAACTATAAGGTTCTTGGTTTGATAACCACCACAGGCTATCGCTGCACGTTCACTGAAATTATTTAAATTTCTAATTATAACCTGAAGGGATAGATCAATAAAGAGATAAATACAACCAAAACCTACAATGAGTTTCAACCCATGAACCTCAGCGATGACGGATGTATGTTTTGTACCCAGTAGCCAACGGAACCCTTCTGAAGCCCTATGACATGCTTCACTAATGGGAAGCAGCAATCCTTTTTATTTAAGAAGAGTATTTGTTTCTTTTGTGATTTAGGCTGACATGTTAATAAAATGATGCCACCAACAACCCACTGAGGTGCCATTAGAGGATCCTGGCCTTTGGTGGTGCTTGTCATTAATGAACTGCTTTGTAGTTTAGTCCTTTACTTCATTGATTCACAGACTTTTAGTATATCCATCACTTAAGGGTTCAGCTTACCTATAAATTCTTAATTCTGTGAACTCATACCTTTAGTTTCTGTATTACATGAGCAGGTGGGAAATTATCTTTAATTTCTAGTGATTCAAAGTTTGCAAAGGTCAATCTAATGATTTGGCAAACTGAATCCCATTTATGTGTCATGGTCTAAAGCCAGATGTATCAATGCTGTGATAAAAAAGATGGTTGGACGGTATGTTTGCCATAATGGAAAGGTTTTCCTAAGATGTGAGCATATTTTTCAGTGTATGGATATGATACGATTGGTGGCTGTGTTCATGAAACAGAGAACATGAAAGAAAGAGAAGGAAATTTGTCATAGAAAGGTTTAAGGTCAGTTAAAGCTTGTGTTTCCCCTGCAGGTGAGATGAAGGACAGACTGCCTGAGCTGACCACCGTCGCCCACAAGGCTGCAGAGAACGAGCTCAGGCCTGAGGCGGACAACGATGCTGACACCGAGGAGCTGGAGCAACACGCCATCGTGTTTGAGGGTGACGACGTGATGGACTCCATCTACAAGGACGCCCAAGTCATGAGGAAGGAGATGCTGCTGCTCACACTGGACGTGAAGCGCCTCGGGAAGCAGAACACCAGGTTCCTCACGTCGGTCAGGAGGATCAGCAGCATCAAACGAGACTCCAACGCGCTCGGCCGCGACATCAAGGCCAGAGGGGAGGCCATCTACGCCCGCCTGGAGAAGCTGGCCAAGCTGAGCAAGGAGCTGGAGGAGACGCATGGCCCCACTTCAGCGCTGGCTCGCATGGCACGCTCCCAGTACGTCTCGCTGACCGCCGCCTTCCACAGCGCCATGTCCGAGTACAACGAGGCCGAGATGGCGCAGAGGGAGAACTGCAAGACTCGCATCCAGAGGCAGGCGGAGATCATGGGCAAGGAGGTGACCAGGGAGCAGATAGACGAGATGATCGAGACGGGCAAGTGGAACGTCTTCTCAGACAACCTCCTGCTGGAGGGGAGGACTGCCAGGTCCGCTCTGTCGGAGATCAACAACCGCCACAAGGAGCTGCTGGAGCTGGAGGCGCGTATCCGGGAGATTCACGAGCTTTTCTCCCAGATGGCCCAGCTGGTGGAGGAGCAGGGCTGCATGCTGGACAATATCGAATCGAACGTGTGCGCGACTCAGGACTATGTGGCCAAGGCCAGTGTTCAGATCAAAAAGGCAGTGGTTTACAAGAAAAACAATCCGTGCAAAAAGCTGTTCTGTTGTTGCTTCCCGTGCTGCAAATGAGTCGCCATCAGTGTTTTTTTGTCTCTCTCAGCGTGGGGAAAATATAGAGATTAGTTCCAGCTCAGCTTCCTACATGAACACACTCATGTTTAGCTGCTTTGGTTTCTTTATTTATTCAGTTCAACTATAGCACTGCCCTTATTTCAAAGCTTTGAACAGCAGCAGAATGTATTTGGTTTCTACTTTTCATGCTCACATATCTCTGCACTGAGCTGTTCTGTGACAGATAAGCATTTCAAACCACATGTCCATATGCAAATATGTATAGTGTGAATTGACTGATACGTTTCCTGAGTCTTAATGAGAACAGCTTGATAAGTGTCAAGACATCTAAGCTATAATTTAATGCGTAACTCTATCTCTGTCCTTCAACTTTCATCATTTTCATATTCTAATATTTTGTCAGATATTTAAGTGATGTAAAATATGGTTTGTGTAAATAAATGCCTTCATATGGCTGGTTATGCCAAGTAGGTTTGCCTCTTAGAGCCGTTGCTAGAGAAGTCTTAAGTAATAGAGTGTACACAACATAGCCTCTGATTGTGGTTAGCGAGGGAGGCAAGGCATATATGTGTGAATTATGCAACTTTAAGCGAGGTATTGTAGTTATTATCACCCATATCACCAGTTATTCGTCAGAGAAAGCAGTTTTTCAGTATTGCTTTGCACACAAGGAAAACCCTCTTTTCCTGTTTTAAATTCAGTGAAACTTCACCTACTCCCTCAGAGAATGGAGCAGAAAAGAAGCCTTAAGAGGAAAACTACAGTAGAGATGCAACCATTAGTCATTTAGTCAGACAAAGTATTTTGGCAAGAGATTCATTGTTTTGAATCATTCATCATTCATGAATCATCATTATTTCCTTTTAAGAAGAAAATTTCAAAATATCCTTGCTTCTGAAATGTTAATATTTCCTGGATTTGGTCTTTATGGCAGTAAATAAAATTTGAAACATGGACTATTAATTATACATCATTGCATCAATTAATTAAGAACATAATTAGATTAACTGTTATTTAACAATCGTTATTTGCAGCCAACGATGCAGTAAATGAGTCAGATTGTCTTCACAGGGCAGGTCTGAGGTTTTGTCTGACACACAAAAGGAGAATAGAGTTGAATGTGTACTCGTGTGTTCAGTCAGGGAGTGTGTGCCAACAATGGAGAATCAGGTCAGAGAGCTTTCTGTTTGCGTATGTGACCCGTCTCTCCGTCCTTGTCAGAGAAATGATAGTAAAACCCAACGTGTCCTGTGTGAGGGCAGCCATCGGGTCCCTGGGGGAATTCCCAGCTGTCACCTCTAAAACTGAAGAGACTCATCTCTCCTTCTTCACGCTGCACAGGAGAGACACCAGTGGGTGTTTTGCAGAATAACTGCTGCCTCTGCTCGCTGCTGAAACGGGGCTGTGATGTTTGCACTTCCTTAGCGGTGGTGCTGTGTGGGCTCGTGCTCTGCTCCCACCGTGACTTGCTGTATTTGCAGCGCGTGCACTCAGGTACGCTCACCTATCCTCGTGCGCTGCCACGCTGCTACACGCTTTATCTGATGACGCCTAGCGCGTTGTCACCAGGATGGCCGAGTGGTTAAGGCGTTGGACTTAAGATCCAATGGACAATAGTCCTCGTGGGTTCGAACCCCACTCCTGGTAGCCCAACAGCAATTTTAACCTGCTCACGTGCGCAGGTAATTGCGACATTTGTAATAGTGTGGTCTCTTATATAACTGTGTTTAGACGGTGAAATGCAGCTTTAGAGTTGGTTATCCGGAGAGATAATGCAGGAATGCTGGAATGACGAAGAAGTGACCAATTACACAACTGGCCTCTAACAAAACCAATAGCTCGTTTTAACATTTAATGTCAATAATGGATTATGTATTATAGATATATGGGATTCACTTCTATCATGTCAAGAACATTTCAGATAAATGCAAATACATTCTACATATTCTTAGCTGTCATTTCAGATATCCACCAACGTCAGTCTTTCTACGTTCTTTTGCAATTCATGTGTATTTTCATGTGTTTTTTATTTTGGATCTCCAGAATAAAAAATCAGATATCCACAGTCCAATTGTTACTATGCATCGCTTTAATTTCCGAAAATAATAATAATAATAAAAAACATAAGATATCCCTAATTTATTTCTCAAAAGATATCTGCAGTTGCATTTTTACTAGTCCAAAATCATTTTATTTTTTATTTTGAAGTTCTCTGTATTTGAAATGTTCTTTTTGATTATGAAGAATTTATTTAACTACATCAAATAATACTTAAAAAACATGCTAGCTATCCATAATTTATTTGTCAACAGATATATGCAATTGTATTGTTCTAATTGTATCTGAAATCTATCTTTTTACTAGTCATAATACAAATTACTTATATCTGTAATTCCATTTTTACTAGTAAGAAACACATTATGGATATTTACAGTATTATTTTCATTTTGAAATGTTCTTTTTGACTAGAAAGAGTTGACTTAACTACAACACATGTCCAGTTCAGCCATTAAATGTCAAAACGGCCGCTGCCTCTTGTTCAACTTTGTGACACTCTTGTGTCAAACAAACCGCTTATTTCTCAATGAAGCTGACAGAGAAATAGGGTATTTTAGCGACTGACGTGTCTGGGTCTGTGTTCAGTCTAATTCAGGTAACTCACCGCAAACAATTAACAAAAGAAGTCATTTAGAAACCTGTTCTGAGGGGAAACACCTTGACTCTGCGGGTGTCACAGTGCAGTGACTGTTAAATTATGAAAATGAGTTTCCATTTCCTCTGCAGCATTTATTTGTGAGTGGTGTAAACACAGAGGCAGCCCCACGCCACACTGAGCCGAAGTTCAACACACACACTGCTGGTATAACTGTCCTAAATAGAAAACTGCCCACATAAGAATAGAAACATGTGGTTTCTGATGATGCAATGATGGGCAATACAGGAGGAAAACAGCTCTGTAATGTTGGTTACTAGTTTTATTTCTCCATTCCAGTATATGTGAATAAAGTATGTAATTATATTATATTATCTAAGTATAAGTCGACATAAGTGTATATATATAACACAATGAGACAAATGAAGTCTGATTGGAAGGATCACAGTAACATTTCTATATTATCTGTGAACTTGTGTAGATCTGGCGGCATCTAGCTGTAGGAAATGGGAACATGTCACTGAAGTTCTCATTTAACATTTAACAGAGGATCATCTGTCTGCACCGACGTCTGTGTAGATTCTCACTCATCCAGGTCATTGTAGTCAAGGAGTTTTAAAAAGTAGGCAACTGGACTTTTTCTTTGAGCTTGAAGACGTTTCACCTTTCATCCGAAAGGCTTCTTCAGTTCTAGCCTGATGATGGAAACCAGGAGCTATATCTCTGGATCACAGAGGGTGGAGCTATAGACCACACCCCTCAAGGTGTGAATTTGGGATGAGACCATACTGGTCATATTCATTATTACTACACCACAAAAATGAAACATTATCTGGTGATTTTTTTTGGTACATTTAGTCCAATATTGAGTAAATTTATGTAATTCCATAGGCATCGTTTAGCTTATTTCAATTTTATTTTTTGGGGGGATTTTGGTTAATTTTACCTTGATTAAAAGAAATGTTAATTTTGTTACCAAAATCAGGGAGATCATCATTTCTCAGCCAATGGAATAAAATAATTCCAAGATAATTTTGCTCAAAAATGCACTTATTGTACCAAAGATTTTTTTCACTTGTTTTTGCAGTGTATCTCTCGATTAAGCTCCAAAAAATGTATTGAACTCCGCCTTCTTTCATGTATATATTTATTTTTAGTAACTACTTAAATGTTAATGTATCTGGATATTTTTACAGTAAGAATTGACATATCTCCGTTTGATCCTCTGATTAGATATTTTCTATGCATGTGCACACGTTTCTCTCAAGTAGGATTGAAATGCATTTTTTCAGTCAAATTAGAATTTAGGATCTTAAATCCAGTGTGCAGATACTTTCTTAATCTGTTTTTACATGCCTGGCCTCAATACAAGACAGGATTTGCAAACAGCTGCCTTTAACCAGGAAGCTTCCTGTTGAAACAGCACCTTGAAGCAGATGATCTGTTATTCAGATATAAGATTATGTAACATTTGAGCTTTACCCATGAAATTATTTTTTGCTGGTGGATTTTTTTGTGTGCCTGTAATAAATAAATAAATAATTATTAGATTTGTGTGGAATCATTTTGGCCCTTGAAAGTTTTAAGACTGAGAAACGATCTAAGATAAGATCTATTGCAATAAGAAGGTCAAAAACCAACATTTAAAAACCAAGAGCCTCTTTATTAAATGCTTCACAAGTCAAAATAAATGAAGCTGGCATATCGTGGTGAAAACACACATCAGCAGGAGTGAAAACAAAACTTAAAACGCTGATGAAAATGATGATACACTCCAGGTGTCTGCAAAGACTGACTGCATTACTAAAAAAAACAAAAGAAGTGTGCTGCAGAAATGCGATTTGCATTGTACATTGTATGAACTACAGTAGAGCAAAAGATTGATTTATACGCTCTGGTTTCTGTTCTACTCACACATTTCTCAGGAATAAACCTGATGCGATACACAATTTTGTAACTCAAAATGTACTAAATCGATGCACTGTGCCTGAGATATAAACTGTAGAAATGAGTTTGTAACTGGGCCGATACATTTTCCCCAAAGACACCAAACTCAAACATGCAAAAACATGAGGAAGTAGAACTTCTGCTACTTGAGCAAAGACAACCCTCAGCAATAGGTATTTCAATTTTACAGTACATGCCTTCATGTGCAAATCAACAAGTCAAATACAGATATAGACATTACAGAGGCAGATTTTCTTTTTTTCAAAAACCCAAAAAAGTACCAGTACAAAAAAAACAACACATAAATCAAACATGGATTGGGACTTCTTAGAATACAAAAAAGACAGCTTCATTCCAACATTGCCTGGGCTTTACATCAAACTGCAAAAATATAAAAACAAAAAACACTTTATTCTCAAAGGAATATCAGTTTTTTTTCTATCCTCCATAGTTTAATCCTTTAGTGTGACATTTTAAACAATTCAGTTTTCACTTTGCAAAACATTTCTCAACTTTCTTAACCCAAACTAAAAAGAAAACCTTACAAAATATGCTTTAAAAAGGTGTTGAACAAGCCTGATCACTCCACGTTTCAATAGAAGATTCAAACAGCAGTTCTGCTGACTGTCCATTTCACAACGCTGATGGTCGTCAACTGTAAGAACATTTCATTTGTTAGTCCAGCACTGCAACACACGCTATTATGTTATAATAATACTGAGTGGTACTACAGTCAGTTCTAAGACCGCACAATAATCAAGTAGCTGACGAGTGGACGTGTCACTGCCAGCTGTTTTCTTGACTACACACAATCTACTGGTGTTGGTCAGCACCTACTGACAAAGCTTCACACTAAAACCCTGAGACACCAACGTTTCAACACAGTGGACATGTAGTGCCAAAAAAAATCAACCATGATAAATAATGATTAGAAACATAATTAGTGATGCTCATTACCGGAGGGAAGTGAGTTCCCATCATACTTCTTAACACCTGGCCTGCAGGGTTTTTATTTTATGAGGTTTGACACTGAGGGAAGGAAACAAAGCTCTCTACTCTCTGTCGCAAAAACAGTCACAGATGGATCCTTAAACTCACCGAGTACATTCTTCATTTTATACTAGTTGTTATATTTTTGGGGGGGATTAAAAGATCTAGAAAACAGTTGCTGGTTATGTATAAAAGTAGCTGGTAGAAGAGCCAAACCACAGCTCAAATATGCTGCTGTTCAGCAGGTGAACAGTGTCATTTCTTCTGCCACCTGAGTTGCATGACGGCAGCAGTGAGATAAAAGAAAGATGGACCATCTTTGTTATAACTTTCAGCAGCATGTGCCAAAACCACGAAACACACTACATTAAAAAACCCCAAACGTGACAGTGACATGCTTATGCTGGTGAACCAAAGTCAACACAGTGAATATATGCAGCCTGTAAAGTGGCATACATTGTGCACAGCTACCACAGATGTTTGGTCAGTCTTAAAACGTAGAATTAAAGCCATGAAGTCTCTGAGCTCTAAGCCATACGCAATATGGTCGCTCTAGGAATCCAGATAATATATAAAACCGTGCAAGATATCAGTAAACTGATCCAGCTAGAAGCAGCTGAGAAAACTCATGGAGATCTTCTGAACCGCATGACTAGAAGATTGAGTGTATCACAAGTTAAGGCTCTACTCTTACCTCCGATGGAGCAAAGTACTGACTTTTTGATATAAAAATAAAAACATCTACATCAAAACATCTGATAATTTACACAAAGTCAGAGTAGATAGGGGTACAACACTGGTATTCATGAATCCATCAAGAGTGGAATATTCAAGGCTAGTTCTTCAATTTGCTTGTTTACAGTGCTGATCTGTGATTGCAGCATGTCAGCATGAGCTGGAAAATTATTCAGCCCAATGCCGGCTTTGTCGTATCTATGGGAGTGAAGTTTTTTAATATCTAACCAGGAATTTCCAACTTTTTGAGGTTGGGAGTGACTGATACTTTTAACATCTGTAAACACTGGAGGAAAATATATCCGTTTTCAAATTCTGATGCTTTCTATTGTCCAAAAGCTGATTTCATCTTAAAAAACAAACAAAAAAACACTTATGCTACTGGTTTGAGAACTGAACGTAAACACCTCCCCTCTTTTGTGAGCTCTCTGGTGAAACACATGCACGGCAGCGGGACCGCCTCCTCCCGACGGGAAATCTTATTGAACTTGCACTTCTTGAGGTGGTCAGCCATGCTGGCGATGTTGGCAAACTTCCACTCATTCACGGTACCGAAAGCTGTGCTGAATCTCCACACCTGAAAGACAAACAACAGAGTATTGCAGTGTAATTAAAGAAATTAAATGTGTTAAATGTTTAGGATATATATATAAAGCAAGACAGGATAATGAGGAGTTACCTTGTCTGTAATCTGCCATGAAGGAGAGCCGTCAGCCCGCCGTTTCTTCTCCCACAGCAGGACAACCATGCCGCGCATCTGCAGCAGACTGGCACACACGTCCCTCATGGTGCGGGACGCTCTGGACAGCTGACACAGGCTGAAGCTGTCCAGGAAGCTCGCTACATGCTGCAACACCTCGAATGGAAGCCTGCTGAATTGATCACACTTTGAGCCAAAGTGTCGGCCGTTTCTGGGGAGCCCATTTTTCAGGGGCTGTCCGGGCTGGACCCCGAAGGAGCCAAGGTGCCTGTCGTGGATGATCCGGAAGCCCTGCACGGACGGACAGAAACGTCTTTGGGAGTAGGTGCAGCCATAATAGGCCAAGGGGCAGCGCTGCTCCATCCAGCCGTTGAGTCCAGCGTGGATATCCCCGTGGACATTCTTGAAATGAGAGGAGAACTCGTCCCGCCGGAACAACTGGCCACACACGAATGTGAACATGGAGCGCTGCTTGGTCTGGTACCGAGCCACACACTCCAGTACCAGGTCCAGTCTGAGGGTGTGGAAAGGGCTCGGGTTGGACAGCTGTGGGCTGGCGTGATCACATGCCGAGGCTGAAGCGATGTCCCCCACCATGGTGTTGGTGGCGAGAATGGCTGAAGGGAAGGAGAATGTCTGTGTACCAAAGTCAATGTGGTAGCCATCTACGAACCTGCTGTCGGAGATGCCGCGGCCTCCAGGAGAGTCGCCGAGGCAGAAGAGCAGCGCGGCGGTGATGAGGTCGATGCCGTGGAGGCCCATGGGGTCGTCTGTTACCTCCAAGTCAGACGTGTCCACCGCCTTGTCCTCCATCTTCGCTCTGAACAAGTACGGGTCTGACAGCAGAGCCCGGCGTCCGTTAAATGTAAACATGCTTATCCCTCGGAGCACTTCTACATTCTGCAGCTTACGCTCCAAGCACCTGTACGTTGGCAGGTGCTGCAGGAAGCTGTTCCTCACATGATCAGACAGCAGGAATGGCAGTGGAGGTGCGAGCGGCGCTAGCTGAGGCACCGGAGGCTCTAGTGCTACAACAGGCACATAATTCTGAGGCATCTCTGGCCACACAAGGTCGGAACCGTTGATCGGCTCATCGATAAGATCTTCCTTTTCCTCGAAAAGCAACTCCACAAAATCACTTTCTTCTCCCCAGCTGATGCCGTCCTCTGCATCTGTCCCCACCCCGCAGTCCACCCCGCCGACTGCTCCGAGCTCACACTCCGAATCAGAGTCGCTCTCCTGCATGTCTACATTCTTTCCGCCTTCAGCAGCATAATCGGGATGACAAACACCATTTTCCCCGTTGTGGCGTCCTCCGTTCTTATCAGTCTTTTCTCCATTTAAATCTTCAACAATTACTTCAATATCCTTTGAATTAGTGAGGATGTCCAAGGCTGCTGCTAAACTTCTACTTGTATCCACAGAGGCCCTGTACAACTCATTATACGGCTCCTCTTCCATTTCCACCGTTCCATTACCCAACACTGTCTCTGTTACACTTGACGCTGTAGCCATCTTGTCACTTTCATCCACTTCCTTATCTCCATTCTTTGACACATTGGTCGTGACCTTCAGGGACTCTAATAGCATCCGTTGATCCTGCAGGGCCAGGGCCATGTCTAGCTGCTCCACCTCATCAAAGTCTTTGCTCAAGTTTTCGTAGGACTTGCGATCAGCGTAGCTCACAGGCCAGCGGTTCCACTCCATGGTGCAACACACTATACTCGCTGGGCAAGTCTCAAGGTGTTTTGCCATCTTGATCCTTGCCACAGAGAAGGGGCAGCCAAACACGCTGTTGAGGCATGGCAGCCGCTCATACGGGCACAGTAAACGATGTTCCTCCAGCTTGCACGAGTGAAAAACTGCCCCACAGACGAGGGGGCAGCCGACGAGGTCACAGGAAACACCTGTCTCTGGTCTCACCATGCATCGTCTGTTGATGCATTTAAGGCAGTGGGGGTGCAGATTCTCCATTTTGCTTTGATTGCTCCTTGCCCAACTGGTTCTGGCAGGGAAAGGGGGTGAAGAGTTCAACCCTGAAACAAAGACAGCAAAAACACAAGCCTCAACAAAGTACATGGAATGGTAAGAACATGTTTTCAGTATATACATACATTAGTGCACAACAAGCAACCAGGCACACACAGGTCCCATGTCTGGCTTCACAGTATTCTGTAACTCTACACATGTTCTTTCTCTGTGCATGTACACTAACTCTTAAGGTTGTTCAGTCACATTTCACAACACTCCTCTTTGGTTACATGGTGACACCGGTTCTTCCAGAGCTTCAAGGCAAATCTGACCCCTCACCTTTCAGCTCCCAGGTTTCTTCATCCATATAGTTTGCTGACAAGTGAGTCAAACTCTTAAGGATTCCACGAAGCTGTGCACAACAACCCCACTAAGTAGAATACCTGAGTGCGTATTTGGTATTGTTGCTGGTATGAATAGAATTATAGGATAATACAAGCTGTCTGAATTGACATCATTATTTAATTGAGAAACATTATTTGAAAATCTGCTGTAAAACTAAGCCTCATTTCGACACAGGAGAGCTATTGTTCAAGTCTTTGGCCAGCAACAGCTAAGTTAGCTCAATTACGCAAGCATGGCTAAAAACACAAACACAACAACACCGGCTGCCTGCAACAATTATAGCCGATTATAGCCTCAGCGCCACGAGAACGTGTCATTCGTCCCTTTATAAACTAAAACAAGTGTTTAATGACACGTGCGCGGCGGACAAAGCTGGACAGATGAGGCACAAAACTTTGTTAAACAAAAGAACATCAACAACATGGCCAGCCGGATAGCTAGCTCCGCTGTTAGCCTCCTCAGTTAGCCGGTAGCTTCGAGAAACTCCTTACCCGAGTTACAAGGCTCCCGGGCGTCTTTTGTCTAGATTTTTATTACGTCTATCAGCTCCGTCAACATTAACCGACTCGGAAACTACAGCTTCATGAACATCTCGCCGAATTAAATGCGTCCAAATGTGGTGATACAAGCTGGCTGCAGCCGGTTCTTCGACTCTGAGACCTTCGCTGCTCTGAGTCTGTCGGCGTTTGTGTTTAATCCTGGTCTGGGGCGACGCACCGGCGCTACGTCATCACGTCGATGACCGGTCACATTCAGGTTATGGACGCAGACCTGTGAGACTGTGAGACAGCACTGAAATAGACGGACTGGGGAAATACCCTGAGGACACATTTACATGCTATCACTCATAAAGGGTTTGTGCTCTTTTGGATTTTAATGGGTACAGAGTATTTTCCCGCAAATGATTATGTATATATTAAATATCTTAGGTATTAATACATATGAATACGTATTTATGTATTAATACATATTAAAATGTAATACTTTATATATATATATATATATATATATATATATATATATATATATATATATATATATATATATATATATATGTAATCCACACAATTATACAACCACATTAAAATCTTAAAAATGGCATCTAATCCTTCTACCTCATTAAAAAGCCATCCATATTCATGTGTGGAATTCTCCTGCTTCTCTTTTTTCCCTTTGGAGTTCCTGCCTACTCATAAACTGTGGAATAAAGACCACCCACTCATTTTGCTGTGGTCTGCACTCCTTTGTTGTGTTGGTGAAACCTGGCTGAACACGAGCCATTTAAAAAAGGCTCATATTGTGATGTCACAATGGGAATGGAAGTTAATAGTCACTGCCCCAGGATCTATGTAGTCGCCACCTCCTTCTGGAGTACTTAGATTTATGTTTCTCCTACAGCATTCTACAGCCAATCTACAGGTCTAATTGGGTGTTTTTGGACCATAAAAGCATGCTAATTTTTTATAAACACACCATTAAAATATAAATATTAAACTGGGGAAATGGCAAAATAAGGTGTCTTTATGATCTATTCTCAGTGTACACACACTGAAGACTTCAAGTTTCCGTATTATATTTGTATAAGTTTGATACTAGACCATGTTTGGCTTCCTGACTAGTTGTGATGTCACAAATCATCCTCATACCCCTGCTCCTAAATATCTCAGTTACATTGAGTTCAGAGGAGCTTTCTCCTTTCAGCAGCTGAATATGAAAACAGCTTCTACTTGGCCATAGATGAATTTGATATTCTATATATTTTTAATATCAATCGTATAAAAAGACAAACAGTAACAATGGGTTTATCCTATTAACTTGCCTATGTAGGCATGGCCTGATATAGTTTACCACTCTGCCTCCACACCTACTATTAAAAACAGACGAGTCACAGTATTGCACTGAGTGACCTGTTCCCACATTAACATGTAAATGGTTATTTTGAGTCAGTCACCCCTTTAAGGTGCCATGAATACTGCTGGTGAAGTAACGTTTGATAAGTTTGATAACTACAGAGCCCAGCTGTTTTAAATTACTTAGCCGTGATTAAAATATATATTTGTGACCAGTTTAAAAATATATATATATTTAACAGACTTATATGCAGTTGGTTACAGCTTCAATATCCTAATAAGAATTTAAACTTTTACTTTATTAGATATAAAAAAATTATATTCATAAAAAATATATATGTATCAAAAGTAGAAGTACTAATTGGGAGGTAGAATCACCTTCAGATTGTAGTATTCTATTGGATTATTATTATTATTGATGCTTTTCTGTGTGAACACCAATTTAATGTCACTGTTCAAGTTTATCATCAGGTAATTGTAGTGGAGTGAAAAGTACTACACAAGTGTAAGCGCCATTTTCAGGGACATTACTTAAGCTAATTTACTCAACACCGACAACTGAATTAGGGACCAAATTTGATGGAGAATTTTATTAGTTGATTTCTTACAAATAAAGAAAAAAATCATTTCATGAAGAGAAACATTTGCAAGATTTCGATTATCATCATAAATCACACTATGTCCATTTGTCTACATTTTCAGGATTCACGAGGCCACCTCTGAGATGTGGTGAATGTTGGACAGGGTGAGCTGAGCCTCTCGTGCCGGGTAGAAACGCCTGGAGCGGAGCCACAGCCTCCCAAACACACCTGTAATCAGCAGCAAGATGACCAGCAGCCCTGTGAGGACAAACGTCTCCATGGACGGGAATTCACTCGTACCTGCAGGGAGAAAGGTGGTGCCGCAATTTGCATATAAATACAGCATTCAGAATCAATGCACTTTAGACGTTTTAAAGTCTAGTTGCAGAGATTATAGAAAAATATATAACCTACTCTGTTTGGGCTTTTCACTATTGCTTAGCAGTCGTCTGATTGGTCCATAAGACACTGTGTGGGACAGAGGGATGTCTCTCCGTGTCCTCATTAATCCGTCTTCACTGGAGCAGTTCTGGCACATAGTAGAAAACATCAAAGAAACAAAGATGTTATGAGCCTCGTCATCAGATAGTGTGCATTTAAAATCAGAACATCTTAACCGCTAGCTCACATGGCTGAAAAACAATTATAGGAGTCTATATTAAGGACATAAGCTGTACATAGGCTACTTGTCTGAACTAGTCTCTGACTACCAGTTTGAGGAATGGCCATTGTAATGAGCTCACTCACGGGCTGGCAAAGGCCCGGCGCGTTGTGGCAGATCTGGACGTTGCAGTGAAGGAAGACGTTGCTGTAGGAGCTGCCCACGAACTTGAACATTTGAATCCTGAACATGGCCTCTGGACCCTGGCCATTCTTCAACACACTCAGGGTCTGTTCATTTGTCAACAGCGGGCAGCTAAGGACAGGAGGGAGGGAGACAAAGAAGTCAGGGAGGCCTGGTGTTAGTGAGATTAGAATGTTCAAGTGCTGCTACTTAAAAAAAAAAAAGAAATAAGGAGGAGGAGGGGGGGTATGTCACTGGTGTTTAAGGAACAGACTTGGACTTGTCTGATTAACTGCAAAGCTAAGAAAATAATGCAAACATTAGGTGGAGCGATTCAACACAGCGATAAGACAGATTTGTCTGAGTGTTTTCTTCCCCCCTCTCTCCACCCGTGGTGCATTTCATTGCTGTGCTGTTGCTAACAGTACCAAATACTGCCCGGTTGTCAAGGACATGCACAGCTGTTGAACTGAAACGCATATGGCCTCACAGGGCAGGAGTCACATGACCACGGCGCTGCAAGTTGTTGTCTGGCCAGCTCTCTAAGCAACAAATTCTCTTATTTCAGATTTCAACAGCGCTCCCCTTAAGACGCCTTAAGTGCTGTTTGGACGTGTGGTGAAATACGCGGCACAGTGCCATGTGCACGTTTCAAAATAATGTCTACAAAGCATGTTGTGTAAAAACACATCTCAATTTACTTATTTTACAGATTCAGCTGCAAGATTGAAGAGATTGTGTCTGCCTGCTGTAAGGTTCAGTCTCTATATCTATTGTGAGAGCAGTTTGCTTTTTCTCATCTTACATATTACAACCGGCTTTGTTTAAACAGGTGAGGCAGACCTGTCTCTGATGAAGGTGTACTGAATGTTGCTGTACGGATCACTGGTCGGCGTGGCCCAGCATCTCTCCATACGAAGCATCAGGTGAGCCGGTATCTGTGCGACAGAGAGGGTTGGAGCCTCATTCTTTACACAAGGTACATACATTTCCATAAAAGGACTAAAGAAGTGATGATTCACAGTAAGTAAACAACAGCTGTAGCAAGAGGTTATAACAACATGCAGGGAAGAGCAGCGGTCAAGTGACTTTCTTGTCACGGCTGGAGTGTTAGATTTCCGGCATTGCCTGGAACATCCAACACAACATATTGCTTTACATTTTGTCACAACATGCTTAACCTAATTCTGAAAAATAGCTGTCAATAGCTAGAATGCTTTCTATGTTTTTAAAAATTTCAATAGATAGAGCTCTGCAGTCATGATTTCAGGATTGATTTAAAAAAGGAATTTCACATATTTTATCCCCAACTATCATCAGATAATTATGAACATCTGAAAACATGACATATTCCTTTATGTTGAGTTGCTTTGTTTCCTCTTATTCTTTAATAAATATAGTTTTGGATTTGGTCATTCCGGTCAAATTACCATGAAAACTTTCACAAAGATGTCATCATCCAGGGTCAGTGATGGCACAGTCGTCCATCTGTCCTCAAAGGCTTCGTCTTTATACAGTAACATTGACACAGAGAAGTTTCCTTCCTCTGTGTTCAAAGTGATGGTTCTGAGAGGGAGAAAATTAACAGAATCACATCTTGACAACAAATCATTTTACAGTCATATCAGGGGTATTTTACATTTAAAAAAATCTCTTACCGGACATCCACTCTAATCATGTTTTCCCCATTGGTCTGTTGGACCATGTAGTTGATGGGGTAACGGCAAACGAACGTTATGTTAATATAGTTTCTCGTTATAATGTCTGAATCATTATTGTGTATGGTGTTTATGAACATGATGTGTGTATCATCTGAGGCCTGAGGAAAGAAAAAGAAAGACAAATAGTAAAGATTCAAATAATAGACATTTTAATTTTTGTGTACATTACATTTTGATAAATGTTTATTTTTCTTTGCAAATATACAACATTACTTATACTGCATATATACACTCTGTTGTATATATTGAGATAAGTAGAGGAGGTACTTTATGTTAAGAAGAAGAGAAGGCATCTCTCCTTCCAGATTTCATTTATTATGGTCTATGAACAGAATCCCAGGGGTCTCACTACACTGAACTACACTCCTCGAACTTGTGGCTATACTGAATTTAAATTTGTCATACAACGCATCAATGTGTTTCCACAGTAAAGCTTCCCATAACAGGTGGAGCTGGAGCTATTTGTGAAGGAAATTAAAAAACAAATTAGGGGCTGACAGTGATTTACTTATGTATTTGCACTATCAGTTCATCTGGTGATTATTTTCTTGTATATTCACTTAATAATTTGGTCTATTTGGTAGTCAGGAAATAGGGGGAAAGTGCGTCACAATATACTAAAGCACAAGAAATGTCCATTTGCATATTTTGTCAGACTAACAGTTCAAAACCCTAAAATAATAAAAGTTCTATTACATGAGCTAAAGAAAAGCACCATTCTCACATGAGAGATTGAGTGGCTTAAACAACTATCTGAATCCAATTCATTATCAACCTAATAATCAATTACATAATTAATTAATTGACCAGTTATGTAGGCTTTACATTTTTCACAATCCCAAACTGAAGAGATCTGATCTGATTGATCTGGTTAGAAACAGGCGATCAAGGCAAGTACTTGACCTACAGTCCAACACATACTGTATGTGTAGGTGTAACAGTTCACTATATAGTAGATTTAACTGTAGAAATTGCAGGTTTTTTGCCTAAGACGCGACTTTATCTAAAATATCATTTTCATTTCACTGATTAACAGTAAATTACAACTTGTAAAAATAAACATTGTGAGGAAATATAATTGTATTACCCATTTTCTAGCAAACTTTAAGCATCCAATTTTATGGAAGTATGGTAAGTCAGTTGCTGACTAATCATTTAGTCCTTAAAAATCTTACAGTATCATGCAATTCTGAGAAAATTATGACTAAAATTAGACTTTCAGTAAAAGACTTCCACTGACTAAATCTTGATGAAACCGGAAAGACAGAAATGTAAATATAATGTTCATTTAAGTAAATAAGATAAAGAATAACAGAGTTAAGAGTAAGAATAAATAAAAAATCTTTGAGTGATATTGTTGAATATTTTTCTGGCCCCTGTTGTAGCTAAAAGCATAAATGTGGGTAAAAAGGTTGTGTCCATGGTTTGTTTGGGCCCCTGCTGGGTGCCTCTGTAGTCACTGCAGCAGGATGAATTGCCCCGAGCTGCAACAGTGGAGGCATCTTTTACTACCTCTCGGTAAACACACCACCCCCACCATGAGCACCACTGACAGGTTTCTACAGCGAGCAACAGGTCTTCATTACGCCACAACAGGACCCTGCTGGCACTTGCGTTATCACAGGGTAATATTAAAGCCCCGGTGTCTCACAACTGCAGAATGATCGCAGAAACACGAGTGAGGCTGCTGTCATGTTTCATTGAAAATGGCTGACCTTTAAACCCGCCTATTCACTCATTTCTTCTCTGACGGCCAGGTTTAAGAGGTTTTAAGTTCAAGGTGAAAGGAGGACTTGACAGCTATGGCATTCTTCTCCTTTGGCAACAGTCGACTAATCCGGAGCAGGCTTACTCTCTGCAGCCGCTATGCAATAAACCTTGTAAAACTGCTGAGCTGGAGCAGCCTACTGGGAGATTTCCTGCCTGTGGAAAGCTGTGTTAACCTTTTGCTTGCTTTACAAGAAAAAAAACTTCATGCATTCCGAGTGAGAAAATTCAAGGGCACTCATGGACTGAAAGAGGGATTTATACCTTGCCAGAGTTTAAATCCATGAGAGAGGCTGGATTAAAATAATCAGGGGACTCGTTAGGCAATGATTTATGGCCTTCCTATTCAGTGAACTTCAACAAATAATCATTTCCATGTAAATCCTGATAATTTAGAACTACAAGGCCATTCAGGGTCCCCCTTGCTGCTTTGAATAAGCTTCTGTTATGGGGAAACGAACAACGCTGCCCTTCTTTCTTGAAATAAACGCCACTCCCCCCCATTCTTTTCTCTTTGCTGCTTTCTGTCTGGGCTCAGAGTATGTGCCTTTCTCTGTCCATCTCCATTATACCAGCTATGACCTAATTCCATAGTTGCCATCTAAACACAGAGGATCTCAGTCCACATTTACGTCACTGCCTTTTCTGACCTTAGATTTATTCAGGTTATTTTTACTCTTATGTAAAGCCTTTAGCTCCTTGTCTCAGTGGCGAAATGATCCTGGTTGGTGGGCCAGTTCCCACAACAACCGTAGACATCGTAAAATAGAAAATTTATTATGATGGGGATTTTATGTTGTCAATTATAGGGATTCCAAGTGTAGTTTGTCTTCATATTAGTTAAAGCTAATGTCACCTGCCTTTGTGAAGGGTTGTTCTAAATGTCTGAGTTCACGTGCAACATTTGATTAGTTGGGCTCTTAAATTCAACATGACCTGACTGAGGAATCCACACAGACTTTATCACAAATGCAAGAGAGATTGAAGGTCGTACCATTACGGTGCCGCAGTCAGAGAGATTCTTAATGGTGAAAACATAGTCATCTCCAACCTCAATGCCGCGACACTCTGGATCATTTAAATGTAAATCCCAAACCTGAACAGAGGAAAGACACAACACTTATATTCAACAAAAATGCTAAATATTTAAATATGAGGAATACTGAAGTTGCTGCTTTTTAATTTTATTGGTGTCCACTTACATTAACTGGAGGGTTCTTGTTGAGGAAAAAAGCAGTGGGAATAACAACCTCCATATGGTCATTGGTGCATATGACAGTTTCATTGAGCTCTAATCAAAAGAGGATGAGAAACTTACAAAGAAATATTTTTTTTTAAAATGATATTGGAAAAAGTTATTGATCATTTGGAAAAAAACAAACAAAACTAAACTGTGATTTGTATACTGTCATACTAGCTGTTTGACTTTAATTCCAATTTACTTTGTGTATTATCACATATTTATGCCTAAATCAATCTATGCATTTTACACATTATATCCATACTATTATTGGTGGAATATAATGAAAGTGCTATAGTATTTCCTGCTACTTTTACTCATAGAGAGCCTAATTCTATTTTTTACACCACTGCATTGTCACATCACAATTTACTGGATAACTTTCAAATGAAGGCAAATTACAAGCAAATCTTACAATGAATTCTTGAAATACAATGCACTAATAGAATTCACCCAATAATATACAAATCCATTCAAAGAACTCCACCTCAACCAACTACAACATGCTGCTTACATGTTAATGCATTAATATTAATATAATATATAACTACTGCATAATGAGCACATTATCTTGTAATACTTTAAGTTTATTTTACTGATGATTCTTCTATACTTGTAAGTTTTTGATTGCATGTTTTGCTACTACACTGTTACATAAGGATCTGAATGTTTACCATCACCACTTTTCCTGACATGAAAGAATAGTAAAATATTTTTGCTTGACATGGGAAGGATAAAATGGTCCTTTTAATGAGAAGATCAGGGAAATCCATGTCAAACCATTAGTCATTAATATTAAAAATGATTTTCGAATAAAGGTTTCCCCAACGCAGCTGTTTGTTTGACCCTTGACACCTGGTTCCCGGTGGTTTGATCTGAGCTGTGAGCTCACCTTCCTCCTCAGGCTCCAGATAGACTGCAGAGGTGACCATCCTCACGGTGAACAATAACCAGGCAAAAACCAGTCTGCCAGGTGCCATCTTCCTCTGGTTTCTCTTCACCGCCGCACTTTAGCCACTGCACTGCCTTTTGGCCCTTTCCCGAAACTCTGTGAATCTTCTGGGACTTTTCACCACAGCTTGCTGTCACCACAAGACGTAGTACCCCTACTCTTAATCCAACCCTCGAAAACACAGCTCTAATGAACTGGGAGCCTCCCTCCGGCCTTAAAACACCAGCTTGAATGATGTCCCCGCCAACAATGAGATTCCGCACATGAATAGGGGGAACTGAGGGGAGTCCAAGGTAACACGTATGTTACCGCCTACTGCGGTGATGTCCCCTTAGTAAACATCTTACAACTGTTCCTTACTACAGGGAGCAAAAAGAAGTCTGGTAACCATGCAAAGAGAAACAACAGGACCTGACTGGCATTCTTTGTTGCCTACATCCTTTGTCTGGACATTTTAAAATCTTTACTGGTGCGGGAATCCCAGTCAGTCAGGCGCAAAAAAAGGACTCCTTACGAGTGAAGGGCAATTTAGTGACGATACCAAGGACCCGTGAGCGTATTTGTGAGGTGGAATAGACCATAAAAGCTGCTGCATGCAAACACAAGAATGAAAAGATTATTTTCATCGAATGTGGAAAAAAATGTGATGAAGAAGGCCATCTGTACAGCCACGTGTCCATTTTACATGTTCAGTTTTAAGATAGGCACTGGAATGAGGTGAAAAAACATCTTTACACATCTTTCCAACTTTTATGAGTTTAATTTACAAGATAAGTTCCCCAGACAGCAAATCTTGTGCTTTTTTGTCTTGTAAATAAGACGTGTTAGGCAGGATTGCTGGCATTGTCTTACCAGACACGTAGTTTAAAGAAGATTGTCTGGAAATCCTCTTCTTTTTGTCAAGTGAGTAAAAGGAGTAAAGGAGTAAAAGTGAGTGGTCAATGGCTTTCCTTACTGGTCCCATTTTTACCACACAGAAATAAACCACAGTTAATGCACTAGACAATAGAGCTGATCATAACAGGTTGACACCCTGTCATCGACACACCTTAATTTCCTGAAGGTTGTGAAAACACCCCGATTGCTGACGTGGTTTCAACATTTGAATTTATAATGTACAGTGAAGTTGTATATAAATTTCACACAGTTATATCAGATCAACACAACAACAACACTGTGCATTGTAGTCATATATAATCAATACTTGAACAGCTGTAAGTATTGTAGTCACACCTTAACTTCCATCTACAACAATGACGACAAGTGAGCCAAATACATACATACTCCAAAGAGTTTTAAAATTTCAACTGGAATAGAATTAAGAAACATGTCATCTTAGTCTGCTGTCGCATTAGTTAAAATATCATTTTTGGAAATGCATTTGTTGACTTCATGTTACCTATATAAAAAAGTGGAATGTGCAAAATTAGAGTGCCTCTATCACAGCGGTGTACAGAGTGAGCTGTGTTTGCCTGCGTGTCCTCAGCCGTGTGTCAGCCTGCGTGCGGCAGCGTCTTCAGGCTCACTCCAGAGGTTCCGTATCTTCAGTAAACAAGTCGGCCAGGTCGGCCACCGTCAGCACGGCTGCTTCTGAGTGCTTCATGGCTGTGCTGGTGTGACTGGAATGGAAATAAAAGCAGTTATGAATAATACTCAACTAAAATAACCTATAATATATTAAAACCCATAATTTCGTCTCTTACCTTTTCTCTGCAGTTTTTATCATTGTTTGCATTCTCTCTTCGATGGTGGATTTAATGAGGAATCTGTGAACAAATGTTGGCCTGGTGGACAGAGGATAAAAAAAATTGAAATGACTGATAAATAGATAATAATAGTAGATCACAACATCAAAAACACCTATATCTGCAGGTCTACACTGCTGGAGGATTTCTGTTCTCCTTGCTCCTTACTTGGTTTGGCCAATCCGATGCACCCTTCCTATGGCCTGCAGCTCATGAGCCGGGTTGAGGATTGGCTCAACCAGCAGCACGTGAGTTGCTTCAATGATGTTCAGCCCATTGGAGCCCGTGTGGAGAGGAAGGAGAAGAATATTGATCTTGTCTTCGTATTTGAAGGAACAAAGATTCTCCTGGAACGATAAAGACAGGAATGCATCAGGGTGGAGTTCTACAGGTTTTATCGAATCATTTTGGCATTTGATTAATTTGCTTGCTGCGCAAGATGGATGGAGTTTACAAAAATTAGGGCTAACTATGTACAAGTTTTTAATATTTATTAAAAATATAAACATTTTACTGTAATCACTGAGTCTGTTGATACTTGACATTTAGTTTGATTCTGTGTTTTTCCTTTTAAAAAGGAGGTAAAGGTCAACGTGTCAGTTTCGGGGTCCCTGATGCCAAAAAGTTTGAGAACCACTGCTCTACAACTCTTTAATTATTTCAAATGGATTAGTACCTTTTTTGCAAATTAAAATGTTATTTTTATTTTTTATTATTGCAAATTTCTTTTATCATTATTATTTTATTGCATGATTAGAGGAATAAACGGTATGTGATTACACTATGATCACAAGTAACAATTAAAGATTGACTGGATGAATGATTTATTGAGTAGTTCACCTACTGAAACTGGACATATTTTGAGGCTTAAGTGACAACTTCATTAATATAAAACATGGATAGACTACAATGCATTTTGGAAATTAAAATACAAATCTCGATATAGGTTTTAGAAGACACCATCACTATAATATGTCATGATCAATAAAGGTGGCAGATATCTGACATCATTTCTACTTTCATGAAGCTTATACATGTCCAGTTTTTAACTGACATTATCAGAAGCTTATGGATCTACTTTATGTTTAATAACTGAGGTTGCAGCAGTTGGTGGTTGTGTACTGAAGTGCATTAATATAAAATTCTTTTTTTTTATTTTGCCCTTGCATGTATGTTAATGGGACAGACAAATATTAGGGACACTTTAGATAAATTTATAGCAGAGTTGTTTTATTGGAGTGCATTAGATTAGGTGTCCCTAATAGATTGCTCAGTGAATATATGTCATGGTCAACCTATGAGGTAAGTATTTGTCTTTGGAGGAGTTTCTGTGACAACTACTAGAATTATCCTTGAGTGTAAACATGCTGCAGTAACGTTGCATTGTGTAGAAACCGTAAAAGATTGCAACAAATTATGTAGAAATGGTAAGAATGCGGTTTCCAACCTGAAATTTGTGGATTCCGTTGATTTGAGAGAATTCCATGTTGTTGTCAAATAACGCCTTAGCTATGATATCCAGGACGCTCTGCCACTGTAAAGGAGAGAAAAAAAAACAGCTGGATCAGATCCAAACTCGATATCGTCAAAATAAATCTCCTGCAGAGTGGGGACAGTTACCGTGGAGAAGACCAGACACTTGGCCCCAGGGTCAGTCACTTGGATCTTCTTCAAGGTTCTTAGCACTGCCTCCACTTTTGTGGAGTGGCTTCCCTAGAAGACACATGAAGGGGAAAGTTATCCTATAGTGATAGATCTGGTCATGAATAAAATTTAAATCATTCAGGCAAGAAAATGAGGCAAAGTGGAATCAAACCAAATAATCTGATAGCATCCAGATACATAATTAACAGTAAAAAGATCAGGGCTTGTGTTTCTCATCAGGATGGTGTTGCTGACTGACCTTGACTGGAATGTCCTGGTCCTGACTGGACGACTGTGTGGTGAACACATAGGAGATCTCCGTGTGGGAAGTGGTTTGTCTACAAATGGCACATTTGATGGCCCGCCGTCTTGATCCCACACTGTACTGCTCCACAATGATAGCGATGCACTCATTACAGAAGCAGTGACCACAGGTCAGCACTGCCCACTGGGAGAGAGAGAGATTACATCAGGATTACAAGGGAAGACATAATAAGCATTCAAGGTTGATAAAAAGAAAGTAATTAAGACTGCAACTTCAGCTGTTTAATTTGACCTTTGTAATGTTGTCATTTATTCATTAACTACAGTAATGTGGATGCTTTATTCATATTGAAATGAATGCATGAAACATTCATTTCTATTTTCTATTTTAATCTCACATTCATATGATAATAATGTAAAAAAAATGTTAGACCACAGGTTTTAAATTTAAGAATTGATCCCATGAATGTTCTGGGAGCAAAGATGAAACTATGTGTCAATTAAATTATTAGTAGATCGGCTGAAAAAAAAAATCAGCAACTATTTTTATGAGCAAAATGTGTTGCTTTTCCTTATTTTAAATAAGAAAACAGACTATCGTTAGGTTTTGGATGTCTTGTTAAAGATGTCATCTTGGAATTTTATTTACAGGCCTTTTATAGACTAATAAATGTTAATATATATGTATTAATGAATAATGAAAATATTTGTTAATTGCAGCCTTTGTTGGGCCCAATAGGTCCACTGTTATCATCAAATTAATGTTTTTGCACAATCCTGGTGCAGGAGGAATCAGCTTTAGACTGAATGTTATTATAACAGATTTAACAAATAAAAGATTATAAAACCAACAGCAAAAAGTGTCACTTCTTTACAACTCACTTCTTGTCCCAGTGGCCGAGCACAGATGGGACATGGCTCTGGGTTCAGTCCTCCAGTAGACTTGTCCTGGGACTGGAACAAGGTGATGTGTTATTTGGAGTGAAGTCATAGCAGCTTGAGATACAGACCCTGCATAAGGCTCCAACCACTCTATTACGTTTTTGTGTACAATTGTAAATCTTTTGCAACGTATAGTGTGGCACATTGCTGTGTGATTTATGAGCCCCACAAACCATTAAAAACCCTGTTTTCAGTTTGAAAATTCCCAAGTCGTGTTGCCATCTGGACGGCACAGATGGAGATTTTTAGAAAAAGATGAAATAGCATGCACGTTCTTGTTGGGATTGGATCTCATCTGTCACGATGTGTCCTTCCCCGATTCGTCCTGCCCTTTTATCACATGACTCTTTTTCAGAAGAAAACAAATGGTGTCTGAGTAACAAGGGAAGTTTTCCTGGTTAAATGCATTTTGACAATCCCATGGCTTCCTCCAGTGATAATGTGTTATCCACTTCCTGTATACACCAGCACAATGTATGTGAATAGTCACATGCGATTTCAGGCCTTTTATTATAATTATGATAATGATTAATCCTGAAAAGTCTTGTGTGGACGAAGATCGTTTTAGAATCATCATTTTAAAAAACTTCATTGAAAACAAAAGAGAGTGAATGTAGCCTGAGCTGGAGAACAATATGTGTACCTTGAAGCTTCTAACAAATTACCTTCTCCAGATTTGTGAGATACAGAAACTGCCCGAGTTTCTTTTGGAGTTGAGACTTGGCCACAGCTTGGTCGTTCAACAGCTTGACTCTGTTCTGCTCCACCTGGAAGCAAAGCAGTCGAGGGCAGAGGTTAGGATTGCAATCAAAAAATAGTTGAGGCAGAATATTACATCATTGGAAACTTTCAGCAACTAAGAAGCAATTGTGCCCAATACTGGCTAGACTTGAGCTTTTAATTCCTCCACATCAGTTCTGCAGTGCTGACCTGCAGTTTTCAAGATTGGATCAAACCAGCTACTTGAACAAACTATATGACAAACTTCTTTTCCTTAAAAATGATTTTAAAAAGGTTTTATATTGTACACATTTTCTGGGCTTAATTCGTAGTTTTGATAATCTAACAAAATATATTTATTGTTTTAGGCACCCAAAATCTCCTCATAGTTTTTCATCACATCTCTCTTCATCACATGTAAGAATCTTTACAGTTCTTATGTCAATCTTCTTTCACTTAAAAATGCTCAAGAACTCTTTACAGAATTCTTGTAATTCTTACAAATTTAATGAGTCTGGCTTGAGGTCGTGTTAGTATGTTAGAAATTCTCTGAAATTCTCTGAAAAGGGTATGAAAGTGTCCTGTGGTCTTCTTGGATATCAATCGATCGAAAAGTATGGTGCTTGACTGCACATTAATCATTGGATATGTTGATGATTTAGTTTGAAAAATGAACTATCCAATCCTGATGTGTTGACCAGAGAGCATAAACACACGCTTTTGATGATTTTACAGCTTTTTTACAACAGGATGAGTGTGCTGTAATGACAAAGTGGGTCTGGAACTGACCTCATGTGGCTCAATGATGTGCAGCAGTTTTGGCTTCGGCTCATCAGGCAGACGCACACGAAGCCTCTCGGTGGCCATTCCCAGCTCATCGATGGCCGAAACGTGATTCCTCAGAACCATCCAGTACTCATGCAGCACCTTATAGAGAAAACAGGGAGCTTGTTTCTAGCCCAAAATGACTAGGGCACTGCAAGAGGGTGCAGGCTTCTACTCTAATTTTGGAACAAAAATCACGTTTTTCTCTATTTCAGACACTGCACAATCAACTTTAAATTGTGAAAATATAAGATGCTGCGTCTGGAGGGTGAGTAGTGTTTCAAATCTAATTGACATTATGACATATTCCACATTTAAATAACGCACTTTAAAATGTCAAGAATAAATCCCCTCAGTTTATAGTTTTAGGGGATAAACTACTAAAGTGTTTTGTTTGTTTCTAACAATGACGTATTATTTTCTATGACGGTTCTGATCCAAATCAAAATGTGGCATTAATGTGCAGTGGGTGAGTGTACAACATTCCCATGACTTGAAAAGAATCTATTCTTCTATGAATGGTTTCTTTTTTAAACAAACTACACAAGCAAAGCTTGTAAAATGAAGTCATTGCTACAAACCTTGTACTCCTTCTTCCAGTTCTCAAATAGCTCCATGAAAGTGTTGCCCTCCTCCACCAGCTCCGGGTCCATCCGCTTAGCTTTGGCAAAGGACAGGATGGCCTTCAGAGCACGCTCGATCTCACTCACTGCCCACAGACCTCGGCTGGTGGTAGGAAGACGGTCATCTACCAACCCTTCTTCATCCTCGATCATTTCTTCAAAGATGGCTGTCTGGCCTTTCACCCTGTCAGGGCAGTTTATCTGATTAATCAACATTTCATTTTCATACTATTTCAGTGAGAGAAAAAGGTCTAAAAAAATATTGTTGTACTTACGTGTGAGAAAACAGCTTGGACTCATAATCTGTGAAAAGCTCATCTGCTTTGCAAAAAACACAACTAAAATAAGATAAGAGTGTTAGTGACAATAAGAAATAGGTGTCACACAGCATGTGAGGCATTTAGAAGCCATAATGAAATAAATATATTTCATAATACTATATAAATAAGGCTATAAAGTACAGAAACAGATGAAACAAATTTCTAATGTCTTACTTATTGAGTGGAAGTCTATTAGGTCTGAGGTGACAAATGGTGGCCTCATCAATCACTTTTTTTGAAGCGGGACCTTCTAGGCTCTTCACGGCATCTTGAACAGTCTTTTGAGATTTCATCAGATCCTGCATTTGTGTGGTGAGGATGAACTGGAGACCACAGCCATCACGGAACCTGCAGAACGATCCATCTTCCGTTACATGTTCGATTATGGATGATTAGTAACTGCTGTTGTATTTAGCCATATAAATAGTTTACTTGTCAGCCATGGAGAGCTTGTGGGCTTGTTGCTTGTAGCTGCATGTCAGCTCATTCTTGACACGGGACACCAGATCATCATCATTTGAGCACCGGATCGCCCTCTGAATAACTTCCAGCCACCATGGAGAGTTCAGCTTGACCTGGACAAATAAAGTTAATAATGTTCAATTTTTAATCTATGCAAAACTAGTCAACTAGTCAACATCATAAAATACACATTCCTAAATGTGGATTTTAAAACTTACATATGTTCTATGTGGGAGGATGTGAATATGAGAATGATAGAAATTTGTTTGCTTTTGTCTGCTTTGTTGCATTATTTTCTACTATAGTGTTTTTCAAAGTTGTTTTTTTTCCTTTTTTCTCAAATTGTTTGCACAGTTACTTACAGACTAAAATACATTTAGTATACTTTTTACTTATTAATTTGATAATTGTTCTGGGTAACCAAACAGATTTGACAGCGTTTCCACTCCTAACCTGAAAAATTTGCAGGACCTTTTCAGCCACTACAGAGACAGTTATCATGTCATACACTAATACATTCCCCTTTTATATGTGCCTTAATATGCAATACGTTTTCTATTTATTAACATGTATCTCTATTCTACTCTGTTTACTATTCTATTATATGTAAGCCATGGGTCAAACAAATATTTCTTTGTCCAGGATAATGACAATAAAGAATATAGAATAAAGTCTATATAAGGTCTATAAATTTGAATAAAGTCAAATTGATAGATTGATAGCTTTATTGCCACTTTAGCCACATTAAATCACATTCATTTATGCTAAAAACAGTGGAAATAAAACATGCCAGCAGTTCAAATGAACTTGTAATACGTTACTTTAAGTTTTCACTGCCTTAATTTCCCAAGATAATTTAATAATTTCCTTTTGACCTTTTTTTTTCTCATTTTCTATATGTCTTTCATGACTGGAAAATTGGTCAATCATTATTCAGAATTTCCAGATCCTGTGGGAGCCCTGATTTGAGGATCTTTGGACTCCACATTACTCCTTAAGTGCAGGTATATGGGTATATAAACAAAGCAGATTATCTGTTATTATACGGAGCACTATTTGCCTGAATGTAGATGTAAAGTGTGTTCCCACTTTGCGTTTCAGCTCCTTGATGTTTTGTAACACCGGCTGCAGAGCCTGATGGGCGTCCGCCACCTCAGAGTCATACTTGGTCATGTAGTGCTGTTTCAGCTGCTCGGCCTATAAGTACGGTAATAGAAAGCATAGTGATAAGGAGATTATTCAAAATAAGAAAATCACATAATAAAATTAATAATTCAGGATTATTCCAAATACAAATTCTTCTTTGTGTTAATCGGGCTTTAATGAAGATAGACATTTATTAATTACCTCCTCACTTAGTCGGTCATCTCGCAGCGTAGGAGGTATCCCTGGATGCTTTGCGTTTAGCAGTTCCATTAAATTGTGAGTAGCATGAAGCCTCTGTTTAATCAGATCATGCAAATGCAAATGAGTCATTTCTTTAGATTTATAAATATTAAATATAACCTTCAGGAATAAATATATGTATAACCAAAAACTTTTTTTTAAACTACGATATTGTCTTTTAAATCTCATTTGTTGCCATGAGTCATTCTTTTTGAGTCTCTTTTGTCAGGTTGATTAAGAAATAAATCCCTTCATATGTTAATTACAGGCAAATGTAAAAAGATGTGAATATACCTGCAATGAATCCGTCTTCAGTCGGCCTTTGTGCTCCTCTGATGAACGAAGCACTTCTCTATACATCTCGGCCGCTTCTACAAACTCATCTGCAGGTGGCAAAGGGAATGGTCATCCTTAGTGACAATCAATATGTTCATCACATGTGGAGTTAATGAAATGCGCTATACAAATGTCCCCAGTATGCTCAGCCTCATTATACATATCACCTTACTAAGAACCGCTATGACAAAACGTCTCAGTACAAAACATATGGGGAGACACAAAGATGAGATCACAGCTCCTGTTTTGTTTGAACTGATTCCCATGGGAAAATAAGAGCAGAGGGTGCACAAGTAAAGAAGCAGGGTTTCATACTTCTGATGATGTGAATTCCAGCCAGGCCATTGAGAGCGCACACCAATTGTCTGTGAGCTTCTTCACACTCCACTCGACATTTCTTCTGCAGGGATTTCAGGAGCTCCTCCATCGTCATGGTGCTGGGGAGGGGGGAGGAACACCACAGGAAAAAAAACACTTAACAACCTCTCCAACACAAATTACACAGAGTGGGTCACCTTTAAATAAACACAACTGCACAATGATTAATTGACAAAAAGCTTGCTGTGCTCCATTACCGTTACTAATACTGCGATACTCTATTCAGCCAAGCTGGATTCTTAATTAACCGCTGCAGCTGCCTCCAGAAAAAGACTTCTATTATCACCTACAAGTACCATGAAAGCATAATACAGAGTGTCATGATGCTCAGATATATACCTTTTCTGCAGAGGCAGGAACTCCCCCCTCACGGCCTGTGGATGGCAGCAGGCCTGCCGCAGCCTCAGTAGCGGGCACAGGATGGTGTTCACGGTGCGGCGGTCGAGGCTGCCCAGTTTCAGGCTCCAGTCGGAGATCTTCCTGAGTTTGACCAGAGCGTCCTGGGAGCAGACCTCGTGCTGGCGGTGGTAGAAGTGGCCCTCGACGGGGGAGAAGTGCAGCCAGTGCACCTCCTCCGTCTGAGGGGGAATCTGGATCTGGAAAAATGGAAGGGAGAAAAAAGCACTTTTTTTTTGACTGACTTACTCAAGTGATTGTTAAAATTGGCAACAATTATGCTAAAAGGATTAAACTTTTATCGTCATACCTGATCGATTACGTCTTTCTTAGCCGATCGCCATAATAGTTGAGCAATTACGTAGTACAGCGGCTCTGTGTTTCCGTGTCTATAAGGACGATAGAGCAGTTGGACCCACCAGTGTTTTACCCAGTATGGGTCGACTCCCAGGAAAAGTATAAGGCCATACAGATCTAATAAAATCAATTTAAGAAAGAACATATTATTTCTGTTTTGCTAAAGAGACTTTATTGATTCAATTCAGAATTGCAGAGCCTCAAGAGACCGATAGCAGGATGTGGTTTTGTCATATTTTTAAATTACCCTCTAAACCTCTCTGGACAGGAGTTCCGCTGACGCACCAGCGGTTGACAGAGGCAAGACGCAGAGCCATTTCTGCAGCCTGTCAGAAAAGAGAAAAAAAATGTATTAAGAATTTATCTACATGTTTCTATTTTTTGGCTTTTTTTAATATATGGAACAAGGATCCCTTAAAGAAAAGAAAAACTACTTTTTGAGATACAAAAAAGCCTCATTATCTTATAATGTAACTGAATTCCATTAATCTCACTTTGGCAGTGGGACATTCGACCATCTGAGCCTCGTCTAGACAGATGCGCCACCACTCCACGGCCACCAGAGGACTGGGCACAGCCATGTAGCGCTTCTGGTTTCGGAAGCGGCGCCCATCTTTGCTGTTGCTGTGGGGGATGTCCACGTAGTTGAGCTCAGAGCGCAGCACGTCGTAGGTGGTGATGACCACGTCCTGCTCAGCGAGCATGTGAGGCTGGATGAATCCGTGCTTCTTCACACCCTGATAAACCTGAGATAAAAGGAAAAAAATATGTTGTTTCCAAACTAGTTCTTCCTTCTAAAGGTGCTTTTCATTTTGATTGGTGATTTAATTTTATAGATTTGATGAAATAAATTAGAGATTCAACAGTTTGTGTGTAATAAATTTATAATCTATGACAGTTTCCCTTCTTGAAAGGATTTATGAAAAAAAAGTTTCTATGATGTTCCATTATTTTTGGAAAGGATCTTTATAAAGTCCAATATGACAAGTAACAAATTTGTTGCAATACGTTAAAATAAGGGACTGACATAAGAGAAGTGTATTCACTATTCATTCATTAGGATCATATATCATCCAGCCAAGTGGCTCGCAAGGGTCTGTTTAAGCATCAATGAAACCATCTTAAACTAAATGCACCGAATTTCAACCATGCGTTAAGACATAACAGCTGAAATAAGTGGAACGTAAAGGAAGCATCTGTAACAGAGAACACAACATAACACTTATCTGTCTTAATCCTGTAAAAAAACACTTGAAATAAAGTAATGTTATCTCATCATGTGGTGTAATATGACTTGCCAGTGGGCATTAAACACAAAGGCTGCAAATAATTAAAAGCAGTAATGTCACAGTGTTCTTTCTACTGTGTTACTCTTCTAAACACCCTCCCAGCACACAAAGTAACAGTATCTCAGGGTGATATTTTAAGATAATGGTACTCTAGACTGTGGTCTGAGGCCCCACATTGGACCTTAGGAAGTTTCCATGAGTGTGTGGGTTTTGGCTTCCAACTAGAGCTGGGTGATTTGGCCTAAAAATAAAATCTCAATCTCTCAACAAACTAAAAAAGCCAAGACAAAATGTAAAGAAATTCTTTATTAATACAATACAAATAAATGATCAGCACAGTAGTCTAGGCTTATGTGAACAAACCACTTGTTCACAAATACAAAATATATACACCAAAAATCATTATAATTCAAAGATTTGTATTTATCTATTTCATTTTAAATATATATATATATTTTAGTAAATCTAGAGGAAAAAAAAAATCACCCAGCCCTAGATTCAACAGATAAGTCAGATCTATAATAGATTTCTATTCAACACTCAGAGAAATCAAATTTTAAATGTTTTACAGAAAATGGATCTTATAATATACCAGCAACAGTGAAAACTATTGCAGTCATAATGTTTGTGGCTACCATGTCCAGAGATTTGAATTCTTGTGATAGTAATATATTACACTATATATAAAAGGCATTTAACAAAAGCCTCTATCTGCTTTCTCACCAGCACTCGGAGGGAAGAGGACCTGATGTGCCTGTTGATCTCCTCCACCCACTGGTGGCAGATGGAGCTCGGGGAGATGATGAGGGTGGCACCGGTGGACACGGGCTTCATGGCCACCAGGCAGTGGGGGCAGTAGAAAGGAGTCGTTTCAAGGCTTTCCTCTTTGTAGTTAACACAGTCTGCATGCTGCCACAGCTGGCAGTTCATACACTGGACACGCGCCTTGTAGTCAATAATGCCGAGTTCACCGCAGATGCACTCGAAGCGGTAGTCTGGGGTGTTGAAAGGGACGACAGACACTCTGGTGTGGGCTTTGGTCTCCTCATGGGAGTCGGGCTGCGGAGCTCCTCCTCTTTCTTCAGACAGATCACACATTGCTGGTGTGTCCTGTGTGTCCGACTCACTCTTATCCTGACACTTCTGTATAGTGGTGGTGGACATATCCAGCATGTCGTCCGACTCATCTGCTTTCTCATTCACACTTTCATCCCATGCCGTCTTTGTTCCGGTGTCCTCAGATGTAGGAGAGTGGGGATCTCTCTGATCTTCTGTGATCGAGTTTTGCAGAGCTGCTTCGGCTTTCTCCTTTGCTCTTCTCTGAAACGTTCGCCTTGGTGTGCTCTCTGGGTTTTTCAAATTCTAACGAAAGAAGAAAAGAGACAAAACTAAGACAAGATGACAAGGTGTCCTTTGTAGCATAAAGAGATCACATTAAAAACTGTTTATTCTTACAGATCTGGATGCTCCTGCTAATGTCTTCTTTGTTTCTTTATATTTCTTTCCCAGCTTGAATGACCCTGCCAAGCCGCGACCTTTGACCCGGTCAACCAGGCCTTCATCTATCAGCTTTGCCAGAGTCTTCCTGATGTGGTTGCGGTTTTTTAACAGGTCGTAACCATAAGTGGCTCGGATGTAGGTAAAGACCGCATTGACTGAGGCTCCTTTGCTGGACCTCATTTCCTTTATTGCAGTGAGCAGCATGACACGAACAGCTGCAGGAAAAAAAGACCAAAAAACATCTTGTCAAATACCTAAAATCAAACCGCAACTCCAAGAAAACGTGTTCAATACGAGTGACATACTTGGGTAGGATATTTTTATTTTAGGTGCAGCTTCGGACTTGCAGAGGATGACCTTCTTTCTTTCTAGTGGAGGAGGAGGTACAAAATAATTCACAGATTTTCCCTACAAAATCAAAGGAGAAAGGATTTCAGTATGTAACATTTCACATTTTCACAATTAATCAAATCCCTTAAAAACAAATCTTGCATCATATTGAAACCCTATTAAAATAATGGCCTTGTAATTTTTTGTTGAAAGTGGGTCTTTTGGCCTAAATCATCTCTTGATGATGATGCCACCTCTGCTAAAATCACCTTAATCCTTAGTTGAAAGGATCAGACTCTTTGTGCCCTATAGGACAATGGTCTAAGTCATTATTCTTTAGACTAAAATGCCTTGATTGGGCAATTTAACAAGTTTTCATGATGATGACTGCTTCAAGAAGCAAGACAATCTAGTACAGAACAAGCCATAAACATGAGTCTTGAATCAATTTCTACTGATGACTGATAAAGGCTTTATAGTGATTAGTCAAAATGTCAAAAGTCATAGTTTAACTACTAAGCTAGCGACATATTCCGGGATAGCCTACTTCTTTCTGTAACTTTCAATTTCAATTCACATTCATTTAAAAAAGGACATTGCATATTAATTAACATTTACATGAAATACGACAGATTACAGCACTAGGCTAGTTTCTATCTGTAGTCCCTTTGGCCAGGTTTAAAGAAGCTTATATCACACTAGAATGTTCAAATTGGCCTAAGTTACTTTATTCTTTAATGTTATATACATTGAAACAATTAATAAATAACATTCCCGCATTGACAAAGTTTATTATGTTTCCCCAAACACTTGAAAAATATACTTAGGGCATTATTTCAATAGGGTGACGATATACAACCGTTAATAATCACCAAGACATAGATGTGTTAGGACAAACGATCCAAAAACGTTTGCACTAGTGAGATTTATTTTAAACTGGAGTCGCCTACTGTTCCTCACCACAGGCAGGGTGAGGGCCTCCTGCTCCAAGTCCTGCCGAGTGTGACACAGAATGAGAGCCAGAACCTCCACTGTCTTTCCAAGCCCCATCTCATCAGCCAGGATCCCACCAGGCCACTCAACACCAGCCAGAGGAAACTCACGGATTAAGCTGAAAGAAAAAGAACAAGTACCATGATGAAAACCCCAATACTAGGGTGAAGGTATCGCTAGATATATGCATTTGATATTTACTACAAAATAGAACTATGCATCGACAAAACAATGTGAAGACAGCAGTTATAAAGGGTCAGTTCAACTATAAAGACAGGTTTTCTTTACTTTATATGTTGAAGTTTTATCATATCTTCCTCTTTCATATGAAATGGATGTAAATGGAATATCTTTCTTGGTCTTCTAAGCATGAGGTGATCAAGTTCTTACCAGCCAGTAAAAGGGTTGTAGAACAACTTCTTGCCACACAAAGTGACCAACTCCCGCCAGAGGAAATGTAGCGATTGCTCTGCAAAGAAATAATATATCTCATATATAATATATCTCACTTGCAAAACAGCAGCAAAATTATTTCTGTTCGGATAGACCCCAACAGTAAAAAAAATATCTTATCCTTTAGAAAGTTGTTAATAATTATATAAAAAATGTATATAAAACAGTACAAGGCAAAAATCATGTAATCATATGTTTTTTGAGGCTTCACCAACAATCTCAATTGTTCAATAACAAATTTACTATGAAGATTACTATATCCTAGTCAATATTATATGAAATGTTGATGTGCTTGGCCCAGGTAACTAGAACATATGACCATAAATTAATTAATAATAATAATAATTAATAAACTATTGTCAAATCCAGTCTTGGTCCTCTGTTGTATATGCCTCTCTCTATCACTGTTTCATATCTCTCTGCTCTTTAACTAAAATTAAATCCAAAAACAATCCAGAAAAACAATCTGTAGAAATCAATGGAAGGTTGATGTTTGCAGCAGAAAAGTACAAGTGTTCTGCAGAAGCTGAACAAACCTTTCGGTGTTGAACTGTTCCAGGATTTCTCTCGCCTCAGCATCCAGTTGACAGCCTGGCTCTGATAGGGCCTGAGCACAGGAATGAGAGCTTTGTGTTGGACGTCGTAGGTCACGTCCTGGTTCTCTGTCTGGTGCTGGTGCCTGACATAGTCGTAGAGCTCCTCGATGTTCTGCCTCTCCAGGTCAGTGTCACATTCTTCATCCTCGTTCTCCACCACTTCTACATGGAAAAACACCACAGAGAAATAAAAGTATTGCTGGAGACTTTAGTTTTAGTTAGAAGTTTATGCATAATGTGCCTAACCATGGTTCGTATTTACCCACCTCATGTATACCAGCGTTTCCCACACAGCACCACAGAATGAAAACTGAGTTCCACAAATTGATTCTGCCCTTTTTTTTAAACTAGATTCTGTCATTGTCACTTACAAGCACAGAGAGTGAGAAAGAAACAGATCAACAGCTGCACATATGTGTTTATGGGGGAACACTTGCACTGGTCTGTCACCCATTTATGATTTATGGTCCGTCATTATGAGAGCAACGAAAAAAAACTGAGTCAGTTCCTTGTAGATGGACATTCTTGATCAATACAATTGATTGTGATATGTTTTTCTGTCCAGGAAAAGCTTGGGTTACAACACAAAACTGCTTCGATTTCAAGTTTTACGCTGAAGTCATCATGGTAATAAAGAACTTAGCATGAGTCACATTAGGAACAGACACTTACCGGGGATAATGAAGTCGTAGAAATACTCCATTAACTTCTGCATTAGTTGATTTGCTTTCTTAAGCCGAGCGTTACCCTCACTGAGAAACTCTGGTTTCCCAAGCCCAGTTTCCACCAAGTAAATCCCCACCTGCCAAGGCAGACAAAAACAACAGCTGAAGTAGCAAATGCCAAGTCATAACACTGAAACTGAGAACTTCTAATGTTTGACATCTTAATCCACTCCAGTCAAACAATCCAACAAGTGATTTGACAGATTTGGAAAACATAATAAAAGATTGTTGTTGTTGCTTCTCTCTCTGCCCTCATTTCTTGTTGATTTGCTACTGTATGTTCTATAATAAAGGCAAATTGCAGATGGTGCAAGATGTCTACTGCATAAACACATGTAGAGCAATATAACATTTCAAAGCAGGTATAACCATATTAATGATGTAAAACTAAATATTTTCTCTGTTTTTTTATATGAAGGAGAGGGATTTGATGTTTGAACATAGGAAAACTGACCACTGACAAACCGAAATTTAAATTAAGTAAGCACATAATGGCAAGATACAATCATTAATGTTTGTACAATATTAGGTAATAGATTTTGATTGCATTTTTTTCTCAAATTCAGATAATTGATTTGAATGGCAAAATCTTGCACTCACATGTACTATTACAATAAATTTGCTGTTATCAGGTTATTATCAGGTGATGAATCTAAATATTGAACAAAATTAAATTGTCAATAGCAGAATATTTCTCATTCTATCCCTTCAGAAACATCACTCATACCCTGACTGACTCTTCTTTTTCCTGGTGACAGAGCTGCACCACCCTCCTCTTCTGCAGCCAGTCCAGATCCTCCAGTGGGATCCTGCTGAGGCTGCACTCCACGGTGCAGGTGTCCTCATCGGGTCTCCACTGCAGCCCGGAGCTCTCCTCACAGCTGCTGTAGCTGAGACAGAGCTGGTCGCCTGTCCTGTGGAGCGTGAACGCTCTCGACTCAGAGTCAGACGGGAGCCACGCCGGCCGAAGGCTGAACTCTCCAATGAGTGCCTTCCAGGCATGGCTCAGCTTGGATGCTGGCAGCACGGTGAGTGCCAGAGAGGCGGCGGCGGAGGTGCAGTCTGATGACTGGCCGGGGAGTTCCTCTGTGAACTGAACAGAGTGGGTGCACGATGTCTCCGAGACGCCCTCACTGGCGGAGAGGAAGGAGCTGCTAGGAGTGGGGTCAACAGGGAGAACGGAGCAAGTCGGCATCTGGTCGTCATCCTCCAGGATTACCTCAGTCCTCCGGTCCTCCATCATGTTCCAGTTCAACCTCTTGGTGGCTTCTTCGTCCGCCCTCACAGGAGGGGCCCTCTTCCTCCGGCTACTCATGGCTGAATTCTACAAGGAGAGCGAATGATTTAATTACATAAACAACTTACTTGCATTTTTAGCAAAGACTCCATGTAATCCATGAGTAAGATCACTACCTGTTGCCTCTCACCTTCTGTTGTTATACAAAAGAATCATTCAACCTGTTCTGCTCTACTGTCCACGCCTAAGAAAAATAAACTATTCTGTATCACCCATATTGCTGCTAAGATTAATTGGATTACCACACCAACACTTTTCGACATGAACAATATTGGGTTTGGGTTAGACGTATCTCAGGATATGGATCATACCCTACATTGCTTCTTCAACCTCATGCCATCAGGACAACTAAACAGAACCTTACAGTGGAAAAAGTTCAGTTTCAGTCAGATCTTTGTCCCCTCAGCCAATGAGATGGTTTATATACACTATGGGATCTCATGATTTTGTCCTAAATGTAATGTTTCTAAGCACTATGTATAGTTTTTTTATGGGTGTTGTGCAGAATAAATATCCTTTGAGACAATACAAATTTGTATTATCAAACAATTATTTTTAAAATCTGTTTATCCTACAAAATGATATCATTAAAAAAATACACATACCATAGATGTTAGTTAAATATCCTAAATCTAAATCTAAATATCCTGGCAGCAAAATTGTTCACTCAAAGATACAATGAGATGAACTACTACTATTAATATGATCCTCCCTAATGCAAGAAATTATTTCTGCATTGATTTCTTTGCATGTCTAGTCAAATTTCCAAAATATAGATCTGTGCTTGTCAAATGATTAGATCTCTTGAAATGAAACAAGAGTCAAGTGCTCAGATGATGACTGGAAGTCCTTGTCGTAATGATTCCTCCCGTTCACTGTCTATTAAAAGATCTCCTTTAAATGTGCTTCCATGCGTCTATGAGTAAATATTAAACTAGTCAAATGGCAAAAAGGCATGTTTAAATACATTTTCGCACAGGGTCACATATATTATATTGTAAATGCATTTTTAAGAAATATTCTAATGGTCAGTATGAACTAGCGGAATGATTGCGGCAAGAAAACCCGGTTTCAATGTTCATTTGGGCTCCAGACTGTTGTTTTAATACACTTGCAAATGTGTACACATCCTTTAAACAGCAGCTAATCACTACATTAAAATAAAGGCTTATATAATTTGTTAATTGGTATGGTTACAGTGGACATCTTATACCTATATCTACACCAGCTGCTGAGGTTTTATTATCAAGCTTTAGTTTACATATCACCTGTATAAGCAATGTATTTAATGTCCTGAACAGCTTAAAGTTCACAGACATCAATGCTACTTTGTGTTACGTTACACAACGAAACGTGCGAAACGTGTCGTTTGAATCAGATAAAACAGCGTCATTTACCGTGTGAGTCGACTCCGACTTCTATTGCTGGATAATTAAACGTTTCATATTCGCGTAAATCCGGTTATTCTGGCTGAAATGCACCAAAACACACTTTATTTACCGACTACCATTTTGCCGTTCGCCATTTTTAAATACCGGAAGTGAGGTCAAAGGTGGGGCGTGTTTAAAGCATTTCAACAATAAAGCACAGATAATTATGTTCCGTTATAATTGTTATTATATATTATTTTGTTTTTGTATATTTAAATTCATATTTATTGTGTGTTTGTATTCCGCTATGTCGACTACATATCTGCATTATTCTATATTTAAATGTTTCTCAATAAAGTTTTGGAGGGAAAAAAACGTTAGTCGTAACGTTTAGTTGTAACTTTCTAGCCAGAATCTCAGATTTAAGTTATTCTTTCCATCATACACTTCATTTTAAACGTTCTGTTGAAGATGTGTTACTATAAACTGAATGTAAATAGCTTAAAATTGATTTTAGTGTTAATGTGATGATTATAATGTTCCATATGTTTTTTTATTCACAAACATTGATTTTTCCAAAAAGAAACTCAGGTTTCAGTTAATGCTGTTTTTCATCATTTGACCTTGCTATTATAAGAACCAAATTAGTTATATTTTAATGTCTCTATTCTATATGAAAATATTGCTTATCTACGTGTAGGCATATTTGTGGTCTTCTAGTCTAATTATCCCTTTACATTTAATTTGATTCTTAATTGTATTTCTGCAAACGATATTAACAAATAATACATATTTGAAGAATAGATAATTCAATATATGTTATCTTCTTTTATGATATTATTAACATCATATTTTATAATATGATGTAAAATATAACTTTTGCACTATTTTGCAATTCAAGGTTAGTTCATTAACTGTTTCAATTTATAAAGACAGTAAATCAATGACAAGAAACGCAAGAACAACAAAATGTAGTACCATAAACAAATTAAACCAGAAAAATCATAAAAATGTCTTTAGTAACGATTAGACTTTGCTATTGATATTGCTATCCCAGAACATTTCCCCTTATGACCATCTTAATGTGTCTTGTTCAATAAAGTTTTTAAGGTGCACGTGCAGCACGTGTTGTTAACCACGGGGTGGCAGCAGAGCTTGTTTTATTTATTTATTTATTTATTTTTATTAACTGCAGCGCTGAGTTCATCACAGTGTTAATGTCACTGTCAGACTCGATGAAGCAGCTTTAATCCATGTGAAGTTTGACCATCAGTTCCTTCACAGTTTCTTATCAGGTTCGAAACCTTCACACTTAATACATAATCATTTCAGTGTGCATCTTTTTTTTCAGCATTTCCGCAATCAAATGCTTAAATCGTTTCATAAATGCAACATTTTCCCTCAGATAAACCATTAATAGGTGCGATAATTTGTAAAAAAAAAAAAAAAAAAAACATCCTTATTGACGTGTGAGAAGTGAGGCTTCAAATCAGGGACACTGTAGTGAGTGTGACCCGTTTTTTTTTCAAGATGCAGTAATGAGGAGGAGAAGAGGAGAGAGAGAGAGAGAGAGAGAGAGAGAGAGAGAGAGAGAGAGAGAGAGAGGGAGTCAGTGTTTTCCAGCAGAAGCAGAGTCCAGTCTGGCTGCTCCAGGAGAATCAGACCCGCTATGTCCCGACATGCCTGCTGCAGGTAGGTCACAGTCGTCCAGTGATTAGACTTAAAACGGGAGCGTTTACCTCAACGTGCTCGAATATTCAGTCAGTCCGTCAATTAAGCTTCACCCTTTAATTGGGATGCGTGTGCTTGTAGGTGACGATGTTGGAAAACGTGTCCTATAAATGACACCGGCTGTAGAGATGTAGAGAATCAGCTGGCAGACGGTTAAAAAAATCAAACAGAGCACTTCACAGCCTTCTGTGGGATTATCTTCAGGGGTAAAAGTTGAAAAAAAAAATAAGAGTCGCAGGGGGAAACTGATCCTCTTGGAGAAACAGCTCCTTAAATACAGCAGAGGCAGCAGCTGTCCATGGTGCTGAATAAAAAAAAGCTTCTTTCTAATGGAAATAACTTTTTACCCCCAAAGATTCTAAATATAGTCTGTGAAGATTTGTCAAGCTCCATTACTGCTGATATTAATTGTTTTAATTAAATCCTGTAAGATGTATCCTTCTTCCTGTATCATTTATTCATTTTAGAGCAAGATCATTGCTGTGTTGTTGCTTTGTCTCATTTTTTATTAGGTTTTTTTATGAACTGTGAGTTGTTTTATACTGTGTTTGCATGCTACTGTTTAGGTAACTTATGAGCAGTTAGAGCAATTCTGCACATGTGAGAAAAAGGACTTAATACTCCATGTCTCCTGCACAGACTGACACCAGAGAAGAAGACGATGACTTAATTTACATTTCAGCCCAAAAAGAGGATTGATGGACCTCCATTATGGCCAAGTGGACATGATTCTGCACCCAGCACCTGTGGAACAGCGGCGAATATGATCTATCTGACTGCAATAAGCGTTTTGTACCTGCCCGTTTTACTGTTCGAGGCCTTCGTTTTGTCCCAGGGCAAGAATGGGAGGTCGGTGGTGCCGAGCTCAGACTCCCGCCTGGTGGCCAGGATGGACGGGGATATTATAATCGGGGCCCTCTTCTCCGTCCACCACCAACCCTCCGCTGAGAAGGTGGCGGAGAGGAAGTGTGGGGAAGTCCGGGAGCAGTACGGCATCCAGAGGGTGGAGGCCATGTTCCACACCCTGGATCGGATTAACTCTGACCCCAACCTGTTGCCCAACATCACCCTGGGCTGCGAGATCAGGGACTCATGCTGGCACTCGTCCGTGGCTCTGGAGCAGAGCATCGAGTTCATCCGGGACTCGCTCATCTCCCTCCGAGACGACACGGATGGCGCCAAATGGTGCATCGAGGGGGAGCCCTCCAGTCAGCCACCGCCCACCAAGAAGCCCATCGCCGGGGTCATCGGGCCCGGGTCGAGCTCAGTCGCGATCCAAGTCCAGAACCTGCTGCAGCTGTTCAACATCCCGCAGATCGCCTACTCCGCCACCAGCATCGACCTCAGCGACAAGACGCTGTTCCAATACTTCCTCAGGGTCGTGCCCTCAGACACGCTTCAGGCCAGGGCACTTTTAGACATAGTGAAGCGATACAACTGGACCTACGTGTCTGCAGTGCACACAGAGGGTAAGATGCAATCCTCTTTGAGAGTTAACAGCAGTAGCAGGGCAGCAAAACTGTAAAGTGGAGATGACATGACACCAGGAGGAAGATAAACGGTGTGGTACAAATGCATCGATCATCGTACTACCTGATAAAATCAGTGCTGTTGTATTCTGCTGCAATATCCTAACTGTTCTTTATCTCCTGCATTATGCAGACTGCTGTACTAACAGCATGTAGCTGCAGACAGCGTTCTGTTTTGTAAAACCTATTCACAGGAGGATACGATGGGTGCGTTGAGAGGAGGAGAAATAGGAAATAGCATTCCTGTCTTTTCTCTTTTGTGATAAATTTTTTATTGTGGTAATGCAAAACAAAATCGTAAATCTCCAAACACGCAGAGAACAGGAGTTAGTCAGCAGGAATGGAACAAAAAGACAAGAGAAATAAAGAATAAATGACTAAATAAAAAAAAAAAAAAATTAAAAACAACATAATAATAATAATAATGTGTCATCAAAAAAACAGCTTACAATGGTAAATCCACAGTAGCAAACAACCACAATGACGACAGACAAACAATATATTCTAATTACAGACATACCCATTTACATACAAGTACATGACCATGGCCCATATTACCTAATAGAAAGGGTTTTGGGAAAGGAAATTAGGTTGATCCTAAAGGATGGATGATCTCCATAGCTTTAGTTGATTATATTATCAACTCAAGTCCCATTATTTTTGGCAGTCAACCTTTCAAATAAAAAAAAACATCTGGAAAAAAGTGGGTTCAAACCAAAAAAAACATGTAAGAATAAAATGTAATATAATCCGAATAATGGTTTTCTTGGCAGCAGATGAGGCAGCTGATATTATCTGTTCCTCCTGAGACGATTGAAATATATTTGGATTGTACCCAAGACGATAAGGAGCAGGACAGCTGAGCTGGGATTTTATCAATGATAGTTCCAACAATCTCATTGATATATTCCCCCAGAAGGAGTGATAGTAGAACAAAACCAGGTGTGAGTAACATGAGTAAGTGGCCTCCTCTAACAAAGCCACTTCAATCACTGTCAACTGGTTTTAATCTCATGCCCGAAATTGTCGGCCAATTCCAATCATGGATCAATCCGGAAACCTTTTTTCCAAATGTTTGTTAGTGGGAGTGGTTTAGTTATAGCAAGAAAAACATGTGTTATAAACCAAAGTTGCTGGGTTAGTCTTGGTACTACTGCTGTTTCTTGATGTGCTGACGGAAGAAGTCACAACCTGACACGTCTTCTCTGTCATATAAAGCATTTTATGACAAAGAGAACAGTGTCAAAAACCTGACTAATCTGAGAGCATCTCTAAAGCGCCAAATTTCAGACCGTTCAAAAGTTTGGGGTCACTTAGAAATTTCCTTATTTTTGAAATTATTTCGATGAAGATAACTTTAAACTAATCAGAAATGCACTCTATACATTGCTAATGTGGTAAATAACTATTCCAGCTGCAAATGTTTGGTTTTTGGTGTAATATCTACATAGGTGTATAGAGGCTCATTTCCAGCAACTATCACTCCAGTGTTTTAATGGTACAATGTGTTTGCTCATTGCATCAGAAGGCTAATGGATGATTAGAAAACCCTTGTACAATCATGTTAGCACAGCTGAAAACAGTTTATCTGGTTAGAGAAGCTATGAAACTGACCTTCCTTTGAAGAAAGAAAAGTTTGAAGGAAAAAGAAAAATATTTTAAATACAAATCATTATTTCTAACCTTGTCGATGTCTTGACTATATTTTCTATACATTTTTCAACTCATGGTGGTAAATAAAAATGTGACTTTTCATGGAAAACACAAAATTGTCTGGGTGACCCCAAACTTTTGAACAGTAATGTATATATTTTATCACCCAAAAGCCAACCCACCAGGACCTCTGTCTAAATGGTCGGATTTCACGGTTTCACAGGACATCAGCTTTCACAAGATCTACATCTCAACTTACATGACATGAACACATAACACACTACTCTACCCCATGAGTACTATTCTATTCTGTCCATTCTATGCACCAATACCATGAAAACACATGTTAATTACACATGTATTCACTAAATACTTCCTACATGAATTAATGTCCTTTTTTCTCTTCTTTTAGTCAGAGTAACATCAGCAGTCTTTGTCTGTTGCTGCAGGTATTTAGCAGCTGTTCCAACCTGCCTTTGACCTGCATAAAAAGCTCTTGCTCTATTTTGTATTCAACGATTACTCCAGGCATACACTGCTGCAGCTTCACATAAAAAATCAATTTTCCCACAAATCCTTATGTCTGTTTTGTCAAATCATACCTTTACATAACAATCCGGTGCATGGAAACAAGTAACAGGTGATTAGATGACATACTGACATTTACATTCATTTCATAAGCGTATTAAATACACTGCATTAAGATTCCACCCACAGTAGCAAGAGTAAAATGTGATAAGCATACTGAAACACCTATAAAGCAAATGATGCAAATCTGTCACCTGTTTCTTACAGGTGAGAGACTGTGAGGCTGTGGTGAGCAGATAAAAATCCAATCAACCCCTGGTAACCCCTCTTTATTTACTGCAATAGCATAAATAAGGGCTTTAGGTATTAGAATTCTATTAAAGTAGCAGATTGATGTCAGGCTGTGAATATTAAAGCGTCTCAGACTTTGTTGTTGGGTTTATCGGGGACCCTGCGGACCCTGTGGACTCTGCTGGAGCTGATTGGCTCTAAGGGTCCTGACAGGCAACCTAGAAGTGACAAGTTCTCCCCTCGTCCATAGATACTGCTGTTGAGGTCACCTTAACTCTGTTTGCTCTAGTTGTGCTGCTCTTGATTCCATAAAAAGAAGCCTGGAGACGTAATGGGACACTTAGATGCTGAAGGAAACGGCATGTGCGCTTCCCTGAAGAGTTTGAGTTTTAAAAAAGATGATGTTCGACATTTAAACTATTTGAAATACCTGAAGTAGAGTGAAAAACTTGAAAACCCACCGATTCTTTTCTTTTGTCTTCCTGTGAATGAAACTCACAGCTCCTCTCTTGTCTCTCTAGGTAACTATGGGGAGAGCGGAATGGAAGTGTTTAAGGAGCTGGCCTCACAGGAAGGACTCTGCCTTTCCCATTCTGACAAGATCTACAGCAACGCCGGGGAGAAGCACTTCGACAGGCTGCTGCGGAAGCTGCGTGAGCGTCTGCCTAAAGCCAGAGTTGTTGTCTGCTTCTGTGAAGGCATGACAGTTCGAGGGCTGCTCATGGCCATGAGACGGCTCGGAGTATCCGGAGAGTTCCTCCTAATTGGAAGGTTCGTTAGAAAATGTTTTTCCAGGGGATTTCAAGTTTTGTCTGTCAGTTTTTTTTCTTTTTTGGTGGGGGGTTGAAAAATGGTTCAAACAACACATTAGTGAGTTTCTTTACAGTAACTTTATTAAACTTGTTAAAGTAAAGAAAACATTGGAAATATAGTCTCAGGATAGTTTTCTACTATGTGAATCAATAAAACTCCATTAGGTTGTATGCACTAGACATTTTTCTATATTTGCAGATTGTGGCCATATTGCACCAAATCTTTTTTAGGATATTAGAAAAAAAAAACCTTCGGACAATGCTTACATGTCAAATGTCCATGAGCAAAAGAGACTGGAAAAGAGGACATCCTGGTCATGTGGCCTCATAAGTTGTATGTCCTTCAAAATAAAAGTCCCCTTTTCACACCTAACTGTAAAAACATAGATTTTATATCACAGCTTTTTAGAAAAATGAATAAAGTAACTGTTGCCATATGGTGACACTTCAATTAGAAAAAGGCCAAAATGTTTCATGCTACATGAATTATGGATATGTTGGTGATAATGGAGGTTAATGTCGTACAAAACAGTCACACTGCAAGACCCATTCAGTAGCAGTTCTAGATGCTACACTGGCTTAAAAGTTGAGACTTAAACTTCATACTTGACCTTGAAAACAAGAGTTGACAATAACAGGAGCTTTCACTCCTATTACACTCTCTCAGTAGATGGAGTTTGCTCAGTTGTTAAAGGGATTGTTAATGTTCACATTTTTAGTTTTCTTCTGAGTAATTTAAGCACTTTTGGTTTATTTTGGCTGAAAATGTGAGACTGAACATAGAGTACCTGACCTTGCAAGCAGCATTTGGCAAAACTGTCTCACTGCAAGGTAATTGAGTAGATTTCTTAAGTAGATTTCTTGGATCATTCAGTCGCATCACATCATACGCATTTTAATAGATAGAGATTACTCAGTTCTTATGGGAATTGTAGGAGTTAAAGGTCTCTTATTGTAGAAAGTGGGATTTTAATTGCTTTCCTGATTCTAGTAAATTTCTAGGGCTTATATAAATATCGTTACATATTTCAAAATGCTCAATCTACAGAGAAACACAGCATTCAGGACGCTATGCCTTAAAAGGAGCTGTCAGGACTTCCTTGAAGGTGTGATGTCACAACTATAGAGGCACCACCCACCCACTCCCAGCCATTTAAATCAGCCAATCAGAAGAAAAGGAGCATTACTATTAATGAAACGGACACAAAACGACCTGTTCTTTCCGTAGCTCCAGAGAGAAGCTTGAGAGAGGAGATATAAAACTATGTTGAGATGATATTTGGTGCTTTAATATTGCACTCTCAGGGAGTAGTGTTCCTCTGGAAGCAGGAGACGCTTTGAGTCAGGCTCAGTAATGAATAATGTATCCACGCAGCGAGCTCTCCCTCTCCCTGTCAGATCACAGGCAAGGATGGGCTAATATGGGACAGCACCTCCAGCATAAGCTGGGGAATGTGGAGTAGTGAACATCAAAGCTCATATCAGCACTTACACAGCACAGCAGACATTCCCTTTTTGTGGAGTCTCGGCTCTGCTCGTCCTGTTAGAAACAGTCGCAGCACCTGAATCAAGGCTGCGATAAAAGCTATGGTTAATTTACTGAAAGTGGCTCTTTAATGTGCGGCTGTTTTATTCACAAAGGGGGATGAGGAAAAGAGTCGGAACCATAAAAACTCAAATGATGAAATGCATGTATGAAAAAAATGGAGCGTTTTAAAGCCTAAACTTGCTCTCACCCCTTCCACTTAAATTTGCACTGTTGCTAAAGTCTCCACGGATGATAAGGAGGGCATGGGTTTGGAGTAGAGTGGATGAAGTGTGTGTGTGTGTGTGTGTGTGTTTTTCTGGGTCAAGGAGACTACTGAAAAAGGAAAAATGTTTTTTAGAGCAATGCAGCAAGTGAACACATGCGGGTCTGTGCAACGGGCCAATCGAAATGCCCGAGGTGCTGGTCATTAGCCATCCATCTTCTGCTGTGTGGAGGATGAAAGAAATGGCTGTTCCACACCACAGATCCCACTCATCTCAAACAACAGAGAGCTCATTTGATCAAGTCTCAAGTGAATCTTCGCTTTGGATGGGATAAAAGAATAAATCTGCCTGGGCGTTCCACTTCTGTTCTGCTTTTAAACGTCTTTTCATTATTTCATAAAATCACACACCAGATTTACATAAATGTACTATAACATCAGAAAGTATTCCACTAATGTCCATTTTTCCTAAGTGAAATACATCAAATATAGGGTAAAAATGTGTAGCGAGTGCGTCTGCTGACGTCAGGGCTGTATGTTTTTGGCAGACAGAGTGTTGGACTGGAGTGTGATGCTGGGAAACAGATGGTCAGGTACTGTTTGATTCTGTCTCACTGGACGACCATTGTCAGATCATTTCTGAAGTGACAGCCAAGCCAAACGTGCTGTTGGCTCTGTTGTCGGCCTGCTCAAAACCAAACGTGGGTTTTAGAAGGATGTCGCTGAGATTTTTTGTCCTGTTAATAGTAGTTTTTTTTTTTTTATTGTTTTCCATTGATTTGCACTGGCTTCATTGCTGGCTTTAAGCTTCTAACCCTGAGCCTACCAACATATTTAACATACCAGGACATTCCAAAGATAAAAAAAACACTATATTTCTTCTTAAAACAATCAAATAATAATTATTAATTATTAATGATTATTATCATTTCAGGAAACTTACAGTTAATTTGCATTTGTATAAAGCAATGCATATGTAATTATCTCCTTCAAAATGACTTCCACTCTCACCCCTCGTTAGTTTGTGGTATTTTAAATTAGGACCTCATGGCAAGCAAGATTTCAATAAATAGATCCATCTATGAAACAAAATATTGCACTCATAGCAGTATGTGACTGGATCCCAATACATTTCTATTCTTAACAAGCAATTATCAGGTCGAATCAATTTTATTTGTACAGCCCAAAGTCACAAATCACAGATTCAACTCAGAGGTGTTTTACAATTTGTACAGCAGCAATATAATATCCTCTATCCTCAGACCCTCATATTGTAGAGGGAAAACTCCCAAAAAACTCCTTTAGCAGGGAGAAACCTGTCCCCTTCCAGGATGGACATGCTTGCAATAAATGTGTGTAACAGGATGGAAACAATACATTTTAGCAGGGAAGAAATCACAGTGTGCAGTGTTAAATAGGATAACAGAATTATGAGGATTTATCATGTATGTGAAGGATGAGGCAGATCCATGGCAGCTTCCAGGTGCTACTAGTACAGAGTCAGGGCCATCTCACATGATTTCTCACAGGAAGGACCCCTGGTCGGCTGCCCACCACGCTGTTACATGGTCTGTAAATGAGAAAACCACAGGGCAGGTTTGTTCCTACACATGGCAATCGTTTTTTTTTTTTTTTTAAGTGGTTACTCATTATATTAAACATCTTATTATTATTATTATTCATTTACATTTTATCCATTTTAACATACTTTAACAGAACTTTCCACTGAAATTAGAGCAGCGTAAAAAATCACAAAATGACAAAACTTGAACCAAAAAGACCAGAATCTTATACCCAATTTTCAATATAAAGGACAAAGATGTGGAATTATTAGGCAAATAAATGTATACAACAGAGAAACTCACAGATAATCATAAAAAAGTGAGACTAAGGAGAGAGAGAAAAAAATTAAAGGTTTAAAATTAAAAATAAAATTAGTTGAATTCACAATTAATAATGATTATTCATATTTATAAAACACCCTGGTGACAAGCAAAGCTATTCAAGGCTTCTCAACATCTGTTTTCCTCCTCCCTTTCTCAATCATGCTACAATATCACATGTAAATATCAGATTTATCACACACTGCATAATGCTGCTATAAAAATACTCAAGCTGCATTTGCAACTCAAATGAAGGCAGGTTGTCTTTTATGTGAATATGTTTCAAATCTGAAGTGTTAACAAAAGCTTTTGTCTCACCCACCTGATCTTTTTTAAGAGGAATAAAGGTATAATTGATTTTCAAATAGAAAAACATAAACCAACAATCCAACAAAGACACAGAATCAAGTCTGAGTCTCTGTGGAGGGTGGGAGCTTGTTTTTTTTACAGGGCAGATTGTGCTGCTACACCACTGAGATGTGAATTCTCACCGGAGTTGTGATTGTGTCTGGATTTTTTTTTTTTATATCTTTCTGCAAGTACAGTGAGCACTTCACTCCCCTCAGCAGAAAGGCTGAAAGGGATTTGGGAAACAAAAGGCAGAAGGGCTCTGTAGGATTTAGTGTGTGGCTGGTTGCTGAAGCATCTCAGGTCTTTTGAAGCTAGAACATCATAATAACAACACTATGACATTTTATTTTGCCATATGCTGACTACCCTTTCTTACTTTTGATCAAATTGAAGTTTGTTAGTTAAAGGATCTTATATATCTAAAGCAAGTGTCTATATGTCTGTGGCTTGTGTATGTCTCTGAGTGTGTGTCAGATCAACCTCAGCTTTCATATATACCTTACACCCGGCACAACAGTGTGCATCCTTTTTTGTGGAATTCTTTTGATAGATATCTAAAATATCTTTATTATCATTAAAAGCTCAAATCCCATAGACTTACATATCACAGCACTATCCTGCAGCAGCACTTTCCTTACTGTGTAAAGCTCTGTATCACGACACTCCTCCTAATGATGCGTCCCAGCACTTTCATTACAGTAGTTAGCTGCTACTTTATTCCTGACGCTAACGCAGGCTATTGTGGCCCTAGCCAACATGAAAAGAACAAACTTAGTACGAAAAGTTAAAAAGTGTCTTTTCTTTCTGAGAACCACACACTACATATGAGCTGCAGCGCCTTACTCCAAGATGCGTTCATAGACCCTCAGGAAATCCCAGCACTATCAACAGAATAGAATCTGGGACTAAACTCAGTAATTTCTAAATTTATATAACAGTAACATGCCCTGGTTATTACAGTATACAGGAAAAAGTACAAAGTAAAAGACTAAAAGACTATTGAAATAGTCATGGCAGAAATGGATTATAAAATTCATAAGTATGTTTAAATTAGTATATCTTTTAATCAAAATAAAAAATGTTGCCTTTTTATTATTTAAGATTAAGCCATTCTACATGGTGCTGCCATGTTGCACCACGATGTTTCAAGCCCAAGACTGATAAAGCAAACGCTTACTCTACATAGGTTTTGCAGCCACTGCTGTTGAATCATTGATCAGTTGGATGCAATCTGCAATCTCACCACTAGATGATGCCAGAAACTACACACTGCACCTTTAAATCTGAGCATTAATCCTGAAATTTGTCAACTATGCAAATCTATGCTGTTCTTTTCTATCTATTTGCTGCTTCCGACAAAGATTATTAAAACCAGGTTTTGCCTGCCACATTAATCAACATGTGAGCATGTGATCCTGCAAAAAATGTGTGGCTTTAGTAGAACATCTGGTTTTCTCGCGAAGACCCAGAAGGTCATTTAAAACCAGCTCCTTTCAGAAGGCATTTCCAGAATCTTCGAAATCTCTTATAACCATCAGAATGGTGAAATATTTTGTTGACCGTATGCCCGAACAGAAAAAAAAAGATTTTTAACCTGGTTTCCAACTTTTGTTTCTTCTACAGGTAGTATGAAATCACATACAGTATATTGTGTTCGTATGTGCTTGTTTGGCACATATAAAACTAAATTGAAATGAAACAGTTGTTTTTGTGCAGCAGAGGGAATATTTTTTCATCCATTTTTCATCATTCAATAGAAAATGACCATCTGTGTTTTTAAAAGGTCCACTGGTATATATTTTTCAGAAGAGCATATGCTTAGAAATGTGATTTAAACAAATAATATTAATACAGGAAAGGCACCTTCTGAGCCCAGTTCTGGTAATAACGATTGCAGCATGCTCTTTTCTGCAGTGACGGCTGGGCCGACCGCGTGGAGGTGGTGGAGGGATATGAACAGGAGGCTGTGGGCGGCATCACTGTGAAGCTAAAGTCTGCAGAGGTCTCGTCCTTCGACGACTACTTCCTGAAGCTCAAGCTCAGCACCAACAGCCGCAACCCCTGGTTCCCTGAGTTCTGGCAGTACCGCTTCCAGTGCCGCCTTCCCGGCCACCCGCTAGAGAACTTGAACTACGCAAGAAACTGCTCAGGTAGCTAAACAACGATTCATGATGTTTCATGCACTTTTACTGGTTTATATTTTACACCAGCGTGCACATCAGCTTGTGTTTCTGAACTGCTCTGATGTGCGCAATGCCCAGAGGATGATGCTGAAAGGTCCCCTGTAAACTGGAACACATCCTTTAATTATGAATAAGACTGCCAGAGGGTGGAATTCTCTCTAAGTCAATCCAATAACACATATTTTTTCATATTGTTCATTTCTGTGACACTTGGCTTTACAGAGGATGATGATCTAGGTAAATTATCCAAAATCATTTTCATTTAGAAAGGAGCAAAGTAAATGCATTATCTTAATTTTTTGATTTCTCGAAACAATGCTCTGCAAGCATGTTTCTAAAAGATATTTTTACATACTTCCCATACATATTTCTTTGACTATACTTATATATATTTTATATATATATATTTACGTTGTCAATCTTAAATTATGAAGTTAATGAGGTTATTTTCTCAATCCTATATTATGAGAAGTAGTTCACAGTTATTTTAAACAAATGTGTTGATAAACGTAAATATAAAACAATGCATGCAGCAAAAATCAAAACCATTTTTATACTTTTCAGTTGACAGCTCTCTGGATTCTTCAAGTGAATTTGTTTTTGCTATTGCACTTACTTTTCTGCAGACGTTTTAATCTTATTTCCTTTGCAGTGTTTCTACATTATTTGTAAGAATAGAGCCTCTCTTTCTTTGGTATGCTCATACCTCAAGCTTTCATTCATCCCTACAGAATACCATGTTTTATATGCAGTTATGATCGTATTTCTTTCTGTTTCATAAGTGGAGATAGTTATTGTTTGCTGTTCTATCACTTCTATTGTTTTTTTTTTTATTATTTTATGATTTCTTTTGGTGTAGAACTCCAGGACGGTGAGTGAATTCCTCTGAATGGAACTATAATGCTCCTCACTTTGGTGATATACTTAGAGGTTGACTGATATTAACTTATGTTGGGATAATTAAAGCGATCCACTGATATTTTTAATACCGTGAACTTTTCAAGAAATTAATCTCATTTGACCTCTAATATATGAAGCTATTGGGATGTTTGATTTTGTGTTATCCTGAAGTGAGAGCCCAACAATTTGGTCTCATCTGCTCTCACTTGTGCTCTCACACCCTTTTCTGACCTTAAGACAGTCATATAAAACAGCCCAATAACATTTGAGTGAGATGGCAACTGGCTGATCCGGCTTAAGTTGCATGTAGCCACAGAAATAGTGGAGCCACACTGCAACAGATTTTCAGAATCTTTTCTCCAATTTTGCTGTATGATGTTGCACATTTGTCGAGGGAAGGTTCAGTTGTCATGCAGCCAATTAATCCTAACATAAAGCAGTAGGTCCTCTGCTTGCATGCTCACATGCTGACATCATTGCATCATGACTGAAGCTGCACAGCTCAGTGAGTGAGCGAGGTGAGCTTCACAACCAAGGAGCCGTTACAGTAAAGTAGGTCATCACCAGCAGTTCCCATCGGATGCTCACCCAGCTGCTCCCCAACTGAATTGACTGTTTATGTGTTTGTTTGCCCTGGCAGTCAGTATCACAGCATCCTTTAACATCTAATACTTTATTTAACGCAACTGGAAAAAAGATGCATGTGACAAGTGACGATATATAACAGATCAACTTCATCACCAGAAGGAACATCGATGGTGAATATATAGCTTCACCAAACTGGTAGAGCCTTTTCAGTCTGTTTCAATGAATATTAAGAATAGTTTGGATCTAATGCAATTGCCCATTATGATAAACAACTAGGTAACTGTATTTTATCTTCCTAGATATATTACTAATTTATAATCAGTATAAATTGTTAATAAATTATTGATAACTACAGTATAATGCGTTATCATTTTTTATTAACAATTTATATATTGATTATAAATGATGAATGCTCTAGGGAACCTAAAGTGACGTGTTTTTCAGCAGAACTTTTTTATTTTATTAGCACATAAACCTTATTATTGGGGCATGGTTAAACTTTCTACCAAATGTCAGTTAAGGATATCATGCTAACTAATAAATAGCCTGAATATCCTTAGAAGTGGTAATATAACTTATAATTAAAATCAATTAAAACATTTTTAATAAGTTACATAATTAGATTTTCTGTAAAAATATCCACACATAGTACATAATTGTTTCATCAAAATAATAGTATCTATAAAGAGTCTACAATGACATATTGGTATAATAATAGACAATACATAAACAAACAATGACGTTTTGGTTGAATATAGTATATTCTAGGTTCATATTACAGAATTATCATTAAAATACCACTAGAAAGTCATACCTGCCAGTTTATGTTATACTTTAGTTTTTTTCTGCCAGGGGATAAATCATAATGACAAGCTGTGTCACTTCCCATCAGTTTTTACATTATCAGCTGCTACTGTACATCACACTTCACTTCCTTTGCATAGAATATTAAACACAGATTTTTGGAACAGATTCAGGTAACAGATGACAGATGGTAAAGGGAGAGAAGCAGTGTCAATCGCTGTCGAGTGTATAATTTATACAAATATGTAAGCAGTTAAATTTTTTCGTTAAACACCCGGACTATGCTCTAAATCTATCATAATGAGAGGTGTGTCACATTTAGAATCAAAGTGATGATGTTAGGTGCTCATTTTAGGAAATGTACAACTACTAGTGTAGTGACTTTTTGACAGGTGAAAAAATTATTTAGATAGCTGATCCTTCATTACCAATCACTGAATTTACAATTGTTGCGCATTCACTGATGGATGATTTGAAAAAAGGTATCATCTTCAAATGACAAGTACTTATTCCACTGTTTTGGCAGTATGAAATGAATGCATGATGTAGCTATTTGTATTATATATTTGTAACACTACTTTGACACAGCAACTAAAAACATATGCTGCTTCTAGCTTGCTTTACACTGAACTGATAGGGTGTGTGTGAACATCACATGCTGTTTGTATCAAAATACTAATCATTGTGTCTCGTTCACTCATTGCTTTTGTCTGAGGAAAAACAATACGAACCGAAGATAGAATCAGAATAGTTGCTTTTGTTTCCCCTGCATGAGAAGGCCACGTTTTCAGTGGTGCAGTATTTTGAACCAACTCTAATTGAATCTTGACTCATGAATGCAGAAATGGATAGTCTTGCCATGGTAACAAGGTTTCTCTGAAGCCATTTTCGGTGGTTTCCAGTTCTTTTAAAGCAGTCCCCCTCAGAGGGAAAGAGGTGTGAAGCTTGCTGCCTGTATTCAGAGAATAATTTTGAGAATGCATCTGTGAGCACCCTATCACTCCTTTGTAATATGTGACATCATGCTAAACATACCTGTACTGTACACCTGTAATTTAAAATTTCTTAGAAATGATTTTTTTTTTACTGCATAATACATAACATGCTACAGCTTGCAGCAATGACGCACCTCCTGTAAGACTTTTCCTCCATGAGTTGTGTCCCGGAGATGAATCCTCACTGTTCTCTCATGTGTGGGCAGGTTATGAAAATCTGGAGGACAACTACGTTCAAGACAGCAAGATGGGCTTCGTCATCAACGCCATTTACGCCATGGCTCACGGGTTGCATGACATGCACACTCACCTCTGCCCCGGCCACGTGGGGCTCTGTGACGCCATGATGCCTGTTGATGGCAGCCACTTGCTGGAGTTTCTTCTCAGGACGACCTTTGCAGGTGTTTCTGGAGAGGAAATATGGTTCGACGAGAACGGGGACTCACCTGGGAGGTGAACACAATTATCTTTCATGCTTTTTTTTGTATGAAGATGTGAAGCCTATAGTCATTATTCAGAGACTACTGGGATTTGTAGCCACACAGATTAATCCTTGTGCCCTTCTCACCAAGTGAAACCTGCAATTAACAAAAAATTCACAGATCACCATAGGAAACTAAGATTTTTTTTCTAATTACTTGCCTGGTCGACATGATTATATTTTATTTTGGTTCCAGACAGATGGACTTCTGTGTTTAATGGTATTTTACAGTTAGGTAAGATAAAAACTCATTGAAGACCTTTTAGAATATGAATCTTAGAATGAGTTCTTTTTTCAGGAAAGAAGTGCACTCAACTGAAAAAAAAATTACTTTAAACTAATCTGTTTTTCAAAAATCTGTATTCATTTGCAAGAACTAATGAAGACTAGAAACAAATATTCTCTCAAGGGCAGGTGATGTTGAATTTGAATATTCACACTGGACATAATATACATACTATACTGGACATAATATACAGGCTTAATTTAGTGAGCTGACAGCTATATTATTTTCCATGAGATGATATACGTATATGATATCAGGGTACATTTTAATGTGCAGAGTAAAATCACTGCTGTAATGAAATACTGATACTAAAAACGTGTGAGAAGAATCCTGCTAAAAGGACTGAATTTTTTTTTTAATAATGCAAAAATTACTTTAAAGATTAATTTAAAGGCCCAGTGTGTAACTTTTCTAGATTAAAATATCTACAAATCACTAGAATATAAAATATTTTATGGAGCTTTGTACTTACATTATTCAAAATGTTTAGAACAATTTTCAAACCTAGAATAATACATGCATCAGTGTAGTCTCACAATACAAGACGACTGCAGATCTAACCGCCTACCCATCATCTGGGGATTTCTAAATACAAGATAGGTGCTTAGACAGCTGCTAGATTGCCAAAGTCTTCCACCTTACGGTTACCACATGAGTTTACCTTCTTCATTCTGTTCACTGTTTACACACAAACTCAAGTCTGTGTCAGTGAGATGTTCCACAACTACCACCACATAAAGAAACATCCGCACCCTATGCTCACTGTTCTTGGGGATTTTTAATGCTCACTGTTCTTGGGGATTTTAATAGAGCAAACCTCAGTCTGACAAAAAACAAACAGCATATTAAATGTCCCACAAGGGAACAAACCACATAGGACCAGTGCTGTACTTTATTATAGGACCCCTACTGCACCATCCCCCATGCAGCTTTGGGACTCTCTGTCTGGTTCGCCTTCTCCTGACCTACAAGCAGGAAATAAAATCTCCTTTGACTGTACTGATTGGAGTGTTTTTGAGGCTACTGCTACACACCTGGATGACGTCAGTTTTTGTGAGGACACATACAACAAACAGCCCTGGGTTACTGCAAAACTAATGACGTAATTAGAGAACAACATGGTTTGACAGATAAGATCCAATCAGGAAGCAAACCTGTGCGTTTCATCATTGCTTTCTGAAAAATCTGTGTCTGTGCCATCTAGGCTACAACAAAACCCAAAGTGAAATCAGAGTCAGCAGCTTTTCTAAACATCTCTTTTTGTATGGCTCAGAAATGCTGGGGTGGTATGTGGGCTCTAGGTGTAAACAGAGCAAAGGATGTGCAATTTTACATAAAAATATAGTAGTGTAGATGTAGCCTGAAAACGTCAGAGTAGCAAATTGGTGCTAAAATTAAAAGCTGAAACAAACTGCCATTGACCTTTCATCACTGTGGAAAGAATTGAAGAAAATCATTGACAACATAAATTTATCCCTCCATACTGTGGAAAACCTGCAATTGGCCGGTGAGCTGAATGAGTTCTGCAGGTTTGAAAAGCCCTTAATCACAACTCATCCCTGCCTGGCCCACAACAAACAACTATCTGCACCCCGTTTCTTGGATCACAGATTTCCTGAAGGACATGAGGCATCAGTCTGAGGAAAATCACATCCAGCCTGGACAATCAGCATTAATTCTCTCCAGGGACACATACTCCCTCCCCCTCTTCTCTCTATACAAATGGCTGCACCTCAGTCAACCATCTGTCAAACTTCAAACGGTCATTAGTCTGCATACAGATGTGAATTTGAACAGCTGGGCCTGTGGTGTGGTCAGCACAACCTGCAGGTGAACAACCTCAAAACTGTAGAGGTGACAGTGAACTTCAGGAAGAGTTCCCCAACTGACTGTTTTCCCCTTTTCTGATTTCTAACTTTTCTGCATGTTTTTCACAGTTAAATGTTTCAGATTGAACAAATTCAAAGATGACATGAAATGCAGAACATGTGAACACAAAATGCAGTTTTTAAATGAAGGTTTTTATTATTAAGGCAGAAAAAATCCCAACCTAGACCCTGTGTGAAAAAGTGATTGACCCCTAAAACTAATAACTGGTTGAATCTCATTAGGATTCAGGTCAGGACTTTGACTAGGCCACTCCAAAGTCTTGATTTTTTTTGTTTCCAAGTTGGTTTCAGCTCGAGGTCACCAACAGATGGCTGGACATTCTCCTTCACGATTTTTGGTAGACACAGAATTTCTGGTTCCATTTGTCACAGCAAGCCTTCCAGACCCTGAAGCAGCAAAACAGCCCCAGACCATCACACTACCACTATTCATCGTGGAACTCTGCTGTGCAGCCATTTTCACCCAGTCTCTTTCTTATGGCGGAGTCACAAACACTGACTTTAAGTGAAGCAAGTGAGGCCTGCAGTTCTTGGATGTTATTGTGAGGTCTTAGCTTTAGCAATACAGGAAACTGTAAAAAATAAGATCTAAATCTGTAAAGATAAAGCATGTAACTGAGAGAAAATATTAAAACATATGAAAGTGAAAAATGAAAATAAATAATTGACTCAAACTAATTAGCAGAGTGGATCATAATTATATTTAACCTGAAAAACAAAAGTGTACACTTTTTTAAAGACTTTTTTTAATACGTGGTATTTCTCTGAATTAAAGCTCAAAACTTGAAATTTCAGTTTCAATTTTGAATTTTTCCAAGTACAAACATTTGACCCAATATTAGCTCCATATACTTGTATTCCTCTGTGTCTGAATGAGGAGCATCCACTGGTGTAGCTGAATGCTAAATGCAACAACGTCTGTTACTTCATCACAAAAAGCTACTCTCTACTTACTATTTTAACCTGCTGGGTTACACACTTTATTAATATTTTTGCGTGTAGGGCACATTCAGCTTGGTCTGGTAACTCCAGTGATGTCACTTCAAAATATTGTCACACTGAACTAAACAAAGGTTCCTAACAATAATTCCTATTGTTACAGATACCTGCTTAGTTTAATTTTGATTATCATTACTACCGACCTGTTGTCAAAGATTAAAGAAAGACATTTGACTATTAACTAAACTAGACTAAAATACCAGGACTTTTCCTGTGACTAAACGAAAAAGTTGACTAACTATGACTAAAACTAATAAGGGCATTTGACACAAGACTAAGACTAAAACTAAGTTTAAATAGCCAACAAAATGAACTGTGTGGTAGTAATCAGGCTTGGGTGTGGCTAGAGATTGAACTCAGGTGTGATAAACTACAGTTAAGCCATATTTTAAAAGGGGGCAATCACTTTTTCACACAGGACCATGTAGTTTTGGATTTTTCTTCTCCCTTAATAATAAAAACCTTCATTAAATACTGCATTTTCTATTCACTTGTGTTGTCATGGACTAATATTTAAATTAGTTTGATGATCTGAAACATTTAAGTGTGACAAACATGCAAAACAATAAGAAATCAGGAAGGAGATACTTTTTCAAATCACTGTACACAGACTTTGGAAAAAGACCCTACACAGGATATGCAGCAAATTCATCCTGCCTTCCGAGCTGCTGATTCATGTCTACAATAAAATAGTCCAGTCTGTCCTCTGCACTTCCATCACTGTCTAGAAGATTCTGCAGAGAATAGTAAGGACTGCAGAGAAAGTCATTGGTGCCAACCTGGACTTTTACATGGCCAGAGTCAGGAAACAGGCAGGGAAGATCATTACAGACCTGTCAACCCTGGACACAATGTTTTCAACTTTCTCCTTTTTGGAGCACTGTACACCAAAACAACTGAGCACAAAACAGTTTCTTCCTACAGGCCATCATTAACATTTGAACCAGTCACATAATGACTCAATAACCACTGTGCAATAGCTGCCTTTGACCTTGATCTTTGACCTTAATCTTGACCCTGATTTGAGAAATGTATTGGGGAAAATCTATTTATACCTCATGTATATATCATCAATACGATACGATATCATCAAACATCATCAAACTCGTCTTATTATTGTCAAGTTTGAGAGACAAATTGTGAGAAATAATGACATATTTTTAATTTAAAGTATGATTTTTTTAATGGCTATACTCTAAATCATATATAATATTAAAAATATGGTTTTATCTACATTAATAATTGAAATCTCTATTTACACACTAACAAAAATTTCAGCAGTTGCATTATCAGAGGGGGTAACATGTCTTAAAAGATAAAAAGTTAACGATATGAGCATCAGGAAAAGTAACTAAGTTGACAGCCATCCCTATGATAAATTATGCTCTTCCTGTGGCTGTAAAATCCTTATATTGCCTTTAAGACTTGTTTCAGTGATGAGCAAACAACGTAGCTTCCTCTCTAACTCATAGTTTTCTATCCACCTTTAGGTATGAGATTATGAACTTCCAGCGTGTGGAGCCTGGTGTTTATGACTACATCAACATTGGCTCCTGGCACGAGGGCATCCTCAGCATCGATGACGACATGATGCAAATGAACCGCAGCAACATGGTCCGCTCTGTGTGCAGTGAGCCCTGCTCCAAAGGAGAGATCAAGGTGAAGGACAAATCCTTTACCGATTATTCTGCTCAGGACATATATAAACCTCTGAATATACGTATAAATATATATATAGCTTCATGAATATCATTCAGAGAGCCTGTCACTGATCTGCAGCCTCTCAGGAATATATATGAATCTGATTTGTTTCTGTTCCTTGAGTTTAGGATTGCAGTGTCATGCTGAGGAGGTGTCTGTTTGGTCTCTTTTTGAAGGCCTGAACACTATTTGATGTGATGTCTCCGACAGCAGCAGGGGGAAGGATGTTCCATGTTGTTACAGCAGAGTGGAGGATGCTCCTGTCAAAGCATTTGGTGTTAGCCCTGGGGAGTGACAAGGCATGGCTTGGTAGCAACCTCCGGGTGGTTTGACCTGGGACATGAGCTGAGGGTAGCAGTGCTGTCAGGGCAGGGCGGTTGAGGTGAGATATAATGCGTCGAGATAAACTGGAGGGCCCTATTGTGACGCATTTTGAGTGCTTGTGTGAATATAAAGGTCTCCCGTGTTCCTGCTAACACACCAATTGTGAAATAAAACCACCCACTCATTCTGTTGTGGTCTGTGATGAAACCTGGCTGGAACCAGCCATAGTAACCACCCCCTCATTCCGGACAGCTTGTCGGAAAGCAGCCATTTTCTCCCCCTGAAACACAGGTGACCAGATAGATGCAGTGTGTCTTTACATGGGCTCTTAGTGTTTCAATGAATTCTAGACACAACACAATGGATACCAGGCTGATAGAGTATATAGCCAAAACTAATATATTTACTATATAATCCCTCATTTTTGTTTTTTTCTAATAGAACCACTATCAAATTAGTCCCTCAAATGTGGGGCAGGCATGGGTCAACAGTAAAGCAGAGTACTTTGATGGATCTGATTTTGAGTTCCTTTTATGGACTGGGATCACTCTGGCAGTTTTTCATTGTCCAGGGAACATGCCACGAGAGAAAAGGACTTGGAAGAGACAGCTGAGGGGACTGGCCAGTACTGCCTCGCCTTCTTTGGGGACCCCTTTTGGAATTTCAGTAGGCCCAGTTACTTTTCCTTAATCCAGGTTACATAGGATGTTCCTGACATCTTTTGATTTGAAGTGGACCAATATGAAATGATGGTAATGGGCATCAGTACTGAGGTTGTCAGGCAGTCTACACTTGTTCACAAAGGTTTGGCAGAAGATGTTGACTTATTCACTTGTCTGTTGATCCACTTCTACCAGAAAGTGAATTGTACAAGTACTGGGTTATGGTTTGAGGTGTCTATACTTACTAACGTCTATGGTTGCTGGGTCCAATAGAACTAGAGCTAGGACATTGTCTTGATCATTAACGGACAATCTGATCTAGTCCTATGCAGTCTTAATTCATCATGCAGTGTCCGTAATATTTCTCTCCAGCCACTCTTCATGATGTACATTAAAGTCATCAATGAGCATCATGGAAGGTCAGAGCAACAGTGAATTACATGAGTTAGATGTCTTTAGGGTCTTTGGATGGATTGTGTTGGATGGAAATACTATAGACAGTAGGCTGTTATACTGGCACCAGTCACTCAAATGCAATCTCAGCTGAGCAAAAAGCCTGAAATCTGTATACTCTCTGCTCCATCGGGATGGTGGCATAAGGTCTCAACTGCAAGGACAATTTCACTTAGCATGAATTTAGTCTAACCACTCCAAAGGAGGTTTTGCTACTTGGCAACCCAAAAGATGTTCTCAGTAATGGTTCTAACTGATCTATAAATCATTTACAAACAATGACTTAACCATTAATACCCTTAATATAATCTGTTAATATAACACTTGTGCCACTCATATTGCTGTTATAGTTCTTTTTAAAAATGTAAAAGTCTTGTTTAAAGACACCTGTAATGTGGCCTGATACAAATACTAAATATTTTCAGAGCTGGGCCTCAGAAACTACTACTTAACAAAGAGTAAAAATACTTGAGTGGTATTTCTACATTTTTATACATGTCATTTTTGTAAACCAGGTGATCAGGAAGGGTGAGGTGAGCTGCTGCTGGATCTGCACGGCCTGCAAAGACAATGAATACGTCCAGGATGAGTTCACATGTAAGGCCTGTGAACAGGGTTGGTGGCCTGACGAAGAACTAGAAGGTACATGGATCCTCTTGTACTCATTTAGCTACATGTCTGATTCCTCAACTTTTTATATACACTCAGTGCTGACAAATTACTTTCTGTAGCTAGAAAAGATCAATACCACTCTCCTACTCTTTTTTCTCATATAAGGAAATAGTGAGATAGTTTAGCTTGGACTGGAAACAAAGGAGAACAACTAGGTTGTTCTGTTTAAAGGTGAATAAAATGACCTACACACCACTCTGAAGCTCAGTAATTTACAAATCAGAGCTGATTTGTTTAATTCATAGACAACCAACATGTAAAGATAATAATTTGTGGATTTATGAGCCAGAATATTTCTTTGCTGGTAGCAGTAACTCCCAACTCCCACTCAAAGCCACAGCTTGTTTCTGTGTGGATTAAACAAACAACATAGAACATGTTAATAACTCAGCATTAAAGGTCCTTGTAGGAAAATGTTGCTACTTTGGTACCAGCTGTTTGCTCCTGTCTCCAATCTTTCTGTAAAGCTAAGCTAATTGGCTATGAGTGAGAGAGTGGTATTGATTTGTAGTAACTCTCAGAAAGAACGAACATTAAGTGTATTTCAAAAAATGCAAACTGTTGCTTTACAAACGCAACATGAAATTTTCCCACAAAGTTCATATAAGATAATATGCCTAGAGGCTTTTTTGGAAAGTTAAGTTCCTCCCAGCTTTTATCCCGCACCTCCCCCTCCCTCCACCGCTGTACAGTTTGTCCTGCAGTGCTATTTCATAAACCTGTTCTATTTTCATTGCTTTCCCATGACACCTGAGAGCCATTCATCATCTTCACCATTTTATCCGACAGCAGCCCTACTTCACTTACCACCCTTCTGGCCCACTTTCAAAAGCCTTCTGTGCAGTTCAAAGGCAACACACTTTCTTAATATGATTATCTTGCCTTTATTGGTAACCCTTTACATTAAGGGACACAACATTTGGAGTAGTTACCAGGGAATGATTCAGGAACAACTTGATTATTGATCTTTAATTAGTACTTCTCTAATAATTCCTAATAGAAGAATGCCTCTATAAGTGAATCATTTAATTTTTGGGGAAGCACTTAATATCAATTCATCAGGCATTCTCAAATGTTTTTTACTGCAAGACCTTTGGATTCACAGAAACAGGAAAATATACAGGCCTGGCATGAAAAAAAAAACATTTGCCCTATGCCATTATACAATATATAGAGAAAACAACATAAATCAGATACTCAAAATGTGCTCTGGACATGACGCAGATAAGTTACAGATATGACGCAGATAATCTCATTTGGATCCATGAAAAACGCAGTGATTTACTTTGCCCCGCTGTATTGGCCCCCTCCTCCGCTGGCTATAGCCCAGCCTGGCTATGGCTGACTAGAAAGGGGTTTATTTATAGTTGAGCTAAAAACCTACTTTAAGAGTTACTGTATTTTCTCAGGCTGAGATGATTAATTTTAAATGTGTCTATACAACAAAACTTTTTCATTTTATTCTTATGCAAAAAAAATACTTTTATCTAGACAATCAGGAATCTAACCACCAATCTGACACTGAAATTATAAAGATGTCATAGTTGCTTTAAATATGTGGTGGCTGTATATTTATTCTCATTATTTTCTACTTTCCAGGCTGTGAACAAATCACTCTGCGCTACCTGGAGTGGAGCAATCCAGAGTCCATTATCCAAGTGGTTTTCTCCTGCTTGGGCATCTTGGTCACATCATTTGTTGCCTTCATCTTCGTCTTGTACCGGGACACACCTGTGGTCAAATCCTCCAGTCGGGAGCTCTGCTACATCATCCTAGTGGGGATCTTTCTGGGCTACATCTGCCCCTTCACCCTCATCGCCCGTCCCACCGTGGCCTCCTGCTACCTCCAAAGGTTGCTTGTCGGACTCTCGGCCGCCATGTGCTACTCCGCACTGGTAACCAAAACCAACCGCATCGCCCGCATCCTGGCGGGCAGCAAGAAGAAGATTTGCACCAGGAAACCAAGGTTCATGAGTGCATGGGCTCAGGTTGTCATCGCCTTCATCCTAATCAGTGTCCAGCTCACGTTGGAGGTTACGCTCATCATCATGGAGCCTCCAGAACCCATCAAATCCTACCCCAGCATCAGAGAAGTCTACCTGATCTGCAACACCAGCAATGTCGGTGTTGTGGCGCCACTAGGTTACAATGGTTTACTTATCTTGAGCTGCACATATTACGCCTTCAAGACGCGCAACGTCCCTGCAAATTTCAACGAAGCCAAATACATCGCCTTCACCATGTACACCACGTGTATCATCTGGCTGGCGTTTGTGCCAATCTACTTTGGCAGCAACTATAAGATCATCACCACATCCTTCTCTGTGAGCCTCAGTGTGACTGTAGCCTTGGGCTGTATGTTCACGCCAAAGATGTACATCATCCTCGCCAAACCAGAGCGAAACGTGCGCAGTGCGTTCACCACCTCGGATGCCGTGCGCATGCACGTCGGCGACGGCAAAATTGCCTGCCGAAGCAACAGCCTGCTCAACATGTTCAAGAGGAAGAAGACCACTGGAAGCGGCAGGTAGGTTGGTTAACTGAGCCTGTGAGTCCTGATCCTGAGGCACCTCAGGGATGCTGGTTTTGCACTAATCTTTATGAACGACCACACAGTGAGGTTGGTGGAATTTGCTTTTGGTACTGCATGGTGGGTAAGCTCAATTCAACAATGTCATTAACATCACATTAGACACGTGGCTATCGCATCATAGAAAATTTTCATAGTCTGTGAGGGTCATTGAGAAGTGTTCAGAGTCTTTACTGCAATGGGGAAAACAGCAAGATTTGGTGAGCAGGGAGCTAGTGCCTTCTAGATGGTATCAGAGGTGATGAGCAGATGGAGAGGGGCCAGAGGTTACTTTTTTGCTGGTGCATTTTGATATAGTGATTCAACTGATGTGGGTGCCAAAAATCTTGGATAATTTATTGAGCATTAGGTTTTTGTTTATTTGTCCATGCTGATGTACCAAACTGTTAAGAATGAAGTCAATAGGCTCTGTAAAACTGTGAAAGGAAGCTTTGTTTTACCAAAGAATCCAGAAATCAGTCCATTGCTAGCCTTTTTTGTTAATGAGGTGTATTGATGTTTCATTTGAGTCTGTTGCTGATGTCTGTGCCAAGACATTTGAATAAGACAGTGTTTGGTTCTTCTGAGACAAATATGGGGGTCTACAAACTACAATGAGTCTTTGTGTTCTACATGTGATGAGATGGTTAATGAGGCACCAAGCAACTGCTCATGGTGTTAACCTTCATTTCTGTTGGTTATTAATGCAAATATGGTTGCAGCATCTGCATATTTATGAATGGTGACTGAGCTGTGGTGGCCAGGGTGAGAGGACGCAACCCTGGCACGTCTCTACAGGAAGCTCCAGATCCAATGGCACAAAGTGCGATCAATATTCATGTACAATAGTTTATTGAAGAGATTGGCCAAATTCATTGTATTGAAGGATAGCATGAATAGCATGAGTCTAGACATTGGGTGACTCTAAGTGTGTAATTCCCTCTGAAAGGGAACCTGATGTCTTACTGTATTCACTTTCGTGGGGACACCTGTTGTAAAGTGTAATGGATATAGGTCAACACTCAATTCACACTGCCATTTCCACCTTTGATCTTTTTGGTAAAATTAAAACAAGCATCTCTGTGTGCTAAGGGATGGCAAGTGGGATCACAAATATACAATATAGTGTTGAATTCTACGATTTGGTGAAACATTCTATGAACAAATTAAATTATTTTTTACATGAACCAGAAATGCTGTTTTTGTCTCCAACTTTCTGGGTTCCTGTGAAGTAACAGCCGTCTTTATTTTGTTCATAGTTCTAATGGAAAGTCTGTGTCATGGTCTGAACCAGGTGCAAGACATCCTCCAAAGGGGGATCACACATGGCACAGACTGTCAGTGCATGTGAAGAGACAGGAAGGAGGTTCGAATCAGACGGCTGTCATCAAACCCTTAACTAATACCTACCAAAACACAGCCATGGAATTCTCAGACCTCAGCACTAAGACCTTGTACAATGTGGCTGAGGAGGACGAGAGCGATCCTGTCAGATACAACCCCCCTGTCACTCCCCCCATGATGGCCCACGGGCAAATGCCTGCCTGTGGGCTTTTAAAGGACGTGGGCGAGGAGGTGGAGCTATATACCCCCAAACATCTGCAGCATAACAGCATCATCCCCCAGCATGTCATTATGGACCACTTACCCAAGGAGATGGTGGTGGGCAAATTCAACTGTGACATCCCGGAGATGAACGATTTGATTAGCATGCCCGAGGCCGTGAGCGGCGGCATGCCCGTGTACCAGCAGGCCCACCTCATCCAGCAGGAGCCGGTCCTGCCTCTGCACCTCGACCCATTCGACGAGGAGCCCACCTCTCCTTTAGAGGAGGAGGAGGACGAGCAGTTTGGCCTTCTCCACGGCTACATGTACAACAACGCCCAGATCCATGACGAGGAGGATCTGGTCGAGGTCAAATTAGCCGCCGATGATTCTCTGGCTCTGATGCCTCCCTCCCCTTTCCGAGATTTCGCTTGTCCCCCAGTGAGACCCTACCCCAACTCACCAGTGTCCGAGTCTATTTTGTGCACTCCTCCAAACGTGACATATGCCTCTGTCATCCTCAGAGACTACAAGCAAAGCTCCTCGACCCTGTGAGTGCACACGCTATTATATGAATTGTACAATATTTTCAAGTTTACAATGACTGCTGTATATGACGAGTATATAGGGAAAAGGTCATCCTGTGGTCTGACAAGTCACTTTTTAGCCTATACCTTGATAGCTTTTACGTAATAAGAGTGAGCAATGAAGCACCACATTTTTAAATTCTTTTAGATGTTGTCTACAATAGTGAAAGAATTTGCCTATTACAAACATATATTTCTATGCTAACATAAACTTTTAGGATAAAATAGTAGTAATGGACAAACAATTAAGATTGTCTATGTATGTACATTTATGAATTAATGTGACATAAATAGATTTATTTCATCAATATAGGTGATGTACCAAGCAGATTAGTTTGTTCATTTTAAACAGGGCAACTTAATGGTGAATATAGTTTGTAAAGCAAAACAGTTCAATTTGTCAACAACAAAAAAGATGTGTATTATGTTGCACATGTATGTTTTGTCTTCTATCAGGCAAAGAAAAATAGATTAAAGCAATAATTTTAGGAAAAGCTCTTATTACTTTTCTTGCTGAGAGTTAGATGAGAAGATCACTAGTACAGTGTAGTACTGTAGCCTACTTGTTGGAGGGAGGTGATGGTTAGCTTAGCGATGGACGTGGTTGTTATCTTAGCTAAGGATGAAGGCTGGAAACAAGGAAATGGCTAGCCTGGCTCAAATCACAATTTATCATTTTTACACCTAAAACCTTTGTATAGATTGAACAAGTAAGTCATATGTTGTTCATATGTGAGATTACAGGTGCTGGGATGTGAATTTTTGTCACCTGTTGACAGAGTCAAACTATCTGTTTCCAGTCTTTATGCTAAGTTGAGCTAAGATCACTGGCTGTTAGCTTTACCTTACTGAACAGCTATCAGAGTTGAATCTCATCTAATTCTTAGTAAAAATAACATAAAATAAGCAATTTTCCCCAAAATGCCAAAATCATCCTTTGAGGTGGGAGTGTGGAATAAAAATCAATTTTTCAGACATTTAAAAGGTGAAATGCCAACATGAAGTCTTGTTGTGAAAAAACAAACACTTATTTGCAAATTTTTGATAGATGCAGTACTGCCAGGCAAGTGACCTGACTGTATCACGAATGTAGCAGAGGACGATCAAGTTCAAGTGCCACATTCTTTTTCTTTTGTACATTTGTGTCATTTCTATGGTCTTGAAATGCAAGTTAAACTAGCTTAAAATTTGTATCTTTTATAAATAGACATCTGATTTCATAATTGTATAGATTATATATGCATTAGATAAATGACATACATATGTTTTGTGAATGTATGAATTGTGTATCATATTTTGGTATTCAGATGATATCTACAGTATATGCATTACAGTATTAGAATGAATTCATTAGCTGTGTATGCTTTTATTGTGTATACCACTCAATTTCCTAACTAATAAGACTTTAATAATCTATCAAAACCGTATAATGTGATGAAGTGCTACTGTTACCATTAGTAATAGTGTGAATAAGCTATTTTCAGCCTGATACACGTATGCAGTACAGTATGAATTAAGTCTGCCATTTTAAACAAATATTTACTGAAGAGCATTTGAAGGAGATTTAATTGGAGTAAATAAAATATTTTTTATTCTTTTGTCTCCTGTTTTTCATGCTGAAACACTAGGTGTCTCTTGTGTCTTGATCTGCCTGCTGCAGTAACCGTTTTAATCAAAGGTCAAAGAAGGAAAAACAGGAACACTGAAAAACCTGTGATACTGGGAGCAACAAGGACGGTTGAGTCACTATTATTTCAAAGCTTTTTGTTCAAGGGATTATGTTTGCAAAACCGGATGTGAAGCAGATGGATGTTTTGCAATAGCTTTATAAAAAATATAATTCCACACAGTCACAGCAGTATGGCGGTCAGTACAGTGATGGCATGCACATAAGAGCTGTTCAAAGTTTTAGTACTCAGGAATTTAATTATGGGGAAAAAGCAGCATTATCTTGAGTTATGTTAATAAACGCTTTGAGGAAGAATACAATACATCATCCGAGCTGATTTTGGCCTGAAAGCTATTGACTGGGATACCAGGACAGTGGTGAGACTGCAGCTTTGGGATATTGCAGGTGAGTGTCAACATTACGACTTTAACATTGCAGTGGTGGAGTCGTCGTAAGTCCAATAGGAGATTTATCATGCAAATGAATTCATAAATCATAAAGAGCTTGGATATTACTATTATATTATTTTATTTTCTGGAAACTGCAGCCTTTCACTAAATATGTTCTTAGACTGCAACTGTATTATCCTGGGTGTCTTTAACTAGATTATTAGTTGTGCTATTTATTCATGAATTACATTTATTATTGTAGGTATATAATTATACATTATTACTCACTTATATATTCTCATATTACTCATTTTAATTTTTTTTATTTCAAATTTTAGTTGTGTGTCTGTCAAAGGTTCTGTCACTCTCCTGCCTTTCTTTCGCTTTGTCTGTACAAGCATCGATATAATATGTACAGCACATAGTCACTGAAGGAACACCTGTAATGGTTGTGTCAAAATGACACAAAATTGCAAAAAAAAAAAAAAAAAAGAAAAAAATTCTCAGATCTAATTTTAATCCTAACCTGTGTCCATGGAAACATACATTTTTTTCTGAAAATTGATTCTACTCTCTCACTTGTTACATAACAAGTAGTTTAAGGAGTAGTTTAGGGATTTAATATGATAATTTAAATCAGACACAATAAATAAACAGCAGCATTTCTTGCTGTGTGTCTGGGCCAACTTTAAAATCAAATCAATCTAAACCATTTTGCCAAGTCGCAGCAGTTTATCTGTGAGAAATGAAGCCATCTTCACCCTTGGATTGACATTTGAGCACATGCTGTAGTGAAGCCTAATATTACACAGTTTTTTTTCCTTCTCTCTTTCCTAAAGGCCAAGAGAGATTTAAGAAGATGTCCAGAGTGTTCTACAAAAGGGTGATGGGAGCAGTAGTGATCTTTGACATTACAAACAGCTCCACCTTGGAAGCTGACTCATTGCGGAAGCAGGACCTAGATAGAAAAGTCTGTCTTGACAGTGGACGTCCAGCTCCTGCTGTTGGCCAACAAATGTGACATGACAGGGAGGGATGGAGACTTGGTGTCCACTGGACAGCTTCTGTAATGACAAAGTCTTCCTGAGATGGTTTGAGCCCGTCCTATTTCAGTTCAAATCCATCTAAAGTAGCATTTAGGGATCTGCAAACATCTCTCAGAGACATTCTTGGCTCAGTCAGGCGTGAATGGGATGAGGGCGCCCAATATAATGTTTTTTCCTGTCCAGGATTTTTATAGTGAACATATTTCAACATGAAGTCAAGCCAAGACTCCTAGGGCCTGAAAATCCACAGCATTAACACGTGTCACTTTGTTAATTTGAATAACTGCAAATTTATTACATTACTAACTAAGGCTGTATTATTACTTGTTCAAATCAAACTTCTAGATTTTAAAATATATTGTACTATCTTGAATATTTCTAAAAACGTGTGCTGGAGCCGATACTTAAATGGAGTCAGTAACATAAAGACACAATTTTAAAGACCTTTTTATAACATAAAGACACAATTTATAAAAAATACAAAATAAACTATATAAATATAGCATGATAAGTAAATAACTAAATAAATGAATTCATTCATTTTCTATACCCACTTATTGTTCACTAGGGGTCTGCTGGACCTAATCCAAGCACACTTTGGGCAAGAGGCAGGTATACGAAATAAATTGAAAGACATATTGTATTTTTTTTCTCTCTACCTCACAGTGCTTCTCTTGCACTTTTCTCCCATGGCTATAAATTAGTCTTGCTTTAAAATGTGTAAGAAATTCATTATTCATAGGACAATCTAAATAAGCTTGAGGGTGAAAGACCATCTTTCATGTCTTTCACCTACTAATAGGTCTTGCTCTCATAATATTAACCTTGTACTCTCCTACCCTTTTGCTGGGTTTGTTACAGACAGTGATTGGTGCATTGAGTGATTGATAACTTTGTTTGCTTGTCTGGTTGTTTTGGCTTTGACAGATATTAGTTTACAGTTACAGGTATTTCATTTTTATTTTCTCTCCCTAAAGCTTTTTTTTCACCAGCCACCCGTGGTTCATTTTGCTTCACAATTAGAACTGCATGAACTGATATTTTATGTCTGAACGTTAACACTGCAGCTATAAAATGTGTTTAAATATTAACACATAGGAAGAACACGCAGACACTAAATCAATTACTGAGCCTCAACTGATGCATATACACAATGTTCTAAATCATATTCCTCCCTCACCATAGGACAATATAAATATTGATGAGGCCGGTGCCTTCCTTGTCAAACAAATGATGCTGTGCAACACTGACCTGTCCAATGAAGAGCACCGCTGGGACAGGATCAAAGTGAGCCAGGCTCCTGGGGAGAGTCAGATCTAGTCGTTGTGCTGCCAGAGACCACGGCCGACACACACAGGGAGAACACATGATTAAACACTCTGACATGTCCTGCTTTTGGTAGGAAGTCATGAATCCACCGCTGCCACACATAAGCTATTCACCACATAAGCCACTGAACCTACAGGCGATAACTTTATATCCATATTTCTGCCTTGCCAGTTTCTCAATAATGCTCTCATTGTGTGTGGGTTGCTTCATAAACACCTCTGTGGAGACGATTGAGCTCATTTCTGTGATAATCCACGAACACAGCCAGGTTAATAAACAGAACAGCATGGCACACGGTCCTGCTGGGGAAAGTCTGTGACACTTCCTGTGCAATCAAGACTCACTGCTGATTGACTTACTACAGTGTGATGAGAGGCCAGAAAACAGTCAAAACTGCTGATTACCTCAACCCACAAAGCAAATGAGATAAACGAGCAAAAGACAGAGACAAAAAATTATGTCTCAAAACATTTTTGGATTTCAAGCTGTCGAATCATTAAATGAAAACCTATCTCAGCTCTGAGTGTTACTTGCCTGTTATGCAACACCACGCATATAATTATCTGTTAATCACTTCACAGTGAGATAAGCTAAGACCCATGCATAAGCAACCCAACCCAGCTTGATATGGCCAATAGCAGAGAAAAGCTATCAGTGTGACCTGATTTCTCTGGAGGGAAGAAATATGTGAAAATGCGCCACACTGCTACAAACAGCACCCAGAGAGGACTGTGTTACTGAGTGTGCTGCACCGGAGGGAGCACAGCACACATATTGCATCTAGTTACTGATAGACAGCAAATACTGAATATCCTGACCCTCTTTTTCCATAAAAGGGAGTCAACCATTTCATGACTGCATTTCAGGACTGATTCAAGTTTTAGGCTTGTTGATGCAGACTGAAACAGAAGAAATGATGGACTCAGATCAAGAAAGTCTCTAAAGCTGTCTCATTGTCTCTCTGCTGCAAGTATAAAAATGTCCTACCTAAAGGTTGAATAAATCCATAAAATAAAGCCATTCAGCAGAAAAATGTCCTCTGTCATTGTTATATTAATTTCTTTGCACCAGGGGAGTCATTTCCTTCCTTTTATAACATAGTGAAATTAATTTTAATGAAAGATTTTACTGCTATTAAAAATCTTCACTTTAAACTTTGTGGATCAGTGTCAAATGTCTACTTCAACTGTCACTCTTATTAACTATTATCCAGTTCATTGGCTTGCAGATATCTGAGGAGAGTGAAACCTTGTCCTTTATGTTCTCTGACATGTTGTGTATCACTCTGGTTATTTTTGCACACCGATCTGTTCTTTGCTGTCCTGTAGGTTTACTTTTCGGTGTCCTTGCTGTGCATCTGGGGAACTGTTCTACATCCTGCCACTGGGCACCTATACACTATAGCTCAAACCCAAACTCAGGCTTAAACTGCCTTGTTTAACCTTGAAATGGAGGCTATGTGTAAACCCCCTACTGCTGTCTTTGCAGCATTCACATGCTTTGCTGATTGAGTGAGTTGCAACATTTTCTTACAAACATAGTGAAAAAACAAGCACAGAAAATACATTTAATATAAAAACTGTGGAAATAGTTATGAACATAACTTGCACGGCATAGAGACAACTCCCAAAAAATATTAAATCAACAATTGTAGGACAACAATTGAGCTATCAACAAATCAAGAAATAGCACGGGGGTAATCAACGAAACAATTAACATGACGTCACATTCAATAAATAGCATGACAGCATAAAAGCCAGGAAGGTAGTTTACCTCGCGTGGCAATTGTGCCGGAGGCGAAGTGATGGAAGAAGTACCACACAACGGCTAATTATGGAAATATGTCCCAGATACTAGAGACCTAAATTCAGGAGTCAAACGGGGATGCTGGCCCCATTACTTTTTCACATGGAACACAAACGCTCAGCCTCTTAACTTGTTTATAAATATGGAATTGGAGTCGCACTCTCCATAACACAACCCATTACTTGTGCATTATTGATATCGCCCTATTTTTTCTGCCCTCCAGTGTGCATTTTCTGTGCCGCTTCGTTCATATATTCATGATTGCGTGAACATTTCAATTTGGTCAAACTTGTGAATCGGCTGATGAAGAGTAAAGAGGTGTACGTGTCCCTGCTCTGCCGCTTCCTGTCTCTCTCTGTGTCTTGAGCGACCCATTTTTAACATGACCTGTGTTAATTAAGTATTCACTGTCTGTCGAAAGCAGACATAAATCCCAGAGTGGTATTTTACTGCGCAGATATTCTGTGCGTTGAATGGACTCTTTGAGGTGGCTGAGTCTCTCTTGCACAAGAATGAGAACATCTGGAATGGCTGCAGAAATGTAAAGAATCTAAATATTAACAGATAATATCCTGTATCATCATCAGGAACCCAAACAGGGACAGGAATCATTATGGCGCTATCCATGGTGCCGAATTTTGGTTCTATGGAGGGTCCTTCATCACAACAAAATGTTTCAGAGTATAGGATGATAGAATATTGGCAGATTGCGCCATCTAGTGTACAAAACATGCATGTGCAAAGTGCTATAGGAAAACGTTGAAATGTAAAGAAATAGATAGGAAGTATATACCAGGAATAATTATTCTTTTGAAATATGTTATTTTATGTTGCTTTTGTCCTTTTAAATCTATGACTTTTTAAAATTAGGTTTAGGTTTTTTCTCTGGGATTAATACCAGACAAGATAAATAGAATTAGATTGTAACTGTGAATTAATATGATAAATAGATATTGGCAGCTAGGAACTGCTTCACCACCCACTGAAGCTCTATTATTTGTCAACTTTTTCACAATGGTGAATTGAGCAGTCTAACTGATATTAAAATTTCAAGGAAAAAAACAGAGAATTTAAAACAAGTTTTACTTTTACAAAGACAAAACAAAAATGAGGTGATGATAACTTATAGAACTTATAATTATTTATTATTTTTTGTGTTCCTTTCATGTTTTTCTATGTCTGGACCCATCAGAAGGTTCATTTTGTTAGTCTTTAAACAGTATAGTTCATTTTATGCTTCCTCTTAGTTTGAATTGCTCAGTGTAGGCATTTTTCCTAACTAGTTTAATGCAGGTATATGTCCATAATAAAGATAAACTGTTGGCAGAACAACTCAAATAAAGCAGCAAAACAAATATATATTCAAATTCAATGTATTAGATAATAGAAATGTTTTAATCTCTAGATAATGACTAAGTTGTATTAGAAATATGCTATGCTTTTGCTTTCTACCAGTTAATTTTATGACCCAATACAACTACCTTATATTGTTTAGGTCTAGAATTTACTGGTAATTATATGTTAACTGAAGCAGGATGTTGGATTATAAAGAAAAAAAAGACTTTTATTAATCATTAAAAAAAATAAACCGCAAACTACCTCTGACAAAATATATCCTGCATTTATTCACTTTTTCATAAAATGTAAAAGAATCTATATGGCACAGAAACTCTCTCATGGTGAATAATGCAAACCTATTTCACCTCATTATAAACCAATGGGATTCACCACATAGCCTAGGCCTATTTTATCTGTATCCCTGTTTCTGATTATCACTTAGGGGCAATGCGATTTAGGATTTATAAATAAATGTCAGCTAGTAAAATATGGGTTACTATCACAAGACACTAAACAATCACAAAGGTCATCATGAACCAGGTTTTCTGGTTTTGTGGTTGTCTGTGGTGGTCAAATAACCTTGTTTTTCCTCCTTGGGGAACAAGAGAAGGAGAAAATGAGGCCTATTTTTCATGCACACAATAGATTGGATCCTGCATTACAAAAGAACTACTCTCCTATCATATTTCTATGGAAAGCTCTTTAGTGAGGAGGATTCTGTAAAAAAGTATAAAATGCACAAGTTTCAATGGTTTCAAACAACCACTTTGGGGTATTTTCCACTGCTGATCTATTAATTTTAATACTTCTCTAAGTTTTGACAGCTGAGACAAGAGCAGCTTTTTTTTGGCTGCTCAGGGAAACTCAGCCAGCAGGGGGCCACAAACAAACTGGAAATATGATGTAGAAGCTTCATTTGTTTTTATCCTAGTTAAATGTTGTAGAAATAGATTTGTTACAGTGTAACAAACACATTTAGGAGTTGTGGCAAAATGCTTATGGTGGATGGTGGAACATCAAGGACACTTTCTTAAAGTTATCATATAAAATGGTTTTCTTGTGCTTTTTATACTATCACTTTCAATATGAATGATGTGTAGATTAAATATTTTTTTCTGTTAAACCATTTCAGGGCAGTCCTTCCATGTCTCAGATTTGCAAACACAATAAAGAAAGACTCCTAAAGAAAATAAATAATCAAGTATGCAAAAACTATCAAGTTAATCATGAATGCTTAATGTAAATTACCCCAATATAGAGTGTAAAGTTTGCATTTGTATACATACTTGTTATACTGTTTGTAGTATAATTACCCTGAAAATGGAAGTGCTTTATTTTGAAAAGACACAAGAGAGCTAAATTGACAGCTGGCTAGACTGCGGTAGTTAAATGAATCATTATTATATATTATTATTTCAAGATAATGACACAATTATTGTGTGATCTCGAGATACAGACATGTGATGTGAAATTTGAATTCAGATTCAAATAAAATTTTAATCTCAATTTATTCACTCTTTTTTTGGAATTAAAGGCTAAAATTAAGATGCATTATGTCAATAAAAACAAATTCAGAGGCTAGAGGCTTTTACATTTCAAAACCCGGCGAAACAGATTTAACCCTTAAACAGGCAACGTGCACCAGGAGATACACACTCTTTAACATCCTGCAGTGGGAGGTTCCCACAAATCCAGTTGGCATTTATCAAAGTTTCAAAGCTTTGTCGTTTTTGTGCATCATTTTGATGAGATGATTAAAAGCATATAAAAGTGGTGTTACTAATGTAAATGTATAGTTTATCTTCATCAAATTTAACATTAACATGTTTATCATCTGGGCTATGTTTATACGTTAGGTGTCCTGCAAGATACAATGCATAAAAGCCAAAATATTGAGAATATACGCTACAGTTCAAAAGTTTTAGAACACACATTTTTACATTTTTATTGAAATTTAAGCAGTTTAATTCCAATTAATACATTATATACATCCAACTAATATTAAAGCCAACTAATACTAAAGAGGCCGACAGAGTCTGTGCATTTAAGGTTAGACTGAAAACATTTCTGTTTCAAAAGGCCTATGGTCAGGGTAGCTAAAGGTAGACTTAAACCCACAGTTCAGTCTAAGCTGCCCTAGGAGTGAGAATGCTGGGGGAAGTACAGTCACTGAGCTCTATCATCTCTTTCTGGTACCATGTACCACTGTCATTAATAAACAGGATCTAGTTTATACTTGGTCTTTACATCACTATTAACCCAGAATCCTTCTCCCCACTCCCCTTCGGGGGAGTGGCTACTGTTTCACTTCAACCGCACGAGGCCCAATGATGACGACTCCTGATGCGACTCATTGAGGCCCCTGATGAACCTACTCCTACTCCTTCACCTGCCTGGTTGGACCCACCCTTCTACCCCCACCCTACAGCATCTCTACAGACTGAAACATCTTTACAAACTAATACATCATCATCAGATGGATGTCCTTCAGTCCTGGTTCATCTATAGCCTGTCCGTCCATGGGAGTGGATCTCTCCTTCACTGTGGTTCTCCTCGAGGTTTCTTCTTTCTTCTTTCCCACTGGTTTTTGGAGTTTTTCCTTGCCGAGAAGGAGGGTCTAAGGACGAGGGATGTCTGAGTCACTTTGGACTCAATTTTGTGAAGCACTTTGAGACAACTGTGTTGTAATATTGGGCTATATAAATAAAAGTGAATTGAATTGAATTATAGATATAGATATAGCTCTATATAGAGAGAAACATACACAGCCTGTATTCAGAAACTGTGCCTTAAAACAAGCAGTCATGACTTAGGTGAAGTTGTGATGTCACTACTATACAGTCACCACCAACACCCCCCACAGCCATTTAAAGAGGAGGAGGAGAGGCTTAGGAAGAAGCTGGAGAAAAGAAGTGTAAAACTACACTGAGATGATCTTTGGTACTTAAAATCTTGTTAGTGATGTCAAAATTCCAAATAAAAAACAGGGAAGTGTAGAATATGGGACATTTAAATGGTACAAAAATAAAGTGTGGAAGATCCAAACATTTCCTACAAGTGCCAAGTGAAGTTTCTCTGGTTAATTAACCCCCGTCTGTATATCAGCATGGATGAAGCCTGATGTCTGGGTCTTTTCTAGGACTAGAGCTCTAGAGCTAAGCAGAACCCCATGATCTAGACCTAGTTAGTCAGGAGTTCATCCTACAGCAACATAATCCACATCCTACTTCTGGGCTGTCACATCATCAGCTGTCAGATGAGACATTGAACTATGACAATTTATATAAAAACTGAAAAATCAAGGTGTTAATTAATTAAAATACCTTAAATTAAATAATTTTTCGCAATTTTATTTTCCACCCCATAATTCCATATGGAGTGTATTAAATAAACTGAATGGAGGTCACTGGATGCGACGGGTCACGGAATGCGCCGTAACACCAGTCCCTGCATCCGGGTACCCGCAGCCGGCGCAGACTCAGTCCCCGCTGCAGGTCACTGCGTTTCCGTAGCCTGTTCTGCTACCCGCGGAGCTGCTGGCGGAACAGCTCACGGAAACGGGTTGATCCCGATCGTATAAACGCCAAACGCTGGACCCGTAAATGGTGGATTAACACCGATATCGGCGGAGACAATCTCGGTCAGTGCGCGTGGCTCGGGTGCGTTTGGAGCGTGCGCTGGCAACACCCTCCGTAACATGTGAGATGTGTCCAGGAATATATTAACTGTGCGTTATTCGGGCTAACTAAGCTAGCAGCTACCTCCCCCTTATCCAGTGTATGGTAGCTCGCCTGATCTGTGTTTTTGCGACGCGTCTCGTATCGGAGGAAAAATGAAGAAGTTTAACATTCGGAAGGTGCTGGACGGATTGACAGCGGTCTCCTCGTCCTCCTCCGCGACTGCCCAGCCGGGTTCTGCCCGGGAAAACGACGTGGTCCAGGAGACCCTCCAGTCGGAACATTTCCAGCTCTGCAAGGTGGGTTTTCCCGTTTCAGGAGAGGCTCACATTAACTCGACTGTTTTCAGTCAGGTGACAGCGGCGTGACCCTGCCAAGCACCGCTCGACGAGATGGAAATAACTTGGGCTTAAAACGCTGGAATTGCGCTCTTAAATATTAATATTAAGAAGTTCCAGCCGGGGGGGTTATTCATTGTGAGTGTCTGTCTTTGGCTTGTTTGCGTTGCACTGAATCGCCCCCTCCCCAGTCACTGTTTTCATAATTACTGTAAGTCAGCTGGTTAATCAGCTCACTGCAGTTTGACTTGGAGGGGAAGACCATTTTGAGTTAAAGGACGGGGTCGCAGTTTTTCAAGTGGGTCTTAAGACAACAGCCAGAAGCCAAAAATGAACAGTGAAACGCGTTTTTTTCTTTCTGTAATCAGTTCTGTTCATCCTGACCATTAGAAGATCTCTTCATAATGCAACGCTCTTACAATGTCACACACGTCTATATGTCTGTATGTATGTATATGTATGCATAGGGTGTTTTTAGTGCCAAAGTCCACCTTTTTATTACTATACTTATACACAGCAGCTCAACAAGGAAACAGTCTGAGGAAATACAAAGAGGGACTGAGATGCAAAAGAGACTGAATGTGGCAGATATCCACTTGATATGACTCAGACTGCTGAAGCCTCGCACAACTTTTAGATGCATTTCTGCAGAAAGCAGATCTGAATGGGGTCTTTTATTAGCCAGCATGAACAGCAGGAATGGTCACAGCGAGGAAAATGTCTTTCAGTGTTTATATGGACATCTGACTTGTTTTTAAGACATTGTTTTCCTTGAATAAAACACTTCTGTGCCTGTATGTACACTGATAGTGTTGCTCTAGAACTAAAACCTCTTGTGTTTCCTTGCATGCTGTTTACTTGCTGAACTGTTGGTGGAAGGCTACAAAGAAAAATAGGAATTTGATGGTAAAAGACCTTCAATTTTGGTGGATTCCCATTTAATTTGTCTAAATCAGACTGCTGAAGCTTCACATTACTTACACTGCTTGTATGCTTCTTTACACTGAGCACTGAGTTTAGTATTCTCCATATACTTCCTATTAAAACATGCTAAGAAGGGATCTGTTCAGGGCCAGTTCAAACAATAATTAAAGTCACCAGTAAGTCTTTCACTGTAAAAACAGGCATGTGAGCATTGTTTAAAAGCCGATTTGGTAAAACTTGAACCTGTCCTTTAAATCCCAACCACGCTGTTTGGCACACATGATTTCCCCAAACTAATTTTTTTTTTTAGCCATGCACGGTTTAATAATGCAGCCTAATCCTGTTACGCTTGATTGGAAAGGTTGTGCCTCTGTGAAAACGTGTTGTTGAACATCACGGAGCGCCAGCCCACCAGCCCCTGCCCCAGCTGGGAGCAGAATAGGTCAGATCCCCAGGTTACGGGAGCCGTGGCATTACCTGTTACGTAATCCTGCCGCAAGCTGTACAGAGCTCATGGATGGCTGGGTTTCCTGAGTTGCATGGATGCCTGATTATGGAAACATTTTGGTGGCTATGGCGCTGCGAGATCCTGGCACTGATGTGCACTCTGAGGCTGCAAATGTGATCCTTAAGATGATTAAAATGAAATTATTACCAATGTTTTACAGGCTTCGGCCCACACACAGACAGATCAGGAAAAATATTCCTTTCCCCCCCATTTGCACTTGTGTTTATACTTATTTATTTTGATAATGAGACACATTTTCCACATTGATGGATTACATTTCTTGGAGATTATGATAATGTTTTTTTTTTTCTCCTGACATGACTGTTTGACTGAGGATTGATTCTCTGGCTCAATATCCCTGATATCAATTCTGCTCTTTCCTACAGACTGTGCGTCATGGTTTCCCATATCAACCGTCCTCAATGGCTTTTGACCCGGTGCAGAAAATCTTGGCCATCGGGACTCAGAGTGGAGCTTTGAGGCTGTATCCTTTATTTTTTCCCCCCTCTTTCATGTGAAAATGAGAAAGACGAGAGACATCCAAGCAAAGTAAAGCATGGATGATTCCACTGATTTTTTTTCCCCCTTCTACATCCTCCTACTCTGCACGCACGCACATGCAGACCGTCCCACGTCTAACTTCCTGACATCCTCGCTGCAAACATCATATGATCGAGCCACCCATCAACATTCCACAAGGTCTGGGGAATTCGTACAGTGGCTAATCTCTTTTTTTTTTTCCTCCTTCTGTCATCCAACACTACAAAAAAAAAATCCAAGCAAGGGGCTCAGAGGTAGTCGCTAGCTAAGATGTGTTTCCCGGCAGCCTCCTTCTCCAGGAGCACCAGGCTCATTAGTGGCGTCTCTGCAGTAGCATGAGCAGCCCCTCCGCCATATGCCGAGGAGCCAACCTCATCAACTGTGCTGCCCAGTCTGTGCCAGGTTGCCATGTGCTGCAAACATCACTGGACTAGCCCAACACACACACACACACACACACACACACACACACACACACACACACACACACACACACACACACACACACACACACACACACACAGTCAAGCTGCTACAGAGCTGCGTGGCCCCTTGGGCGGCTGGGAGTCAGTTTTATATTTGTTTGTATGCCGGGATAGAAATTTGTTTTTAGAGCTAACCAACCACTTCCATGAGTCAGAGCAATACAACTGCCCCCCGGATTCCGCGCTATTAAACACTGCATGTGCTGGCCTGGTCGTACCCAGGTTGTGCTGTTTACAAGATGACTTCAGGGTCAGGCCATTAGTGTAAATACCCAGGGTTCCCCTTTGTGGTGACATCCTGCACGGGAAGGTCCCGTCCGCTCTATTTAGATTATCGTCACAAGTGGCTCCATCCTCGTCTTTACCCACTCTCCAGATTAAGAGAGCATTGTGTGTTTACAGGGCGACTCCCAGAGAACACACACGGCTTCCATGTTGTCCTAATGTGCAAGGTGGAGCTGATGGGATTACTGTCATTCAGGCAATTGGTCCATTTATCAAAAGACAGGCTGTATCGATCCACCTCATTGCCCCTGGAGTTTGGAAACGCTGCCACAGCTCAGTAGACATGAGCTCAATGAGGTGTCTACAAGCAATAAATGTCTGCTTTTACAAGATCTGTCTCTACTACAGTGTTTTAATCAGTGTGTTACTGTAGACCCCTCACTGCTCTTTCTGATATGTGTGTGCCTTTAAATTTAGCCATTGTGAAATATGTACTCACCCTGTGTTTTCGAGTTTAGAGGCAAAGTAAAACGGAAATTAAAAAAAAAAAGAAGTGACCCACCAGAGAATAATGGTGTCAGTAAATATTTTGATACTTTTAAAAACTCAACCCGAACTCTAATTTGCTGTTGATGTGCATCCTAAATGGAAAATGCACCATGTGTGAGACATGGATTTTATTTGAATCAGACATTTGACTTGACAAAGTTTCAATGCAGTTTATCACTAGACTTTTAGAAAAAAAGCTTTTTTCTTTTTCATTTGTGAGCAAGCATGTTCAATACTTCCTGCAGTGATGATTATCAGATGACTACACCAGAAAACCTGCTGATGTCGAAACACTGTGGTGAACCACCTTAATTTACAAAATGGGGAAGTGGTGATGTACAAAGAGGGTTGACTTTAATATGCACTGTCTTATACTATTGGGAACAAAGTGGAAATCCATATTAGTTAAACAAATGTTCAAAATGAGACTGAAAGTTTGGTACTACAGTGTTTTATTTTCTCAATATTAAGATAGAAAATCAACTCAAAGATAAAAAAAAAAACTAGTCTAAGTGGACTGTACATTTAGTATCTGGCACAACACAAAATATAGCAAATGATTTCTATCCAATAACATTACTGTCATAGCAAGATATTTTGTTACATGCAAAGTCACAATTGACTAGAACACTTCCTGTGCTAATGATTTTGAGACTGTAATAGAAACAAAGTCTAGAGAACCAAGTGTCATACTCTATAATAGTTTCACTTGTCAGACTCTGTAGTTCTACCTCTGGCTCCTGTGATCATAGTAAAGGCTTCGATCATGATCTCACGGCTCACCACAGTAAAATCTTGTTCTGAAGTTTATCTTAGTAATTTCCTGCTGGCCTAGAAAGTAGCTTGGCTCACCAGCGCCATTAGCCTACATTGTATCAGAATCAGTTCAGACCCTCAACATTCTAACATTGCTGTCTGCTGATGTGATAATCCACTCAGCCCACTTAACAGGCAGCATCGATATGCAACTGAAAATCAGCGGTGGTAAAGTACATTTATTTGTAAGTAAAATTTTGAGGTACTTGTCCAGGGTTTCTCACAGAAAACATGTTAGGTGAGGTGGTGACCTGTTGGGGGGGGACAGTGTTAAAGTTCAATAATTTATTTGTGTGCAAACAACAAAAACACTGCTAATAATATAAATGGGTTTAGGTCCAGATTACTAGTGCTGGGATTTCCTGAGGGTCTGTGAACATGTCTTGGACTAAGACACTACACCAAGCATGTGGTTATCTTCTGAAAGAAAAAAAGATGGCAGCACTTGTGCACTTTTCTTATGAAGTTTGTTGTTTTGGTGACTCTTTTTTTTTAAGGTGACCACCTTAACTACAGGTGCAGCTGCAGGAAACCCTGTTGTCTTATTCTATTCTATTTCTATTTCCTGATGCTACCTTAAACTTTCTGTTAAAGTTTATTTCTGAGGTAGATTTTGTAATTCTTACTCCACTATGTTTATTTAAAAGCTTTAGTTGGTTTTCAGATGCGGATTTGACACAATGGGTAATGTAACAACCTTTTATTACAATACTAGTCATTGTTAAAGAAGAAACCAATGATTTCCAACCTTTTTGTCTTTTGACTTCTTACAAAAAGCAGCCTGTAGTCATGGTCACATTTTAGATGTCTGAGTTGTTTGTCTTGCACAGCGAGACTGGCTGTTTACTTCCAGTGGCCGACTATATTGAGCTTATATCAACAGTCTACATCTTTTGGTATAGTTGGAACTTACATCTTTTGGTAATTAGTTGGAACTTAGTTTTTTTTTTCTTCTTGTCTTTCCAATAAATCCTCTCTCAACCCCTCATATTTATCATATTGGTGACCTATTAGCCGTCCCCTGTGTTTCAAACCACGAAACTAGCTTAAAAATCACCTTTGCGTAGATGAGCAGGTTGTTTGTTGTTGCCTGTGCAAGGTTGGTCTACTCTTCAATTCGTGGGCATCGACAGGAATTGGAACATGCTGTCATACATGCTGATCCAGACCATGCCCATTGGTTCCCATGTCTGATATGCAGGCCATGTATGAACTGGTGTATTTTCAGCTACCAAGTCTAATGTACAGGGCTCATTGCAACACGGAGCCGAGTATTATCATGCTACAACATGATGTGATGGTTCACAATGTGGACCTCAGCGAACCATGTGCCCATAAGACGCCATACACTGTCTGCCATCTGCCCAGTACATTGAAAACCAGAGTTCATGCAGATGACCTTCCTTAAGGCGGTTTTCTGACAGTTTGTGCAGAAATTCCTTGGTTGCGCAAATCAACTGTCGCGTCCACTGTCATGTGACTGATCTCTGCAGGTAGAGATGCTGGATGTGGTCCTGGGCTGGTGTGGGTACATGTTATTTGTGGTTGCAAGGACAGTTGAATGTGCTGCCTAATTCTTGGAAATGACGTTGGAAACATCTCATGGTGGTGAAATGAATATTCAACTCATGGCCATTAGCTCTGGTGAACGTTCCTGCAGTCTGCACGCCAGTCGCGCGCTCCCTCAAATCGTGCAGCATCTGTGGCATCATGTCGTGTGATAAAACTGCGCATTTTAGAGAGTGGCCTTTTATTGTGCCTAGGCAAAGGCACACCTTTGCAATAATCCTGCTGTATAATCAACACCTTGATATGCCCCACCTGTCAGGTGGATGGATTACCTTGGAAAAGGAGAGGTGCTCTCGAACTGGAATTTAAAGTAATTTGTGAATGCAATTTTTTGTGTGATTTAGAAAAAGTCTTCAAGCTTTCATTTTGGCTCATAAAAATGGGGGGGAACAAAAGAATTGCAATTATACTTTTGTATTGCAATTATACTTTTGTATTGTAATTATACTTTTGTTCAGTGTAAACTTGGCTAAATCTAAGGTAATAAATCCCAATTCTTATTTTGATTGAATTACACACTAATAAAAACATACTTGGGAATATTATCATGTTTCTGTCAAGCCTGTTCTTCTAGATGCTGATAAATGCCACTAAATTTTACACACTGTACCTTTTTAAGTAAAAAAAAATCTGCTACTACTTCCACCATTGCTGCATATTAGCAGAATGGCTGAATAACAGTGTTACCTATGAATATTTTTGCCTCTTTAGGCTCCTGCTCCTTTACTTATGCATGACCAGAAGCTAAGAAACAGACTTAATGTCTCCTCAAAATCCATTGTGGACCTGTGGAGACATGATATTCACCAATAATTCTGACAAATGTTCTGCAGAACTTGCGGGGCCCTCGAGCTAAAACTGGACAGAAAAGGTCATGGGTGAATTTGAGTCCAGTTGGCGACGGCCTTGGACTGGCGCCGGCGAGTCTGAAAGTCTGTGTTTGCCTCCATCCTTCTGCAGAAGTGATGCCCACTGTTGAGCCTGTCCTGAAACGGTCTCTTGCAACCCCACCTTAGTTTGCCTAAGGCAACCGAGGGATTGTTTGATCACAGCTCTGTTAATCCTGTGTCAGCTCGAAATAGATTCGGATAGCGACACAACCAACTGTCTGCAGAGTTTTTGTCGAGTGGGAGAAGTGAACCCATTTTAATCTTCGTGGCTGATTCGCCTGTCTGGAGGTTCTCTCTGTGATTAGATCTTATGCTGCTTCCTTCTTCTGTTGTGCTGCTGTGCATGACTCTGTGCACATACTATGTCTTTGAGAGTGATTGCAGGCGGGTTGATATAGCAAAGCTTTTCCCCTCTGTACTCCTCATTTTTGTGCAGTCTGTAAAAGTATTTGGTGTTTTTTTTTCTTTTTTTTTGTTTTTATAGGATACATTATAGTCTCTATGCCTCTGCATGTAGCACTCCTCTACTGTGGCCACAGTCTCCCTTGCTGTTCTCCTTTTAGTTCACAAGCAGCTGAAATTGAGGCCTGACTTCTCTCTGAAATTGGCTGAATGGGTGGTCTTGGCTGGTTTTTGAATGGACAGATATAGCAGATGGGGATTCTCTGACCTGAAGGTAAAATGTCAAACAGAGAGCGGTGAGAGTTAATACTGGCTGACGCATGTAAATGAATAAGGCAGCCAGAGTCCACCGATTTTTATTTTTAACTCCACTGTTTGATTTGCTTCCTGTTTTTGCCAGCGTCTTGTTTAGGAATGCTAAACTGAAAAATCCCTAACTTACACTTGGATAGATAAAAAATGGAAAGCTCTGGAACCGTTTATATGTTGATTGATATGAAAAATACCTTCAGCAGGCTGGAAGTGACTTTAGAAAAACGATAAGTAAGCACAACACATATTTGTCTCTATCAGGTGTTTTTTCCCCCACATTTCTGCATAAAACCTGGCAATTTTCCAGTGTATATTTGACTGACGTGACTCTTTTTGTATATTGTTTGATATGAAAAACACCATCAGCAGGCTGGAAATAACTTTAGAAAATGATCAGTAAGCACAACACATTTTTCACTATTACAAGATGTTTAACATGTTTGTTTGTTTTTTTGTCCCATATTTCTGAATAAACTACTGGCAACTGTCCCGTTTTCTTTGACTGAGGCGATTTTAAGCTTTGGCCGTGCGGGCGTGGAGTGTTACTGTCAGCACGAGAGTGGAGCTGCTGTCATTCAGCTCCAGTTCCTGATCAACGAGGTTTGTCCTTATTACCCGTTTTCCTTGTTTGTTTTTATCTCCTCCTCCTCATCTCTCTTTATTGTCTCCTGTCCTCTGCATCCAAGCATTCATATTCCTACCTATCCCAACCAACCCTTCCATTTTCATTTATGCTGATATGGTAGTAATCGCCCTGTGTCTGAACCCCCATATAGGGGGCTCTGGTGAGTGCCTTAGCTGACGACAGCATCCACCTGTGGAACCTGAGGCAAAAAATCCCTGCTATCCTGCATTCTCTCAAGTTCAGCAGGGAGAGGTACAGTCATGTTTTTTTTCTCTCTCTCTGTTTCTCGTGTTTGCTTGTGAGGCTGCATCTGTCGCTCTGTGAAGTGTGAACAAAATTTCAAAACAGCCTTCGCATGCTTTTCAGTGTATAATTAGCTGTTTCGTTGCCATCACATGTTGGACCATTTTAAGTGGTCATGCAACAGCTCTGGTTTTCTTCTTTAACTACTTGAAAAAATTAATTTCTATCCAACCATTATTTTTGGGTCTTTTCAAAATAACATAATCCAGATCTCCCTAGAAAGAGAGATGTTAACCCTCATACCCTCTTTAAATTTTCACCCTTTCAACACCTTTGTGGGAGGAATGTCCATGCACGATCAAACTGCTATAAAATGATCATACATCAATACCTTTTCTGCTTTTTTCGATACATTTTTCTTCTTACCTGCTCAAAACTACCAAACATTCAATCATTCTGAAATGTCAGCATTTCATTATGAAGTAGTGATATTTGATATTTTACTGTATTTGATCAGATTCAACCATTAGACCATTGCAGGCTGATGCATAGATTTCTTAATAAACAATTGATAATTCGAATAAATAAACTGGCATTTAAAGGGTTAAAAATCCTGAAAATGATGAAATGTTTGGTAGTTTTGAGCAGGTAAGAAGTTGTTAAAGCAGTTTATGAAAAAAAAGCAGAAAATAATACGGATATTTGATAAATTTATAGCTGTTGATTTCTTTTGTGTGGATATTTTTGCCATGAAGGTGTCAAAGAGTGCAAAATGTATCCACAGGGTATAAAACAAGCATAACAGTAAACGAGTAAATGGATTTCAAAAATTCAACTAAATAGAAGAGGTTTGGTAAAAATCCAGGCAAAAAACTGCAACACAGCCAAAATGATCAACAAATAAAACACGGAAAAAAGTTGATAAAACTGTGCAAAAATTCTGGAGTATGTCATGAGGGTTAATCCCAGAGACTTTTTGCCTGGTTAAATGAAGGAAGAAAAACAAATCCCACAGATTCCAGTGGAATAATTTGTTGGGCCAATAAAACACCGGTTTCTGTCATATAGTTTAAAGTTTTAATTTTCAAGATTTTAAAGCTGCGTTATCAGTATGTTTTTATGAATCAAATGACTACTGCTTTTGTAATGTGATGTTCATGGTGAAGGACCCACAGAGAACCATCACCTGTCCCTACAGTTTTCTCAGCTAAACTGTTTTTTAACTCCTTTTTGGCTCATTGGTTTTGTTTTTTGGTTTTTAAATATAGGCTCTTGTGAATATTTGCTAAGAAATAATCAGTCACTGTAAAGTAAATGTAATGACAATTTCCTTTTCATATTTTCTAAAGGTGATAAGCTCTTGAGAACATTTATTTTGGCATTCCATGTTTACTCTGGCGTACAGGCCGTGTTTTGTAAAAAGGAAGGTGACTCTGATCAGCCTGTCAGCTTAACTTAATCTTTATTTGTCCCCAACGGGACAATTCATTGTGCAGGAGTGAGGAGCATAAAAACACGGTGGATGTAGTACAGAAACATACAAAACACCTACAGCATCCAAGAACATAGAAGAGCATGAAAACACAGTTGCAGACACTTTGTATCACCAATAAATAATGAACAGATCAGATGACCAAAATCACACTAGGCTGTCACCAGACCATGAAATCACAAAGACATTAAATCATTGCAAGAGGCTTCCTCTTCCTGCTGGAATTAAGGAGAGAGAGATAGCAGTGGGAATAAAAGAGTGTTTGTATCTGTTGATTAGTGGATGTCTGAAAGGGAAATCTGATGGAAGAATGGCAAGAATTATAGGAAAGAATTTAATGAATTAGTTCCCAAGAAGTTGCTGAACAATGAAGGTATAGAAAACATGTTAAATTTTCTGAACAGGGGTACATTTCTAGAGTTTGACAAAGTTTCCAATCTTACAAATTCTCTTTTCAGCAAATAAATCATATGTTTCATGTTCAATCAAAATCATATTTGCTGCAACCTGAGAAATCATATATGATGTGGGGATATAAACACTAAACTGTTATTATAAGACCTGATGAAGAATTGTGGTGTATGACTGAATGTTTCTTCCTTCCATTTGAGAAAGGACAGCAGTATTTACTCTGCTATTCCTCCCCAGCACTGATCTATATATAGCCCGTGTTCATTAGTGTGACACAGACCAAGGCCTTTGTAATTAAATCTTAGTCACTTGTTACTCCTTCCAGTCGGACCGGCCTGATTAGGGACTAGGGTGACTCTTTGATGGGATTGAGTCATGAGATAATGAAAAGCCTCATCCTGATTTTCCTCCTGCAGAATCACATACTGCCACCTGCCCTTCCAGAGCAAATGGCTTTACATCGGCACAGAAAGAGGAAACATCCACATCGTCAACGTGGAGTCCTTCACTCTCTCAGGCTACGTCATCATGTGGAACAAAGCCATCGAACTGTGAGTCTGTATTTTACAGTGTGTCCTGTAAGACAAGAAAACTGTTTCTCAGTCTGAATACTTTTTTGGGGGAAAAGTGATTCCGTTATGCCATAACCTGGACACTGGAGACTTCTGCGGGGGAGTGGTTTGCATCTGTGATAGGAAATGCCTACTTTATAAGCCCAGTGACTTATCCTGTGCTACCTACTTCCCCTTGTAAACAGCCACTGCATGAAGCACAAGGAGTAACGCATCACATCCTGTGCACTGTTAAATGTTGAAGTTATAACTTGGCAAGCAACACATGCAGGTCAAATTGTTTTTTTTTCTGGATGAAATATTTGTCACCTGTTGTTCTGAACAGTAACCATTATACATTGTGTTATATCAGTTTTACAAAACCTAATTCTGTGCAAACACCGGCACTGAAAATCGGCTCTGTGGCAATTATTTTTTTAGGACAAAATGAAAGAGTTTAGCCGGTAGAAGTTGCCACCGGCGAGCTGAAAGATAATCATTTCAGATGGTGACTGGCAGCTTAAATTGGAAGTAGTGTATAAAAGATGTGTTTGAGGCTGGCAGTGGAATCTGATAAATTGCTGTTTTCGATCTGGCAGTTGAAAGCATCAGGACTGAAAAGTATGCGTATCAGCTCAGATAGAAGTTTCCAAAGCAGACAGCGGAGATGAGAAACGATTTTTGGCCATCTTGATTGTGGGGATGTAGGCGGCACAAATAAAGAAGAGTATTATGAAACTTGAAACAAACTTGAAACATAATGTTTCTTAGTGGAATCATCTCGGATAAAAATATCTTTTCGACAGACTTCCTGCTTCACAGTTCTTAGTGGTTTCGCCCTGTAGGTTTCCTGCAGGGGACAGAAACATTAATGGTCATATTTAGTAAGTGTTGCAGTATAAGGTGAACCAAAAAAAACCCTTTAAAATCAGATTAAACTCATTACTGCTTTTTTAAAATTCTGTTTACCTTTTTCAGTCGGGCAAATTCCATATAGGAGTTTACATTTTTTTTATATTAAAGGTTTTAAGTCTATACAATATTCTGTGTATTCATTAGCATTATTCTTAATTACATTTCTATATATAATTATATGTGGTGATTACAGACTGGAGTTCATATTCCAATCAATCCGTGCCTTTTATTCACTGCTACATCTCTGCCTGTATCGACTCATTCAGCAGCAATGAGATCATTAGCCGCTGGAGCCAGACCGCATTCAGAGGCAGCAACACTTTCTTTAGGCCAGACCTTCACTTCCTCCATGCCCCTTGCTCTGTTGCCACGGCGACGCTGTCTCCACGCACTATAATCTCTCATAGACCCTCATGTGACCCTGCTCCCTCTCTCTCTGTGTTTGTGACTCTCTCATATGTCACGTCTCTTTCTCTGTTACACCGATGCCCATTTTCATCTTATAAACTTGCTGTTTTTTTTTTTTTTATTTTTAAATGACCTGAGTTTTCTACTTGGGCCATTTTGATGTTTTCCCTAATTGGCTGCCTATCGCTCTAAAACCTACGCAGTCCGTTTTTTAAAAAAAGTGTCAGTTGACATTTTACTGATTGGGTATAGATGATGTAAGTTTGCAAATTGCAGATATTCTTGATTTTTTACACACTCTCTCTGGCTTTGTCTGCCTCCTTTCTCTTTTAAACTCGCACAGATCCACCAAGTCACACCCAGGGCCTGTTGTGCACATCAGTGATAACCCCATGGATGAAGGAAAGGTAACTGATACAAAGCTTGTGGAACAGAGCGGCCTGATGCAGACGACACAATGTCAATATGCCTTGTGCAACTACAATAGAGAACGATAGCTGAAGGTTCTCGGCTAATTGAAACATCGATGTGAAACACCGGCTTTCAGTGTCAAAATCAAAAGGCAGCGGTTTCCTCCTAGGTTACATTTTACTGTAAACTATCACTGTTACAGAAATAAATTTGTTGCAAAAAAGGGGGAGATGCAGGTGTATCTAACAACAGGGTGATATCTAAAATTCAAATATTGCAATATTATTGTAGGAACAACAAAAATAATAATATTGTTGTACTTCATGTTTCATTTACACTATTCATTATAATATAGTGATATTGTGATTTACATGATTGCCTATTTGGTCTGAATTTAATCAAATAAGTAAAAGCTCCCTTTAATATTACTAATAATAAATGAGAAGAAACCATTTTCATTAGTTTAATATCTATTACCTCAAAAATGTATGAAATCTACTGAGTCTCTCACCATAGACGTAATTTATTGTGGGTAGTGTAATTTATCTGAAACTTTGATTTTAAAGAACTGAGACATATGATGGGACATTGTAGAATAAGCTGTGGTTTGTTTAATTGTTCATACCTTCCTGACATTTCACCACTGTGTGACTGTGTATAAACACAAGAAGCAAGGCTTCAAGTTTATTTGTATAGCATATTTCAACAGGGTAATGCAAAGTGTTTTAGATAAAACATTAAAAGCATCAAGATACTATTTAAACTGTTGATTAAAAGGGAAAAAATCTAAAATTTATAATAACATGATAACACATATCATGAATTAAAAAGGCTTTAAAATCCAAATATTTAAATTAAAAACAATAACAAGCAAGATATAATTTAAAAACAGTTGATTAAAAGGGGAAAAATATCCAAAATAAGAACAACAATAAGAAGAAAGTTACAGTGCAGTGGAAAATAATTATGAAATGACATCAGTGATAGGCGGCAGCAAACAGAAACTCTTCAGCTCTGACTTAAAAACAGTGAGAGTTGCAGCAGATCTGCAGTTCTCTGGGAGTTTGTTCCAGATGTGTGGAGCATAGAAACTGAACGCTGCTTCTCCATGTTTAGTTTAGGTGGGAACAGAGAGCAGACCTGTCCCAGACCATCTAAGAGGCCTGGATGGTTCATAACATGGTTCATTTTATGTTCGACAAGAAAGCTGTTGAGAGCTGTTGGTGATAAGTCATAGGAACATACATGACATTGACATGACATAACTCTACCAGTCTGTCACACAGCTTGAGAAGCACTCATCCAATCCACTAAACACTTTGTAGGTTTATTTCTGGAATTGATTTGTCCAGGTGATTGTGCTGTAATAGGAAAACTTTCTGTTTTGAACAGTAAACAATAGGCATCTTAACCATCTTAACACTGTTGGGTAACTGGTTGCTGCAGAATTAAGGGAATCCAGTGTTGAGTATCAAAACCGAGCACTTCGGAGGGCACACCCCCCACCAACACTGCACGCAGAAATACCGGTAATTGTAATTAGAGTAATTGGCCCTCACCAAATGGCACTGCACTAGTAGATTGTTGTTGAAGGACAACACACAGTTGTCTGACTGGTGATGTACACGTGGTGGTAGCTGAATAGAGTCATGTGGTGAATCATCTGAATGCAGTGGATTTCCCAGCGTCTTCGGGATGTTGGGCAATGTGTATTTGTCATGGCTCTGTCTGAGAAAGTTCCTCAGAATTGGACGTGATAAAGCTCTTTCTTAAAACTGTCGGCAGGGATTTCAGAAAGTTCACTTCCACTTCTGAGGAACGTATTGAAAATCAAAACACTGAAAGCTGAGCTGTCCACTGTGTTCAAAGAAATAGAAAGTGCTGGTGTTCAGTTTGAGGTAATTTAATGCAATATAACTGATTGCTGTATTTGGCTGTTACACACCATTGACTGTAATATTATGATTTATACAATGGTTACCAACTAAATAAAAGATGTAATTGAAATGTATTCATAAAACTGATAAAACAAACCTTGTCCCCTTAATACAGCATCTCTGTATTTGTTTAATAGAAAGAGGAACATCTGTATTTTTGACAGTATTGAAAATCATACTTTTGACATTATTAAATCAACTATGCATCTACAGTACTGTCAAGTTTTTTGGTACATCTAATTTGGTAATTAGATGTTACTTACTGTATTATTTTACTGACTAAAGACGTGTCTATTTTCTCTATAATTGGAACCAAATTCCATAGTTCTTCCAAAGAAATGTCTGAGGAAATGATAAAGAACTTATGGGGCCCTAAAATAAAATGTACAGTATAAGATGATTCATCCTGAACATGAACCTGAGAGACAGTTGTTATATAGGCTGAGTTACATATGCTGAACATGGGGTTTTATGGTGGTCAGCTGAGCTGTGCTGTGCTTCTCTTGATATTGCAGCTTCTGATTGGATTTGAGTGTGGCGTTGTGGTGTTGTGGGACTTGAAGTGCAAAAAAGCTGACTACCGCTACAATTATGATGAGGTAAGGTAATATTTCCTTTTCATGCAATTCTTGTGAGGTTACTAGTTAGTTTGTTCAGGATTGTCTCAGCAACATGTCTTGTTATGTTTTGCATAATCTGTTCTCTCCATCGCATATCAAAAGTTTGAATGCTGTGAAACCAGAAATACTAGAAAATCCGAAACATGTAGGTAGATTAATGACATTTTCTTAAATCAATTTCCTTTTGTATTTCAAGACAATGAATTGCATTTTAAAGCAGAGAATTGAGATCACTGTAGCACTATTAAATGATTACTCTGATATTATATATTTTTGCTATTGTCAACATATGCTATTTTGTTTAACTAGTAAATCCCTTGATACTGAAATATTGTTTCCAAAGATGACCTGTCACAGACAGCATAGTTACAGTTTAAATGTAGGAAAAGACTAAATCCAACTCAACTAAGGCTGTTACAATTCTCAGTTACAGCAATATACTGATCCTATGAAATGCAAAGTATTGCCTTTGTAGGAAGAAATTGCATTCCTCTGTCTCATATAGCTCTAATGTTGGTCCACAAACTGTTAAAAACGTGAATGAGCCACACTGTTGTGCTGGATAATATGTTCCCCTATGAAACTGTAGTTTATTTTGTGTCAATTCTGAAGTGTTTGTACTGACTAGTGCCAATAAATCTGTATTAATCCCCATCTGAAAATAGTCCCAAATAAAATACAGCACTTACTCGTTTGAGCGATTGAGTAAAAGTACCCAGTTTTTTTTTTTTTTAGGAAAGTTAGTTCTTTTTAAGGAACTTTATATCCACCAACCAACGATTTACAATAAGAGCCAAAGACAGACTGAGGACGGCAGGAAATAATGAGAGGAAACTGACACACTTTTGGTCTTTTCATGAGTACTTATGGATGACAAAAAAAAATACCACAGGAATTCATGTTTGAATACATTGTTGCTTCAAATGTGTCACTGCCCAGCTATAAAGACGTTTATGTACTTCATGTGTCACACACACTCATGATGTGTGGCTTCGTGTCTTCCAGGCCATCCACTCAGTCGCCTGGCACCATGAGGGTAAACAGTTTGTTTGCAGCCATTCTGATGGCACTCTGACCACATGGAATGTAAGAGCCCCAGCCAAGGCTGTGCAGATGATCACACCCCATGGTAGGAACTGTTGTGCATATACACAGTTGTATTGTTTATACACACACACACACACACACACACACACACACACACACACACACACACACCTACCTACCTACCTACCTACCTACCTACCTACCTACCTACCTACCTACCTACCTACCTACCTACCTACCTACCTACCTACCTACCTACCTACCTAACTACCTATATTTTTGAAAGTGTATTATGTAGCTTATGGTCCGTGCACACGTCTGTACAGAAACACTAAAACCACTTTCTACTGAATGCGCACACTTTGCATGTATTTAAAATTAATGATATGTATTTTTTTCCTCCACTAGGAAAGCAGCCTAAGGATGGAAAAAAGCCAGAACCGTGCAAGCCTATCCTGAAGGTGGAGTACAAAACAACAAGGGCTGGGTAAGTGTGACGGTGGACGGTAGCAAGTCCCCACCCATCCTGTGTCTTACCGACGCTGGTTTGGATCCATATCCTGTACTGAAAGCAGCCTTTCCTGTTATTGGAACATAATGGCATACCGTATATATCTTAACAGTCCTGTTGACTGTCTTTATGCTGTGGAAATCTGTAGAAGCCGTAGTGTCTTATCCTTATTGTTTGCAACATGTTTTTTCCTCATATGCTTTGTTTTTCTGCGATGAGTGAGATAACTGATTTTTTTGATCATTATAAGTTATTTATTGTGATCAAGCATGTTGTGTCAAGAGGATAAATAAGACAAAAGGTCGTCTACTAATCACAAATACATTCATGTTTGAAATAAAAAGAAATTAAAGACAATCTTTTTCCGTACGCTCACTCGCCTTTTTTGTAGAATTGATGTGTGCACAAAAGCAATAACTATTTCAGTGAAACTGATCTAATTATCCCTTATGCAATAGTCTGCTGGCATCTTTTTTTTTCTTAGAGGACAGAGATTAATCTAGATTTGTCATTATAATTTAAAAAAGTAGGCTCCTCCCAACATAGACGTTCTATGAAACAGGGCTAAATCATCTCTAGAGGGAGAACAGTCACATTTTGGTGTCCCTATTTAACCATTTACTATTGATTGGATCTAGCTAGCTCTACACATTAACAGCAAACTCTCAAAACAAGACCGCTATTGAATAAGCAATTAAAATGTTTTTTTTGGCGTGTTTCCTGATCTCAGGGACCCATTCATGGTCCTGTCTGGAGGTCTGTCTTACGACACAGTGGGGAGGAGAGCCTGTCTGACTGTGATGCATGGGAAGAGCACTGCCGTCCTGGAGATGGACTACCCCATTGTAGATTTCCTAACGCTGTGTGAAACTCCGTATCCTAATGGTGAGCTGCAACACTTCACTCTTCAAAGGTTTGATCCTTTGTGTCAGTATTAGCCCACTGAAATGATATCATTTCAGCTCTGTTAATTATGTGCTATTTCATCTGCTTTTTTCCCCCCAGACTTTCAGGAGCCTTATGCTGTGGTAGTCCTCCTCGAGAGGGATTTAGTTTTAATAGACCTCGGACAGATTGGGTGAATATTTTGCTTTCTAACTCCGGTTTAGTTTGAGTATTTTTTGCATGATGTACATATAAACACTATGCGTCAGCAAGAGCAATGCTAATTATATACTATATTGATCATTTTAATCAGATAAGTATACATTTGCAATTTAAATAGATTTACTTTAATAACTGTATTGGAGAAAAGTCATGATCCTTCTCATTGGAAGTGTATTCATGAGTGTTTGTAGAATACATATGAGCTGTCAGGGTCAGTTATGTCTGTTTTTGTCCTGCTTTTTTTTTCCAATTTTCCGATAAAACATTAAATGTTTCATTTTTTATCTTTATAATCCCAAATGGAATTGATTTATTGTCAAGGATTAGGTTTTTCTTTTTACTTTAATATTAATCTCTATTTGTTACATGGGTATATTTTTGTTTCAATTTATGATTAAATGCCAACTATTTTCAAAAATCATGATTAAATAAATGATAAGTAATGACACAAGCTTACCTCAGCCTTTTCATGTGACTTTAAATGTAATTAGTCAGTCAGAAATTCCAACAGCATTGATTGGCAGTAAGTAGGTTGTCGTTCATCATGTTGACAGAGATGTGTATTAATGATGTTACGTTTATTTTCAACTGTAACATTGCTTTGCCAGCTACCCGATATTTGAGAATCCATATCCTCTGACTATCCATGAGTCACCGGTGACCTGCTGTGAGTACTTTGCTGACTGCCCTGCTGAACTTATTCCTGCACTTTACTCCATTGGCAGCCGGCAAAAGAGACAAGGTTACAGCAAGAAGGTAGGCTACTCCTCTGTGTAACATCACTTTGCATATTTAAAAACTGGTAACAATGCAGAAATATATCATATTAATGCATTTCTTTATAAACCATGTTTTTTTAAAATATTTTCACAGGAGTGGCCCATAAGTGGGGGGAACTGGGGCCAAGGCACACAGAGTTACCCAGAGATCATAATCACTGGGTTAGTAACTGATGATCAATGAATGAATCTGTGATTCATGCAGATCTTTAATTTACTTGCACTGTGGCTAGGTTGTATTCTTTTTAAATATTGTGATAAATATTGTATTTTTTTCCCCCTTAATATAGACATGCTGATGGGTCGATAAAATTTTGGGATGCTTCTGCATGTGAGTAGTTTTAGTTATTTCTTTTGTGTACCTTGTACAAAATGTGTTTTTAAAAATAATTTGAAATTTTAAAAATACTTTGTGCACCAAAGATTCACTTGTAGAACATATTTCTATTTCCAGTCCATGCTAAATTAATACACACTTTCATGTCACCAAATCATAAATTTGCCCAGAAAACAATAGATACTGAAGTTTTCAAATATGAAAAATGTAAAAACCACTGCCAAGTGCATGCAGATAGTCATATTTTTTCGCCAAATTTTTCTAATTCCTTAAATGGGTGTAATTGTGCTTCTGCACATTCATTCCATGTTAGAATATCGAAAAAATAACTTTGTCAAGCATATTATTTGGCCTCAATTTAGGAAAGAAAGTTTCTTCTTCCCTAAAAATAACAAACTTGTATTTGATGTTTTATTCTTCAATCTGCCTCTTAATATTAAGTAATTCTTTTCTCTTGAATTTGAATCACTAGACTAAAGTAGTCATTTTCAAATAGTAGACATGCACAGTCACATGGTCTTTTATCATTTAGGCTGAGAAACACATCAACAGGGTGGTCAAACTTCTCTCATCTGGTTCAGCATACATGTACACAACAGTATCATCTGCGTAAAGGAATATTTTCACTATATGATACTGTTTAGATGTTGTTGCATAGTCAAAATCAGGACTTAACCTGCTCTGTATGGACCACATGCTGCTTGGGACAGTATTGTGACATGAACTAAATCATATTCAGTTCAGATCTGGTTGTGACCTACATACATTAACTATTGGTGGTAGAATATCATATCGTTCTAATTTCTGTTTTACTCTTCCCAAAGTAATGCTCCAAGTGCTATACAAGCTAAAGACTGCCAAGGTGTTTGAGAGGGCTCGTGGGAAGGAGGAGAAACCAAATACAGATATAGTCGAGGAGGACCCGTTTGCTATCCAGACTTTGTCCTGGTGCCCAGAGAGCAGGATGCTCTGTGTGGCTGGGGTGTCAGCCCACATTATCATCTATAGATTCAGCAAACAAGAAGTCACCACTGAAGTTGTACAGGTGGGTAAAAAGTAACCTTCAGGAAATGATGCAGGACAAATTAATTCTTAAATAACATTGTAATTTATATTTCTTGAAATGTTTTACTTTAGAGCACAATCAGTTTCCTTGTTTTTTGGGGGGGGAGGGTGACAGTAAAAGCTACACTTCTTCTTTATCACGTGACTTTTTTATGTTGTGTTATTTCCTATGTTTAGCTTCTGGAGGTGCGGATGCAGTGTGAATTCAGCGATGTAGACTCCCCTGATCCAGGAGGGGAGCAGACCCCCACCCTACCTACCCCAGGAGCTTCCTCCAGCCCTCAGGAGACCGAGCCTCCTCCTCAGCCCTCCACAGGCAGCAACGTCTCTGATGGCCCACGGGACAATATACCATGCCTTCAGTGAGGAACATTTATGTTATCTTCTTCATCTTCTATTTCTAATTCTATATCAAAAAGTAGAATTGGGCTATTTACAATATGTAATTGTGTCCAAAAATGTATCCCAAGTACCCCAGTAAATTTATACTGTCATCCATTCAGTTATCTGCTCAATCCTTCACAGAATTTCGGATCACATGGGGGGAATAATCTTCTTTATGAAAAATGTAAAGATTGATGAACATGTCCTGAGGGAAACGGGGGAATAACAATAATACAGAATTATTCAATTAATCCACGGGGTGATCATTCATCCCAGGGAACTCTGTAAAGTCTTAGGCTGCCGCCTCATCCCATTCTGTGTTTGATGCAGGGTGCGGAGCTCCCCGCTGAAGCAGTCTCCGGGTTACCAGGTTGAGCTGGTGATCCAGCTGGTGTGGGTGAGCGGGGAGCCACCGCAGCAGATCACCAGCATGGCCATCAATTCCTCCTACGGCCTGTAAGTCTCTGGGTGGGGGTGGGGCAGACACTTGATATTTTGACATGTTTGTTATAATGAGATCACATCACTTTGTGTCCACACTTGACAGCTGTGGTCATACCTAATAGCATCCTGTCACTCAGCTGTAAAGAACAATACATCAAAAATCTCAGCTGAACCCAAAGTGTCCTGGTTCCCGCTATGTTGCAGTGTGGTGTTTGGGAACAGCAATGGCCTGGCTGTGGTGGATTACCTCCAGAAAACCCTGCTTCTCAACATGGGCACGTCGGAGCTGTACAGCCCCTCCGACCCGTACCACAGGCAGCCGCACTCTCCACGCAGAGCACGACAGCCCTCTGGAGGTGAGCCGCACAGCAACGTCTCAGTCATCGTATCACACTGTGTCCCAGTACCTGAGCTGACTTTGGCGAACACTCGTCTCCATGAAATAAACCCTATATTTTTCTTCCTAATGATGATGTTCCTCTGTGTCGCTAAAGCAGTCGATACAGTTAGCTGAAGCGCCCTGACTCTGGCTTTTAGAGGTGGGTTAGGGAGGCAGGGCTGATACTTGGCAGCCACCTTGACTTCACACCATGGGCTCTGCAGTAGCCCCTCACCCTCAACAGGGGGCATTACTGACAGATTCTCCATCTGTTCATGGACAGTGGAGCATGCGTGATACTGATTTCAGCACTCATTGTATGCAGTATCATCGCTGCTCTGCTCTCTTTACTTGTTTTAATAAAAAAACAACACATAAGCCTTGTTTACTTATTTGCTTTAGCTTTTCTGTTTCTGTCATGTCTGTTATTGTGTTTTTCACTCTGACATCCTGTCAGTCACTGCTTGTTTCATGTTTTCCGGTGTCAGTGGAGTGCTGCTAGGTTCAAGATGCTTTTATATGACTATTTTTAATGGCGCTAAATCTACCTCTTATTGTTTAAAGGTACATTGTGTAAGATTTAGTGGCATTCAACAGCATCTAGTGGAACAGACTTTGTAAGAAATGTAATAACGTATTCACAAGTTTCAGTCAGCATGTCATTCAATCACAATAAAACTTGTGATTTAAAATCTATATGGGGAGCAGCTCCCCCTCTTTGTGAAGGCCACCACCATGTTGCACTGCCATATTTATTCAGGAACTACAGAGCTCGAGAAATACCTTTTTTGCATTTTTTACATGTTCTTCACAGCCATCCTTGGCTGCACACACACTGTACCTTTAATTCTAACTGTTATAATTGTAGCATCAAGCTTCTGAGACTTCTAGCTTTCTCCACTTTTGTTACTTATGATTTCTGGTCATTTTTTTTTCTATCTGACTGTTTTTATTGTTGGTCTCTCTCTGCGTTTGGGTTCAGACCCTTCATCTGTCCTTGAACCGTCTTGCATGTCCAGACTTTCTAACTTGTATTCTGAGTCTGTGAAAAAACTACGCTCGTCTCACCTCCGTAAGTCATGTTGTGTTAGAATTTCTATTCCTCCCAGTGTCCCTTCTCTCCTGAGTATCCCCTTTGTGTCGTAAAGCTACACTCCCAGATTTTTATATAACTCCCACATTCTCTCTCTTTTTTTATTTTAGAATTTTGTGTAAAAAGTTGAATTTAAAAACATCAGCAATGAGCAGGAAAGGTATCTGAGAGAGCTGCAATAATATCAGGCAGTGTATTTTTAACCCCGTCACTTGTTTTCCCAGACAAATGCTGAGATTTGCTTTAGATTTGTGACTTTAATTTGAGTGCAGCTTATTTACTACATCATTTGTGTAGCTATTCCTACCCATGTTCAGATACGTGACCCTCTATTCTTTCACCTGTGTATTGTAGGAGTAGACTCAGATTAATTGGTGTGAGAGTGGTCCAAGAGTAGGATTCATTCTGCTATGTTTAATTATCCCTTTGTGGCTCCCACCACAGTATGTGATTCCATCGATGGGTCCAACCCCTCAGAGGACCGCTGCAAATCACCTACTTCAGGTAAGCCCCTCTGAAGTCTTACTGCTTCATAGAAAAAAGTAATCCTTTCATTATTTTTAAATACATCTCTTTCAAATGTTGCTATTCATCGTGTAGGATCTACCTCACCCTGCAACTCTGACGATGAACGTAAACAGAACTTCATAGAAAAGGGTACTGTTTTGTTAAAAGCTGCATATCCCCTTAAATTTATTTTTTTTTTATAAAATGGCTGGAGTTACCTGATTTGTCTTTTTGAACCTTATTTTCAGTGAAGTTCAAAAGCAGACGCTTTTCCAAGACGGTTGCCAATGACTTTGGTACTGTATCATCCTAACGTATTTCTTCTGATAACTCACTCTTTCTCTCTGAATGGCGGCATTCTAATCACAATGTGCCTTCACTCCTACGTCAGTCTCTGCATCTTGTGCCAATGAAAGAGAAAAGTGCATTCAAGAAACGTGTTTTTGCTAATCATATGTAGTGGGGCATTCATAGATGATTTATGAAATTAAATTCTTTATCAAATGCATGACAGGAAATCCTTTTGAATTTCAGGCCTCAGATTTTCTATGCAGATTTTTTTTTTTTGCCAAAATGCTGTTGGCTGTGGTAACAAAACTCTGGATTGAATTTATTTTTTTGCCAAATTGGCAAATGTGCTTTTACTAACTCAGGAGCATAGAAAATCTGCTTTACGCCTTATTCTTTACTTCACAGTACTAATGTCTAACCATGTCACATGTGTGAGTGAATTATTTCTCTTCGACTGTAGACAATTGTGTTTGTTTCTGATTCCAGGGCTTCAGTGCAGTGTTAACTGTTTGCCTACCCACTGATTTTTTTTCCTTCCTCCTACTCTCTTTGCATAACTCTGTTCACTGAATGATAATTACCTCAATATTTTACCTTATTTCCTGACTGCTTCCTGCTGACATTACAGGCCCTTCGGTTGCCTGTGGTGCTTCTAAGCCTCATTTGTATTCTCAGGGTGTTTATAGACTGAAAAAGGCAACTTTTGGGATTTTACACTTATGTTTGGCAACACTCTTGGTAGCAAAGTTAAAATTACAGTAAAAAGAACTAAGCGAAATCAATTAAAATGCCTTCGGAATAATACAAAAAAAACTTTCTCTTAAAGCAATGCACAAAAAGTTTGTTCCTAAGTGCAGTGCACAATATACAGTGGGGATCAAAAGACCACTGAGACCACTTTGAAAATCTTATTAAATCTTGAATATTTTTACTTTGAACCTAGAAATAATACAGAAACATTTAAAAACACAAGAAGCAATGACATGTAAAATGGAAAAAAAAATACAAAGGTTTCCTTGTCTGATCACTTCCTTGATTCTATTGAAGAGCTCAAATAACACACAGGTTGATTTTATCTACACCTTATTCAAAGTCAGTCAACCATAGCCAGGTTATAAACATGGCTGTGCCAGTTTTCAGCAAATCATTGCTTAAAAAAGTGTGATAGTGGGAAACATAGCATCAGTGAAAGTGTCAGGCTTTAAATTGTTATTCTAAGCATAGAAGGGCTTTCTTGATGTCAAATTATGGCTAGACTAAAGGTTTCTAAAGGGGAAGTACCTGGATGTCTAAAACCCTTATAAAACCGAATCGGTTGTATCCAAAGCATGATCAGGCAGACCAAATGTGACCACACCATCAGAAGGTCAATACATCAAGCTTGAATCCCTGAGAGATAGAAGAGCAACTTCATCATAAATATAGAATTTGTTATATAAAGAAGGCAGGCCTCCTGTTAGCAAAAGTAATATGAAAAATAAAGTTGTCTCATAGTATCTAAGAGGAGAATTAGCAGTTTCTAAACCACTTCTCAGGAGGGGGAAACAAAGTCAAACACTTTGGTGGGCTAAGAAATATCAGCATTTCAAAGTGGATGACTGGAGGGAAAAGTCCTGTTTACTGATGAATCCAGGTTTTAGATTTATAGCAGTAACTGAAGCAGGGATGTAGGGGGAAGAAACAGGAGAAAGAAAGATACTGCAGCCTATTAAACCTACACTCTAACGTGGTGGGTATATTCAAGTCTGGAGGTGTTGCCTGGAGTTGGGACACCCTGACCCGTGTGAAGTACCACTCCATCCTTTAGAGACATGAAACCGCTACCTGCTGGTTTGCAGTCATACTGCAGCAGGGTAACAACCCCAAATACACCTCAGAGTTTAGATGGAAGTACTGGAAGACCAAAGAATACAGAGAAATCATGCACTTTCCTCTACAGTCACCTGACCTCAACCCCATTGAACGTTTATGGGGGCACTTGAAGACCGTGAAAGCCAAGAATTCTGTGAGCTTCTTGGAATATAGACAGATGGTGCTGGAATAAAAATACTAAGATACAATGAAATTACTTGCATTGTATCTTTTTTTTCACTCATATTAATAGGCTGATATGATCAGTTGTAGTGGAAGAAACAATTGTAACATTTAAAACAAATTGCAAAATAGGACTACCTTGACTCGTGGTCTAAGACTTTTGGACTCCACTGTATGTATAGTATGACTGTCCTCAACAGTTGTCCTACAGTATGTCTAAAGTATGAGTTTTTGAAATAAATTCACACTGGTTTTAATAGTAAAACCATCACAAATGACTGAAATGATGAATCACTGATTGTAACTAATTTGATTTTTCCCCCCCAAAAAAACATTTCCATTTTTAGCCATTATACTTTCCTCATAAAATAGGGGTATTTGTTTCTTTTACAGCCAAGATGTCGCGGAAAATTAGCTCGTCTAGTGAGCAAAAGCCAGACCCGGGTAAGCCAAAACCGCTAACTTTTTTTTAATTTTCTAACCTTTACATTTTCTTCCAGGTGTGTCACTTGTATCGTCTGCTTTGTGTTAAGTTCACAGCTGTAAAAACACTATTCTATTAGAGCATTTCTCATTGTCTTGAATTGTTTGTTGATGTGCGACTGTTGTGCGGTATTTGTACGCTGAGACTTTATCTTTGTTTGCACTGTGAGCAGAGGAGAGATTCCAACGGTGGCGCAGTCTCACATGTAGGAAGCGCTTTTGTTGTATGAAAGAAGGCAAGGCGGCAACCAGGATGAGCCAGAAGGGGGCCGTCCGTAGAACTAAGTCAGGCCCCGTTTCCAGTGAGTGGACCAGCCATGGTCTGGCTTGGGCTGAGCTGGTACTAACCGCCGACACAGCTGGGATCCTGTTCCCTGTCGTCTGACATATGACACTAATCCTCTCACAATGACCTGTTTCCTTCTTTTTGAGGAAGTTCCACTGACTCGACTGTGCTCAGTGTCCCTTCTCGCTTTTCTTGTTTACAGTTTTTCCTTGTGAAGAACACACATGATGGGCGGTGTGTTTAAGCCTTCCCCTCTGTGTCACAAATCTTTTTTTTTGTGTTAGCCTTGGGATCCCTTGTTAGTCTTTTTAAAGAGTAAAGTAAGCTGTGTTTCAGCTCCTGTCAGCATTGTAATGAGGCAGGAATAATTCTTGCTCTTTAAATACCAGTTCTTCCTTGGAAGTCACTGTAGTACTACATGCAGATCTTACACCTTTTTTTACATTGAGAATGTTGTTGTCTAATTGAATTGCAGATAGTTTAATTGGGAACCACCTTTTTTAAAAGAAAATGTAGTCCTTGAATGTATACAGCAAAAGCATCTCAATGTTAAAAACTTTTTTGGTGTACACTCAAAAAAAAAGGGGTTTGTTTTATTTTTTTTTTGTTTTTCTTTTTCTTTCTCTGGTCACTTCAGCCCAGCAATCAAGCCTCAATAAACTGAGCTCTAACAAGTTAATGAGTGGAGTTTGACGTGGTGAAGTCTTTGCCATTAACCTCTCTAATCCTCTTGTTTGTATGGAGAAGCCTTCAATAAACATCTTAGCCTCTTTCACTTCATGCATGCCATTTAGTCATTTTCTCCTTTTTGTGCTCACTGTGTTATCCAGATGCCAAGGATAATTCGTTCAGCCGCTCGCGTAGTTCAAGTGTAACCAGCATAGACAGGGAATCTCGAGAGGCCATCTCCTCCTTTTACTTCTGTGAGAGTTTCCCCAGGAAGACGGACAGCCTGGCCAGCCCCTGCGTGCTGGTAGGAACCACACAGGGCTCTGTGATGATGGTGGCACTCAGCCTGCCGCCCGCCGTGGACCAGAGGCTGCAGCAGCCAGTCGGCCTCTCCACCTGCGGTGAGTCGCTGAACTTGAACTTGATGTTGTTCCCTGGCTGTAGATCTGCATGTAATTGGGTGGTCTGAAAAATACATGAACTCATCCATGACCCTTAGTGACCTTACAGCAAGAAAGGGGGGGAAGACATGAAGTGAGAATCGTCATGACTAAAAAGAAGTGCATTAGACACAAAATAAATACAGTCCCACAAATCTCCCTGTAAATTTATCATTGAGTCACATACTGTATATTCAATAGAAAGCATGTCAATGCTCCACAAACAGTGTTTAAAATCAATACAAAAGCCAAAAGCAGTAGATGGCAATATTAGCAAATGCCCCAGTGGTCATGTAGCATTTACATGTAACCGCAGTCTGGACATAGTATATTGACATTTCAGGCCAATGAGTTGTACACCAGTCATGGTTTGTGCCTTTTAGATTAAATAAATAAATGCTTTGTTCAAAGTACAATTTTACAGCATAGCAGGTATAGCAGGCATGGTTAAGATAAAAGAGTCAGACACAATTTCAAAAAATTCTGTTTAACAAAAAACTGTAAACTTAGATTTAAATTTATTGGTAATACAATTTTTTTTCCAGGCATCCTCGCAAGACTCAAAGGAGGCATTTTGACGATGGCCCTGCTGGACGCCGCTGGAGCTCTGCTGCCCCCTTCCTACGAGACGTGGTATGACCCGAATGCCTCCGATGAAGAGAAGGAGAAGAGCAGGAGGCGCAGGCCAGCCTCCCCTCCCTCATCACAAGAGGGCCAGGACTCCCAGTTCGCTGTGCTGTGCTCGGAGAAACAGGCCAAGGTGGTGGCCATGCCCTCCCAAACCCGCATCTACAAACACAACATCACAGAGAGCTCCTTCGTGCTGAGGGCTGACGTGGTGCAGATGGCCGGAACTAACTGCATCGCCTGTTTCTGTGCTAATGGGCACATCATGACTCTGAGGTAACTTTAATTATCATTATCTGCATTGGTTTATTTATAATGGCCCTTTTAAAAAAAAAAAAAAAAAAAATTATGACATGCATGACGACTTGTTTTTTGTTTAAACCTGCCTATATTGTAGAAAGTGAGATTTGAATGTCTTTTTGATGACAAGAAGGTCTTGGTGCCGGATACATACTGTCCCATGTTTCAAAATGCTTAACCAACAGAGAAATGCAAACAACCCGTATTCAGAAACTGTGCCTTTAATATGAAGTTGTGACATCCCAATTACATAGTCAAATCAGTTTAATCAACCAATCAGAGGAGAGGCTTGTTAATATTAAAGACACAGATGCAAAACAGCTCAAGAGAGAAGCTTGATAGAGGAGATGTAAAACTATATTGAGTCGATTTTTGTTCTTTAAAACCAAAATGTATTAAATATGGGACCTTTGAAAACACAACTCACAAAAAGTTGTAAATATTATTTACATTTTATTATTTTTGGTCTGATTTTTATTTAAATAAGTAAAATTTCCCTTTAATATTACTAATAATGAATGAGAATGTTTAATATTTTATTACCCTAGAAACGTATAAAGATATAGACTCTCTCAATATCCCTAACTTATTGTGAGTAGTGTATATATGATTATTTTGTGTCAGAAAAATATTGAGTAACAAGGGATGCAGTAAATTATACCTTAATGTGCAATGACTACACATGTATAGTTTGTTGATATTTATTGTCTCCTAACTCTTCTTCATGCCAGCTTGCCCAGTCTACGGCCTCTGCTGGATGTGAACTACCTGCCGCTTACAGACATGCGGATAGCTCGGACATTCTGCTTCTCCAAACATGGTCAGGCCCTGTACCTCACCTCCCCTACAGAGATCCAGAGGATCTCCTACAGCCAGGAGACCTGTGACAACCTGCAGGTCAGACAGCTGTTATCAGAGAATGGGTTTGACCATGAAAATGTTGACTTTATGTTTCATTTTCTGATCCAATAATACCAAGGATTTTCCATGAAGGTTTGAAATGAATCAGACTTAAGTATAGTGTGTGGATGCAGACAACCTCCCTTGAGGTGTTTTTTTTTTTTTTTTAGTTGATGATCACAGACATAAAGCCGTTAATGTTTCCTGGCTGACTCAACCAACCCTGTGCTGTTGACTGTAGAAACATTTGTTATGTATGAGTGTTACGTATGTCACACTTACAATGAATATTCAGGCTTCCGTTTTGTTTTCGTCCTCTCTTGGCAAGTAAAACAAATGTCTTATATTACATTAAATGTAAGGAAGAGGAAACAAAAACATACAAAAGGCCTATTCCAATGCAGTGTACTCATCTTTATACATTTCAATTGCCAGCTCATTTAAAAAATGGAAATATAGACCGTTGCATGTATGTGATCAAAACATAACAGTAATAGTAAGACAAGTAAAAAAGATTAAATGGACATGTGCTGGTGTTGGTTTTCTCCAGGAGATGCTCAGTGAGTTATTTACCCCTGTGGAGACACCGGAGGCTCCGAACAGAGGGTTCTTCAAAGGCCTTTTTGGTGGAGGAGCTCAGTCTCTGGATCGAGAGGACCTCTGTGAGTACTGAGCGATCTGTGAGATTACTTCATAGATCTGATGTGTTTTAACGTCAGTTTTTTTTCCACCAGTCATTGGGGTTTTGGGGATGTATGGGCAACCTTTTAGTCATAGATTTAAAATTGCTTGAGGCAAGGCAAAATGCTTTACATAAAGCATTAAAAGCATCAAGATGCAATTTAAAAAAGTTAAAAAAAAATTTAAAATATAAAGAAACATTAATTAAATTAAATATGATATGATTTTAAAAGATTTATTTATTTGACTTAATGAGTGAGAGAAATTATCAACACAGTACATTGATTTCTCATTGATTTCTCTTTTTTGCCTCCGGTAGTTGGTGAAACTGCTGCCGGTAAGGCCTCCCGAAGCCTGGCTCAGCATATCCCCGGGCCAGGAAACATGGAGGGCATGAAGGGTGCGGCGTCAGGGGTCGTGGGAGACCTGGCTCGCGCCCGGATAGCTTTGGATGAGAGAGGGCAGAAACTGGGCGAGCTGGAGGAGAGAACGGCTGCCATGATGGCCAGCGCAGACTCCTTCTCCAAACATGCTCATGATGTATGGATTCAGCATCCTGTGTTCATCCAAGTTGTTTTCACATTAACTTCCTTGAATCTGACTCTTTTCTCCCTCCCCTTTTTTCTCTTCAGATGATGCTGAAGTACAAAGACAAGAAGTGGTACCAGCTCTGATGGCAGCGAGTGGAGCATTGGACTCTGTAATCGCGCACACCAGTATCTCTGAGGAGCTGCAGGTCCCTCATCTTCTCTTCTCTATTTCTCTCCCCGGGGGGTTCTGCTCAACAGACTCATGCTTTTATTCTCAGCACAATATCACACACTCTGCATTACCTCCGTCACCAGAGGACCACTGCAGAGTAGACACTGGCCAACCCGACGTAATGAGAATGGAAAGAAATGGAAGAAGAGAAGCTCTTGGGAATCTCTCTTTCCATTTCACCGGAGAGCGATGATGTTCATTTAACAGCAGTCTGCAGAACAGGAGAGAGGGGACCTTACTTATCCACCAGTCATGCACTCATATATATCTCATATATATATATACAGTATATATATCTACACACCCTGCTGTTTTGTTCTGAAAGAGGAAAGACAATTCTGCAAAACATGTACTTGTGGTGGCCTGATTGCAATTGTTCTTTTTTCCTTTCTCTGCCCTTTATGGTGTCTGCCAAAATACAGTGGGACTTAAATGAGGAGAAAAGTCTGAAGCCCCCACTGTTGTTCAAATCTAATCAAGTCGACGATGTTGTACGTTTCTATAGGAATGATTGAATTGATGAAGGTCTTAGTTTGTTTTTCTGGTCTGAATAATTTTGAGAGTTTGACCGCTATCCTTTTGTCAGTCCTGTTTTTGTTTTTTTGTTTTTTTTTTACCATTTTGTGTCCAGAAAGGGCCTTTTCGAGCACTTAGAACAGTAAAAATACAGACAGTGAGATGATGAATCTATTGCTTCTCATTGAATAAGGGCTGGTAGTACACTAGTTCATCACCAACCATTCCTTTTACAGCATTTTCCGAGTTATTTTAAGTGAGACAAACAAATAATGTGTTTTCTGAAAGTCACTTTGGTTTTGTTTTAATTTGATTATTTATTGGAACAGAATATCAGATAGGAAGTAAAATAAGTTTGTATGTTGGGCATTAAATTATTTTTTTTGTTTCCCTTTTGTCAATCTAATGCGCAAAAAGTGCTGAAAATGTTTACCCCAATGAAGAGTTTACATTGATCTATCAGAAAGATATGAAGTTGATACACTGGAAACCCCCCTGAAGGTCTTATATGCTTCTAGCTGTCACGGGGTTGTAGCTAAGTCATGTATGTATGTATGTATGTGACAGATGGTGTTTTGAAGGGCAAGACAAAGATTGTCTTTAATATAATTAGATTGCCTAAATGTATATTTTGGTTACAATTCTCGTTTTTTGTGCTAAAAGAAATTCTATCTACACATGATTATTCAAGATCTTTATTTTGACATTTTGTCATGGCTGAATTTGATTTTTGTCTTATTTCTCAGTGTGTAGCGGGAAAAAAAAGCATGTGTCTCTCACAGCACAATGGAAATGGTAACGCTGTCTCCGTATTCGTAGCTGCCAGTAGAACTGACCACGCAGCACAGTGTTCCACACAGTGCCACTGGTCATCTCTTTCAACCACTCACTCAAAAACTGTTTCTCTTCTGCCTTTGCCTCATGACGCATATATGCTAACCTCTACCTATGTGTATATCTGTGTGTTTGTGAACATACATATATTCAGGGATATGTGTATGGACGCCAATATTTATAATAGGTCTTTTGAGGTTTTTTTCTTTTTGCTTGACAGTGTTTTTCAATGTGATTAACTAGAATTCTATTGTAATTAGATTTCTTTTTCATGAGGTGCAAGGATATGCTGCTATTTGTGTCAATGTAGGAGCATTATCTGTTGGTCTTTTGTTTTGAAAAGAGAGAGACAAGTCTTTGTCGGTCCAGATTGCTGCCAAATGTTGTAAATAACGGGACAGCTGGACACAAATCTGACAGTGCAGGTTCAGGCAATGTGACATACCGTACGCTTGCGGCCATGTTCTTTTCCAACACCAAAGAGCTTGATTTCACAAAGTTGTCTTGATTTTTTTTCCCCAAATGATAAGATGGTCTGGATACTTTTAACAGCATTCGTAAGTCCAGAAGTCCACTGTGTGTAGTGAGGGGGAGTAGACGGGCTTTAATTTCTTCTTCTGGGCATGCCACCCTCATTACTTACTCAAACTGCTGTACATGTGTTTAGAAGACAGTGAATTTGAAGAGTTTAATTCCAAAATGAAATGATATAACACTGACTCATGGAAAATGCTTGCCAGGTTCCCAGATTAAATCATGTATATTTAGGAAATATTGAGTTATTGATTACACCAAAAATGTTTTATCCAAGATGGATATACAGCATTTTGGAATAAAACCCCTCATTTTAGCTGGCTGATTTTAACCTATTCTACTGTATACTACTGAGATAAACCCATTCGAAAGAGCAGTTTTATGGGTTTTGCACTATTTTTTTTGTACTTAAATAATTTTGTTAGTATGATTTTTTTTTATGTGCTTTTTCTTTTTTTTGTCCCATAGTCTTGTTTTTGAAAGGACCAAAACATGACAGAACCTATGCTTATCTATGTCATTTGCCAGTTATGCTGATTGCTTCACTCTCAGATTTGTTTTCAATGTCAGGTTAATGTTACTATGATATATTTATATATTTGAAAACAAATATATATATACTTTTAATTTCAATAATATATTTAAAAAAAAATAAAACCTTTAATGTAATTTTTGGGATAGAATAACTCACATTAATGTCCAAACGATGGTTGTGCATAATTAACATTATCCAAACTTAACAATAAAACATCTGGTTATATATTGAACATGCTCATTCAAGATTCAAGCTTTGCTACTGCAGGAGGTTCTTCTCCTCTTGCTGGGCTGCTGAGTCTTTCTACAAAGTGTGGCCTCGAATTTAAAGTGCTTCAGTTTGCAACATATATGTCCTAAATGGTCTCTTATTGCACATTGAAGGATGCATGATATTAAGTGTTTACAAACTTGAAACAACCATGTATTATCCCTCTTAGAGATTGTCTGTTCTGGCATTTGTATTTACCACTATGTTGAACAAAACTGAAGTTTTCATCACACATTGGAAACGTGTCCCATTTTCATTTGATCATGCCAATTGTATAAGTGTGAGAGAATATATGTATTTTATTGGTACATCTGTTTATGTTACTGTTTGCTTCATGAAAACTCTTGCGTTCCCTGCACTGTAGAAATGTGTAGAAATCGAAGCTAGTGCAGGAGAGCTGAAGGGTTTCTCAGTCGCCATACTTCCGTCCACCTGTCTTCTGGGATGAATATCTGTGGAGTTGCAGTATTTTCTCATAGTAGGCAATTTTTGTACAGTTTTATTAAAATAAATTTCACATGGATGTCTGACTTAATCTGCTGCCACAAACAAATTAGACTGTAGATACAGTATATATAGATATTATTGTGCAATGGAAAATAAATGTAAAACCAATCATAATCTGGTTTGTCTTGTGTTTTCCGAGTCCTTCTTTTCCTGTTTGCTCACTAAGATCATTTTACATGAGTATTATTTTATTATTTCCTGATATGAAAATTATTTTAGACTCATCCCTCTTCAGGTCAGAGGTCAGTGTTCGTTACAGACCAATAACCCTGCTCTGTGCCTCAAATACTTCTTGAACCCAATTCATCATGTGGGGAAGAACATGCTGTCTTTCTGATTAATACCCTAAATCATTTTGTCAGGTATATACAATACCGGTCAAAAGTTTGGGTTCACATAGAAATGTTCAAATCTTTTAAAGAAAAGCACTGTTTTTTTTCAATGAAATTAACTTTATCATTATTATTATTACTTGTTTTTGGTGCAATATCTACATGGGTATATAGAGGCCTATTTCCAGCAACTACTGTATCACTCCAGTGTTCTAATGCTCCAATGTAGTTTCTGATTGCATCAGAAGGTTAATGGATGATTAGAAAACCCTAGTGCAATCATGTTAGCACAGCTGAAACATTTTAGTTAGGTAGAGACCTTCCTTTGAGCTGGTTGAGTATGTGAAGCATCACCTTTGTGGGGTCACAAATCATTATTTCTAACCTTGTCAATTTCTTGGCTATATGTTCTATTCATTTTACAACTCATGATGGTAAATAAATATGTGACTTTTCATTGAAATTGTCTGGGTGAACCCAAACTTTGAAAGGTAGTGTGTGTGTGTATACTGTGTGTATACTGTGTGTGTGTGTGTGTGTGTGTATATATATATATATATATATATATATATATATATATATATATATATATATATATTATATATATATATATATATATATATATATATATATATATATATATATATATATAATTACATAAAATGAAAATAAAAGAATATTGAGCTGTGAAAAAGTTCTGGAGCGGCCAACCCAATCCCTGGACCTTAATCCCATTAAACACTTGTGGGGTGACATCAAAAATGCTGTTTCTGAGGCAAACACAAGAAATTCAGAGGAATCATGAGGCTGAAATACCCGTCCATAGAAACCTGGTCGAGTTTTTTATTTGGTCAAGTTGGTCATGACAACTAAATATTACTTTAGTGATTCACAAGAATGCCAAATCCTGAAGATTTTTCAGTTCATACAGTAAATATTTGAGTATAAAGAAAAATGCAGACACAGCCTAATATTCATTTTTCTTCAATTTCTGTAAATTAATTATAAATTTGACACATTTTCTTTATATTTTGATTTGGGATATAAAATGCAGTGTTCCCAATGCATCGAAATAAAAAATATTGTAAGGACTTTAGCTTTATTCACGTTTAAAATTTTTCTTAAACACACTGCTATTATATTGAACACTGTTCTGTGTGGGGCGACACAGCGGAGCAGGGGTTAGCGCTGTTGCCTCACAGCAAGAAGATTGCAGGTTCAAGACCTCCTTGGTCCTGGGTCTGGGACCTTTCTGTGTGGAGTTTGCATGTTCTCTCTGTGTCTGTGTGGGTTTTCATCAGGTACTCTGGCTTCCTCCCACAATTGGTGACTCTAAATTGCCCGTAGGTGTGAGTGAATGGTGTGTGTGCCCCATGATTGGCTGGCGACCATCTGGGGTGTATCCCTGCCTCTTGCCATAACGTGCTGGGATAGGCTCCAGCAGACCATGTGACCCTAATGAGGAATAAGCAGGTATAGAAAATGACTGACTGACTGTTCTGTGTGTATGTGTATATGTATATATATATACAACACCAGTCAAAAGTTTTAGAACACTTTGATTTTTCAGTTTTTATATAAATTGTCATAGTTTAATGTCTCATCTGACAGATGATGATGTGACAGCCCAGAGGTACGATGTGGATTATGTTGCTGTAGGATGAACTCCTGACGAACTAGGTCTAGATCATGGGGTTCTGCTTAGCTCTAAAGCTCTAGTCCTAAAAAAGACCCAGACATCAGGCTTCATCCATGCTGATATACAGACGGGGGTTAATTAACCAGAGAAACTTGTGGCACTTGTAGGAAATGTTTGGATCAATCTTCCACACTTTATTTAAGTCCATTACTGGACTTAAGTCTAAGTTGTTCACTATTACTTGATTCCTGAAAATGTATTTCTCTTTTTTGGGTTGGGTAGTTAACTGGTTACTTTTGAACCATTTAAATGTCCCATATTCTACACTTTCCTGTTTTTTATTTGGAATTTTGACATCCCTAGCAAGATTTTAAGTACCAAAGATCATCTCAGTGTAGTTTTACACTTCTTTTCTCCAGCTTCTTTCTAAGCCTCTCCTCCTCCTCTTTAAATGGCTGTGGGGGGTGTTGGTGGTGACTGTATAGTAGTGACATCACAACTTCACCTAAGTCATGACTGCTTGTTTTAAGGCACAGTTTCTGAATACAGGCTGTGTAGGTTTCTCTGTGGATTGTGCATTTTTGAAACATGGGACAGTATTAATACACTCTCTGCTGTCATATATACAGTAATATATATATATATATATATATATATATATATATATATATATATATATATATATATATATATACACAATATATATATATATGCTTAAATTTCAATAAAAATGTAAAATTGTGTGTTCTAAAACTTTTGAACTGTAGCATATATATGTAGTATGTGTATATGTAGGTGTAACTTCAGGTGTGAAAGAAACTGATCTGTATGTACACAATATATTTTTTTATAATCTTCTTTCCTTTAATCTGGAATATGACTTGACTTGTAATGGATCAAATAGAAAATCAGTTTTATTCTATTCGGCCACTTTCGGGACTCCACATTTCCCAGAGGTCCCTGCAGGTGGCGCTCGTGCTCAGCTCTCTCCCGTCGTCCATAGGGGTGAATCCTCCAGCAGCAGCATCCTCCTCTCACACTCAATCCAGACGGCGGAGGAAGCGGCAGCGAAGTTCAACCCGGAGGCGGCCAGGCACAAACTAAACCGCAACTAGCGCACTCCGAAGAGATGTAGAGAGTTTTTATAGCCGTTTTCTTTACCAACGAGCAGGTATAGTTCTTATATCTCCTCGGCCGCGGCGGCGAATATTTACGTTTTTGCTCCGGATGAATGTTTTAAGGGACCTGAGCGTCAGTAAGTTACTGATGAATGAAACAAAGAGGATGGATGCAGCCTGAGAAGACAACAACTGTTAACGACTCGGTTTTTTTTTCTTTTTTATTTTTTTTTATACTTATTTTCTCCATGTTTGGCAGATAACTTCACAGAAATATACCGGCTCCTTTCACCAGATAACTTCACCGTCGTCGGCAGAAAGTAACGTTATTGAACTAGTTTAACGTCCAGAGGCGCCGGTTAGTTAACGACTTAAGTTAAACTGGTCTGTTGGACTATTGGTATCAGTGGACTTTTCTTTTTAACCTTTTAACCTTCTCCAGGAAATGTTAAAGCAGATCAACAGCAGAGTCTGAACTTGTCCTGCTGGACCTGTCCATGCTTTAACCCGGATAGCCCAGAATAAAGACCCTCAGAGCTACATGTGTACAGCTACAGTAACGCTGATGTTGACCCTTTGCTGTTACTTACATATATGCATTCACACTGTTTTCTATTGCTCTGACCACATCTAATAGAGGATATAATAAGAGGAGAGTTAAACTTGGGACTGTGTGTAAGGAGGTGTTCCACAGGTCCCAGGAGCAGCAGCAGCAGTATCACTGGAGGAGATAACGATGCTCTCGAGGTAGGCCTCCCTACTGTATATCTGTCTTAAGATGAGCCAAGGGCCGAACCTCGTCCTGGACTGGTTGTCAAAGCTCCATCTGGCTCAGTATGTGGAGTCCTTCATAGACAACGGGTATGATGACTTGGAGGTTTGCAAACAGATCGGGGAACCGGACCTCGATGCCATAGGTGTCCGCGTTCAGTACCACAGGCACCGGCTGCTGGCAGCAGTGCAGCAGCTGAAAGAGGACGAGAAAAGGAAATCGCTTGGCTATTATTTCACTTTAGAGCCGCTGGACGATTCCACTTGCCAACACACTTTACACTCTAACAGGGGGGATGACTTCAGGACACTAAGGTCACACCCAGGAATACACCAGGCCTCCTGTCCAGGAAACCACAACCTCAGATTCACAGATTGTAATGACTTTGTGACTTATCCCAAACTGAAGCTGAAGGTTCTGATGAGGGATAAACTTGCAAAAGATGGAATCAACCTTGGAGAAGCACCCTTCACCCATAAGGTAGGATTTTTAGGACATTTTACTTCCGTACAACAAGGTGATACTAAATGCCAGCTCTCTAACTGCTGCCTCTTTTAATAGAGCATGCTCACTTTGTTATGTATGTGATGAAGAGCGTGTCCAATTTCCTTGATGGTGCTGACCGCCAATGATTCTTCCTTAATGCTCCGAGGATGCTTTGGTATTTCTGGCCAGTGGCCAAGGTCAAACTCTACTTAAACAAAGTAATTTGTATGTTCAGTAGTGTAATTGTCATGTTTTAAATCTCACAGTAGCACTGAGCTGGTGATGCTGTTGTAGCCTGGTATAGATTAATGTAATGATGTTTACAGCAGAAACAATCAATCAATTGAGTTTATGAATCAATTCGTCAATCACAATTTCCTGAAGGTAACATTAGCGCTGTGAAATATATTGATATTAAATTGATATTGTGATATGAGACTAGACGTTTTCTTAGATTTTGTATATATCATGATGTTGATGATAAGTGCTAATGTGATGTCATTTTCTGCTGTTCTATTATTTGCCTTTTCCCTGTCGGACACAAGTCCACATTAGTGATAATTATTTAGCAAATACATTTTTCTAAATTTTTTTGTGAAAAAAACACAATAATGGCAATATTTATATTGAAGTATTTGGTAAAAAATATTTAGATATTTGATTTTGTCCTCATAGCCTTAGGTTATATAAGCTGTATACTATAATGTTACACATGAGCAGCAGTGGTTAAATGTCCTCTGACCTCTGCATGCAGACATCTGTGTGACTATAGATCAGCCTGATAGATGTTTATTTCACAGCTGATATGTTTAATGACAGCATGGTATTCTAGTTTCAACTGTCCAGTGTGTCAACTGCAGAGTCTGCTGGAAGATAATTAATTGTAGACGATGGCTATTCCACTTTGGCATCAACCGAATCCATTCAGCCGATATTACACTGAGTGAATGGCTTGGTGGATGGAAAACAGAGGGGCACCATTGGCTCGTTTCCAACAGTCCAACACTATCAGTGGAAGGTGTGATTTGACGGATTCTGGATTTTATTATATCACAGGAAACTAATGTTTGCCATTAGATGCCAATGGTGCTCTGGCTGTATGAAGCTGATTCATATGTATCGTAACAGACTGTCATGATGAATTCCTGCTAAACAACACTGCGGGACAACAACCCAGGAAATCTTTGCGTTTTCAGACTGTAGGCACAGTTTATTCTCCGCAGTGGCACTCAGCCAAGATAGAAGGTGTTCTTTTAATGCACATTCATACTCTTCTTGGTTTCGTCTTGCCTCAGCAGAAAAAAAAACGCTGCTCATCAACAATGAATGAATGTGGTCTGAGGGACAGGCGAGCCAGGTGCTGCTTTGCAGTTTGATTGAACCGATCTTTGTGTTAATGGAAATCAGAGAGATACTGAACCTGTTTCAAACAAGTCTTTATATTGTGTGTGGCCATGCTGCAACGTTTGGAATATTTTCATTTATTCTCACAATAAAAGTCTTATTGTAAAAGTTTATTTTTTTCCCTCTTGGTGTATCATAAGTTTAAAAATAGTTGCACTGTACCTACTTTACAATATGGTTCTGGTCTGTTTCACTGCTATATACTGTACTGTTCATGAAAGATTCAGATGCCACAAACGACTAAATGTAGAAGCACTTTATGAAGGTTAAAACTAATACAGACACGGTAACATTCACCGAGAAACATTATTCAATCCTCCCGGTCTAAAAGCAGCATCAGCTCTGTAGTCAGCAAAAGCCGAGCTGGAGTTTTAGGTTCATTCCCAACCAAAACTATTAAAGATGTTCCTGGATGAGATCTTAGGATAATGAATGGAACAGTGGCTATGCTCTCCTAGTTAGTTGATGCAGCCTTTACGAAGTTCAAATGACTCTCACTATCAAATCATTTATGTTTTACATCTGTTCTCAAGCCTTAGGCTCACTTTGCTGTGTCAGGTTAAAACACCAGTTAGAGTAAAAATGCCTCGGTAACCACCTCAGTCGGAAGAGACTGGTCTGATCCGGTCCAATCAGAAGGAATTTTCTTTCGTGTTAAAGAAATATTGTCCATGTGACTGTAGCTGTGGTTAACAATGGAATATAATGGCATTCTGCTGTACCTTTGCTGCATTAAATACGGTTCATTTGATCCCAAGCATTATTTGCATTATGAAGACATGCATGATCATTCCATTCATTTACAGTGTGCATATTGAGTGTCAGTTTGATTTGGAACAGCTCATCAGTGAAGAGTTCTTTAAAAAAAACAAAAGCAAAAAAACAATCAGGTCAGCTCTGTGTGATAACAGCATTTTTGGAGCAGTTTGGCCTTTTGGGTGATGGCCAGTATGGCCCATTTTCAGACAGAACATCAACAGAAATACACTAGCATGCTGCAGCTTCAGGCCAAGTCTCGCTCTGCCAGCAATAGCCTACTTTTTTGCTTAAATTGTGTACAGTGCAGAGCAATATAACAGCATAATATCAATATGAAATCAATATTTTTATATGCCATAATTGCAGGAATTACCTGGACTTATGGTTATTGTACAAATATTGTTGTTTTTCTTTCTCAATGGCTCCACTGCCATAGAGTAATGTGATAATTGCACATTAATACAGCCGTATATATATAAAAAAATGCATTAGCACACACAAATATCTAAAAAAATCCATCAATACATAGTTCTAGTAAGTTTCACATCTCTCTAAGTTTAATTTTGAAATAAAAAAGGTTTTTAAAAGTGCAAAACTACTATGATGTATCTTAGAAACTCAAAAACTCTCTAAACTGCTTGGCTTGAGTTAAAAAAAAAAATGGTGTATTATAATTGCTTTGGAAGGCGGCTTCATACCATTGTTTTTTGCACTTGTGTAGCAAACATTGACCTTAATTATGTTTAATCTAGGTTGCGTCTAAAAACAGTATAGAGTGTCCTCAGGCCCTATTCAGTTCAGGAGTCACACTGGCTTGGCACTGTAATTCCATAATGCCTCTGTCTGTCAGTCAGAGTTTGGTAGTGCAATCAATTCCCAATGAGCAACGTGCTTTTCTGACTATTCTACATGCATGACTAGTTCACACAGGCCTGCAGCAACTATTAGTGGCTGACAGAGAGAGAAAATAGTAACACACTTTAAAGTTCGTAGGGCTGTAAATGACCTAAACACCAGGTTGAATGTTTCACTGAAAGGGGATTTTCAAAAAATAGATATTACATTTCAGTGAACCACATCAGAAAAGTTGATTTCAAGATGTTCTTCTGAGTCATGAACTTTTGTCCCACAAAGGTAGAAACTAAAGAGAGAAACATTTCACATCTCAATGAGGTTTCAGTGTAATTGTATAGGGCATGTCATCACATTGTGTTTTGCTGCTTAATGTTTGTGTTGAACCATGACGCAATAGTTTTTAATTTAAAAATAAAGTAAATATGTAACACATGATGCTTTCACACTTACACTGGCACAACGGCTACAACAACGTGCTTGTGTGCATCGTCAAAATATCATTACATGCAAATAATTTAACTCTTTGACCAACCAGATATAAAAGCAAATTAGAATTTTGGTGAAATAGTGTTCTCTTCCTTGCTGCAGCCTCACCTGAATAGAACATTAAAATATTGCTGAAGTCCAACTGAATTTGAAATCATGTTTTTTGTCTTCTACATATAACATATGTAGCAATCTAAAGCTCTGTATTATCATGAACAACATATAAATGGAAAAGTTCAAAATTGCTTAATATTAAACCATATTTGTATAAAACTGTACCATCACTGATTTGTCTTAGTATAGCTTATTAGCTGGTCCACTGCATCGCGCTAAACAACATATAAACTTACAACTGTCACTTCAATCTATTGAGACATGGTCCTTATTCTACCATTGCCAACAGCACAATGTCTTCTCCTTAAAAAAAAGCTTGTTTACTCATCCTCGCTGGATATGTATGTATATATATATATATATATATATATATATATATATATATATATATATATATATATATATATATATATATATATATATATATATATATATATAATAATTTTTTTTTTTTTTTTTTTTTTTTTTTTTTTCACTGCACACAGCAATGACTAAATCAGGTTTCAGTTGGACGTGAAGCACATCAAGATGATTAGCAAGCTTTGAGGATTTATCAAATAATTACTTTTGTCATTTGACAGGAAGGCATATGGCAGATTTGTTTCCCACCCAGACCCTGCTAGGCTAGAAAGGATTCCCTTTAGAACTGATTTAACAATGAGCTCCAACTCCCCACGAGGGCTCATTGCGGGGCCTGGCCTGAAAAACATCCTTAGAATAGGCAGCAAATCTTAGTTGTTTAGAAGATTTCCCTGTGTGGCTCTGCCAGAGTGTCCGAGGACAAGCAAAACCAGCAGGCCCCTTTTGACGGAAGAAAAGCCAGTCTGAATAGAGCCTGGCTAAATACAAGCTCTGCAGCAGCTGACAGCTGTCTCTGCCTTTGTCACCATGAAGATGGAGACTGAAAGGAGCTGTTTTTGTTGAACACTGCTCAGTTTTAAAACACCAGCGCAGATTTTACAGTGTAACATTATGTGGGTCAGAAAGAACCTGTAAATGACTGAGAGAAGTGGTTTTGTAGTTTATGTTTAGCGACTGGAATTGTTTTTCCTCTGTTTACTATAGTGATTGATGTATATTGCCTTTAAAGTAAAAAGGAAGCTTGTGACTTGGGTGTAATGGTGGAACAGTTAGTTCTGTTGTTCTGGGTTTAAATTGGACAGTCGGTGGTTGGGTCCTTCCTCTGTGGAGTTTCCCTTTAGATGCTCTGCTGTCCTCTCACTGTCCACAGACATGTAGTTTAGGTGAAGTAGACACTCTAGTTTCTTGGTGTGGTGTTGATTATTATCGACTGCCTATCCTGTTTGTGTCATCCCTGTGATAGACTGGTTACATTTAGCCCAACAAAGCCCTATGGAGGATGAATGAATAAGAAGATATGATAGCTAAATTAGAAGAACTTATAACTTGTTGTGAAATCCAACCTGCATGTGTAAAAAAAGAATGTAGAAAAGTGTTGCTATTTCATGTCTGATCATAAGTTGGCAATTAGAAACATCAATTTGGGCTCAGAAAAATTGTCTTAGGTGTTTGTGGCTTTAAAAAAACTGATAAATTACCTGAAATGACTGTTAGTTGCAGCCATAGAAGCAAAATAGTGAATCTCCTAAGAGTTCCCAGCAAAAGCTTCTGCCAAACACACTGTAGTGAGTGAAATGTTGGTGTAGCTAGATGTTCACTTTATCCCCAAGACACTGGCTGAGGGAATTCCACAATGATCAGACATTATATTCCATAGATTTATGAAGTATGTTGGGCTGAATGTGTAAAAGAGATCATATATGACACTGTAGTGTGATCCTTTATTAGCGTGTCCTCTAGCCATTACTACTGTCTTTGTGCTGTGCTGCAGGGTAGGCCTACACATAGACTTTATTCATGTTATGTCAGTGTAGATTAGGTCAACCCACTGGGCCATTATAGGAATATTGCTGGATTATTGCACTGACGGCGCTAAGTGAAGGGGATAGAATACCATTGCACAGAGCACTCAAAAGCTTAACATGCTATAAACAACATGCTTGTCGCTTGCAGTTTGTGATTCAGTAAATTCCTGGCCGTCTTGTAACTCATGCAATGAACGGTCTTTTGGTCTCCTTATGGGAATGCTGCATGTACAGTATGATAAACAGAACTGTACAAGGGCAGCTGTCATTGTACCAGCCACTACACATTACATCACTGCATAGTGATAGCAGGGATGTATGCGTTTCACACAGAGAATACTGTGCAATGTATAATGTAAACCCCCACATTAAGCAGGGCATAATTACTGACCTATATGTGTGAACGCAAGAACGGAATTGTTCAGTGGACTGGTGGTTAGAGAGGAGTTTAGCTAGTAGCTCGCTGTTCTGTTTAGATTCTTTTATTCGGTTTATTTCTGATGTCCGATCTCTGTCCTCATGCTGTCTTTTTAAACAATGATGATTCAAGAGCATCTGGAGGAGTTTTTGTCCAGAGAAACAGAAACAGCAGTGTGTATCATGAGCTCTTATGTCCAGCAACACGCCATTTGTTTTTTTTCCAAAATAAACAAAGTTGTTTAGTAGTTTTTATGTAAATATTTCCTTTTAGCACTGGCAGCTATTGACACACTCCTCAGTCTCCAGCCTTGTGGCTTCAGCTATTGTATAACAATGCTAAGAAGGTCTTTGGAACTATGTCGTGCTCTCTGAATTTAAATCACTCTGTGGAAGAGAAAGGCTCTTTTGCTTTATAGCTGACACGCAGCAGCCTGCTGCATTGGGAGTGGGGGTTTAATTGAAGTCAGTATCAGAACTAGTATCGTGTGGTCAGCCAGTTTGTTTTGTAATATTTGCAATAATCCAGGTGTATGTTCACAATATCAGGTTTGTGTTAAACATATTGACATGTTACACACTTCACAATAACTGCATTTTTAAAAGTCTACTTAAAGTTTGCTCATGTCAGGCTTAAAGCTACTCCAGAGATTCATCCATACCCTTAGGAATAATAATTTGGGAATAAAAAGTTATAAATGCTATTAAGAAATAGATCCTAACTGAAACGATCCACCCAGTTTGTATTAAGATAATTTCTTCCCCCTCATCCATAATAACTGCTATTTTGAATAAAGATCTCTCATTTGAGACATAAAACGAAAATTTGACATTCTTGAAATGCAAAAATCTGACCTAGAATTTGGTGTATAAATATGTTTTTAAGAGGCTCCTTGGCCCTCACGCTTCTCTGTCGCATTATCAGCAAGTCACGGAGGTCTTTAGCCACACTACAGTGACCTTGATCACATTCCATTAAAAGGGTCCATCCACGCTCTCTGCAGAGGCTATTTTTACTACATGTACAAGGTTGTCCGTTTCAGCAGGGTTAACAAGTATTTTCAGTCAAGCAGTGGAACCAAGTTGTCCTCAAAGAGAGGCACCATTACTCTAATGCAGTTATGTGTCTTTTCTTGTTTATTTATGTGAAAGACTTTTGCATTTGCATAATTAGATTCATTTTATTGGGTACATTGTAAAGGTTTAATGCATTTTTTTTACCAGGGTTTTAGATCAAGCAGACGTGAGCCCAGTACCACTCAAAGTTGTTTGGGCACTTGTGCTTAAACTATTCCCCAGACAAAATCCAATCAAGTAGAAGTAGGCTGCCTTTTATCTACTGTAGTGTTCTGTCAGGTTACCCATGAGACACTATATGCAACATTTTTCCTTTATAAACGGCATTGAAGTGTTTTCATCAAAACAAATTATTGAGCAGAGCCTCCTCTTTTCTTTCAGGTGAGCTACAGCCATAGAATCTTGCATCAACATCTCTAATTCCCATTCGTGAACATATTTATTCATTCTTATGTATGCTTATGTTATATTTACAGGCATACAGCCAAAGCATCATCTCAATGAAGCTCAGTGTAATTACCTATTCTAACCAACAATGTGTTGTGAGTTAAACTGACATCTGCGGTCAATCAAACACTCTTCCTTGATTGTAGTCAGCCATTACATGGTTTTGGCTTATCGGGATCATTCTTTGCATTACTGACTTTGAAAGCACCTTTTTTAGCATTGATGTACTACCTGACTAGTTTGAAAGAGATATAAAGAGGGGGAGCTTGTGGGTGAGCAGGAGAGACACACTTATAACATATTGTGTAATCCTGTAACGTGCAGAAATTACGTAAATGTGTTTAGCAGCAATGTATATGGAACAACAGATGGCAGATTCCAGCGTCATGAATGTGACATTTACACAGAAAATCAGAAGAGCAAAGTTGACATTGACAAGGCAGAGATTAGATTTTGAAATTGAAATCTTTTGAGCTTTTGGATTTTGAGATAAGTGGCAAACATTTTTGTGTTATGGATGTGATGAAAATGGACAAAAGGTCTGTGAATTGCTCTGCCAATGACTTACATGTTTACTATCATTTTGTAACATAGTGTTGTAATACCTAAAACCATCTTTAAGAAAGAAGTACATTCCCTGTTAAGGAAAGCAATAAGAATCAGTGCCGTCATGGATGTGACATTTTTCTGTTATGCATGTGACATGTCTGATGATAGGCTAAAAGTGCACAGTCAAAACATCATCCAAACATTTCTTTTGTCTGACCCTTTTTGAAAATGTCAATAGAAGGCTCTATAACACCCCAAAAAGTAGCAAATACCCTGTAGAGACATGTCAGTTATGGGCAGATTCCTTAATCTAGCTCCTGTCGACATCCAATTTGACATTTCCATGAAACTGACTGAGCAGACTTGACTCACTGTGGCATTTGACAGCACTCATCTAAATGGGGTCAAATGTGGACTGAATTCACATTTGATATTTCATTCAGGAGACACATGGCTTTCTTTGTTATCAAGTCTTGAGTTTCTTTATTCTCTCACTCTCATACTGTGCATGTTGTGCACAAATTCTGTAATTATATGCGGTCAATGGTTTTCTGCATTAAGGACTTAGTGGTTTACAATGAATCTCTGGCCAATCCATCTGTCTGATATTCTGACCATAAGCGATTTGGCCCTGAAGAGCCAAGGGATCAGACTAACACTGTGGTTCCAGCTTGTGCAACATGACATGACATGCATCCATCTATGTCAGGGTTGAGCTTTTCTCCAATTTCTGCATGTGTCTTTTTTATTTATTGGTTATTTTTGTTTACGAAATACTAGATTTTTAGAGCGTACAACAGTATGAGAATTAAAAAAAACACACAAAACAAAATTTTTATATTTTTATTTTATATGCCCCATTAGTTTCTGAGAACCTCATTTTAAATAGAATGGAATGTGGTGTTATATTGTGCTATTATATAATTTTCACATCAGAAATACATCATTGTTGAGCAGTATTGTATTGGTATAGTTATATTTGAGATAATGTCAAAAATGTCATGGGGTGTAACCTGAAAAACTTGGTACCACATAGATCCCTCTCTTAAAAAGTTTTTTTTTATTAAAAAAAAATTGTAAAAAAAAAAAAAAAAAAAGTACAAATGGGCCTTCAAATGACATGAAACCAACATAAACACAAAAAGTACATTTTGAGAGACCTGATGAATGCTTTTAAAATGCTTTTTCATTTGTCTATTTCTTAAAGTGGGGGACCTCTCTCCTGGCTTTCCCATTGAGAACAGTCTCTAGAAATAATATTTGCATAAAGCTCTCAAATAGGCAACTGCATTTTGTCCTTTCTAGTGTAAATCATACCATGCAAAGCACAGTGGGAATACATCTATAAATTCTGAGGAACAACCCCCACAGAATATGCTGCTGTTTCTATCACATAGTAGTCTTCAGTACGGGAGATCATGGCTTTATCTCCATCCAGCTGTGTAATATTGGTAGGATCTCTCCATGCATGTGAGCTCTCAAACAATACGTTAATAACTGCATTGACCCGACCTTCAGGGAGGCCATGCCATGGGCGTGTATGTATATGAAAAAAAGCTGAGGGTCACACTCCTGTAGTGCAGTCAATACTGTGTCTTTAGATTATGACCCACTTTCCCTCTCTATACCAGCCACCTAAGCTCCTCCTTCCTCATGAATTTCATATGACAAGTCATATGACTCCATTGCTCTATAGATATACCACAACAATCTGTAAACAGCTGTTTTCATTTAATATGCCTAATGTCACAGGGTCTGCATACATTACATATTTACTCAAATTCATGTGAAATGGAGCGGCTATAGTACGTTTCTCTTTGTTTTGCCTCAGGTTGATCCATTAGCCTCTTTTTTTTCAGTCTCAGTGGATTATTACAATATAATCTCATGTGAAGCATTAGTAGTCTTTAATTTCTCATGTAAAAGGTATAGAACACGTTGTGGCTGCTAAATTATTGACTCTCATATGATTTTGATTTTTGTATTTTGTTTATTTTACTTAAAGTTCTGTTACTATAATACATTTTTAGAAAACATAAATCATGGAATTTAGTATATTTGAGTTAAATTCTGATTTGCTGCCTTCGGTCAAACATAACCTCACTCAAACTGATCACTGCTTAGCTTTAACTTCACATGCATTTAATAATAATTATTATGTAGCAGTGGCTGCATACTCCTGTTAAACTACAGTGAAAAATAGCCAAATCAAGATTTATGTCAGGATGACTGGCCTGGCACGTAACCACTTTTTCTGTTCAGACTACATTGCCTATGTGTTATGTGTCACCCCCGCTGCCCCTTATCAAAAATGCATTAGTTTTCCATGTTCCAAATTTTTAAAAGGGGTACACACAGCAGGATCGACGGAAGTACAACAGATTGTCACGCAAGAGGTTGCCGCTAGTGTCTGTGCATTTCACAGTATGAGCAACTCACACAGCGATGGCAGCAACTTCTATGAATGCAGGAACATTTTCAAGTTCAAAAGAGATAGGGGAAAACCATAGTTTAATCAATGTTACAGTAAACCCTGCAACTACAATATTTAGAGATAAATAAGGGCATGCAATTGTTAACTGATAATGATCTAACTTATAAGCATTTATGTTCATATCTGATATACTCTGAGACTTAACATGTGATTGACTACAGGACCTATTTGTGGATGAATACTACAGGCTTGTCAGCAGTCCCATAAGGCCATAACTCTCCTAACCCCCAACTGGAACAAAACCATTTCTGAAATTTAAAAAAAATATAAAATATTTTCACTTGATGGTTAACTGTCTTTTGGGGGCATTTGAAGCTTAATGACCTTCCTTCCTTTGTTTTGCAAACGGTACCTAATAGTAATACTAAGTTTTGTAGCTGTACCAGCTACTAATAGATGACAACATACCCCTAATACCTAGATTTTCAACAACATTGTACGACAACTACAACCTGCTGCAAGGAGATGATCATGTGACCAAAGTAGTCAATTAAAGTTGTAAATAGGTTAATTTTCAAAATTCTTGCTATCTTATCTAGTTGTAATTTTTAAATCTTATCTGTGTACACGTGGCAGCATGAATAATGCATAGCTACGTTTTTTTCCTGGCATAGTGACAGTGAAGAAGCCTGTTCCTCTGAAAAAAAAAGAAAAGGGAAAAAAGCTATGGTGCAGGCAGTGAGCAGAGACCTTGGGTGTAATAGTTAGTGTGTAATGTAAGACTATGACGTGTCCCTAAGGTGAACGCTGGAAAACGATAGTGCAGTATACATATGTTTCTGAAACCATTAGGGTGGGTGTTGTGTTATAATCTGAAAGAATCAGGGCAAACAAAAATGTTGGGCTGTGTGAGGCTGTGCAAATCTAAGAAGTAAGGCCTGTTGTGAAATATTGATCGTCACTTTTTATATCTGCCCAGGTTCTTGTCTCAGGACTCTGCTGCACTTCGAGTCTGAAGGCCTTGCCTCTAAACATTTGCTGAGAACCGCTGAGTTTGTGACAGTCACTCCTCCGTGGTGCCAGTTTAACTGTGTAGTCATGGCGGTGCTGGAAGGTTTCATAGTGCATTGCTCCTTTGATTACATTCTTGCGTCTCAGTGTTTACTGCAGACTCTTTGATCCAGAGGACTTAGTGAAAGGGTTGTTGCTGTTGATATGCTTAGTCTTTAATCTTACAGTAAAAACCCACGTGTGTGGGGGTTACCGACTGTCAATGCTATGTAAAAGTTTAGAATGTTGAAGGCTAAAAAGGTCACTTGAATGCTAAAACATGAGCCAAACCATTGTCCAAATGGGTATTTTAAAGGTTTTCTATATACGACACTGAAGTTCATCTGCCTACTGCAGTTTTATAGTTACTAATCTTAAATATAACTCTGAGCAGAGAGCAGTGCTTTTTGATTGAGTTTGATTGCAAAAGGAATTGTCTTTTTCTGTCACTACAGGCCAAAATATGACAGCATAAAACAGATGTTATAGACCTGGCCTTTTAAAAATGGTTGCTTTGAGGAGTACCGTAAGTTATTACTGAGAATATTTATTTAATCCTGACCAGAACTGGACGTTGAAATCTTGTATTCTAGATATGTCATACTTGGTATGACTGACTGAAAATACATTTTATATTATAGTCCTGATCACCTTATTTGACAACCACTCAATTAATAGACTGTGTCCAATTCTGTTAGAGTAAAGCCCAACATATGGTTAAGGTGTGTTTTTAACAAGGCAACAAATCTGCTACTTGCATGAACTATGTGCTCTAACCTTCAACATTCAACTAATCCTTAGATAACCAAGAGGGAGGCCAAGACATCTGAAAAGTGATCAATAAAATGGATAGCAGTACTGTTGTACAAACCTGAAACTCTGTGATGTATTTACCAAGCAGTTAATACTATACAAAGCTTATGGTAAGATGATGATGAAACTGCTCAAAATAGACACTCTTCAATTCTTCATTTGATTTATCTCCAGCTATTCACTTAATGTGACATCATGTGTTAATTCCACCAATTCCTCAGAGGATTTGGAGCTGTGCTTTGACAAAGAAGGAACTCCATAATAGCAAGGGAACCAGACGGCAAAGGTTAGGCTATAACATCCCCTGATGCTTGTGGACTAAAATGTTTACTGCTTAGCACTCAAGTGGGCCAAAGATGATATAGTACTTGGATAAATCTGTTAGTTTCAGTCATGTAGTATTGATCTGTCCGTGGATAAATTAGTATTTCATTAAAAAATAAACTCACTAAATGTGTGTGACCAAATTGAAAGAGCAGCAATAGTCAAGCAAGGATGGAATTAACTTGCTCGATTCAAACAATTACAATTTGATTAGGGAACTCCTTCACACAGTATTAATATTAACTGCATTTTTTTCCTAAATATTGGATAGATTGCTGAATGTGCTGGAAATCCTTTTTTTCTTTTTTGCTTAAAAAAGGCATTCTTACTGAGAAGTCACGTAGTGCTTGGATCTGTAATACCTCATTGATTGTACCTGTCTAGCATTTGTTGTTAAAATGACTTCCCAGATAATTGTTTATTGATATACAATACGTTTAATGGGATGAACCACTTTTTTTTTAATTATTCATGCTGTAATTGGCAAGGGCTTGGCTGTGTTCCCAGGCACTATTCCACATTTACATTTTTATGACTTGGTTCATCCCAAATTACTGACATTGGCAATGGGAATACAAGGGACATTTGAAACAGATTTTCACCTCATTTATTCAACAAAACTAGGGACATCACATGCAATCGCTTGCTCAGTCTCTGATGTAGGTTAACAGATGTAGTTATTTATTTAAAAATACTTACTTTCAGACACAATTATTAGGAAAACGTTCTAACAGTACAGCTTTGTCTGAAACAAGTGCTTGTTTTTCATTGCTTAAGATACGTTTTTTTATTTAGCTTCTGAATTTTTGTTCCACACTTCTTTTGGTTGGGGCAGACTGCTGGATATGAGCACATGGACTCTCTTATTTTATAATGTCATTTTCTGTCAAAATTGAATTATGTACTTATTTTGGTCAAAATGCTTTATTGTGAGAATTTCTTCTTAATTCAGATTAGTGTCCATTAAGAACTGTGTGTGTTCATATGTCGGAGAGACTGCATTGTGATAAAAATGCCTGACCTTGATGTGTGATTTGATAATGTCATACAGTAAAGAACAAGGGGATGAAGCACTGCAGTGTTCTTATCCAGCTGCATATCACAGCAGTCATTGACGTGACATTGCAGCATCATCAACAATGTGCAGGGAGCGTGTTGACTGCTTCAGTAATTAAAACGAGTCAATTTCATGATATCCTTAAACAGATGTGGTAGTGGTGAAAAGACACTCCACTCATCAAGATTACAAAAAACATTATTTTCCTAGTCAGACCTTACATAAAATGTTCTCTTGCCCAATATAATAATGGTGAACATTAATGTGAAATGTCACAGCAGTGTTTTTTTCCAACAATAATGCCCCAATTACACCATATAATCGTCAGACCTCTGTGAACTCATTCATTGTGAAACTATCATCAACAAAACCAATACTATCAAAGCATGTTAAATCCACCCTAAACTCTTACTGTATAAAAAAGGTACAGAGGGATTTGAATAAATCCCCTGAAAGATAATTTTTGTTCATAAAACACTAATGCTTGATCTGTAATGCAAGTAATGTCACTAATGCCAACATACACAAATTGCAAATTGTTTGAAACTCTGAATTGTGTTTTATTTTCTATTACCACTACTGCTACTATTCTACTACTGTTTGAGCACATCACCCAAAGGATATTACACATCATTAGCTCACCAACACCTTTAGAGTAGAGAGGGGGAGTACTTTTGGAGATTGACAGGCCATTGGCCATTACCAGGCCTGAGAAAATAACTGCATTACAGCAATGCCACCGCCATGTGACGCTTACTGTAGGGTAAGCTCATTACCAACATCACTACTTTTTCTTTCTTTCTTTCTTTTTTTTTTTTTTTCTTTTTTAAAGGCCAAACAGCCCGGCTGGAGGAAGGAGAATCTGCGAGAGCGACTGTCTACTGAAAAGCCAAGCTTTCAGTTTGAATAGCACAGACAAGCTAAAAAAGAATCCATATGGAACAATGAGGTCAATGTATCATCACACCAGGACCTCTGGTTCCATGTCTGGTGGGTCCTAGTCTGAGAGTGGTAATGCTTCCAGCCATGTATTGAAGCAATGCTAAAATAATACATTTGGAAATGGAGAGATCTGACTTTTTAAAGGGGATTTATTTAGCTTTTTCTGGTTTTTAGGGCTCCGGGGCAATTGCATTGAGTCGACTCCCTGCAGTTATGAAATAGCAGGCCCATAAACACCCATACAATCTCTCGTGGTGAATCCCAGTTCCCTTTAATCTTGACCTGTAATTTTAAAAATGTGCATTTTTGTGTGTAAAGTGTAAGTGCTGTCCCAGTCAGAATTTTAAGACAAGGGCTAAGATTAAGGTCTAGCTGGCCATCAAAATTGAGATTTTTGGAGAGCCCCCTTGCGCTTAAGGTGTACCCAGCATGCATTGCGTCTCTCCACAACAACCCAAGCATCAAAGATGGTGCAGAAAACTGCAGGGAAAGTGAGTTACAAATGTAAGTATTATCTTTGTTAATAGAGAAATAAATATAACAAAAACATTGTATTATCTTAGTTTACACCCATTTTATGGATTATTCATCCTTTTGTTGCATAACATTCATTTTTATTTTACAATTGTTTGTCAGTAGCTGAGGCCCTGTGTCTGTGGCTGTTTAAATGTATATCTTCTTTGTGGAAATGGAATTGTTAAGGTGTTTTAGGAAGATGCAGACTCCATAAAATGTTTGCAACAATAATGTTATAAGATGACCGAGGTAATGTTATTTCCTGTGGTAGCAGATGTAACTGCGGTTTGATGTGGGGACTCAGTTCTGTTAGCAGGTGAATAACAACTTGTACTAACTCAACTAAATAGTTGGGCTACAAAAGGAACTACTTAGCCAAGTTAATGGCCCAAAAGCCCCCAAAAGTTTCAAAAACATATTAGTATATTATTTAACCCCTATGTAGGGTGTTAGTCAATGCAGCTTCCTGAAGCTGAGCAATCAGATTGGGCTCATCTGGAGGAGGGCCTTAAAGAGAGCGGTCTGCTTCAGAAGGAGCCTGAACTAATGGGCTGTAAAGTGTCAGTATAAAATAAATATGGAGTTTTGTCTCCATATTTCAGTGTCTCATGCAAAGATTTCTACTAGTATTAGTACCCCAGAAGAAAAATAAAGACCTGAAAATGTGAATAATGGTCTCCCTTTTTAAATTCTGATTTTCATCCTGCTGTAACCCTCTCATTGACTATTATCTAATTAGACAGTTTATAACTCACTGAAAGTTGCATAAATGTCAGTTATTATGCCACTAATCATGTCAAGCTGTTGTTGACATTTAAATTTAAGTTCAGAGTAAAGAAGGCAAACCTTATGTCTGATGAAGGCACCTTGATGCTGAAATGTTAGTTCTATATTTTACAATAAATAAGTACATCAGCGCTGTTCTTAATTTTTTCATGCTAATTTTGCCTTCCAGCATCTCAGCACTACCTTTGCCATGATAGTAAAATGCCACTTTGATTTGGAGAACACACTGGTAGCATTCAGCATTGGTTATGGACTGATTTCAGCAGCAAAACATTTCATAAAATGCTGTGGGGAAAAGACAGTGCGATATTTGTACTGTAGGACCTGAGTCAAGTACTGTTGGCAAATATTTGGCATTAGTTAATCTCCTTGGTGTAGCAGATGGTTGGGGTTTATCCAAAGGTCCAAGTACTGTCAGTTTTCAGAGAACAGTGCAGAAATATGTTGCAGGAGTTGCCTGACTCAAAATACATTAGTGCAAATGAAGGCTGACTCAAAATAGTTCTCTGAAGCAACATATCAGGTTAAAATACCACTGTCTTTTTGGCATTATCAGAACAGATCTCAAATTACTGCCTCACAGTTCTCATTATGTTGTCGCTGATTCCTGCAATGCATTGCATGGCAAATTTGCAGTGATTCCTGGAAGAAGTCTTGTTTGTACCTCGTGAGCCAGTGTATGCCTGCAGGCACGCTGCTTCTATTTATGGCTCAAATCTACTGTTGAATACCTATCACTTAGGATGTGTTTTTAAGTTTTATTTTAATGTGCTGATATGTCTGATGTCTGACATATTACTCAGCTGACTGTGAAAGTTGAACATGTGTTCTTCAAATATATCCAAGATAGGATCATCAAATCAGTGTACAGAACATTTGGAGTTGAGAAAACAAGGTAGACGTCAAAACCTCTGACATTTAGCTTTCAGCTAAAATTCATCTCTAGACTCATTCTACTCAAACATTTGATTCAAAGAGACATTTTACATAGACGACATCAGACACAGACAGACCCAAACCATGGATGTACTAGTTTAGAAGTAACAAACAAACCGCTTCTTGGCTTGAATTTTTGGAATGGCTCGTTGTGGCTTTACTTTTTATTGAGAGATTCCCACAGTGGATTTTGACATAGGAAATTGGTGAAGGGAAAAGCGTTGGTAACAGTTAATAAAAAAACAAAGAAGTGTTTTTTATGTGTTTACTGGTAAGGGGTCTTGGGGTTGACACTATGGGTTTATTGGGTGTTACTGTAGCTATGTCTCCATCCAAATGTAGCTACAATTTTAACAGAATTTTAAGAAAATCTGAAAAGGACAATTAGAATGAATGTTTCTATCCAATACGGTTCTCAGGCTTTGAGATAAACCACTGGTGGCACTAATTTTCCAGTCGAGGCCTGTTGAAGAAGAAGGGCATGCTTTAAGATGAAGTAATTAAGAGTAGCAGTAAAACCTAGAGTAGCAGTAAAACCTCAAACAGTGAAAAACAATGTAGAACACAATGAAGAAAAATATAAAAATGACATAAATATGGTATTTATGTTTGTTTCATGTAGCCTATTATTTTGAGGAATGTTACAGTCTCCTCATCGCTCCACACAGATCAGATGTTTTTGTCTGCTGTTAGTTTCTATCTCTTTAGTGGAGTGGAAGCCTCAGTGGAGGATTAAGTCACATGCTTCATCGCTCATGCTGCCATGTCATGATTTATTCGCTAAGTCAGTTTCCATTTCTTTTGCTTTCAGTGATATACCAACTTGTCCACCATAGCCAATAGTATATCACGCAAGATGCTTCGTGACCTTATAGAAATGTCCTGGAGGACCTTAGCAGATCTTTGCTGACATCCTTCCTAGAAAGGACATTAGTTACTTTTTCTCCCAAAAAATATGCACAATGTCCATCAAGTGTTTTCTGTATAATTCATTGAAAAAACATTTACTGAACAGATCTGTTAATTTTGCAGGTACCTAATGCAAATACATTTATTTTCAGGTGATATTCATAGACGTACATCATCCAAGGAGCTGAAACCTCACTTCACATTCCAAGGAACAAAAACTAAGTTTTTAGATTTTATTGGTTTGTTTATACTTTAAGAAAAACTAGATTTTAAAAATGTATTAGATTAGTATTAGATTGATACAGTTTATAACCTACAGTGTTTTTAGTTCTTAGTTTCTTAGGGCATTAAGCTTTTTGCACACCTAGCATGCCTCAAACACATAGACATAGAAATCACAGCTGTTTCACAAGTATTTTTCATTTTGTGATCATCAGACCAAACCCTAATTTTGCTTCCTTTACCCACTTTTCCCCAAAGGAGAGTGGTTGTTCCTTTGCCACTAATTAAAGCTGTTCCAGTGGATGTACTTCCCCACTTAAAATGTTCATGCAGCTCTGCTATTGTGATTGAATTTGACTTTTATTGTGTCCATCAACATATAATTACCCTCAAACTGCTGTTCAAACAATGGCAGCTTGGTCTCCAATCTTAAACCACCTTATATGCTGCACTGTGGCAGAGTCTGGGCTCCAATAACTGACAGTTCGACTGATAAAATTAGTTACATACCACATAACCTTAATGTTAACATCTGAATGGCATCTGTGGTATTCACATTCAGTGTATGAAATAAAGATGCCCAATGGAGAGCGTGCACTGTGAAATGTAGTTATTTTCAGCTTCACTGGCAAATCTGGCATCTGTGTCTGTGTCACACATGCTTGCCAGATTTCAAACAACCATGAAAATCCGCTCTGAGCTCCATAGAAAGGAGTCATGTATTTGACCATTTGCCATATCTTTGATGTCTTTGTTCAAATATGGATACATGCCCAGAGGCATGATTTTTCTCTTTTTGGAATGCATTATTCTTTATTTTAAAACAAGTGACTGTGTTTGTCGTAGTTTAAAAATGTGCCTTTGTTTTCTTGCCAGCACATGTAAAGCTTTTGTACTACAACTGTACTCACAGTTAGAATTCATTATTTATGAACATCTATGCTATTCTTAACATCCACCTCTCCCCAAAATATCCATTTAAGCTTTTATTTGTTGCACAAATATAAACAGCTGCTCACTCATGCCTGTAAAAGCTGCAATCAGTTGTGCCCTTCCTAGCCTCTGAGCTGCAGAGTTTTTTGGCTGGTCTTTTTTGGCGTCGCTCCCTTTTTTGGCTTGAATCAAATCAATAATTAGCCAGCCTCAGCTGTTTAGATGAAATTTAATGGATGAATGACTGGAAATAAACTGTGCTCAGCTGGGGTCCATGTTAATGAAAAACGGAGAGTACTTTTCTAAGTTTGGGATGCCAAGAAATTATAATTTCTTCTCAAAAAGGAAAGACATTAAAGCCCCTTTCAACCCTGACATTATCCAGACATTAACTGAGGGAGCTGTGAGTATAAACACAAATGTCTGAATCAGCCGGCTCACAATCAAACAGACTCTGACCAGCCTGCCCTCTGAACAAAGCTGCGGGTGAATGGAAAACTGAAAGCTTTGAAGAGGCAGCACCATCAGGTCATTGACCACATGAAGAGGAAATGACCACAGAACAATTTGTGGGTGTATGGGTATATGGAGCTCGAGCCTCTCCACAAAGCCTGTGGCCTTGGCAGCAATGGAGCATGGGAAACAAAGGCAAACTCCACCTTGCGCAGCCTGGAGACGACCTGCACCTCGGAAGACCTGGAGATGGCCTCCACCTCCATTTGCCCCAAGACACCAGGCATTGAGACATGGGAGCGTCCAGAAGAGCGTCCAGTTCCTCCAACCAAAGCGTTGAATGATTTGAATTTGAAGTACAAGTAAGCTCAATTTGAACTTTATTACTTATATGTTGACTTTCTGCTCAAAGTAGGGCTACATTACTTTGGTCGAATTGAGATCAAGATTTTCTCCCACTGTGTCCATGCAGTGGATGTGACCATCCCAACAGTGGCTAATAGGACTACAAATGTTGGTTATTTTCTATTTAATTTGCCATTTGCAACAATAGACTGTTCATATTCAGTCAGGTAACTCTTGTGAAATACCAACAGATAGAAGATGTCAGTAAATATATAACCACAAATTGTTGAGATGGTTTTTCCTACTATGCACATGAGAAATATTTTGTCTCTGAACAACTCCTGCATACATCTGATGGGTAGTGTGTTATATCAACCCTCTACCTGTTTGTACAGAGGGAACATAAAAAAGAGGAAGTGGGTGTGTTCTGGTTAAAGTTGGGATAGGGAAGCTATAAAGAAATGCAGGTTATGCATTTCTGTGAGGAATAACAGGAAGCGGCATGACAGGTATTGTATCTGTTTGGCCTGCAGGATGGAAACAGCAAATGCAAATTTCCTTCATTACTCGCTGTAGCCAAAGTTTGCAGTTGACCTTCCTTTAGGTTTTTTTTAGTTATTATGTTGACATAATAACAAACACATGATATAAACTCAGTATATTTGTTTTTAATTTTCATTTCATTCCAGTGTTGATACCATAAATGTGACATGACAATCATTTTATATTTGTAATGCATTCAGTCAAATTAATTGATTATAACGTATGCCAAACATGATTGTATGTTAAAGCTAAATCTATCTTAAAATAATTTCTATGCAAGCTTGCTCAATATCTGTGGGGAGTATGATAGCATATGGTATGATGAGCAGGATCCAAAACCCTTGGCCAATTTCAGCAATAAGCAAACTGATGCAACCAGCAGGGTCATTTAGATCTCTCCACACACAATTACACTGCCAAATGCATCTGAGAGGATCAAAGGACCACAGCTGAGTCTGCATTTAAACAGGGTTCGTGTCTGCTGCAGTAGCTGTTTGCAAAACTGTGTTTGACATTGTTGACTATCTGAAAATTATTCAAATAAATAATGAATCTAAATATTTTTTTTCATATTTATCCTTTTCAAAGATGTTTCCAAAGGTGTTTACAGTAGTTTGGGAAGTGACTGGTCTACCAAGTAGAGGATTGGTTGTCAGTTGCCTCATACTCTAATAAAAGGTTTTGTCGTTCCCTTCCCTTTAATATAATGATTTATTTTTTATTAAATCATTTTTGACTAAGCAGGGCAGTTTAGTTCCTATTTCCAGTCTGTTTCCCCTATGGTTATGGTATATTTATTTATTAAAATGCTGTTACTACTAGTCATTTTCTCACTATTTAGGAATTCATTGATACAGGCTAATTGTGTAAAGTTCAGAAGAGGGCAGTCCCAGCTTCCCATCATGTGACAGATACTTGCACATCACCATGTCTCATATATGTCACACATTGTTGATTTAATTATTTGATAAAATACATTAGTCATGGCTTTTGACTGATATATTTAATTATATTTCCAACACACTTGTCCATGAGGTATGAACTACTGCCTGTCTTTGCAAGTTTTATGACCACTCAGCATTTCTCTTTGCTACCGCCTTGTCTCATCTCTTCAACACCATGTCATGGCCTTTATTGCACCTCTGAAGAATAATGGCCAGTATATTAATCCTCTATTTCTATCATCCACATTCAGTAAATGCAAAATCTTAATTTGGAACCCCTGAGAATGAGGAATCCATGTCATAGCTTTTTTTTTTTTTTTTTTTAGAGGGAGAGGGAGCGAGAGAGAATTTTCAATCAAGAAAACGATCTATGGGCCATTGGAGCCTGACATTCCTCTTAGAGAGTGAGAGCCAGATTTGGATGAGCTTTCGACTAGGCAGTCTGCTCCACAATGATCACAGTGACCTAGAGGGAAATTATCCAACTAAATGAATAAATTCCACTGATTTCTATGTGTCTAAACAAAGATTATCAGGTAAAGTTGTTGTGGTATCTGTGTTCAGTTAGTAACACATCTAAGCAATATGGACACCAGGGACCATATCACTATTTATTTACTTTTAATAACTCTTTTTACTATCTTCCAAGACCTGAATCTGGAACACTTTAATTAGTTTGTAAATTAGTCATGGCGACTCATTTATTGCATCAATTTATTTGAATTGCACTGGGATCCACAATATGTATGTGAATTGTATAACCTATTGCAGCAACACGGTTTATAATTCATGAATTTAATTATAGATGGTTTTTTTTTATTCCTGAGTGCTTATACTTGATTTAATATGGTTTAAACATCCTACATTATTAAAGTTTGTTTGATATTTGTATAGCATGGCTGCTTCACTGGCATTCTAAATGTACCTCTGGCTTCTTCTGAAAAAGCCTTTTTAAGCATTTAATTATATAATTGAGACATCTATGTAGTGACTAAGAGGATTCTATAAAATGGAGATAAGACACTTAAACATAACCTCAATTATATTTCTTTGATCCATAACATGCAGTGTTCTTTGTATATATGTATGAATATATGTAAACATATAATTACATTTCACTGACAGCTCACTATTTCTAATGTTGAAGCACTAGGTACAGATTATTGTAGTACTTTAAAACTAAACACTGTATTTAATTTACATGAATCTTTAATGAGGAATATTGATTGAAAAATGTGGCTGAGATTGTTGAAACATATGGCCAGATATCAGTCTGAGGAAAGGGTCAGATATTGAGCAAGAGATCAATTCCAATGAGCTTTTATGCATATTTAGTCTTTATTGACTTTTTTAAGCATTGATACTAAGAAATGTATGATTTCCCAGCTGCAATTTATTTCTTACCAGAAGTTAAAACATACATTTGCTGCAGAATTATATAAATATTAAATTGATTGTGTGTGTGTGTGTGTGTGCGCGCGTCCGTCCATCTGTATATAGCTGTGTGTTGGGGTAGAGCACTTGCCTCATAAGCAGCAGACCCAGGTTGGTGTCCCAGCCGAAGCATTCTTTTGCTGCAAGCCTTTCCCATCCTTTTCTGCCTACTGTATAAGAAAAGCATCTATTCCACAAAAAATATTTTAGAAAAAAAAAAGAAAGTTCAAATAACATATACATTCGTATCACAGCGTTATCCTGTATCAGCATGTGTAAAGCTCTACATACAATATAAAAATCTGTATCTTGACTCCTCATGTTGTTACACAGCGACAATTCAAAGCTGCATCGTTTCGTTTCTTCCTGCACCAATTGTGCAGCTGATGTAACAAAAGTATTGTAACGTCTCTAAAACACCACATGCTTAGACGTTAGCCCAGGGGTGGGCAATCCTGGTCCTGGAGGGCCGGTGTGGGTGCAGGATTTTGTTCCAACCAAGACGTTACACACCTGATTCTACTAATGAAGGCCTTGGCAATGGTTCTAGAGGTTGATTAGTAGAATCAGGTGTGTTACTTCTGGGTTGGAACAAAATCCTGCACCCACACCGGCCCTCCAGGACCAGGATTGCCCACCCCTGCGTTAGCCACTCTAGCTGCTACTTTATTCCTCACACTAACACAGGAAATCCCAACATTACCAACTAACAGAATCTGGACCTAAACTCATTTATTTATAAAAGCATATATCAGTAACATACCCAGGTTCATACACTATACAGAGAAAAGTACATAGTAAGACATTTATCATAAGTTCGGTTTTAATTGACCTATCAACATAATTTCAAAACTGATGTGTAGATTGACATCTGCACTTTCAACATAAAGTATAGTGTTTTTCTTACAATAATTGGATTTGCATGTCTCTCCTTATCTCAATGTATGTCCATGTCTTACCCATTGTACAATTTGTCTATTAAGACTATAACAGTCCACCACACCCTTATTTAGCCAAATCTGAAAAAATCTTACTTTGTTTGGGCACTGCACTAGTGTGTGTCTATATATCTATATATATATCTATATATATATCTATATATCTATATCTATATATATATATATATATCTATATATAGATATATATATAGATATAGATATAGATATATATATAGATATATATATATAGATATATATATAGATATATATATATAGCAATCTTATCAGTCATTTGTAGAGATGTCAAACAATGAAAGTGAGACCTACATGGATCTTGAACTTTTTTTCTAACCGGCTTTCAAGCTCATTATGTTCATGCAATTCTTATGATGTCAGAGCATGCATGGCTAGCTGCGGTTAACATCCATTAATGGATGTAGTGGCTGTACGGTGGAGCAGACGGAACGAGGCAAGGGGGCAGAGGATGAGGTAAATTTAGTTGGACAGGAGAGGTTGTCATCAGCTCTGTTGGGATGTCTGCAGTTGTCAAGAGGCATGCTTTATCAGGGAGCATTGTCTTCCAAAGGTTTAAAGTACATCATCATGGTGTTAAAAATGCAGTTCAGAGAATCAATCTCCCAGAGGAGACAGCTAATTGGCAAGTCTTGCTCTTACTAGACACCAGGGTGGAGTGTGATCAGAAACATACTGCAGTAAAGTGGTGTGCCCTCAGAAAATTTTGTAAAATATTGTCTGTTGAACAACATGTGTCACTGCTGGCTTAAAAATCTAATTGCTGTCTGTCTACATAAAGATCAAACCACCAGTAAACACCAGTAAATTACCCAAATGATTCATAACCATTTTTACGTACGTCCCCTCTTGGGTCATAAATCTTTTTTTTTGGCTTTTTTATCTTACTTATTACTGTGTGCTGCTCTGTCTCAAATGATTCCGTGCTTCTGTGTTACTTTTTCCCATGGAGAGTTTCAAAATAGCGATAACTAGAGGGTTTTCCCCTTACCTGAGTAGACCAATCCACTTGCTTTTCACACCATGTAGAAAGACCTCATTCCCATGATCTTATATTGCCTGATTGACAGCTGCCTTTGCCCTGAGTTAAGTCTCAAAGGAGAATCAGTGGATGTTGTGGTCTCATGAGGGGTGAGTTGCAGTTCTCATAATGCAGCCAGGAGACAGTTTGAATAGTCTCAGGGGATCACAACACACTCACATTTATGAGTGAAATTACCGGGGTGAGGGGCGGATGTAATGATTTCAGCCTCTCTGAATTAAACATGGTCCAAGGGAATACAAACAACCCACAGGCTGTCTCAGTGCAGATGCAGAACTATTCAGAGCCTTTTACATCTGTGGAATACATAGTCTTTTAGGTGTGAATTGTGTAGAATGTTAACGGTAAAGTCTCTGTATTTGTTTTCAGCGCCACTGAATTAAACATGCTCCAAGGAACGGGCACAATCTACAAGCATCCCCACTACAAAAACACACTGGCATCCAGAGGGATAATACACACAGGATTTCCATGCATGTAATTTAACTCAATTTTAAAGGAAACAATTCTCCATTGGATCTCTGCTCTGCTGAATTAAACATGCTCCAGGGACTACGGACAATCCTTAAACTGCAGGGTTCTTTTGCTACAATAGATTATACTTATTTCAAATTTTGAATTGTGCTATATATAGAGAGAGTTTATTTATTTATTTTTAGCTGAGGGGCTTTCTAGAGATTATAGTTTTCAGTAACAAAATGTGGACTATGTGTTTTCAGATTGTGTTTAAAAATCCCATTATATTTGCAATACTTCATGCTGTAGTAAATGGAACCATCCTAATCTTCTTTAGTTTCACTTGTGACCCTTTAATCTCCACCCAGAGGTGGTGGAGGTGGTGCTCTGGTTCCCCTGGTTGCCTTGGGGTCATGATTTAATTTTTTTTTTGTTGCACATCAGAAGACACCAATGTTTTTTTTCCGCTTTGAAACTTTCTTCCTTTGTGTTGTGTATCAATTTCAAAAATCATTATCCACTAAAGGTGGTTTGAATTGAGGGTCTAACTACCTTCTTTCAGTTTGAGAAACCTGTTTGTGTTTTTTTTCTTTTCTGTCTGTGAAGGTGGTCTTTTATAAGCAGTGCAATTTGCTCAGTGACTGAAGGCATGGAAAGTGTGAGCTAAGCGGTTTAATGGAGACCTTGATAGTACAGTCTGAAACCAGACCTGTTATTCTAAATGCAGTGCGCATCTGTGACTGACAGCGTGCATGCCACAGTGCGACCCTTCTCATCAAACCTTCATTTGGGACTTGTCAAAATCCACTTACCACTCAGACATGAATGGTTAAGCTTGTCTACTGATCCGTTTTTTTCTCTTGAGGGGGGGCCCAGGGCTGTCTATCTCGAATGGGCCCTTGGGTGATCTGGAACAGCATTCTGTCTCGCTCTCACTCGCACTTACTCACACTTACTCACACACACACATGTTTTTTTATATATTTATTACACATCACTGCTGTCACATGACACTCTTGTTATCCTATTACACAGATTTTCAGATTTTCACTTACATAAATTTAAACCACTTCAGCTAATCAAACCATTTTCAACCCACTGGAGACTGAAACATGTTTTATCAAATCAGGAAAACACCTCTTACTTTCTGAAACATGCTACATACAGTATTTTTACCCAACAACAGCTTTCTAACTGGCACACTGCAATTTTCCTCTCAGTCTCAGTCCAAATACATTTTTTAAGATCAGAGGCAGTTTTTTTATGATTTTTATGGTGTCGTCAACTTTTATCACTTCTAAGGTAATATTTTTGTGATTTTCATCTTGGTGTCACTTAACTAATAAGTGATGTAGTCTTTTTAAAAAATGATAAACAAATACTTGTGTCACGACAGGTTTTTGCCCCAGAGCTCCCCCTGTGCACCGAGGTGATGAGCAGCCCGCTGTTGTGTAGCCAGGCGGAAAACTGCCCTTTCTGGCATGAGCTCCCTCTGCCCTATGGCACTGTGCACAGAGCGTAGCGCTCCACCACGTCTACCCTCCATCTGCAGCTCCACATAATCTGCGGCCTCCTGCCACAGATCTCACACTGGTATTGTTACCTCCCGCTGCTCCAGAGTCAGTGGTCAGTCACTGGAAATGAAGATTAGAGACTGTAAGATCATGATTAGACAGAGGGTTTTTAAATCCACACTAATCTCGGGGCAGTGACCTCATTTGATTATAATCAAAACAAGGTCACCACCCCCATACTTACTTAAAGGGTAATTCCAGTATTTTTTTTTCAACCTGGATCCTATTTTTCTATCATTTGGGGGTTGAGTGACTAATTGGAACCAATTAGGAATGTGGAATTGGTGCAGTATTAAGTGTGAACCCTTTAGCTGCCGTGAAAGGGGCTTCATTGTGATTTTTTACACTGACAGGGTCAGATTGTTATTGCAGAGAATGAAAGTAAACACTGGAATTAGCCTCCTGTGTACATAAAGGTTAACTACATAGGTAACTACATCTGTAGCTGAGCTTAAAAAATATCAGAATTAGGGTTGGGTGATATATCGGATGTATCGCAAGGGGTGATTTTGCAAAATTAACAAATTGTAGTTAGTTGTTATATGTTCATAGTCTGGTCAGTAAAAACAGTATTTGTCAAAGGTAGATAAAAAGTCATCATGACGTGTTCAAATGTAATCTTGGGAAAAGTAGATTTTTTTTGTGAGGAACTTTAATAAATACAATTGTTCTGTTTTCAATTCTGTTCAGAAACCAGACACGAATTTAAAGTAAGGAATAAAAGTAATATCAGTTATATTAAATGTATTGTCATCTTGTCTGTCCACCAGATAATAGAAAAGTATAATTGAGGTAACGATAAAAATTCAGATCATTAAGCAGTCCCGATAATGGTATCAGAATCAATAAAAACTAACAATCTTCCCTAATCGACGTTTGTTAGGTTGATGGTACCTGGTAGGGAAATTCTGACCTGACTGGAATTACCCTTTAATAGCCTAAAGTTATTTGAAGCTGCCTTTGTTGACATGTAGACACACAGTGAGCGGAAGAGGACAATCTCATTACTGCTTCCTCTCCTTCACTTCTACTGGAAGCCTCTGATTGTGAGTGGACTACTGTTTATTAGTCTATTTGTACATTTAGATATGGTTTATCGTTTATTCTTTGTTTAGGTTGACAGGAAATGTATAGTTTCCACTTAAACATGGCCCTCAGCCCTCCATCAATGGTATATGAGTTAGTACTTGATTCTGTGGATGCAGACTTAATATTTGCTGCCATCTGCTGGTACAGAGACTGCTGGTGTTCAAAAAGATTTTATGGTACCTACATGTTAAAAGGTTCATTTGGTCTGATAGTAGATATATTTGCTTGTGATATTTTTTAGAATTTAGTGTTGATTTAATAGACAGGAAAGATGTGAGCAAACACACGTATGCCATCTATCTAAATTATTTACCTTGTTGCCAGGGTTTAGTATCTACATTTGCCTGTGTTTGTGTCACACATTCATGTTAATCAGGTCATGTTATCCTTTTAACCTTTTTTTTCTTATTCAGTGTCATAAATCAACATAACTGGCATTTTTAAGAGCTGCTATTTATTTTTCCCAGAATGTGTTACAGTAGAAGCCACTGGAACTGCTTTGGGACTAAAGAGCTATTTCAAGTGCCAGACTAATGGGATTCTTTAAAGTAGGTTAGCTGTTTTCAATATTAACCGGTATTCGATAGGGAAACTGTAAAGTTTCCTTGTGGAGTTTCCACCACTAGTAGTGTTGTGTTTTTACATGTGATGCACTTTCCTACCACAGATTTTGATTATGTTTCACTGATCAACAGCTAGTGGTCTTAACATGTGACAATGTTATGCAGAAATATGCCTGCAAAGGCAATGAAGGAGGAGCCTTTAGGCTAACAGACATGGATGTAAAATATACAGAATTTTTAAAGATTTAAAAAATGGCTTGGCAAATATTTTGAGGAAGGAAATGCATTCAAAATGTTTGAGCCCGGGGCACCCTGGAAGCCCTGGAAGTAAAGGCACATACCACTGCAACATCTGCGGTTCGGGGCTGCCTTACCCAGCATGTCATACCTCTCTCTAACCCCATTTCCAGTCTCTGTACTTTTAGTTATCAAAAAAAAATAAAGGAAAAAATACAGACTTTATTCTTGATTGTATATCTTCATGGCCTGAATGCGTGGACACAGCCACAAACAATTATGGTTGATCTTTTTTGACTATGTATTCATTGTCTCTGTTTGGTAGACCCCAAGGGTACACCGAATACATTTTTATGATAACACTGTATGTAAAAATAACTTGTATTTATTTGCTTGAAAACTCAGGATAGCCTTCAAATTACTTATTCGCAGAACTTAATTCAACACGTGTAAGATGAAATGAAATGTGCAAGAACAAGAACATTTAATTGCAGGTTTTATGTAACCGTGGTCAGAGAGAAACATCCGTATCAGCAGAGGGAGACATAACTGGCCGATATTCAACGTTTCTTATAAAGTCAACTCAGGCCTGACACACGGCTCTAACCTCGCTGTAGACGTAAACACACAGCCGTAGTCTCACACATTGAGCGCAGCAGAGGTGGTGGTTTATTTGAACATGTGAGTCAGCCAGTCCCTGTGGGCCGCAGCTGGAGAGAGTAGCGCGCCCCACCCAGCAGCACCAGCGTCATACAGTATGTGGTTGCAACTCCCCCAACCTCCCCTCACCAAACTCCCTCTGATTTATGCAAGTCGGACACCCCTCCCCTTCACTTCAGGATGTATTGTTCTCCACTCTCTGAACTGAGTTAAGTTTCTATACGGAGCCTTTCACTTACAGCAGTGTGGTGGAACGGAGGAGCAACTAGTGCTGGGTAGCTACTGTTGGCAGCCAGATGCCTGTTTGTGGTGAGTGTATTTTTATGTTTGCACTGGAATGTGGTCCAATGGTTACAGCCGGTAATTTTCTGTACAGTAGATTCATTGAGGAAAATTTCAATTTACATGCTGTTGAATCATTCCCTATGGGCTTTATTTCTGTTTTACTCTGTTAATGCTTTCATTTAGTACAATAAGCTAAAGCAAGTCAGTACTTGTTCTCACATGATCTTTTGTAACATCCTTCAAAAGCCACAATAGCCTCTGATGGCATAGCAACTGATGGTTTAGCATGGCATTCTTTGTTGAACTAATATCTTTTTATGGTGACATTAGTTCAAAATTAAGATAGATAGACAACTTGACAGAACATGTGTTTGATACGGTTTATTAGTTTTCATTTTGGGAGACATCCTTTTGAATTAATCACAGGATTAGGCACTTTATGTTGGATATTTTTTACTAAATCCTGTCTGGTAAGAACGCTGTTCTCCTACATCATCTCAGATGTGTTATTTACATCTGGAGTATATGGATTTGACTTACAGTTCTAATAATTTTGACTTAAAGTTTACTTTATGGGGACATGTATAACTAAAGAAGTCAGCCATAGACCTGTTTGTGATTTAGTGTGAACAGTGTGAAACGCTTCACTCTGATACTCTGACATCTGAGGCGAGACTTACCTACGGCATCTCTCGGTCAAAGCAGGAATAAAGTGATACAAATTATTTGCTGATACTTTGCGACCCAGGTCTGGTTGCCTGAAAGGGTGAGACATGACAGAGGAACTGTAAAAACATTCATTAGAACTCCGGGCCCTGGGGGCACGTGGATCTTTTGTCTGCCTATGAGATGCTCTGTGCCTGAGAAATGTGACACCACACTCTCTTTTTCAAGCCTGTCTGTGGTTGATGTCTCATGCTGCAGTTTTGGCTTAGAGACCATTAATTTGGAGACAGAGGGAAATATAAAGCAGACTGGAATATTTTTTCCCAAAACTCCCATTTTGTGAGAATCGTCTTCATGAAAGTGGAGATCATGCTGCTTATTTGATTGAACATCCAGGTCAGTTTGTTTTCCCTACGCCTTAGCAATGTTTACATTCATGTGTAACAGGCATGTATACACACACTGTGTCTAATAAGCACTCAGAGCAATGCAATATCATGTGGTTGTATCACAATAGGCTGTTTATGCGGATCAGTGGCAGTCTGGGACAGAAGAGTGGCTGCAGCCAGGCACAGTGCTGCGCTTCTCCATCAGACGCAGCTTCGTTTCTTCACTCTATGAAAAGCAGACAGATTTTCAAGCCATTTTCGACCCGAGGACATGTCATTTACCAAATGAATGGCCCTCTTTTCTGGACAGTTGAGCCAGTCACAGTCTATCATGCCACGAGACAAATGAGCCTGCATGTTGTATTACCAACAAAAGGATCTTTTTTGCATTGTGTGTTTTATTTGTTCTATTGTCTTTAGTTCTTTGTGTAAGTCATGAGTTTCTCAATTTATTGTCTCACTGCTCTACAGTAAATAGTGTGTAGTGTTTCTAGACATGAACATATACATAGAAAAATCTTATCAAATCTACAATATAATCATAGATCAGTTAAGATAAACATATTAATATGGTGGTTGCAGAATATCTTACTTTTGCCTATCTAACTCAACTCCAGCCTTCCTAGGGAAAATGCTCACATTAATTCAGATGTTAAAATGACTTGTTTATGTGTTGAGTTTTGGACAGTAATACATCCTCAGAAATTGTAAAAAAAAAAAAACAAAAAAAAAAAACATTCTACCACCACTTACACTGCATTCAAATAGAAATAATGCTAATACAAAGTTTGGTGGAATCAAAGACAAAAATGGCTCTTGACAAGAAAACCCACCCATGTGGTGTTTTTAGTCTCACAGTTCATTAGGTCATAAAACTCAGCAAACGTCTCTGAAATGATTTATCTCTTCATTTGTCATCTTCCCACACTATAAAGTCACATAACCCTAGGGAGCACAATTGTAGGAAACTAAAGGGGAGCGAGTGCTCCAAGTTAGGACTCATCCGACTGAGTGTTTCTGCTCCTTGTGATTTACGGTAGACTGAACCGTGGCCTCTCAAGTAGCCTCCAGATGCCTGTAAGAGAGCTGAGCAAGAGCCGTGGCTGCATCACACGGTGCTTCCGCTGGTCAGGGGGTCAGGTTTGAGGAGGTCTGAGGAGGAGGAAGGGGGTCGCTGAACAGGAAGACAACAGGCTGGTGAAGAAAGAGGCAATATCACAGCTGGACGTCGCTGATGCCTTCACACTCCTGGTGCTTTATCTCTGTTTCCTGGCTGTTTGTGATGCTGGTGACCATACTAAAGCTCCAAACAATGGCTTATCATGACAGTGGTCAGTGTTTACAGTGTCAGCCTGCTGTTTGGCATCTTGCTTAACCTCTGTGGCACATCGTTTTCCTTCTCTGCTCTGCGGTCATATCTGTGTGAAAGATTAAACGCCTCTTTATCTGTTTCAGGATGGCTCTGTGGGGAACCTTGATGACCTGGCTCAGGAGTATTCTCGGTATTACGGCACCTCCCTCAACGACGTGTTTGAAAGGATGGAGGAGCTACGGAAACGCAAAGTAGTGCAAGATGCAGAAATGGTAAATAGCCCTATCGGTCTTTTCCTTATGAGTTAAAACCTTGACTCATCAAAATAAAATCTAATGTCTCAGCACTAAATTGTTGAGGTTCTCTCCGCTTACCAATTCACCACACTTACCACACTAAGAAATAGTTCAACATTTTGGGAAATACACTTATTCACCTTCTTGCTGAGAGCTGAAGAAGATAACACATCGTAAAAAACTATATCTTCTAGAAATCAGCTGATGAATGTACTTCATGTTTATAGTACAGAAACTGTAGCGAACACAATCTATGACACATAACTTTGAACCACTGTTATTCCATAATGTGGCCTGGCCAGTTCAGCAGTCAGCTGGACATTATTTCTATTTCTGTGTTATGATGACACTATAATTTACTTCTCTACTTCCCCTGCCTGTGTGTTTCAGGGAAAGGTTGACTCAGTGGCTGCATCACTGCAGCTCCGCTCTCAGATCCAGGTGAGTGTTCAGCTCTGAGTGTGTCAGACCCCGGGAGATGGCCGCTTCCCCCTCTGTGCGTCACACACGCTGATAAGAGGCAGTGGAATTGTCTTGGTTTCGCTTGGGATAATCAAGACTACAAAGTCACATTTTACCCACTGTTATGCAGAGAGCTGACCTAGAAAAAAATCCAATAATATAGCAAAATGTTACAAGTAGGATATATGGTATTTTGTAGAAGATAACACAAATTCTAACTATGCAAATACCTGAAATTCCTCTTTTGCTATAGTTTAATTAATGACCATTTCATAAGATATATCAGTTCCTGTTGTCCTTTACAGAAGAGTGGCAGGATTGGAATTACTGTCTTGGTATCTTTGTATATCTCTTTCTTTATATGATTTTCTATGATTAGAATACAATCATAAACAAAGTTTTTTTGGTGTAAATATTCATCTATCCTTTTAAAAATCCTTTCTAGGAATCCCTTGGACTCAGCAGCACCACATCCACTCCAGAGACAGAGAGAAAGTAAGAAAAAAAACTGTCGTAACTCCCCTTTTTTAAAGGTTTGGGAATACATTACTATCACATCTGCTTTATATTTCAGTTTTAAGAAAGCCTCAGTTTCACCAGAGGAGATACTGGGGAGAAGCATCTCTAAGAACAAGAGCATGTGTTATTCAAGGAACTATTATAAGCAGCCATACATATTATAATAATACAGTAAACACTGACATATAAGGGAGGATTACTATTGTGCCAAGATAATGTCTAGTATCATGTTTTACAATCAGCATAATGATCATTAAATATAAGTCATGTCATGTTTAGAAGCTAAACGTGATTAGTTCCCCATATATCATCTTGTTGTCAGCTTGTGGAGATATTATGAGCAGCCATACATATTATAATAATACAGTAAACACTGACATATAAGGGAGGATTACTATTGTGCCAAGATAATGTCTAGTATCATGTTTTACAATCAGCATAATGATCATTAAATATAAGTCCTGTCATCTTTAGAAGCTAATTGATTGGTTGTGTGATTAGTTCCCCATTTATCAACCCGTTGTCAGTTTGTGTGTCCATGTGTGTTTCCTCTACTTCCTGGTACCCTCCAGTCACCTTTTCTATGAAGCATTTCTGTGTCACCTCTAAACTCCCTTCCTTCCTCCCATTGTTTCCTTTGAGGGATTTCGAAGATTAGTCATGTTTTGTCATTGGAATGCTGACTTTGATAAAAGAATACAGATGATGACTAATCGCAATACAACATATTGATTTTATTAAGACTGTGTGGTGAAAATTTAGCAATATAATATTTTTTTAAGAGTCATTAGAAACCAATGACTTTTAATGAGAACCTGGACAGGAACACTGGCAGACTAATCTGCTACTATAATTTATGTTGTCAAACAGGATTCACAGAAAACTTGCACTGCCCTCTAGGGGGACAAATACATAATACTACTGGAGGAAAGTCATGGCTACCAACATAAGCAGCAAGTAGTGTTCCATTTTGAAGAATAAAATGATTATATTATAATTTTTATCAAAATCTAATATGTTTAAGTTAATTTTGTGTAGCTACACTGTAAATGTTGCTTGCTTGTGATTTAACTCAAGATCTTAAGATTAAAATATGCACCTTTTCACGATGGGTACACATTTCCATTTTTCTCTTCCCAACAAGTTTATTGTTTGTAGGGTGCCTTACCTTAATGTTATTTACTGTGGTAAATGGGTGCATATAAAGCACAAATGTGATTTGTAGTTATGAGTTCTAATGCCAAAGTATTTCAAAAATGTATTTTCTCCCACAGTGTTTACTGTGGAATTCCAAAGAGGGAGAAACGGTGTAAAATGTCACACTCAATAACACACAATGTGATCCACAGGTCAGATACTTTGATCTGTTACACTGTAAATGTTTTTGACAGCCAGTACAGATATTGCTTGTTTAAAGATTTAATGATTAAATACTGAATATGATTTTTATAGAAACCATAGTAACACATTACAAACTGACAGCTTTGACAATTTTATTAAATACCATTTAATAACAAAATACACACAATTAATATCTGTAGCCACTTCAGAAATTGACAGTATGACTACTGGTCTGTGATATTTACAGGAGAAAGAGAGAGAGAGACAGGCATAAACAACAAACAGGCCAGAGGGATGACTAGAGAGACGGGCAGAGAAAGAGAGAAAGAGGGAGGGGTGAAAGTGTGCAGGGAATGCAGAGGCCACGTTAGCGGCGGTGCTGCTGCAAAACCCGACTGGACATGAAAAAGGCTCTATTGTTCCTGCGATGGCCATAGAGCACTGACCTCACTTCATCAGCCAAGAGCAGCCAGTCTTTTTCATCTGTTTTGACTACTTTGATTTGCCTTAACTATGATGCCACTGTCATGAGGCACAGAGAGCTTTTGTAACTTTTTTTTTTTTAATCTGACGCAAGAAAAGATACAATAGGGAAAAACATGATAAGGGAAATGGTGGGATAACAGGAAAAATGAAGAAAATAAGTTTGGAAAACAGGTATTGTTCTGCTCAGAGATTTGTTTCCTTATTTGAATCCTACAAATACAGTAAATATTTTTGTTTGATTTGTTAGGTTCCCTGTGCAAAAATCCAGCTCTGATGATGGATCAGGGGGTAAGTTTAAGCTTTCCTAATTAAATGTGTTGTTTTTTAATTATAGTATTTCTTTATATGAGTGTTAGCGATAGCAATGACATCTTTTAGAAACTGAATCTTGCTGTTGTATTTGTGTTTTCAGAATACTGTAATTTAGGGTATTACATACCAGTAATACAGAGGGCGTTGTTGTTTACCTGTATCATGGTTATTGTAGTTTAAAAATGTGGTGTGGGTGTTTTTTGTGATTTTGTGTATTGAATTAAACCGAATCATTATACTGTGTAGGAAAATGGGATGGAAAGAGAAAGAGCAAGTCTTTTTGGCAGAGTTTCCGAAAGTCACAGAAAGGAGCAGTGCGTCAGATTTCAAAGGGTATGTTATGACAAAAACACACAAAAACCAGCCGTGCATTAGCACTACTCAACATATTTCCATATTCTTGATCAAGTTATCTCAAGACTATAATAAAGTTGTTGAGTCGGTTGTGATTTATCGTGTCAGCTGACACTTCTACTCTTTGCCTGGACAGGGGATGACGTTGGTTTTGTGGCCAGTGAAATAACCATGAGTGATGAAGAGCGTATTCAGCTGATGATGATGGTGAAGGAGAACATGATCTCTATAGAGGAAGCCCTGGCACGGGTATGATATCAAGTATCTGAGAATTCTCCACCTTACATCTAACTGCTGTCATGTGTCATGTTAAAGCTGCTGCGTTTTTTTCTTCCTTTTTTGACTTGAGTTCACCAAGGCACTAACCTCAACATGAGGTAGAAATATCTAGCTGGACCTGCCTATTAACCACTGAATATGATCCTTTCATTTGTTCTATTTCAAAAAGCATGTTACTATTTATCAAGAAATTAAAGGAATTCACCAAAAACCTCATAAGTAATCTTTCTGGACAGATAACTGAACACATAACAAAAAACAATGTAACAGTAATAACAAAAGAATTTAGTTTTTTGTGTGTGTGCCACTGTTCAAGGATAAAAGCGTCCTGCTCATGCAGTAAACAAAAAAGGCTGGTAGATATCGGGTATTCTAGCCACGCATCATGTTTAACAGGATCGTCTTTATTTTTTAATCTCTGCAGCTAAAGGAGTTTGAGACGCAGAACAGACAGACGTGCAGGTTCGAACCCACAGAGTGGACCAACCCCTCCAGTCCTGTCACCAATGAGTTGTACAATTGCAACGTAAGTCTCTTAAGCTTCTATTAAGAAGACCATCTTAGTTGCTTTTTAATGCTGAATCACTACTTCAGGCAGTGTGTTGTCCAGGAGGGCCTCTCCTCTGCCAATGCCAAGGCTGCTGAGCTGTTGACAGCGCCCCTCTCTTTCCCTCTGTCCCTGTCCCGGCGATGAACCGTGGCCCCTCTAAAGCCCTGCAGCTCAGGGCCCTCTCCCAACTGCAGCGCACTGGGCGGACTTCTATTCATCGCTGTCAAAGCGCTAACCCCCTATTGTGCTGTAGTGAGCGGGTGGATTCAGCACAGGACCCTGTTATGCAGGCCGCAGCTCTTTTATGCATGGGTGGGGTGATTAGGGGGCTCAGATTCAGGGCACATTTTTCAGATTCGTCTGGATGGCCTGACTATTTCTCTTTGCTCCGCATGTTCTCTGCTCACTTTCTCTTTCTCTGAGAGTCTGTGTGATGTTTATGATGATTGAAGGTCTGTTGCCTCCTGCCCCCTGTTTCTTTGTCACTTAAAACACATCTCTCTTGCATTGAATATCTGTGGTATTCTGTTGCTGCTGATAGGTTTCATTTTGTCTGTTGATGTATGTTCTGGGAAATGCTGGCCACCCGTGTTGTGGTCAGCCAATGAAAACCTCAACGCATATGAGTCTGACCTGAGAATGAAATGTACCACAGACTTTTTCTAATCATGAGGTGATTTCCAAGCTGCTAGCCTTTTATTTTCTCACGTATAGAAAATAAGGTCTCAGCTGTGAGAGAGAATATGGAACAGTTGTTTACTTGGCCATCTGTGACATTTCTAACCTCTGTTTTTCTACCACAAACTCTACTTGCAGTTTCTCACAACATCTGTCGTATGTGCACAGCTTACATGGCGTTTTTAGTTTTATACAAGTTGACTCAAAGAATAGAAATGTTATTGAAAGACACTTTGAAATTTGAGTTTACACATTACATCTGTAGCGTGAGTCAAAGACAGCAAAATGGATCAAATAACAAAGGCTTTCATATTTAACTAACTAATAACTAATTAGGACATGCAACTGCAAAAATCAAGTGTGAATGATGCAGTACTGTTGAGTTTTCATAACTATAAAGCTGTGAAAACATATTGTCTCTCTTTCCTGTCTTTCTATCAGCCTTGTGACCTGTCAGACAACGAACAAGAAGAATCTGTGACGTTCAGGAGACTCCATAAACTGGTCAATTCAACCCGGAAGGTGAAGAAGAAGCTGATTAGAATTGATGAACCTAAGAGGCCTGGGGCAGAGGGTACGAAAGCACCATCAGACATTATCTCATAAAGCAAAAGTGCATTTAGAAGCATAGTTTGAAAGTTATTGTGTTCTGTATGTAAAATCCCTGGGTATCTTACTCTACTTTTAGCCAAGATCTAAATGTGAACAGGTATTTACAGCATGAAGACACAGGTATTGTGAATCAAGAGAAAATGATGCACCAAGAACACCACAGTGCTGAATCTGACGTAGAGTCTAGATTGAGTTAATTACTGTTTGACTCGGCATGTAAAGAGGAATAACAGTATTTAATGTGTATAACTAGTTATATAGTCTGGTTCAGTATATATTTTGAAGATAAGGTGATTGTTTTTTTGTTTGGGATACTTTTTTAGGATGGTGATGCTCTGCAATTTGCATGTCAAACATACATGTATTTTTAATTTGGTCTGGAGATTATAATATTTTTATGTTTGTGCATCCATTAATATTAATCTGAAAAGTCTGGACAAAAGCTATCATCTGTTTACCTTCCTCCCTATTTTTACCAGAGAGTGTGAGTGTAGAAGGGCCTCAATTTGGAGATGCCAGCGCCTCCCTGTATTCAGATGTGCAGAAGAAGCCAGCGGTTTGCCCTGTGGACTTCCTGGCCTTAGCTCTGCAGGAGCAGCTCGGGTACGACAGGGACTCTGACAGCTTGACCACCTCCCCCTCCTCCAGCAGCCTGGACACCTGCAGCAGCCAGAAGATCTTCACTGCCTTTAGCAAGTCCAGCGCCAGCCCCGTTCATCAGGAGACGAGTGTGGCAGCCGAGGTGAGAGAGGCAGGTGTCGGCAGCGGCTCCTCCTTCTCTGAAACAGATGGCTGCAATAATGAAGAACCCAAAATTGCCCGTTCAGTGACTGATGGAGAGCTCCGGCACCGGGTCGTCAGTCCACTCAGCCACCATGGGGTGAGGGAGAACAATTATATTTTTAAAATGGATTCTGAAAGCTCTAAGGGAAAGTTTGCTGCAACTATTACTAAATATCCTAAACAAAACCTCAGACTTGGCAACTAAATGTTGAAAATCAATTTCTGAGGTGGCAACGGTGAGTTTGTCCCAAAAATTAGGTGAAAAACATCCCAGAAATGTCCTTCATGTCCATTTTTTTGTTGTTTGTTTCAGAGAGCCTGCAGCTTTGGAGGATTTGATCTGTCCAACCGCCCACTGCACGCAGTCACCTCAGACAGTGTTAACACTGTATGTAACTGCCATTTCTTCTGAATTTCACTACGCCGAATGAAAAAAACATCTCTCCTTGTTTATTTATTTACTTTTCCTTTTTTTCTATGTAAATTAGAACAAGGATGGAGACAGTGTGAGAGATGCTGTCAAGTCTCCACCAACATCTCGTATATCTCTGGGGAAAAAAGTCAAGTCTGTGAGGGAAACAATGAGAAAACACATATCCAAGAGATACCACTGTTCTCTCTCTGAGCAGGTATGTTTAAGAAACATTCATCTGTGTTTCTGATGTAGATCGTACTATATATACTCTTTGTAAGCGTCTTTTTCTTTCTTCCTCTGTATCCTAGTCGAGCGCAGACCGTATATCCAGCTGCCCTCATTCACCTCAGACAGACCCTGACTCTTTGGAGAAACCCAAACTGAAACCAGGAGGGTCTGTGGAAAGCCTTAGGAGTTCGCTTAGCGGACAAAGTTCCATGAGTGAGTCTGTGTTTACTGTGTAATGTGTGCCAGATCTGCATGTACTTGCAAATAATTCTCAGTGTTTGTTTCAACTTGGCCTTGGAACACCAGATGTGTGCGGTTTATCAGACAAATGTTTCAGTGGTTCAAATTGCCTTTCAGATAGTCTAAACTTTCTGGTCTCAGTGCACTGTCAAAAAACTGCGTAACATCTGGTACTTCAATCAGATTAAAAGAGATATTAAAAATATTTGTCAAGCACTAACAGAGCTGTGGAGTCGTGTGGTCTTGCAGCGGCTCATTCTTCTTCTGTGGTTTGTGCAGGTGGTCAGACGGTGGGCACCACTGACTCCTCCAACAGCAACAGAGAGAGTGTGAAATCTGAGGACGGGGAAGAGGACGAGCTGCCTTACCGTGGACCTTTCTGTGGACGAGCTCTAGTCCACACTGACTTCACCCCCAGTCCATACGACACAGACTCACTCAAACTGAAGGTAAAACCACAGTAATGTTCCAGCGATCACATAATATGTAGTTAAGTTGATGTCTTCTAAGAAAGTCAAGCTTCACTGATCGTGTTTTGCAGAACGGAGACGTCATCGATATCATTAGTAAGCCACCGATGGGTACATGGATGGGGATGCTCAAAGGTAAAGTGGGCACCTTCAAGTTCATTTATGTGGACGTCCTGAATGAAGAGGAGGTGAAGCCCAAAAAGACACGCAGGAGGAGGAAGGCCCGCCAACCCAAACCCACCTCTGTACAGGAGCTTCTCGATCGCATCAACCTCAAAGTAATGAGCTTATTAACATGATTGAAATCTGTCCACACACAGGTGGAGGTTGTAGCTTATTACCTATGTTTAGAAATTTTGAATATCTTTTGACTTGAAAATCTACACACAAAAAATACAGTTTAATAAATGACTGTGACAAAAAGAAAGGTTACTAGAGAGCTTTACATGGTACATGTCACACACCTACCCAATACCTTGCATGTGAAATTGCATACAAAATTTTGACTGGTCCTATATTTTTAAATGATAAATATTTAATATAATTTCTACATTAAAATCCTGAAGAAATATTAATAGTAGTAATACAGTTACAGCAGATTAGAAAAGTAAATAATAGAACATGCTTATTCATCTATATATCAAATTACTTTTGGTAAAATTAAGTATTATCATTCATCTGTTTGTGCATTATCTATCCTCAACCATCCACAGGAGCATCTTCCCACCTTCCTTTTTAATGGCTATGAGGATCTGGACACATTCAAGCTGCTTGAGGAGGAGGACTTGGATGAGTTGAACATCAGAGACCCCCAGCACAGAGCTGTGCTGCTCACTGCTGTGGAGCTGCTGCAGGAGTACGATGGTAGGTCAGGTAAACACTACTGAGCATTACATAAGACTCAAACGAAGAAACACTTGTCATATACGAGTAAACATGCAAAGACCTATCTGCTAAATTTAATAATAATCACACAAGACTGAATATTAAAAAAATAGAGAAACATATAATGTTTCTAGTTGACAAAATAACAAACTGTAAATGTTTCATCTTGGCTGCTGTTTCTTGGTCATTGCAAGTGTTGACATGCAGTTTGTCTCACACCTCCTCATAACATGATTAATAGTAGACTGGGGATCATTTAAGCAGTGTTTAACATTATGATGAAAAGCTTTTTTACTGGTTATGAAACAGTCTCATAATACGTCTATATGACCTACTCGTAGCTATATATTTCTATATAGTATTTCTTATTGCCTGTTCAAGTTAGAGCACAAGCGAGAGAGAGCGGCTGTGGTCGAGTGAGCGTGTGATGAGAATCATGAGAACAAACGGCTGTAGTGAGAAATAAAACCTTATTTTCTGAGTGTTTAGCAGCAGATATGGTCTGATGGACAAATAAACTTGTTAATAGCTGCAGAAAGGTGCTGCATCAGTGGATTTGGTGTGAATCATATGGTTTATAAAATAAGGTTACAACCTAGGTCAATAAATGCTACTAGAACAATGTTTACTTTGCTTCACCATCGCCCTATGATTATTATTCTGACATAGCCACAAATAGTAACATTAACTCATTGCTATAACTTTCCGCAAACGGCAGATTAAAAAAAGCTTTTGTCCACATGGGGGGGCTAAAATCAACACAAAATGAATGCATTTTAGAAATTTTAAACCAATGACTTGGTTATCTCTAAAAACCAGTCCATGGTTTTATATGTCCAGTACGTGACTGTCTTCCCCCCCTGTTGGTGATGTTGTGGCGTGCAGGAAGCAGCGACCCAGAGCGCGGCAGCCAGTCTGGAGGCTCACAGGAGAAGCTGCTCCTGGACAGGCGTGGCCTGACGGGAGACTCCCCACGGGACTCAGGCTGCTACGAGAGCAACGAGAACCTGGAGAACGGTAATGACAGCCTGAGTCACCTGTGAATACTGTCCTCCTCTTCTGCCCTCTGCTGCCTCATCCTTCACTAGCAAGACTCATGTGGTCTTCAGTCCTTCTTGATGCTCGAGCATTCCAAGCCACCAAATTCAGTTCTCATGCTCCTCTGGAAAGACTCGTCTCATTTACTTCTGACGCTCTTCTATTTTTTTTTCCTCCAAGCATCTTTTTCTTCAAGTCATACTTTCTTCTGTTTCTGCATCATTGACTCATTTGAGTCACATTTTTGTCCGTTTCGTGCTTTTGAGAATTGACATTACATTGCTCTTCTTAGCAAGATTCTCAATATAGTTTTAAAAAAAAAAAAGAGATAACACAAAGTTCTCTATTGTTGTGGGACTAGAAAGTTCACTTACATCATGTTTAACAGAGCAGCAACCTCTATAGAAAAAAATAAAATAAACATTTTTCACAAACATGAACAATCTATATGTGGAGCCGCTTGTAGGTCTACTCACAAATAGATCTGCCGTTGTGAGTTGTGTGGTGGTTTTGCGTTTGCAGAAAATGGTGACTGTTAAAACAACGTGTGACAAGAGTGTTTAAACAAACTCTAGATTTAAATAGATCTCAGTATTCACAGTACATATTTACTGTGAGTGCATGCTTTATTCATAGCTATATCAATCTTATTGTGGTTATTATTTGGTTAGGTTGAAGTCTTAAAAAAATTGTTAAAATGTGAAGAGTTGTGCTTACTATAAATGAGGGCTCATGTGAATGTCAAAGGTCATGTGGTTAGAGGGGAAAAAATGTCAGATCAGCCACACCTGTACAGTGTATCTCTTAAGATTTTGCTGTTTGTGTGTATATTTTTTTAGTCCAGTAAAATATAATGTTGCACAATATTTTATTATGTGCCTGAAACTGCATTATGCAGAACAATTAAAATATTTACTAAATAATATAATTATACTTGTAAAAAAAAAAGAAGTTGAATTTTGTATTATTGTAAATGCACTAAAATGCAGACTTACAGTAGAACACACTTTTTAAGATGGTTTAACACAATTAGAAGTTAAATTCATTTTAACACTGACAGAATTGTTGCAAGTTTAGGGTCTGAAGTCTCAGCATTTTCTGAAGTGTGCTTCTGTCATGGTTGAGCGTGAGGAATAAATTGCTCCATGCTTTACCAGACTTGACTGCTCGCTTCTTTTCTTCCATTCATCATTCATTTTACTGCACATTTTGTTTTTGAACCTATTCTCTTCTTGGGCACCCTTTTACAGTAGCTGCCACTTTTTTACAATGAATGTACAGCTGCTTTTCTGCTTTAGTGGGCTACATGTCCAATTTCACTGGCATATGCATGATCTGTGCACACTGCACTTGTTTATTTCAGGAAGGGACAAAAAGACATCTTCATCCATCAGCAGGTCCTCCTCCGGTTTTGAGTCGAGCCACCTCCCATCCCCAGACTACCCTGCCCCTCCCCTGTCCCTCACCTCCACCAGCCCTAGTAAGACTTCTCTCCCCAGTAAACCAGGATTCCTGCCTTGTATCCTACCATCACTAAGAACTCCGAAGAGCAGTTTAAGTCTCTTAATCGCAGCAAAAGGTCATCTTCCCAGTGGAGGCATTGCTAGAAGCTGGAGCTGCACTGAGATAAGAAACCCAGCACATAGGCTGCTGAGGCGGTGCTTCTCCCTGCCTAGCCTTCACGAAGAGCCCAACAAAAAACTCCTCTACCCTAAAAACTGGAATCTGACTGCCAGGAAGAAACATTTTGAGGTCATGTTTAGGTCCTCTCAGTCTTCACCTGCATTATTCAATGCCGCGTGCAGCACTTTGAACACAGACACACGCAGCGCAAACAACCCCAAACAAGCAGAAACAACTCAAAGCACAAGCCTGGAGCTGCCTCCAGCAGAAAGGCCTGATCATCTGGTAACTGCACATTCTGTACCAAACTCATACAGAGACCCCTTCACAACAGAAATTACAGACTGCTGGCGCAACTGTACAGGCAACACCGCTCCTGGGGATAAGAGTGGCCATTTAATTTCAGCAAATTTGGCCGCCCGCCAGCTGAAAATGAAGAGAAACAAAAAGGCGCCCATTAACTCTGTGAATCTGGGGTCCCTGGTGGAATAAAGACTGCAGGGTATTGATCTTGGCTTCAAAATGACAGTAAGCTGCCATAATTCTAATTTTTTTTGCTGCTTATGGATGGTAACTATTTTAAAATAATGTTATTTTTTCATAATCTTTGAATTATTGGCTTCTTTTAACTATTGATTTCTGAAAATGTAACTGGATTTGAAGGCTCTAAAATACTGTAGCGTGTAAATCTCGCTTACCTGAGCAGTTACTCTCAGTGGTACTCTTTTCTTGCAATAGTAATAACATAGTTTTAAATGTATGTATATTTTATTTTCCTGTTTTCTTTTTTTAATAATTTCACACATGTGAATTACACTGCACAAAATTCATACTTTTTTTTTCCTAAACCATCATTTCAACAAACAGCATAATAGGATTAATTATAATTCAGGGAACTGAACCAAAGTTTATACGTTGTTCCATCATGTTTATATATTACTGACCCATCTACATACACAGAAGTGAGTCATGTTCATGTTTGGTCAGTTATGAAATAGTCCAGATTTTTCATTTTTCAGCTGAACCAGACTGTAGAGGAAACTGTCTCTGTCTGATACCTGGTCAGAGTCCAACAGTTATGCAAGCAGCAGCATTTGGCAGTGAAGGCTCATTTATCTGAAATCAAACAAAGTCTTTGTTAATATGTTATTCATTGCTGCATTGACTGCTACTCTGTTTTTTTTGTCACAAGATTTTTTCCTCAGCCCGTTTCATGTAGTGTGTGTTCACAGAACATTTTGCAGTTGAATTCCACCCAGCAGGCTTTTGTTTCATATCCCTAAATTAAAGTTATTTCATGAAATCATGTAGTGTTTTCCTGTTAAGTTAATAAAGGTTTATTTTCTGTATATTATATAAAAGAAATGCCAGCAAGGTTGTTGATTACGCTGATACTGATACTTTCAGTTCATATCTCTTAACATTACATCTCTGCTGACATTACCTCCCAAATGAGTGTTCACTACCATTAGTAGTTGATTAAATTACCAAGAAATGTATCGTATTGATTACAGTGTGTAAAATGTCAAATATTTCCATTCTTACTTCAAAGTATTATTATGGGAATTAAAGTTAGAAAGTTGGTTAGAATTTTATCTTTCAATCAGAGAAATGTAAACATCCTGTATTGAGAAACTTAAAACAAGCAGCCATGAGTTGTGATGTCACAACTATACAGTCACTGCCGTTCCACCATTCACAGCCAATCAGAGGAAACACAAAACATCCTGTCCTCCTAAAAAGATGTAAAACTACATTGAGATGATGATGATTTTTGGTATTAAAAACCAAAAATATGTCGTAAAGAATATAAAAACTTCAAATAAAATCCAGGGAAAGTTCATGATATGACCTTTAGGTTTTGTTGTTGTTTTTGTTCTGCCAGTAATTTGTATCTCCCTGCTGTCTCATTATTTGAAGAAAAGTGTCATTACCAGCAAGTAAACATAGATTGTTGTGGCAGGATTCATTCACAGTCTAGCCTGTAGAGGTATGTCATGAAGACACTGCCCCACCAGTCCCAGAGAGTCCAGGGCTGTACCCCAGGCGAATGTGACTCCCCAGCCCCCGTGGCCATAGTTGTGGACCACGGGCACCCGGTGCCCCTCCAGCTGCAGCAGCTCCCTCTCCACCCTGGGGCTCCTCCTGCTCGGCCTCAGGCCAACCCACTCGCTGAGAACTGTGGCTCTGCGGAGCGACGGCTCCAGCCTGCTGCAGCGCTCCAGGATGCCCTTCGTGTCTTCTTCGTTCACCTGCAGCCACCAGTCCCCCTCCTGCCTCGTCCCACCTAGAGTGATGCTGTGTATGCCCGGGTAGATGTAGGTCTTCCCGTCTCCGTCTCTGATGAAGTGCTGCAGCCAGGGGGCCTGCACCTTGAGGACCTGGCCTCTGACTGGGTACACATCGTTGTCACCCACCAACGTCTTGGAGCCCAGACCAGAGCAGTTGACAATTATATCATAGCTGCTGCTTAATTCCTGAAGACTGTTGACTTTTCTCTGCTCCACTTGACCTCCAGCTTTCCTAAATCTTTAGAAAATAGGCATGATAAGAGTTGTTTTTTTGTTTTTTATAAAGGATGTATACAACTATTCACCTCTCACAAAACATACACCTGTTAATATTTTTAGTTAATTGTCATTTAAAACTTTAAAGAAAAAAAAACAGTGAGTTTAACCCATTTAGGCCTATTAGCATTGACTGACATGTGACTCTCATTATATACTTCAAATAAAAAATTGAAATGTTACTCATACAGCTTTTTTTCTAATGACAACATAAGCAAAAGGTTTTAAGCAAAACATTACGTTTCCAACTACTTCCTGTCACGTCCTATGACGTCAACTTCCTGCTCCTTTCTCCTGAGAACATGGAGAAGACAAACCCTCCCAGAAAGAGGTAATTTTATTTAGATTATTATGAGTTTCAACCCTGACATCTAATGATTAAAGTCTCTAGAATAATCCTCCCAAAAATAATTTTGTACTACGGATAAATCGTTTTTTGTTCATGGGCATATTTGTGCAAACAGCAACTATAATATCCATTAAAATGCTATTTTCTGCAAAGAAAATAGTAAAAAATGGAAACATAGACACATAACATGCCTGTTAGTGACTCAACTGATATATACATGAACTCTTTGAAAATGTGGGTTTAAATGGGTGAATACAGAAGACAAACCTCTTCTGGAGCCATGGCAGGTAGCTGGAACATTCACATTTAATGGTGGTGAACGCTTGGCCAAACTTGTGATCTGGAAACCGTTTTAGTTCACGGTCGGTCATGAATCGAAAGCCGATCACATAATCTGACCAGAAGGGCTTTTTATTGGCTGGAACCTCCTTGAATATTTGACAACTGTGAAGGAAAAAGATAGCGTCACAAGATGCAAAGAAATTTTAATAGGGAGTTAAGTAAAAAGCAGCATTTCAGTAAGTCTCGTAACCTGTTACCCCGAGCTCAGCATTACTCCAGCTTCAGGAGAGTGCTCAGATTGAGCGATGGCCAACAGGTGATCAAAACTGTCCTTAAACCAGCGTCTCTGCCTGACCAAAGGAATATCTGATAGAGAAATACACATTTAAAACATGGCATTATGTGGCATTAAGAATAGAACTAGATTATGAATGCTTTTACCCTGGTAAAACTGTACTCAAAGGATAAACATTAGGTTGTTGTGCATTTAGAAGAGAGACGATACCCGGATACTCTGCAGCAAACAGGATCCCAGCAGCTCCATCGCTGGTGGTGTCCGGGCTGAACTTCTCAGCCAGGAGAGTGACGGAGCAGAAAGGAAGAGCCTCAGCGACGCAGACAGCGGTGGAGAAGCCGATCACGCCGGCTCCAACCACTGCAACCCTCACACTTTTCATACTGGATGTGTCTCGAGCTGAAAGTAAGTACAGTAACTGTAAGTAGGGTTATTTTTTTTTATATAAAATAGATACATAAAACACACAAGAAGGGTCTTAAATGTCACATTGTGATGAGGAAACATCTCTTAATGGCCTTTCAGAAATATTTAACTTTCCACTGAGTTAATCCATAACTTCTTAACTGATTGACAGTCCAAGGATCAGCAATACAAAGCCTCGTCATGACAGTCCAAGGACCTCTACTACTACTTACACAGTAAATGACAATGTAAAATGTCCCAGCCATAGAAAACCTTCATCTTGTGTGATTTGATGCTTTCAGAATTATGTCTTTATTAGTGCAGTAAATGGGGGACAGATGTAGGGCTGCAACTAATAATTATTTTCATTATTGATTAATCTGTTGATTATCTTCTCAAGTAATCAGTTAGGTATTAAAATAAGATGTTTAGAAAAAATGCCACCCACTGTTTCCCATTGTCCAACATGCATCTTTGTGAAATGCTAAAGAAATTAGAAAGTATTTTAACATTTTATTAAGTTTCACTTCATTTTGTAGTTTGTTCTTCTTTCCTCTCCCACTGATCGTCTCATGACCCCTCATATTTATCTGGTGACCCTTTGGTGGGGATCGACCCCTAGGTTGGAAAACGCTAGACTAACCATCTGACTGTAAATCTGTAAAGCAACAATAACATGCATGCTGCATGCTGATGCTACAGTACACTATCTAAAGATGTCATATAGAATCAGTGCTGGAATGTAACTAATAACATTAACTTGAATACTATCCAGTTTTGAGGGTTTTACTTGAATATTTCCATATTATGCTACTTAATACTTTCACTCTACTACATTTCAGAAAAAAATATTATAGGTTATCTTCCACTGCATTTATTTGACAGCTTTTGTTACATTTCAGATGTAGATCGGACATAAAATAATATATTTTTTTATATTCTGTTGTTTGAATTGTTCATTTTTCAAATGTTATACTTACTTACACGATAGAATGCATTACTTTTACTATTATTCTACCCAAAGTATTTAAAATTGGCTTCACATTGATAAACTACAGCTTTAAAAAGCTCATGTGTTCCTTAGTAATAACTTAAATAACAGTTATCATTTTAACACAGTTTTTACACTGCTGTACATTTACTTAAGTAACATTTTGAATCGAGGACTCTACTTTTACTCAAGTAAAAAAAATAAATTGCTGTAATACTACTACGTGAAGCTGATAGTAGGCCACGTCTTTGTCATGCAGGACATTTACTTGTATTACTAGTATTTTTACATGCACTCATAGCTACATGTCATGGGAACTGTTTTCTCTGCATTGCAAACCGCGTTCAGACCGAAACCTGCCTGCGTTAAACCAGTAGCCCCAGTGCTGCTGCAGAATAAGTTATTTAAAGATTTATCAGAAAACCGCACGGCGTCGGCCGTCCTGTCTCTGTACCGCGGTGTGACGCGGCGTGTAGGAGCCGCAGGTGTTTCGGTTTAAAGAGTGACCATGTTAACTGGTGTCGGCGCGTTGTGATGTCAACATACAATTCATGAATGTTTTTTGTTGAATATACATACTGGATTAAAAAATTAAATTCAAGATATTTATAAATCATTTAAAGCTTGTTAACAGCTGCCGTCACCACTACAGCAACGGACGCGTTCGGCTGGGTCCCTAGTTAACATGGTCACTTATTAAACCGAAACATAGGTCGTAAAGAAAACTTCCATAGCAACGACCGCGTTTAATAGCAAAAGTCCACTAGCTTAAACACGACACGTTCAGCCATTTACGTGGGTTTACGTAGGTTACGTACATACGTTTACGAGTACGTTACGATATCCAGTAACAACGAAACGTTACGCTCATAGGTTACGCTGACCATGACGCTCGCTGACCATAGACGCTGACGCCTATAGGGGTCCTTAAGGAGGTGCCAGGGGGTCGCCAGAAAAAAAGTAGAATCATTTACTTTCACAAAAAAATCCATCCTTAAGTAACAGAATGACAAAATTAAAAAAATAATAATACATTTATTAAAAATTAAAAATACATGAATCATGTTATTTAATTTACCATTTACATTATTATTTATTATTACGTTATATTGGTTATTTTCATTCGCACATTAATTTATTTAATTACTAATTTATTTACCATTTTATATATTGATGTGGAAATGCAAAATGAAAGGTGGTCTCTACAAAATATCTATAAAATAAATAAGGGGGTAAATGCATAAATACATCCATTTAAAAAATAAGAGAATAGATAAAACTGAAAATGAAATTATTGGGGCGGAAATGCCCAAATAATTAGATTTTCCGCAAAGGTAAAATAATACACAATTAAATTTGAAACAGGCATTTACTGTGTCATTTATGTTCTGGGTCGTTTATTTATTTATTTTTGATCATGGCTATTTTCATCCCTCCATAGGTTTCCTGTAATAAATAAAACACCTAAAAGTAAAAACCCTATCAGATGGAATCCGTGGTCTAGTTTTTGTGAGTTTGAGGGTCCTTGCCGTGAAAAAGTTTGAGAACCACTGATTTACAGGACAGCCACCACCACTGAATCAGACCAGCGACTCATCTAATGCTGCTGTACAATGAAACGGCGTCCGCGCTCTCCCTTAAAGCATTTATATACCTATGGTAGATCTATGGAAGCTATTAAAATAACCCTAACTTACTCAATTTCCACCCGTCTTTCAGATTGCTTGGTTTAACATTTTAACGCAATATCATTATACGCATCGTCACAATAGACGTACATTGGCGGAAGCAAAATGTCCAATCAAAATGAGTATTTTTGCCTTTGCAGATCACACACTATATTGCTGTATTGATCACCCTGAGCTGGACCGTCCCAATATGGCCGCCGTTGACACGTTGCCCTATAGACGTTATAGAATAGCGTAGCCCTCTCCTTACTCACCGTGCATGAATCTCACCGCCTCTCGCGATAAGTTGTTTACCCTCCGTCCAACGACAGAAAGGGAAGGTAAGGTCCTAACAGCTAACTACTGCTTTAAATAAATAACATACACGCTGAGCTCTGTTTTAAACACACATGCTGCTGAAATTGAGTTTATTCATCATCATTTAAGTGGTTGATGTCGCGGCTTCTGTGGTTGTGGCCTGTTAATAGCTAGAGGCTGAACTATTGTTTGAGACGATGTAGCTTTGCTTGCTAACATTAAAGTTGCTCATATTAAAAGAATCAGCTGCAGACACCTTCCAGTACACAGATGCATTAGGTTGAACTTTGTGTAGTTGCTGATTTGCTGGAAGATACATTTATGTGCAGATTATGGTTGCAACAATTCAGTTTCAGCCAGATAAAACAGGCTTTTTGGGGGCTTTTCTCGGTTTTCTTTCCATTGCACATGTTTGCCTTTTTGTCTGTTGAACAGAAACGGAACCTTTGAACTATGGCATTTTATAGAAGACGAATTTCATTATTGATTCTTTAGAATATTTTTTTAGTCTACAAAGTGTATAATATCCACAATTTCAGAGCTCAAGCTGACTTAAATCATCTTTGTATATAATCAATCTTTTTTTTTATTTTTGTCCTGCTCATCATTAAGCCCATGACAAGCTTTAACTGCTAGTTGATAGCAGCAAGACTGGGCAGCCCAGTCAGTCAGTCATTTTCTATACCTGCTTATTCCTCATTAGGGTCGCAGGGGTCTGCTGGAGCCTATCCCAGCACGTTATGGCGAGAGGCAGGGACACAACCCAGATGGTCGCCAGCCAATCGTGGGGCACACACACCATTCACTCACACCTAGGAGCATAGACATATATACGTAGACGCCGCATTGAGCGGATTTGTCCGCTGCTGCGCTACGTCAGTGTCGCCGCCATATTGGATGTGGCAAGCTGCGCTGTAAACAAATAGAAGTAAACGGACCTAATTTCATAAAGCGCCTCTCTACAAGAAACTTGTGTTAATACCTCTTAATTATTCATTCACACATACACTACTATACTTGACAAACAGTAAGAGACCACAATGTTTGTATATAATCTTGATTTAAGATTTAAAATAACCCCAAAGTTCGGTGAATATCAAACTTAATAAACTGCGGGTTGGATTGACTACACTACCCGCGGTGCAGAAGACCCTAAAAACTAAAAGTTAATTTAAAAATGTTTAAATTTTGCCCAATTTCATGGCATTTGCATCAACACAGTCAAGATTATCCACAAGAGAATGTTCAAGATGGCAAAATTTGCCATAAGAATTGCAGCAGGGTTAATAAAGTAAATGTAATTTAATATGGAGCAGGTTAATAAATAGAGTACAATCAAGCCTCAAAGAACAAAGACAGTAAAAAATAATTCACACACACACACACACACACACACACACACAATGTACACTATAAACATAACATTTTTTTTGCAGAAATGGCACTAAAACCCTTTAAAAATAATGTTTTTGCACATTTTTTTTCTTATGGTGCCACTCTGCAACTGTAATGTGTCAAGTTTGGCAATGTGATGCAGCCTTAATATGCGGAACACAGAAACAACCAATGACATGAGCACATAGTGATGGTTGTAGATTCCAGACTGTGTTTCCTGAATGTGACCCAGACCAAACACATCCTCAACACCAATGTCTGCCCGTACAAACTGACTGATAAACAGCACCTTCACAGCCCAGACAGTGATTGGTGAATAAAACGCTCAGCTGATCTGACCACCCTCACTGTGCCCTCAGATGGAATCATCAGTCCCCCCTTATTATTTAGCTTGAGCAAGTGGTAACCCGAATCAAATGATGCAGGTACAGCATCAGTCACCAGGCTACCACGGCACACATCACAAAGCAGTTTTTTCAGAATTTGGCAAACCACAAATCCTGAAATGTAGACAAGGGCATTGTCAACAAGGCCACCAAAGCGGGTTGGCAGGTAGCTGTGGTCAGGCACAATGGCAGGAATGTTGGCGAATGGGGATGGGATCTCTTCAGTAGCTTCTGCTGCTGGGGATGACGTTTCCACATTTCCTGACACGCTTGGAGACACCCCACATCGCACCATGAGCCGGGGGAAAATGGCTTGGAACTGGCATGCTGAAGGGTTGTTATTCCAACCCCCTGTGAAAACAAACATAAAAACAGCAATCTCACATGAATTACCATTTTAGTTTGACTTTAAAAAAAAAATATATATATATATATATATATATATATATATATATGGTATACTCAGGAACTCCAAGTGATCTTGGCTGAAGCGGTAGGTGCAGATGTAGCGCTGCCGCTGAAACTGTTCAGGGACCATCAGCGTCAGGGTGTCAATGTTGATGATGAATCCCAACACTCAGAGGTACCTTCACAAGAAATTGTTTGGTTAATATTAGAACAATATAACCCCAAGACAGCTGAATGATTTTGTTCATTTATAAATGTGAAAACAACAAGGAGCATAGTGTAACAAAAGATCAACAACATCAACATACTTACCATTATGTTGCCTCAAAAAACAGAAAACACTGAAGTCCAACAGAAACAAAACAGGAGACTGAAAAAACATCAGAACCAGAAATCAGAACTTACGATGCTGAACAAGGGAACAGAATAGGTCTGGGTGTTGTGATAAGAAAATAATTACTATATTCATCTCCAAATTCTAATTCATTATTAATGTTCTGAATAACAGGTAACAGAAACAACGTTTCTTCCTCCTGTTTCTCTGCTACTATGAGTGTGTACACTGAGCTGTTAAATACTTAACTCTATATATTTTTGATGGAAATATATACAACCATGAGCAGAATAAATCCAAATAAATGAATGGAAATAATGAATGAATAGCTAAATGCGCGGGAATAGGCGATCTAGCGTTTTCCACAACATCGGCAAATTATGCTCTCAAAACTATGTTAAAATGGCCAAATAATGCAGTCTACGAACAAAGTATTATCAAAGGTCATTGTTAAATCTTACCTGTTAAAGTTATTCCCTCAGATTTGGTTTGGGGTGTACAACGATTCGTGCAATTCCACGCAGCACAGGAATGAGGCATCTTCTCTTCTCTCTGCTCTACTCCGACTCTTGCCACATCCAATATGGCGGCGCCGATGACGTACAGCTCAGCGCTGAATGAGGCGTCTACGTATATATGTCTATGCCTAGGAGCATGAGTGCCAATGTGGGTGTGGGTGAAAACCCACGCAGACACGGGGAGAACATGCAAACTCCACACAGAAAGGTCCCAGACCCAGGACCAAGGAGGTCTTGAACCTGCGACCTTTTTGCTGTGAGGCAACAGCGCTGTGTCGCCCGGTCTCAGCAGTCAAAATCTAAAATTTAACAATAATGAAATAAAACAGAGAAAATATTACTCAAATTTGCAAACACCAGCGATTGCTTTGCTTTTTATCTTGAAAAAATTACCTAAAACAATGAATTGATCATCTAAATTGTTACCTATTTATTTTCTTTTGGTGGACTAGCCACTTAATCTACTAATCATGGTTATCAACAGTGAAAATAAATGATTTGACAGAATATATTCCGTAAACAATTTTTCTTTCTACAGATAAACTTGATTTTTAACTGATAATTTATTGATTTAGAGATTCAACAATCAGTTTCCTAATATTTTGATAGGCGATTAATCGTTTACTTTAAGAAGAAAATTCCCAAATTCTTTTCCAAAGACTATTTTCTGGTTGCTCAATATCTGACCTTGGGGTCTAGGAAATTGTCAGTGATATGTTTAAAACTTAAATTATTCTCCAAATAACTAATCTATTAAGTGAGAAAATAATGCATTAAATAGGAATTAGTTGCAGCCCTACATTGACTAAATAGTGAACTGTTGTAAATTTAAGTATGCTGTTTTCTCTCCGTACTATGTTTCTTTCAGGTACAGAAGTGATGGTTAATGAGGAAGATGTCTCCGAAAGCCACAACTTCATCACTGATGGCTCTGCACTCAGATTCACACAAGCAGAGCATCCTGAGCAAATTCAACAAGCTCCGGAAAAGGGACTTGTTGTGTGACCTCACTCTGGTTGTGGAGGACGTGCACTTCAAGGTGCACAAAGCTCTGCTGGCAGCAAGCAGCGAGTACTTCTCCCTCCTGTTCACGGCCAAGGATCAGATTGGTCAGTCCACCTATCAGCTGGAGGGAATGGCCTCTGAGATGTTCGCAGCGGTGTTGGAGTTCATCTACAGCGCTCAGGTGTCAGTGGAGGAGAGCGCCACGGAGCAGCTCCTGGCCACCGCCCGCCTCATGCAGGTCAGTGACCTTGTCAACGTGCTCACCGAACTCACACGCTCTGCTGCAGGGGTCAAAGGTGATGAGGTAAAGGCAGACAAGGCAGAGGAGCCGGTTCACTCAAAACGCAAGAGAGGACGACCAAAGAAAATTGTGAACGTGGCTGTGGCAGAGAAAGAGGCGAGAAGTACAGCGTGTGAGAGCTCAAATGACAACCAGCCCGGAGGTGCAGGCTGCAACGATGGAGACAGGGAGCCGCAACCTAAAGACGACGCAGATCACAGCTCAGGACGCAGCCGGCAAAGCCTACGCAAAATCAAACCGCCACTGAAATACAAAGGTTACAAGGGGTGCAATGACACAGCAGAAAGGAAAGAGCCTGGGAAGAGAGGCAGGAAGAGGAAGTACCCAAACACGGAGGCACGCTGCGAGGACTGTGGCAAAGTGTTTAAAAACCACCTCTTTTTAAAGATTCACCAAAGGACTCACACAGGTAATCGTGATGCAAGTTAGAGATATGACAATGAAGAAGTAAAGATTTGTTGAATAAAGACACAATAAAACATAATTAATAATACATTTTATTTATAAGCACCTTTCAAGGTACAAAAAATAAACAAGAAAAAGTTAGAGATAACGATAAAAGTATAATAATGCAAAAATAATGCAACATTAAGCTGTGTTTTGGTGAGTGATTTGAAATAGGACAGGTTGGTGCAATTGCAGATGTTTTTTGGGAGTGAGTTCTAACAGGCAGTATCCATCAAGGTTGTTTAAATCTGTTAGGAGAAGGTAAAAAGCTGGAGCATCTGTAGTTTCACCTTCACTACACTACAGGTGACATTGCGTCAGCCTCTGTACCACTTACACCTTGTTCTTTCCTAATTCCCCACCAGGAGAGAAGCCATTCAGGTGCCAGTTCTGTGGGAAGAGTTTTACACAGAAACACACTCTGCTGGTTCACCAGCGCATGCACACTGGAGAGAAGCCGTTCGTTTGTACCGTCTGCTCCAAAGCTCTCTCCACCAAACACTCCTTACAAGAACACATGAACCTGCACGGAGGTAACGTCTAACACTGTGCTGGCTCTTTCATATAAATGCTCTTAAGCAGTATCATTTTAAAGATTTAATTTCTTAATTAAAGCAACTTTTTAGACCGTGAATCAGTGTATAGAATTCTACTGATGAACATTTGTCTGTCAGTGGGTTGCTTTTGCTGTACTGAAAATGATTTGTTTCCATCCTTAGAAGCAAAATCCTTTAGCTGTGATAAATGTGGAAAGACCTTCACACAGAAGAGGCAGCTTAAAAGTCATTACAGAGTTCATACAGGTAAGGACATCACTTGATGCAGTGTCGTTCTAATGTAGCCACTGTACAGGCTGAATGTGTTTATTCTTTTTAATTAAAGGCAAATCATTACCAGAATGTGCTCAGTGTCATCACAAGTTTTTGGATACTGCTCAGTTGAAAAAGCACCTGAGGACTCATACAGGTAAACACCTTTAACAGGTCTGTGACTAATGTCTGAGCTTGTAATATTACTGTAAAGCTAACATCTTCCATTCTGTCAATATTGTTTTAAACAGGAGAGAAACCTTTCACCTGTGAGATATGTGGAAAGTGTTTTACAGCCAAAAGCACATTGCAGACCCACATCAGAATTCACAGGTGAGATTTTAATCTGAAATTTATTTTGTAAAGTTTGACCACAGTATGACAAAACATTAAAATTATACCAATAAAGTTACCCCAAATTAAAATGATAGATCTTTAATTTCTTTTTAAGAATACCAATACTATAACTTGAGTGGAGGCTGTTGCAATTTAAAGCCTTAAAAACAGAAAGCAGCCTCACAGGTTTCTTGTTCTTAGGAACTTTGAATAGAAAGACAAAAGAATTCTTGTTGGAACTTAAAATGATAATAGAACTTTATTTGTACATCACATTTCTGACAAACAGATGCGAGACAATGTCTTTCACAACACAACTTCTAACCAATGAAATTACAATTGTGCCTTTTCAGAGGTGAGAAGCCGTATGAGTGCAGCCTCTGCAACAAATCCTTCTCAGACCCCAGTGCCAGACGACGGCACGTTGCCTCCCACTCGGGGAAGAAACCCTTCACTTGCTCCTTCTGTAGCCTGTCGTTCACGCGTCTGGACAATCTGAAAACACACACAAACACACACAACAAGGAGAGGGCTGCAACGTCAGAGGCCTCGTCAGATGCGGCAGCAGCAGACTCCACAGCACCTCAGGAGGAGGTACGCAGCATCCTGCAGCTCCAGCAGTACCAGCTGCCCCCCAGCTCCGAACAGGAGATCCAGCTGGTGGTGACGGGAGACAACATCAATTTTGCCCCAGGTCAGGAGCAGGAGATCAGCATTATCACCACAGAGGGAGTGGCCACAGATTCAGCTCACTCTAGACTCACACTCCTCACGCAGCCGGCAGGACACATGCAAAACGTGGCTCTGGTGACTCAGGGCGGCGTGGTGGACCAGGCCCCTCAGATCCAGACTATCAGCATGTTGGAGGGGCAGATGGGGACCCAACCTGAGCAGATGCATGTTATCACTTTGAGCAAAGAGGCCATAGAGCACCTGCAGGCCCATCACGGCCCCCCACAGCCCCTTCACATCACACAGAAGTCTGTCCAGCACTTGCAGGTGATGCACCAGCCGATCCAGCAGCTGGCTGTCACTCAGGAGCCCGGGACGCCGCAGGGCCAGGTCGGCAGGGAGCAGCACGGCCAGGCCATTCATATCAGCAGCCAGAGCGGCCAGCCCATCTCCATCAGCCAGACCAGCGAGCAGATCTCCAGCCACCACATCCAGGGCCACGCCTTCCAGATCCAAGCAGGAACCGTCTCCTACCTGTACACCACCGGGCTGTCGCAGGAGAGCTGACGGCTCCCTGAAACCTGCTGCTATTGAATCCAAACCAATAATGCTGCTACAGTACATGTTAATGACAAGCAAACAGACAAACATTGTCATCCTCCAAAATTTAAGGTCATTAACTTAAAACTCTGTAAATGTAGGTTTTGTCATAATATTTAGTTTTTCCCATCTATAATGTTAAAACCGACTTTCTTTTCATGTTCATGGTGTCATTTTATATCTTTGCTTATAATTATTCAGTTCATTATGATTTGATTCATCGTGTTCTTTGTGAAACAAACCTTGAGGACAAATAATTTGCAACTGACCAATACTTGATTTTGATGCCCATATCATTGATGGATTACATTTACTGTTGGAAAAACTAATTTTGGCATTTACTGAACTGTGATTTCTTGATACTTACCAGCTAGAACATGATGTGCAAATATCAACTTTTTTGAAAGATTAATGTGAATTTCTTCAAAGTTTGCATTAAAAAATACTAATTTCTGATAACCAACTCTCAACCATGGAATTAAAGAGCTTCTCATAATTGTCTGAAAGGAAAAAGGGTGTTACAATGCAGGTTTAAACATGAGTTGATTTCCACACAGAACTGATGCAAGTTGAAGCAATTGGTTGAGAGAAATGCAATAATCAATCTAAAAGCCTGTAATAGACTAATTTAGACTAATTTAAAAAGTGAATCTGAATATATTGGACATTAAAATTCCTTGCTTTATTACATTCAAATTACATCAAAACTCACATGTTTTGGCTTTGGAAGAACTAGCATAAATAAAAGATTCAACAGTACAATCTTTAGTGAAAGCTCATTGCCTGCTGCAGCCTCATAACCTGCTAAACAAGTTGGTGTTTTCTAGAATGCAAAGAGGAATTTTACTCCTGCTGAACCTCACAGATGTGGCAGCATCGTCTCAGTCAGAAAACGCAGGCGAGACGAATTCTGAAAGAACAACAAACAACTTTTATCAAAAACAGTATAACAGCAGTTTGAAATCATCATCTCGCACAAATCATCAACTTTACATATTTGGTTATAGAATTACAGGTGTTCAAATTTGTTTACTTTTAATCATTTTATGGAAGTAATTCCAGAAAAACGTATTAAAATGAAGATTTTCTTGACAATTGTGAAATCCTCGTCTATTGACCCATATGGAGAAATGGATATCATGGTGATATTGTTACGTTGACTTGTCTAAACGGAAAGACACTCAAATAATAAAGTAGACTCACAAGATTGAATGTCTAGTCTTGTAGATCTACTGTTCCATTGATATAAATAGGTCATCTCTATTGGCAGAGACCATAGTACAGAGAGTTTTAAAACATTACATCATTGCTGTGTGTCCTGTTTACCTTGAAATTCTTCCCAGTGTTTATTTTTAGTGCTTTCGGTGGCTCGCTTGCTGCTTTGGGTCTGTCCATCCTCGTGCTGGAACGGCTCCTCGCTGTTTCTGCTTTGCGGTGTCCTGGCTCTGCAGCAAAGTCCTGAAGCACAGCGTCGTTGGAGAGGCTGCTGAGCTGCAGGGAGGACAACGGCTGCTGCTGCTGCTGCTGATGATGATGACCGACCCTTTGTAGACCTGAAACAGAAATAGAACAGAGACTCAGGGCGAGAATAAAAAAAAAAAATCACAAAAAGGACTATCTGGATAATCTGATAGCGATGATCTGAATCGCATGAGCAGCTATAAATCAAAGTGTAATTTAAAGATATGATTTTCACTTCACCGCTGCTAGATGAAGGTAAGGCTGTGACTCTGTGGTTGGTACAGTACCTGCTGAGGGACTTCTAGTGCTCAATCTGCTGACTGACAGCGTGTAATAAGGCCGGATTATCCCTGTAATAGAACACAGAGGGAGAGAAGTAGACCTGGCAGTGAAAAAAAAGTTATTTGAAGTAAATGAAGAAACTGATAGAACAGATTGGACAGTTCAGTATCAGACCTTCATAAACACGTCAAATCATCTCATCTCTGGATTACGAGTGCGTGACGCTCACCTGCTGTAGAGGTTCTCCTGGACAAAGCTGCTTCCCTGTCGCTCACCTGGTTCTGCAGCTTATCCACCTGCTCAAAGGCCTCTTGTTTGAGGCAGCGCTCCTGTTGCAGCTGACCTCTCACCTGGACCAAAACACGATAGGAAGTTATTATCTTTTTTTTTTTTTTGACCTTTTGATGTTTTTTTTTCTTCTTGCACTGAAAATGTCTCTTTTATGAATTAAAGTTCCAAGGCACCTCTTGTTTAAGTAGTTTTGTGTCCTAATGAAAGTGAGAACTTGAAAAAAGAATTGAATTTCAGAAATGAATTATAATTATGATTACAATTAAAATTTTGAAAAAAAACATATTACCCATTCTGTTAGAATATTGCATATTTAACAAGGGACCAACAACTAAAGTATTACACATGCCAATTTAAACCAACCGTAAAGTGCTCTGTGAACATGTAGTGTTTAAGCGCTGCTGAGTAAATATATTATTATTATTATTATTGTGTATAAATGTTCTAAATGAAGAATGTGACAGGGATCATTCCATCATTATTTGTTGTGCAGAAGGATTTTATATATGCGATTCAGACAGGAAAATATGGGGAAATAGAAGTATGACATGAAACAAAGGTTCCCACAACTGTAACAGTTATATTATACACTCAGCACAACAACCAGGATCTCTGATTAAATGTTTGTTTATGGGTTTATGCAAATAATTCTCCTGCATCTTCAACTGAATAAACCATTTAAAACCCATGTTGAAAGCTCATTAAAAGTTTAATTTATGAAGATACAGTTCAGTAACTGAGATAAAAATTCAAATTTCTCAGGCAAAATGTTGAACTTATGAGAAAGTCAGAACTTAGAAAAAAGGTCATATAATGCAATTAAAAAACGAGAATGGGATAGAAAGTGTACATGAGCATCATAATTTCAAATCATCACCCTGCTGGCGTAACCATGGAAATGTAAATAGTTTCAAAGGGAAAAGTTCTTTAAAAACCATGAAACACATGAAATTACTTTTAAAAAAGAAAAGATGAGATACACAGTGCCTGCATGTGAGAATTTCATGTGAAAATTTCCAATCATCACCCCTGCTGGTGTAACCATGGAAACTTAACTAGTTTCAGTTGGAGAAACTATGGAAGCCCATTTCAGCCCCTTAAAAATAGCCCCATGTTAAGTCATAATATGAGATAAAAAGGTCATACTAATGAGATAAAGGTCAATTATGAGATTAAAAAAGATATGAGATACACAGTGTACCTGTATATCAGAATTTCAAATCATCACCCCTGCTGGTGTAACCATGGAAACTTAACTAGTTTCAATTGGAGAATTTCTTTAAAAACCATAAAACACTCAGTTATTATGGACATCCATTTCAGCCACTTACAAAATAGCCCAATGGTAAGTCATAATTTGAAATAAAAAGGTCATCCTAATGAGATAAAAAAAAAGGTCATATAAGGTTAAAAAAATTTGAGATACACATCTGCATACACTTGCTTAGCAGAATTTCAAATCATCATTCTGCTGGCATAACATAAATAACATGGAAACTTAACTAGTTTCAAAGGGAAAATGTTTTTATAAACCATAAAACACAATTACTATGTAAGCCCATTTCAGCCCCTTAAAAATAGCCACATGATAAGTCATACTTCCTGTTCCTATTCAAGTGAATGGTGAAAGGTGTGTCCAGACTTGTGAGTGATGCTCTACATTGTTGTATATAACCACCACGTGTAGCATATCAGTGTAATTAGTCTCAGACCTGTCGGATTTCTTTGGCGCTGCGTTGTCTCTGTAACTGGCTCATCTTGCTGCCTTTGTCCAGCTGCCCGCTGAGCGCTCTGAGCTGCCTCTCTCGGTCCTCCACGTCGGCTCTCATCCGTTCCAGGCTCTGCACTCGATAGGAGTCCAGCTCCTGCCTGCTCCGAGCCTCCTGAGCAGACTGATGCCTGAGAGCCTGCAGCTCCTCAGTCTGGGAGGAAACATCAGGGACGTTGAGTGAAGACATTCCGGCTGCACTTAGCAGCATCATAGCTTATTAAACTTTTCAGCTTTTGCCAGTATGACAATTTAGAATGTGATTACTCGCTTACAAAAACACGGTTCAAGCTGAGATCATTATGTTCACACTTCAGGAGGTCCAAAAAAATAGACAGTGAACTCACAGCTTACAGCTTTGGGTGAGCTGTGTTTACTCTTCCAAAATACTGAATACCTCAATTTACTGATCTAACGCATAGTAGTAGTGTTCAAAATAATAGCAGTCCAATGTGACTAACCAGATTAATCCAGGTTTTTATTATATTTTTTATTGCTACATGGGAAACATTTTACCAGTAGGTGCAGTACATTCTGAGAACAAGACCCATACACACATAAATGTGTGTATGTACCTTAACATACATGCTTCACCACTGAGGTCATCCGTATTTTATCAGATGTGAAGTGTGGATGTGACTCCATGATGTACCTTTCTGCTGAGCAGCATCTTGGTGCTGTAACACTCAGTCTGACAGGAAGTCAACACCTGCCGGGCGACCTCCAGCTCCTCCTGCAGGTAAACCACCTTCTCCTCCGATGTCATCTTCTTTCTGAGGGCCTCGGTGCGACTGGAGATCTCCCTCTGGTCAAAAAAACCCATAATTTTATATATATATATATTTTTTTTTAAGTGACAAAAAAGATACTACAAAGGCCAACTTATGTAGTGAATTAAAAGTACAACTGGCAACATAAATGTTGAAAAAAAATTGATTGTAAAAAAAAAAGTTAAATTTATTTCAGAACTGCATAAATGGCAAAGAAGATGCTTGATATGTTTTTCTCAAACAATCAGTTAATAAAATAAACAAATATAATAAGGGAAAACAATCATCATATAAATAATGAGAAAATAAAACGTGAGATAAACTGTGCCACTTGAAAAAAATAGCTCAATGGTAATACTGATAATAATAATAATAATAATAAGTGGTCATAATTTGAGATAAAAAAGTCATCCTGTTGAGCTAAACAAAAAGGTCATATGAGATTTAAAAAAAAAAAAAAAAAGAGATTTCATGTGAAAATTTCAAATCATCACCCCTGCTGGTGTAACCATGGAAACTTAACTAGTTTCAGTTGGAGAAACTATGGAAGCCCATTTCAGCCCCTTAAAAATAGCCCCATGTTAAGTCATAATATGAGATAAAAAGGTCATACTAATGAGATAAAGGTCAATTATAATGAGAAAATAAAACGTGAGATAAACTATTTAACTACTGGCTGTTGTAATATTTGTATCTTCATAGCAGGGATACAGCAAAATGAAACTACATGAGAGCAAACATGCTTTTGATTCATTTTAGGTTCCCCTTCATTCAACAAATTTGCTTTTCTCCTGTTGCTGAACACTGAATATTCATTTATTCTTCTCCTGACCTGCTGAGTTTGGAGCAGCTGTCTCTGAAGTTTTCCCTCATCGATCACCTGCCTCCAGCATCTCAGGGCCTTCAGTTTACAGAGCAGAGCGGTCAGCCGCCTGTTCTCCAGGCTCAACTCATGGACGTCTTCTCTCTGTAAAACATGTATGAACATGGGAAATCTCCAAATTCTCACATACAGATAATTAATGCCTATTTTCTCTTTTATCTTCTTGCTTGATTCAGATTCTTGCACCCCTTGTGCTTCCTGTACCTTTAACTGTGTGAGTGTGAGGTCATGGCTGTCGTTGGTGCAGCCGTGTTTCTTCCTGAGCCTGATGATCCTGTCCACTCCTTCTCTTCTGACACTGTTCACCATCACACTCACATCCTGCTCCATCTGCCGGTGGTACTCGTCAAGCCTGGCCTGAGATAAATACAAATGGAGGAACCAGCTCCGTATTCAGCACTGAAACATCTGGAATTTCATACATATGAAGATATGTATGTTGAAACAAGGAACCCAGAAGCACCAACACTTTCATACTTATTTTGGAGTAATTTTCAGGTATTTAATGATAATTTGTTATGTTGATAAATGATTATTTATTTGCAAAAAGTTTGAATAAAAATAAATTTGACTTTTATTTAATCTGCCAGAAAATACCAAATTTCAATACTTAATAGTTTGTGTTAAACTACATATTTACATATTAGGTTGTTTCTTAAAACCTCCATAATAAGCACATTTCTTGTAAAGTACCAAATAAGATAACCCTTTCAAATAAAAGTCCAGTTACACTAAAAAACTAAATATTTCCTGTCCATTGAAGAAAGGAGAGGATCTAATTTATTACAAATAATTGTTTGCGTTTTAATACCTATAATCCCAAATATATTAATATATATTTTATAATATCCTCCCCAAAACAAAATAACATTTGCACCTTTAGCTGGATGCACATGGAGAAGAGCTGTCGGACCAAAGGGTCATAGCGCTCTTTGAATTTAAGGCTGAGTTTCTGTTCTAAACATCTCTTCTCTTCTTCCAGTTGAGCAACTCGAGCCTGCAGCTCCGAGATCTCTGAAATCATCTCACGACATAGAACAGCCACCTGAGGAGCAGTTACACAGCACATCATATTATTGTCTCTTATCAGAAAACATCCCCAGTGAGTATAAACCTGAGATGAGGATTCACCCACCTCTTTGTGAGGGTTGTTTGCCTGGAAGTCCTTACAGTCCTTTAAATCCTGAAGTCAAAATAAATTAAAGAATAAACTCTCGATGGAATCATTCAACACATTGAAGAAGAACAAAATCAAACATTCATGACAAAGGTCAGATGTGGAATTGTACACTATATTATATATATAAAATTTATATATGATATTGCTAGAAGAGGGAATCATGTAAACCTGTACCTGTTCTTTCTGGTGGAGAAGCTGAACCTGCTGCTGCAGGATGGGCTCATAGAAGTGTGAGTAGAGCAGGAAGCTGCGACGCTCTCTCTCCATCACAGAACAGCCGAGGTGAGTCAGACAATGATGGAGATGATCCACAGAGACTCTGACCTGAAAGACCAACCATCATCTATCAAATACCTGGTATCATGTAGTGCCAGTTAGCTGGAACAAAACTAGAAAGCAACAAATTGCAAGGGTCGCAGGAATTAACGTATTTTATTTATTAATTAGCCAGTTAACTCACCAAAAAAGACATCAGAGTGTCATCCTTTCATCAGAAATACTTTCTGCTACATTACTATATTTGTATTGTATAAAGATGCATGCATCCCTTTTAAAGTATTATATTATAACAATCTCTTATTATAACAATTTCCTTATCAGAAAACATGTTTCATGTTACAGAATAATAATATGGTGATAGAACCTGTCCCTCAGCCTCTGCAGCTCCCTCCATTAGCTGCTGGATAAATGATTCCACAATCTGCGGCTGCTCAGGGGACAGATTGAACCTCACTGGGGATTTCTTCCACAGCTCTGAACATACAAGGAATATTTTTTTATTGGGAGTTTAATTTCTTTTTTTGTGTTTAACTCAGTATTTAAAGGTAAATTCTGTTTTTTTTATATACCAGTGGGAAGGCCTGTGTCCTGACGTGTCTTCTCTGAAACAACCAGGCTCAGCTCTCTGCTGATCCTCCTCTTCACTGCTCGGATCATGTCACACTCTGTGCTTTCCAGCAGTCTGTGAAGCTGGGACAGAGACGGTTTAATTTTCAGGGTACCAAGGTTGTCTTATGATGATCACTGTTCATATATGTGCTGTACCTGCCAGGATTTCACATCCACCTCTGAAGCTCCAGGAGGGGGCAGGAGAGACTGGCTGCCAGAAATGAAGACTTCATAGTCACGCTCTTTACCCATCTGTTGAGCCAGAGCTCTCATACTGGGGTAGAACATTTCAGCTCTGTAAAATAGAAAATAGAAAAAATAGAAAGTAAAGAATAAACAATTTATATGAGAAATTAGAATATAATTTTATCATCAGGTCCCTTTAGAAGCTGTTCTGTAGCTTGTGCACACAAAACCCAAAGGTTTATTTTCTTATTTTTCATCTGAGTGGCCTTTTTAAAGTACAGACAATACTTAATAAAACAATCTCACCACCAGGTCCCTTTAGGAGTTATGGAGTTTTTAATCTTATCACATGATCAGTTAATGAGTTTTCCGAATTATAGTTTTGAATTCCAATTAAAGGTTGTTTTTTTGTGTATATTTTAAAGGAAATCAACTATCATCAGAAATGTTAAATGTTCAGATTTCTCTTTAGCCCAAAAGAGACAATTTATTGTTGATAAAGTGCTCAAAAAAACAAATATTTGAATCATTTCAAGTTTATGACAACTGGACAAGATCACATTAACACCAACAATCATAGTATCCCAAATCCCAAGACACCCTCAAATGTCTTATTTGGTCTGACCAACAGTGCAAAACCCAAAGATCTCAAGTCAACTATCATAGAACATTAAAGAAATTAAGAAAAAATATTTGCATTTCAGGAGTTAGAACCTGAGAAATTGTGTATTGGTTCTTAAAAAGTGACACAAAATCATGAAATGATCATCAAAGCAGTTGGCAATTGCTGTTGATCCGCAAATTCATTCAGTGTCTTATCTTATCTTATCTTATCATTGCAGCACAATGTACTTAAATTTGACCGTTTTCAATTAGAACTGTCAATGTTTCAGTAATTTCTATAACATGATTTTATTCTTAAAAAATGCCACTGGAAATTAAGAAAAAAATAACAAAACTGGTTGTGAATAACACTGACGGGCAGACATCTAATATTTATAAAGAAAAGCCAAGCAGACTTATACTGATGATAAAACCCTTGGTTTACCTGTAGAGTTTCACAAACTGCTGGTACAGAGCAGGTGAACTGAACACATCTGCACCCACATGTGTTCGAGCCCAGCTCTCCTTAAAGAACTGAAACTGCTTGGTCAGCAGGAGGAAACCTCTCAGCACAGACTGGACTCGTATCGGATCCTGAAGAGGAGCAGAAGAGGCTGTGGAGTCTGAAACAGTCGTCTTCTCCTTCTCCTCCTCTTCATTTTCTACTAAGCAGGTTTTAACTCCCTGAAATGAAAACAAAGCAGCCAACAGTTACCATCGATGCTTTTTTTTACAGATAATCATAGCAGCCTTGTTTGTTTGCCTCTTTTGTTCATTGCAACTCTTTTTTACTTCGTTAGGTTTTCCTTCATGTGGAAAGTCGTCTCTGTTGCCATGGAGACGGACCGGCTCAGCCTCTCTTCCACTGTTCAGGACGTCCTCCATGAGCAGGGACACTCCGAGAATTGCAGCGTTGGCCTGCAGTCTGCTGCGATCACTCAGGCCACTCAGACACAGCTGCAGAAAAACACAACTCCTCCATATTAACTGCTAATGTTCCTGGTTTGTTGGTTTATGTCTCCATTTAAAAAATATATAGCATGATATCAGGTAGGATATCATTTAAGGTTCCCAGCCCCTCTGGAAATTCGAGACAATGACAAAAGGATTTCAAACTGTTGACATAATCACGCTTGACAAGAAACAGGTGATTTGATTAATTTATGGTTTCTATAGTGGTGAGACAATACTCAAATCTAGACTGAACCAGAAATGTGAATGATAAGTAGCCTGGTATGACAAATCTAACTAAAACCATTTTACCTGATGGGATTGCCCATTTTACCCGAAACCACTCGTGCAAAAAAAAGTGGCACAGCAGATATTTCAAGATTTATAGGGCCTAAATAATTTTAGCACATAATTTCAACACAAAATGATCAGAAACAGTTTTATTAATCATAAATATACATGGAAAAGGCATATTTGGTATTGTGTTACTGTCCCAAGCGATTTATCAAAAAGTGGCCTAATTTACCTGATATCACCCTAGTACAAAGTGTTCTTGTCATATGCAATCAAATATGAATATAAAAATGCAATGTAGGTTGAACTAAAAGTAAAGGACAGTGAGCACTTCCAATCAAAAAAGATTATTCCTGTGAGAATGTGAAATACTTTCATATAATTTTTTCTGCAAAGTTGATAATTTGTCCTGAGGTTGCTGCTGGTATCAAACATAGAAAGGGTCCAACCTCTCGGGAGCATGAGTGTGTGTTTTTTTATTTGTCATTTTTGATATTTCCAGAGCTCCAAGAAAGATTATGGGGGGGGGGGGGGGGGGGGGGGGGGCACTAAAATTATGAATAATCATCTTCAAGAAACCAAGATTATTGTGAGCAAATTTCCCAAGACTACTGCAGCTAGAGAACAAAAGTGGTTAAATTGCATTCTGATTATCACACTGTCCAAACATTTTAAATAACGTATTAAATAGATTTTGAACCTGCATGCAGAACTCGATGGGCAGGATGTCCCAGATATGCAGCGGGAACAAACCGTGGCATGTTATGAAACTTCTCCATGGATACATGGTGTGTGCCTGCAGAGAAAAAAAACATGAGATGACTTAAAATATATATATACATATTTAACACTGAATCCAGTCCGAGTCGATGGCACCAAACCAACCTGACGACCTTTCGCTTCTAGAGGTTGAGGGACAGGCAGTGTGAGGCTGAACACATCAGGCCTGATGCTGTCGCTCAGCAGAGGGAGGGCAGCGGCCATGTTGTCACTCACAGTCTGATAGGAAGCCATATCACCAGAGGAGAGGAACGCCTCCCTGCATGCAGAAGACACGAGGAATGGCACGTTCTATTTTTTAATTTCCTTTTTTTGACATTCTGCATCAAGTATGTCTAACACATTCATTTCATTTACTATTTGTGGTACATCAACATGAATGAGTCCTTTTTCTAATAATAAATGAGCAAAACATGAACAAATAGGGAGTGAGGTGTGGTTATTGCTATATACAGTATAATCTTTTACAAAGAATCAAAATAATCAAAGTGTGGCCTGATATAGTCTATCCACTTCTTCCAATGTGAAACAATCAAGTCCTTGTTATAATTTATATCCACAATTAGTCTCTCCATCTTATATATATCCATTGTAATGTGCATCCACATAGTCAATTTTGGGCTCTCTGGTGAAATGCATTTTCTTGTGATGACTAGTCACCTGCTATTAACAGAATGTTAAATAAATATTTGTATCCTTTTGGCTGTCCTTTCAGCACAAGTCCAAAAAATAAAGTTTTAAAATTCAGAGACAGGTGTTGCATTTCTGTATTTCCTTCCAATAATTTTAATAATACATATACAAAAAACAAAATGATTTGCATTTATATTTTGCACAGTTTCTCCAGCGGGCTAGGGTTTTATCTTCATAGTGGGATTATTGGTGCGGTGTAATAAAATATCTAATCAAACTGCTGCTACACTTCCATTGATATTACCAGATTGTTACCCACTCTTCCTCTGTTTGATCTATTCCTCCCTCTATTTCCCATGTTGTTTTAATATATAGAGTGGCATGTGCTTTCATGTTTATAAGTCTGAGATAATACCTCTATCCTTATTTGAATCATAAGCCCTTTTAAATACGTCTAATAGCTGTTTGCTCGACTCTGATTGATTAGTCTTTGGATGAATGTCATGTTCAAGTCGGTTTTCATACATTCATTCATTCATCCAATCCCAGCACATTACAGGCGAGAGGCCCAGATGGTCGCCAGCCAATCATGGGGCACACACACCATTCACTCACACCTACGGGAAATTTAGAGTCTCCAATTAACCTCAGCATGTTTTTGGACTGTGAGAGGAAGCTGGAGTACCTGGTGAAAACCCACACAGACACGGGGAGAACATGCAAACTCCACATAGAAATGTATTTTATATATTAAAATATATCAATCCAGGGTTGATCACGCTACATCCCCTGTGTAAAAAGGCAACCATAGGATGGCAAGAAGACAACGGAACAGGATGAAATGACCCCAAACTAACTGCTGTGTAAAGCCGTATTTCTGTTTTCTGTGCCCCAATATTTTGTAAAAATTGTTTTCTTCAAGGATAAGTGGGGTGGGAAAAAGGCTGTCCAGCTCTCACCTGATCAGGTGCCTCACAGCAGCATCAAACTGCAGGAAGACAACGTTCCTGCGCTGCTGCAGCAGACAGCTGACACTCTCTGGGCTGCTGGGATCTGACAGAAGGTTGACCTGATGCTGCAGCTCCAGCAGTTCTGCTCCTGGGGGAAAAATGAAACAACAGTATATGATTAACTGATACTGATTGATTAATTGATAGTGAATATTTCCTGATCAGCTTTGTCCAGCTGTGATTTGACACAGGTTTTAACCTGTTAAAATCCAGGGGCAGCATTGAGTTTTATGCATATATTACATGAGAAAACCTCAGCTAGAAAAAACAAATAAAGCATTTTTATATAGCATCAATATATTGCCAATATCCACATCAACAATACATAAGAAAATTGGTGTTTTTATTTACTTGGGTCCTTTATAATCTCTTTACTCAAACATCTTACAGAATATATTCTTCATGTTCTGTAATGATCCTTACTGTGATTTCTATAATTTTTATGGACAAATAATTCACTCTTCTCATCTTTGGACTCTTATCTTATTAATCATTAAACATTGCAGATAATTTAGCTTATTTCAAGTTTTTTCCCCATGATTTGGTTCAGTTTGCAATATTCTAACTACATTTGCTCTGTAACAGCAACATAAATTGATTTTGTTGTCAACTTACATGTTGTAGATTTCTTATGATACCAAGTCCATAACCTTTGTGGTTGTACAGATATTCCGTATTTATTGTCATTTATAGTAGGAAAATGAAAAGGTCTTGTGCTTAAACACCAAACATTACATGGAAGTACATTTTCAAACCTGTTTTCTCAGAATTTTATATTTTAAATTGTTTCATTAATCTGACTAAAAACCTAACCTTAATTTGTAGGTTTCCAAACTGGAGGATCATATCACATTTATGTTTCAAATCCTCTTGTTCCAATAAATCTTTGAGGCTTACACTGAGTAAAATATTAAATATTGAGACAGTGTGCTACATTATTACATCAAATAGAAATATTCAGGCTCAAGCTGTCTTAAAATGAATATTTTTTAAATTTAATTTCCTGTAACACTACCAGGAATATATCGGTATCTTTAGAAACTTTGGGATCTTACAAGGATTTAAAATACAGTATACAACCAGGTCAACAGATCAGTTATAGTTTAAGGTTTAGAAATCAGATTAAATCTTCATGGTTCCTGCCATTAAATAGATACGTCGGGTCACACCAACATCAGCAGAATGGTGTTATGAGTAGGCGTGGTGCTTCCTTTGTCAGTTCAGCCTACCGATGCCTTCACTTCCTCCCCAGTCAGCTGTGAGATGTGAACCTGCAGCCTTACGTCCTCTCCTCCAGCTACAGCTGTCATCTGCGTTTCCCAGTCTGGAGAAGCTCACCAGGTAATATACTATGTCATGGAGGGCCGACACTATCTGTAGAGTGTTAGACAGAGCTGCAGCACAGGCCTGTTAAACCAGAACAAAATTAGGCAAAAAAAAAAAAAAATGATGTGAGAGTGCAACGAGGCGATAAAAAGAAAAAAAAAAACTATCCCACCCACCATACAGTGAACCACTGCTTTTATTTAGTAGTAAGCCCATGATAATGTACTTAGGCATCTCACCGAAACCTCCATTGTTTTGAACATGTGCAGCACTTCAGAGAAGTGAGGGATGTACCAGAGGTTGAGGAGAGTTTTACCGTCAGCAGACAACAACTGCTGCGGCCGGCGCTGAAAACTCCTGTTGAGGAGAAAAGCTCCATTAGCCTCTTAGTGGAAACACAACAGAATATTAATAACAAGTTACTTTAACAATTAAGATTTTACAGAACAAATATATGACTTATAAAATATAATACATTGTTAAACAGGTTAAACAGTATACTACCAATTACACATGCATGCATCAGTAATAACATATTTTCTATCTATAATATTCAAAAGGGAGTTTTCTTTCTTGTAATATTTATATTATATACAATTTCTCAACATGTCAGCTTTCATCTGCCCTGATACTTCCAGTATAAAAATATATTGCAAAATCTCAAGTCTTAGCATTCTGATACTTTTCAGCAGAATTGGCCACTAACACTCATTTTTATTAAAATAATATTTTGATAGTGGTGGAAAGTAAACATATACATTCACCAGTACTATACTTCAGTGTGATTTTAAGGTATGTACTCAAGTATTTTCATGGGATGAAATGATCTGACAGCTTCAGTTACTTTTCAGATGATTTTATATTTCCACAAAATTTCTTCACTTTAATATTCTATTATCTACATTCTATTAAATTGTTGCTCTTCTCTTTTTCAGTTTATTCTTTTTAAACCATTTATTTGTGTGTGTTATTTGCTGCCAAACACTGATACAGTACTATTACTTTTAATCATCTCCACATTGATAAATTAAACATTTAAAAGCTCTCACATATATTTAGTGCCTAAAAAACAGTAGTGTGATATTCTATAATAACATAACACAGTCTGCATAATGATCTTTTATACTTATATTTATTATGTCCTTATTTATTTAATTTTCACATGTATGATTGTGTATGACTTTCTGTTTGATTTAATAAGTTTTAAATGTATTTATTTATTTATTTAACCCCCCTATTCATTTTCAACTTAATATATAAAATGGAAACTAAAATTTGAAATAATTGTTTGTTTTTTTGTTTGTTTTTAATATAGCATATACTTGATATTGCATGTTAGTGACCCATTAATAGGTTTTTGTTCTACCTGGGATCTGGTTGAAGGTCAAGTCCTGAATCCAAAATAACTTTGGGCTCATTGATGTGACCAATCATGAAGTGGGCCTGAAGAATGGAGGGTATGCTGTCCCAGAGGGAGCGGAGACTGTAGACATAGGCAACGATCTGTGCTCTCACACAATACTGAGACATCCGTGTGCTGAATCTGGAGAAAAAAATAAGCAGACACAGTGTTTCCTTTTTAATATGAAGACCACAAAGTGACTGAACCAGTACAACACAGGTTTGTCTTGTTTTGTTTTTCTGTGGGCATACTTCCTGAGAAAGTCGATTATAAGCCTCCTTTTGATCTCTGCTGCTTCATCCTGTGGTGTGAGAGAAATTCATTTGACTCCATGGGTAAGACAATCACATTTATCGCCCTACTCAGTCTACCAGTGAGTACAACTCACTGGGGTTTTTATAAGACCCCCCACGGCCTGTTTCCTCTTCATAAACGAATTCAGCATCTCGTCACGCAGACCCACTTTTTCCAGCTGGACGGACACAAAGGCTTCCATCAGCCTGCAGTAACAAACAAGGCTGTGTTTATTAAAGAGCCAGCACGAGCATTATTAATTAGCAGCAGTGCATCTGTTCTTTAGTAGAGAGAATCACCTCTCCTTGGTGAAGGTGGAGGCTTTTTTGGAGTTTTTCGTGAGAGAAGAGCTTGATTTGTCCTGCAGGTCGTCAGAATGAAACCTTTTTTCACCCTGAGAATGAAAAACTAAAAATGAATTTCAACCAAACTGAGATATTAGACTAGCAGGTTATTCATAGAGTGATACACACCTCTTCTGCCCAATAGCACAGACAAGCCAGTTTCACAGCACATATCAAGGCATTCTTCTGTGTAACCTGACAGGCCAGAGACACCTGAAGGTTCTCTATGCTCTGCTTGTTCATTAGCTACAAGGAAGCAGAAAAAGAAACAACTTATGTGCAGTAAAAGGTTGATTTAAATTCATATTACTTCACTTATCCATCATCAAATAACTTACATGAACAACTGCCTCCTCTGAGCTGAAGCTAAACCTCCCGATCTGGTTCTCGTCCAGTTCCTGGATGCTCAGAGGAAGGTGGGACGGGATGAACCTGCAGCACAGAGATCGCTTTAATTCCCCCTTCAAGCATACTTTAATGCTCTGGTAGAAAAGCAGGATTAATACAGTACACATGGAGGGGCAGGGCTGACAGGGGGAAAACACGCATGTGTTTGCCTGTAAGACAAACACTGACATCTGTTTTGTATTAGTGACAATTGTGCTGCAGATACGACTACTCAGTGGTTCACAGAGCTACAAACTGGCCTCAGTGAAGGTACAATAGAACAAAGAATAACTTATGGGAAAAAATAAAACCTCAAAGACAGCTGGTATCACAAGAAATATAACTTTCCTCTAAAATTATAAGTACACTGAGGGATTTTATGTCTTCATCTTGGAAATACAGAGTAGTTCTTCACCTATCGATGGAGCTGTTGACCTCCAGTGTCGCTGTGATAAAAACAGGCCTCTGCTGCGCTCCGTCTTTCTGCTCAGCGACTTCAAACTGCACCGGCCGCAGGTACAGGTGCGACTCATCAAAGCCCAGATCTGAAGCCATGTTTCTGTACAACCTGTGGTTAAAAGAATCATTCTGAGTGTGAACTATTTGAAAATCATTTATTTAAACACACTTAGAAATTGTTTTTGCTCTTTAATAGAGGCTGGATTGTAAAATGTGGATGTTTCTTTAAGATTTTTAAGCAAAGGTTGATAACCACTGGGTAAGATCTCAGTGTAATGCATACCTTTAAATTAAGTTGTGCACAAAACGTAATCATATGACAGAAAACAAGGGCAAATTGTTTGTACATTAGGAAATAATTGGAAATATTCAAAAGTCATTTTTTAAAATTGCTTTAACAACACATTCAAAATGTGCTATGTTTATTCATCATTTAAACTTAGAATATTGAAATAAAATGATCAGCAGGCATATTCAATTTTAGGTTTATTACTTGTTCACTTAACATCTGTAACCACTGGAAAAGTGAATTATTCAAAAAGCCTCAACAAGCTGTTGGGTTGTTTTGAGATATTATTTCAAGAGCAAAACACTATCTGATTGTAATTGATATTCAGATTAGTTTTCATAATCATGTTTCTGTATAATTTGTGGCATATTTTCTGTAATTTATCTTATCTTACACTGTTTGACCGAATAATGGCCAGGACCTGATCGTTGATCTCACTCAGTATTTTTCTAGCTGAATTAATTGAGTGTGGTGTGATGTTATCGTTACCGTGCCAGATGTGCCGTCTCTGAGGCTGACTCCAGCAGACGGTGGCGGATGGTTATGAGCTCCAGCAGCTTGGAGAACGTTTCCACAGCATATGATTGTTTCTCTCTCCCCTGCTTCAGGTCATTCTCCTCAGCAGATCTCACTAAGGACAGACCCACCTTCTGGACCAAGGTCGGGTCCTCAAAGAACACACCTGAGAACAGCTGGGAGAGGAGAAAAAGAAACCAGAATAGAGTTTTATTGATGATGAATTAGATGGATTAAGGTGCATTTGTGAGAAGGAACAAGCCTACATCTTTCTGTATTTGAGAGCTGTAGGCGGCTCCGGGTGAAGCCAGGTTCCTCCAGCTGTGCAGAGCCAGCTGCAGGAGCTTCTGTCGCAGATTGAGTTTGTTGGAGTCGCTGGTGGCTCGGTGCAGCTCACAGAGTTCACTCTGAGCCCAGAATAAACCCTGATAGACTGCAGATGCCAGGGAGAGAGACGGGTGGACCTCCAGAAAGAAAACATTCATCAGTGCAGGGCTGCAAATAAACAGGATACCAGGAGGGATTAAGAATTACAGACATTTCAAGGACACAAATGATGCTACCCAAAATGTGTTAACCTGTTAAAATCCAAAACCCCCTGATACAGGTAAAGCATTGAGTTTTATTCATATATTGCATGAGAAAACCTCAGCTACAACACTAAATTATTATCTGTAGTAACACAATGTCACTGATGGGTATTAATGTTGTAAGATCAATATAAATCATCAATACCCACATCATCAATATAATAAGAAACCAGTTTAATATAATATCAGTATCTCAGTAGTAGGGCTGCAACTAACCACTATTTTGATATTTAATTCAGATAAGAGCTGTTTGTATGATTATTTTGGTCCTCATGTTGGGTCCTTTATATATTTATACTTATACTTAAACATCTTATAGAATATATTATATATATATATATATATATATATATATATATATATATATATATATATATATATATATATATATATATATATATATATATATATATATATATATATATATATATATATTTTCAAATTTTTATCAGAAGTAAAACACAGTTTTAGATTTTTTGTTTTGGAATATTCTAACTTTGCTCTGTAACAGCAACATAAATGGATTCTGACACTTCTGTAGTCACCTCACATTTTTGTAGATTTCATTTGATACCAGTACATGTCCATAACCTTTGTGGTTGTAGAGATATTCCATATTTATTGCCATTTCAAGCATGAAAACTGAAAAATCAGCTTGAGGCTTAAGTGGTTAACTCGCCTGCTGCCACCAAGTGAGACCAGATGTTTGGGGATGTAGTTTGAAGGAAGCCCATAGCCATGAATAGGGTCTTTGCTGTTGTTTCCCCAGATGTGTTGAAGGTACTGACGTTGATTTTCAATCTAATGAGACAAACAGTTTTAAAAATCTAAAACAGCAGTAAAAAATGCGCACCCTAAATCCTCTTTCAATTTCACACAATCATACAATGCTGGAATAGTCTCTTTTACCTGACCATCTAAGACGTCTTTGATCAGTTGCTGGTGGATTTGCAGACAGGTAATCTCGGCCCTGTAGGCCTGGACAAAGTAGTCCTGGTTCAGGTCCAGTTGTGGCCGACTGTGCATGATGTCTGTGATAACTTGAGCCAACGTGAACTTCTCCTCAGTCCCTGTTGTGTGCAGGTAGGCCTCATAGTAACAGTTCAAGAGCTGGAGAACAAGAAGAAAACAAGTACCTGTATATGGTATGAGAACAATAATAATGGTCTGGCTTTAAATTAAAAGAAAATATTCCAGATGGGAATAAACCAGTAAAAATCAATGTATCCAAATTTGTACAAATTCTATAAATTCATGATCTATCTACATATTTAACAGTTTTATCTCATAATGGAAGTGAGCACATCTATAAGATTCATTTTTGTCACTCTACCTGTACTTTACTCTCTAAAAATTCACTCTCGCACATCCACAAGTGGAGAAGCACTGCAACACAGTCCACATCGGAGCTGGCTGAGGAGCTGAGGTCTGCTGTCGATGTGCAGGATCTCTCCGTTGTTCCTGTTCGCTTCATCTTGTCCTTCCAGATGAAATGTGAGCCAACTAGAAGGAGCTCCTTCTCCAGGTCTTGCAGGTCCTTCAGTGCAGCGTCATACATGATGTAAAACCCTCTCTGGTCCTGAGTGTGGATGAAATGCTCCTCTGTGCTGTAGAAATCATGAAGATTCTCCACCTCCGCAAACTCCATGAACTCTGAGCAATGGACCTGGATGTTTAAATACACAATAAGCAGCTGTATTTGTTTTTTTTTGTGGCCAAATTTTCTTTTATTTGTTTTTCTTCTATAACACCCAGTGTGTGGGATGAAGTATTAGATATAATCCAGAAATAGATATAGAAAAAAACAAAAATAAAAATATAAAGAATTCAAAAATAAATTTAAAATAATAATAAAATCCAATTAAAATTTAAAACGGCTGTATATTTTTTGAAACGTAAAAACATTTTACATATATAAAGAAGACGCCTTGTCCGTACCTTGTAGTCAACAGGAGAGTTGTGGCTGTATTGCAGTGAGCCAAGACCTCCTGCTTCCCCGCTTCCTCCTCTCACTGCGTTCATCCAGCCTGTTTCCTCTGCTGTGCTACACAGCTGTCCTTCCTCCAGCTGCAGACCTGCCAGGTCAAAGGTCAAAGTCCTCTCCACAGAGCGCAGGTAGTTCAGCATACCAAGACAGGATCGCTGCAGAGAAGAAACACAAGGAAAAATATTCAGACAATGAGACAAATCTGAATGATCATCAGTCATTTTTGATGAATTTTTCTATCTCCAACAACAACAAAGCTAAAATGCAGTCTAATGTTGCCATGTCAGATTGCTCAGGTCACCTGGAGCTGTCTGAGCTTAAGATGACGCAGGTAAATCAGGGACAGGTAAGCTCCTCTGCTTATGATGGGATCTGTGGTTCCTTCCTCTGGAGCGTCAGTCAGTCCCAGGAGCTGCAGGCTGTCAGCCAACATGTAGCTGAGGGAGCAGAGACAGCTGCCGCATTATGAGATACCTCGCTGTTATTATGAGTATCCAAGGTGAGAGAAAAGATGGTCGATGGAAGGTCAAATAAAGAAGAAATCTCTCTTATTCTTTTACTTTTTGGATTTGATATGCACACACTGTAACTTTCATGTGAATATCTGTACAAAAAAGGCAATCAATCTAAAAGTTGTATAGATATTTCTCAATACCAGAGGAAAAGACAGAGGACCATCTCAGAACCATGATTATACAAAAAATGGTGCTTATTTATCAAGTTAGATATTTCGGTACCAATTGACTTGACAGGTGAGTTCATATCACATTCATTTCAGCTGTCATAAACTGCACATAAAGCATTCATGAGTTTCATGGGACATGACTTTCATTCATACCAACCCATCAATATGGAAGACAGAACAATGACAACCTGTCAAAATAAAAGTCCTATAATTGCAAAGCAGCATTGCTGTTTTTGTTCTAAATGTTACCTGATCACGACACATCTAAGTCAATGGGTGAACTAGCCTACATTCAGCTGACCCATATGACGACTAGACACCAGTCTATCACCACCCAAATACTTTTTGATCCTTAATCAAAAGCTACATTTTTAAATCATAGTCACATTCTATCAATAGAGATATTTGGCTTCAATATTGAGATGCCATAATTTGTCCCTATCCTGCAGACCTAGATATAACCTTTTATTTAAATGTTATATATAGGGCTTCTGAAAATATACTTTTAAATTAATAATTTACATCTCTGACACGAGTGCTACGAAGTCAAATGTTTGTGTTTAATTTATGGCCTTGGTGTCTGACTTTTGGCCTTTGTGCCCTCAAACAAGTGACAACACAAAAGGCTGAGTAGCCTTGCCCCAAAAGTGATGAATTTCCAGGCCATATATAAATATATATAGCCTTTATTTGATAGAGAGGGGGAATGAGGTAAGAGATTTGGAACAAAAACAGCAATGCTGCAATTATTTGACTTTTGTTTTGACAGGTTGTCATTGTTCTATCTTCAATATTAATGAAAGGTTTGGTATGAATGTTGAGTCATGTCTCATGAAACAGTCATGAATGCTTTATGTGTAGTTTATGACAGCTGCTATGAATGCCTTATGAACTCACCAGTCACGTAAATCAAAGTGTGATTTCATCTTAATGGTAGGAAATGATCATTGATTTTTGATCAAAAATAAAAAAAAAGTAGCCTCATGTTTTCTTTGCATGGCTCATACACACCTTTGATTTGTTGTGCCTGAGGTTTGACCTTCCAAACTGTGTTTTTCCCAACCTCCTCTGTCTCTGGATGAGAAACTTTGTGTTTTCTACCCAGAAAAAAAAACATCATGTCCACTGTGAAAAGGTGAGAAGTTTTCCTCCATCCTCTTTAAGTAGAAACTAGGATGATACGTGCCTGAGTAAGAGCGGCAGCTCTGTAAATCCTCTTCCAGATCTCAGAGGTCTGTTGCCATTTTGTTTCACTGCTGTGTGAGTCTGGTGATGAGGTCAGTGCAGATTCAGATTCAACAACATGAGCAGCGTGTTCTTTTAGAGCCGCAGCCACATGGAGCAAATCAGAGACCTGATGAGATACAAAATAAAACATGACGTAAATCATGTTTTTTTATTTGTTATAAAATACTTGACGTGCCCAAATAAAATCAGCCAATTATGTCATGTAGTTTTATCATGAAGATGACGGAGATTAAAGCAATCAGTTTTCAATAGTCTCTGACTAAATACTAAAAAGTATGAAACTCTAAACAGAAATAAAACTCAACCCATCAACATCTGATTCCACTTTAAAGGATTCATGACTCTGACTCAGAGCTAAATGATCATTACCTGAAGAAACCTGCTGTGCATCTGCAGCAGCTCATCAACACTTTTCTTTTCCTGCAGCTTTGTGACAAGCTTCTGCTGATAAGGATCCCGTCTGGGCTTCACCTACAGAACAGAATCCAAATTATTAATATTAAAGCTCTTCCCAACCACCAAGTATTCCTTGAATGCATTAAAAAAATGTTGCTGCACACATGTAGTACAAACAGTGGTGAAGGAACACAACCTCCAAGAAGGATGAGGGGCTTATGTTTAGAAAAATGAGAAAACAGCTAATTTAAATGACTATAGACTATAGATCAATAATCACTATCATGCATAAAATTAACTACAGATTGAGCTACTTGCCAATTAATCACATTTTTATCAGTTCAAAATGTACCTTAAAGAAGAAAGAAATATCTTTTCAAATTTTTAAGACTCTTAACTTGCTTAACTATACTATATTTCTGATTATGATTACTGGAGCAATGACAAATAGTCTCAATAACATCAAACCTCAGTTTTGCTTTTAAAATGCTCAGAAACTATGGAAAACACAAATCAAACAAGCTTCAGTCATACTGAACTGTTAAATTGAACATTTACTGAGGAATACGAGTCCTGCTCACACAACAGAGATTCCAGCTTGTAAATGTAGTGATACACAACTAGGACTCTGGACACATCTGTGATGTTTTATTTAACTTTAAGGGCCCTAATTATAAATAATAGTGTGTGGAACAAAGTTTCTGGACAGAGCCAGTTTTATTCACTCCAACCTGAATGTAAGGAATCCAGCTGGCCTCCTTCTTCAGAGCCGTACTCCCACTTTTCCTTCCCCACTGGTTCTCTGTGACATCTGTACCTCCGTACTGAGGAAACGTCTTCATCTGCTCCTGCTGTCTGAAGATGGTGCTGAACTCCCTCCACACCTGCTTAGACGATGGCAACGATTCAGTCTGAATGTCAAGCTGATAACTAACGGCACAAATACCGCAGGGCTTTTGGTTATTTGTATATATGTACAGTAACATTACCAAGCTGAATAACTCCATCTCGTCTGCGGTGGTCTGGATTTTTCCAGCGTCGTACGACAGGTGGAAGCAGTCGATCAAGGACTGAAGCTCAGGTAGAAACTCCTCCAGGTGAACAGGTTGAAGGGGAACATTATCAGCAGGTTCTGATACTCCTGCAGTTTAATATAATCAATGACAAACTGTTAATCTCCTTGTAAAGGTCTCACTTCGTTCACTTTTCCTGGGTTTATTTGAATAGTTTTAATATCCCTAAGGTATAGCTGTGACTTTAAAAAATGTGGCATAGACATCTTTATTATATAGAAGTCAGACAGGAAGTAATGGGAGAGAGAGAGAGATGGAGGGGAGACATGCAGCAAAGAACCAGGACTAAAGCCAGGATTGGTTGCTTAAGAGCAAAGCTCTACCCCTACGCCCCTACAACAGGCCATAGTTAGGATTTTAAATCATCTCAATAACGTTTTACATCTCTTCTCAGCTTCTACAGCTTTTCTCTGGAGTTGTAATGACAGGTGGTTTTGTGTCTGTCTCATTAATGTTAATGAGCCTCTCCTCTGACTGGCTGATTTGATGAGGAGGGCTGTAGAGTGACTGAATAGGCTGTCAGCATTTCTCTGTGGATTTTCCAGTTTGAAACACAGGACGGTAATTATCTATTACCTAGATTTTCTTATAAACAAAAAGCTATTAAAATCTCACTTTCTACATAAAGGCGACATTAAAGCTCTGCATTATTGTGCAGGGTGTGTGATCGGAGTGGAACCTGCATGGGAGAGTTATTGTGGGAGGAGCTTACAGGTGGCGTGCATTGGAACAGCTGATCGGACTCAGTTGGTGCCAGTTTTCGAATTAATCTCTTTGTCTGCCTGTGCCCTTTTAGTCAGACTGGCCTTGGATGGAAGGAAGAAGCTGGAGAGTTAGTTAACTACAAATAAAGTGACAAACTTGCCTCTGATCCTGATTGGAACCTGGCAGAAATAAACCATCTGTTACAACTATATTCTCTATGTCACTATGTCATAACAGGACATGTCTTTCTTGTACATCCCCCTTTTCCACTTGTATATTTATCAGCCTGCTACTGAAGGTTTGATACTAAAGGCAACAAGAGGAAAGAAAGAAGTAAGGAACAAAGAAATGGCAAAATGATCCTTTATAAGAATCTTAATACTGTGTGATTTTTATTTTCTATGACCTTGTTGAGTCTCCTTTGTGACAGTCGGCTGTGATTCTCTGCTTTTCCTTTCACAGGCTGGTATATAGTTTAGCACCTGTTGAATCACAAAAATACCTTGAAAATGCAACAGTGATGCCTTTGATAACAGGACATCTCAAGTGTGGAACATTTACCCTCAGAAAGTTGTGGATGCTCTGAACAGAATGCAGGTGGCAGACCAGCCATCGCAGGTAAATGAGCAGGTCGTCCTGAGCCGGCAGCCTGCCGCCGTCTCCTCTGCCATTCAGGATCTTCTCTCTGCTCTCAGACAGTCTATGAGCTCTCTGAACAGCATCCTCAAACTCACTCGTCAGACGTGACATCTGATCCTGAGGAGAACAAATCTGATGTGATCAGGTGAAGATGACACAGCTGGAAAAAGATGATCAATTTTATTTCTTTTATAGGGATTGGGGTCTTTACCCTTTTCACTCGTCGAAGGAATCATTTTCATAAAAACAATGCTCTTCATGTTTGTTTGGTTAAGATAAGCTAAAACCTGAATTTTCACAGATTTTAAAGATTTTCCTGTATTTAAAAATATGAAAATGTCAAAATATACTTTGAATTTACATGTTTAATCTATAATAAAATGTATTTTTTAAATAATTGACATCATTTTATAAACATACAGCACGTGTGTACTTTTAAGCTTTCAGGAAATGTAATACACAAGATTTTATGTGGAATGTAAAGCTATGAACTATGTAGCTAGCCACAGAAAATGATTTTTCTGTGGCTAGCCATCCGTAATGTATTTTTATGGCATGATTATTTTCTCTTATTTTACAGTATTTCATTGGTGCTCCAGCTGCCAAAATATTACATGATTTGTAATTTTTTTGTATTCTCTATGCAGAGTAAATCAAATGTATAAATTGCATCTCTTTTTATTCAATTATATGATTATAGAAACATCTTATGTATTAATATAATTAATATAATTTCTGATTCACCCATAGTATAAGTAAGTATTGTTATAATACCTTATAATGAGGACAAAGCTTCTCAATGATACTGGTGTGTTGGCAGAATCTCCTCCATCTCAGCATGAGCAGATATTTGGTTTGAGCCAAGTGAAATGATCTGTCTGTGTAGAACTGTAGAAAACAAGATCAAAGAGGAAGTTTGGTTTCAATCACATGCCATTGTCTTTTCTGTCTGATTAGTTCTACAGCATCTGAAGTCTTTGTTGTGACCTTCCGCTGGACCGAGTGTTTTTCCCTCACCTGGTGCAGCAGAGGACTCAGGCTGTCACACCTGTTCTCTAAACTCAAGCAGCTCTGCAGCTCTCTGTGCATGACGTCAGCCTGAGAGCGGACCGCTACAGTTTCAGCCACCTGCAGCACAGGGAAGGAAGGAAGGGGATTTGACTTTGTAATTTTTCAAGGTGGCCTCTAAAGTTTTTCATGACCTAGAAATTTTCTCTAGCCCCCAGTCTGTCCTTGACAAAAATAAAATTTGAGTCTCACCTGGAGTCCTCTTCTTAGTGTTTGCTCCCTCTCCAAGCGAAAGAAAGATATGTCTTTTGGAAGTGGAACAGAACTGAAATAAAGCCTCAAATTATTAAAGGTTCATACTGCAGAAATGCTAGTCAATTCCATATTTAACCCATTTATGCCCAAGCTTTATTTCCACAGTTTCCATGTATATAATTATCAGTTGAGTCACTAATAATTATATCATCTATTTTTTTCCATTTTGTACTCTTCTTTGAAGAAAATAGCATTTTAATAACTGGTAACTACAGTTGCTGCTTGCACAAATGTTCTCATAAACACATAAAACACAAAACTACATATCCCAGGTACAAAGTTATTTTTTATGGTTATTCTAATGACTTGAACAATTAAATAAAAAAAATAATAATAATTTGAACCCTCTTTTTGGTAAGGTTTGTCTTTGCCATGTTCTCAGGAGGAAGCTACACGAAGTTGATGTCATATGAAAGAAAGCACTTTTTTTTGCTAAAATCCTTCATCTCGGTTGCCTACTGATGTCATTGAAAAACTGTATGAGTAATGTTTAGATTTTTAAATTTAAGTAGAAAATGACAGTCATGACTTTAGCAGCTGGTGGACTTAAATGGATTAATTCTACTCATTTATAAATCATAGTTAACTTATCTGAAATCTAGACATTAACATTAAAATCCCCTTCAGACAAGACAGAATACTACACTTAGAATAATATTATGTATATAATAGTTTTCCACAAACAATTAATTTACCTGAAAATTCTTTAAATTATCGCACATCTACCCCATTATTCTAAAAATCCAGAATCTATGAATTTGCAGTTATTGCAAAGGTTTAAATGCTGGACACAAGATGTCTCCTATGTTCTTAGTGTTTATGTATTAGAGGCTTCAAGCTTCCACATCATACTTAGGTCAGGTGCATGTTGAACCAGAGCTACATTCTACGTCTTAGACACCAACTTTTGGTGAAATCAGTGAAACTTTCCTCCTCAAACTCTGGACTACATGTCATTCTGCAGAGAAGCTCAAACGTCCAAGTAGAGTAACAATAAGCAAAAGTTTAATGTTCCACCTACCTGGCAATCTACACATTTTAAAAATGATCCACGGCTATAATCTGCCTCAAGACTGCACATAAAGCAGAGAATGATCTGCCAAGTTTCCACACCTGTAAGATTTGGACCCTGCTCCCCGGGGAAATCCATTCTCCTTAATTTCCGCCCTGAGTGATGACAGTTGATGCGACAACTCTGCCTCTATCTGCTCCACTTTAGCAGAAGAGGAGAGTCGGTACCCATCACACATGGCAGACTTCATTCAGCATAAAAAAAATACATACATTCAGATCCCGAGATTCAAAGAATTCAAGTTACATGCCCAAGCTTTCAACCATTCAAATATACAGCTCCTCTGTCCCTGTACTGACTTGTTGTGTTGTGTCCATGGCGATGAACGCCCCTTACACTCCCCTTCATGGGGACAGAGACAGTGTTTCTGTTGATCTGCAGAGGGCTCTATGGTTTCACTGGAGTCCTCCTTTTGTTCTGATTACATGTTGTTGTCAATGCTGTTGGGCTTTTTAGATATTTACTGCAACAATGATTTCTAACATACAGTGAGTGTGAGTAAAAAAAGCAAAGTACAGTGCATCAGCTTTTGAGCAGCACCTACCTCAGCAGTCCTGCATCCTGCATTCAGAAACCTCGACTTACCCTCAGAGGGTCCATTCTTCTTGGATACAGTGTATGATTGGTTCTTAGCTCATGATGTGATTATCCAATAGCAAATCACCTTGGCGGTGCCTGCAGAGTCAAGTCTGCAGCTGTGTAATTCCTCTAGGGATGGAAATTAAAAAAAAAGGCATATAAAAAACCCAAACAGATAGTCAGTGGTTCTTTAAGCTTTATTTACATGCACCATCTCTGATACAACCAAGAGAGAAATTGGAATTACAACTTGCAATGTCAACTTTTTTTTTTTGTAGGAGCAATAGGAAGAAATGAAGTATGGATATTGGCAGTGAGTATTACTCAAAATTAATGTTTACAACAGCAAAGCTTCAAGTAATGTTTCTGTAGTTTTAAAGATGAAATCACCCATGGGATGCTACAAAAATTATATTTGGAAGCACAATCGTGCAGAATATATTTCTACTGGGGTTCGATATCTCTCTCAAATTAATGTCAGTTAAATTCAACAGGATAAAACATTTATCTCAATAAACTCTAACGGTGGACATAATTTCAGGCATCATTTGTCAGTCCTGATCAATACCCGACTCCAGGTGGCTGAAATGCAGGCGAGGCGGGACACAGACCACCCAAACAAAAAAAAGTGCTTTTACACAGCTCTGACCTTAAAGACATTAAATAAATAAAACCAAAAAATATCTCTTAGGAAATGGTCAAGTTCAATTTAGTGAGAAGATAAAACTCATTGAAAAATGTCAAAAAAAAATGTAAACTAAAACAAAATAAAATCATCCTGGTGTTCCTACAAAAACGATGTCGATTTTTTTTTTTGCCCTTATAGCACTGGTTCCTATTTATACACTGAATATCCTTTTATTCCCCACTCATTTAAATGCAGAAATATTTTGGCAATATTTAAAATACTGTGGTTGTTTCTTCCTTAAAATGTCAAAAACAAAATCTCTAAAGATAGGCTACTACACAACCTCCCCTCACAGGGTTGGAAACACTATTTTAACCAGCACCTGCTGTAGTGCTGATAACAAAGGGAGGCTACTGATGCCGCGCCATCTGCAGCCACTCCCAACTATCTCCTTATTTATAGCACCAAGTACTCCTTCAAATTAACAAACAGCAAAAATATTGTAGTCAAGTGCTATGGAGTCCTCCAAGTGTGGTTATTTTATTCCAGATAGTCCTATGTGTTTGCTAGTGTAAATGGTGTCAACTAGAGCTAAATCATGTTGATTGCTAAACAACTGTCCTTTATTCTGTCCTAAACTTACTAAGCAGTAACTTCCAATATTGCAGTAAGTGGAAGAGGAGGAGGAAGAGGAGGAGGAGGGAGATGAAGACGGGTCTCCAGCAGAAACACCATATTATCAAGACTTCAGTAATGCACCTTTAGAAGGAACAGAATTTACAGTAAGGTCACTAAAATCACAGGGTAAAATTTGCTAAATAAAAATGAAAAACATACAAAAAACAATGTAAATCAGTTCACATCTTGATAACATATTACCTCTACAGATTCAATATTTGGTGCGTGACTCGTTGCATCAATGGGAAGAGAAAAAAAAAAGCTTTTCTTAGTTGTTTTAATCTTTTAGTCCATTTTAGGCTCTTAAAGAAACTAAAAAAAAGCTTGTCAAGTATCCTCCACTGGAACGTAATAATGTAACATTCTCTGCATCTTTTTCTGTAAACAGGCTGCCGCCCATGACGAGCAAACAGCTGGTTTGGCAAAAACGTTGGTTCAGGTATGAAAGAGGGTGTGAAAGAGGAGAGAAAGCCGGGTGAAAACAGAATTCATCTTCAGTTTCATGTATCACTTTGTGATATGAGTGATTCCCTGAGACTAACACGAGTTGATGCTTTTTTTTTTTAAATATCGCTTTAACAAAATGTCCCATAGTTCCGTTCCAGTCTAGTTCAATACTGTTGTTCACACCGTCCAGGCATTGATCTTTTTAAAGAAATAAGTTTTCTCTCCATTGTGAAGACACCTTTTGTGTCTTAGACACTTAAAATACAGTACCGAACATAATCCCTCACATTAAAAAGTAATGGAAAAAAATACTACATGAATACATTTTACATACTTTCTTCCCTCTAGTTGCACAATGCAGGACGATGAAACCCAATTTACATTTACGCCGTTTTCTTTCTTTCTTTTTTTTTTTGATCATGCTGAGCTCCATGCTGAACTTCTCAACTTGGGACCCAGCTCTGGGGGGAGGTCTGTTTGGAGCTGGAGAAGCTTCCTGAATTCCTGTTGGCGTTCTGGGCAGAAGCGAGGCGAGCGTCGAAGCTGAGGTCCAGGCAGTCGGCCTCCATCAGTTCGTTGCAAATGATGGAGTCCATGTCGCACTCCAGGCTGCCGTTGAACACGTCCAGGTCCAGGTCGGCGGGAAAGCGGTCCTGGCCAGGCAGACCGGAGCCGAGCTGCATAGAGGCGTTCTTGCTGGGAGACTTCAGGTGCGGCTGCTTGCCGTTGGCTTGGCCTCCGTTGTCTGGGGTTGACAAGCCAGCTTGCCAACCAGGCACTGAGGAGCTTTGGGCCTGACCTGCAGTGGCGTGGTGGTTCGCCAGCGCGTGGTCCTTGCGCAGCAGCATGGCGTTGCGGCGGGAGTTCTGCAGGGTGATGGCGGTGCTGGCCTGGGACATCAGCGGGTCCGACTGGGTCAGCAGGACGTTGCTGTGGCTGTTGTGGGAGTCCGCGCTAAGCAGGTCCTGCAGGGTCTGGTGGTCGCCGAAGTGTGAGATGCAGGAGAAGGTGGTCTGTTTGTTCTCTTGGATGGTCTGCATGGGGGACTGGCGCAGGCTTGTGATGGACGGCGGGCTAAAGAGGGGGTTGGGCCCGTAGCTGCCGGAGGGGCTACCCAGGCTGCTTCCCGAGCAGCTGAAGGTAAACACCGAGCTGCCCTGACCGTTGGCGCCGTCGTCTTCCTCGCCAGGAGGAGGCTGCTGGGACGCCGTCAGGCTGATATTGTCTAAAAGGTCGTCCATGAGGTTGTCGGAGAGCCCGTCGTTGAGGTTCATGGTGCCCGCCAGGTCGGAAAGCCCCGTGGGGCCCGTGGACGGCGACATGCTGCTGGGGCTGGAGTACAGCATCGGGGAGAGGGGCGAGTCGTCGTCAGGCACCTCGTCCAGCTCCAGGTTGGCCAGAATGGGCGACAGGCGGCCACTCAGTGTGCTGGCGTTGGAGTTGGTCCGCGAGCGGAAGTCAGTCCAGGCGTCCAGCTCATCGCTGCTGCGGGAGGTGGGGCTGCCCGTCCACTTGGAGAGGCTGGAGGAGCTCTCTGAGCTGCCGTCCTGGGCGGCCTGCAGCGAGGCTTTCTTCTTGGTGGCGCGGCCCCTGGCCCCTTTGATGTACTTGCTGTTGTCCATGGACACGGCTCTCCGTCGAGGGGCTTTTCCTCCTTTTCCTCCCTCGGGGTTGACCATCCACCAGGAGCTTTTCCCCGTTCCTTCATTCTGGACTTTCACGAAGCGGCTGTGGAGGGACAGATTGTGTCGGATGGAATTCTGCAATAAAACAAAGAAATTCATTTATATTTATGCTCTCAAACTGAACGTGTTAACTAATAATATTTTATACTATTAATTATATTATTAATTAATAATATAAAATAAATATTAACTAATAATTCATAATAGATAATTATGAACACAATTTTAATTAGACAGGGAATATCGGGGTATGTATGATGTGAAAGCTGACGACTAAAGGCATCCATTGGCACCAACCATGTAATGAGAGCTTGTCAGGAAGGGGTATAAATAACACTCCAATGTTAAGCTACAAGTTGTTGAGGGAAGAACTCTGTCTCTTCACATGGGAATCACAATTGCAGGACTATTATCTATATGTATTATGTATTTGTTGAAATGATCTTTTATCTTGTTGAAATTCAACTGAGACTTGAACATGGAACATTTATTGTGAATTAACAGTACATATCAGTGCATGTTAGAAATCATGGACTTGTGTTTGTGAAACTCAGCTGCACTTTAAAGGCTTTCAAGGTTTTGTTATTATTTTTGTTACTGTAGATCATACATATGCCTTTAAAGCTGATGGTCAATGGTCTTGATGGTTTTATTGGAAATCTGTATTTCACAGGAGAGAATCTGTGTTTATAGTAATAAAGATGCTGTTGAAAAGTATTTGAATTGAAATAAATCTCCTTTGTGTTTATTCTGCATGAATTCTGTGGTTTTAGATCTTAATATCCATCATTACCAAGCTCCAGTCTTAAGAATAAATTAGCAATTAATCATGATTAATTGATGCAATTTGCAATAGTTATATTATTTATCAATTCACAGCTGTTATTAAAACCTATATGTTACACTAGGATTAGTATGTGTATATATATATATATATATATATATATATATATATATATATATATATATATGAGGTCAAATAATCTAATTTAGCAAGATTATTATTAAACCACTGTTAAAACAGAAAGAGCCTGAAAGGTTGATAAAAACTGGATATAATTACTGTTGATGCACAGTTACAACTCACATTAACTTTCAATCTATCATCAGAAGGACAGAATTTTGAATATCTACAATTTCTTAATTTCTAGGCATCTGTACTACAATACTGCAAAAAAAAAACTCTGAAATACTGATTTAATCTTATTGCGTTTTGAAATTATTTTAACACCTTTGTTTATTTTTTTCTGTGAGATCAGGGATCATTTATGAGCTTGTTTCCAGCCCTGTTAAACTTCTGTTTAATGATGAGGCCTGTTCCCAGGTCTTGGCAGTTAACTTGTGGAGTTGTTGTTAAGATAAGGAGGATGACTGAACACGTGGAAATGAAGAGCAAGGGTGTAAAAAGAAAAAAAACCTATCTTTTATCTTTTAAAACATTTACTGGACTTTCTGTGGAGATAGGATTGTGAGACATAGACAGCCTGTAGGTGCAGTATGTTCACTTTGGGATCAGAGATCAGTCACCATTTTTCCACTGAAGATAAAAAAAAATCCAAACTATTACCAGGACATCCAATGCTATAATGCTGGAATTTAGGTTCTAAACTATTACTACATAGTGCTGTAAATAAATCTAACACTGCAGTGTTTTCTATGAGACATCTTTTCTTTGCATGTCACACTCTGACCTATTTCTGGCTGTTGGGGAAGGTCTACAGGATTTCCCCGGAGATGTTCCCAACCATGTACAGATTAAACAGCTGGAACATGGTCACACTGCAGCAACAGAAGGGAGGAACTCCGGAGAGATCCGCAGCCCAAAGGCCAACATCACTGGGAGAGGGTTCAGCATAATTCTCTTAAGCTCGAATTAACTTGAGTAAACCGAGGTCCTATTTAAATCCATCTCTCAAAAGATTAAACTAATCAAATACCAAACAAGCTCAAGCTAACCCGAGGCCTTCAGTGACTCCTTCGGAATACGGTTCCTGTAGAAAATCAGCCGTGAAGGGACAGGCTCTCCAGCTTTGTGATGATAGAGATCACAAAGCCACAATTTTCCCCTGAATCCTATGAGTCAATGGAATGACCCGCTGACACCGAACTTCCAGCAAAGCCCTCTTGCTTCAAGCAAATTAAGGGATTACGTCAAGCGGCAAACACTTTTTATCATGTACAACAACACAGCACATGTGACCCTCAAACATGAAATTCTGATACGTCACAGCATTGCTCTTTTTCTTCTTGTTTCCACACATTTAATAAGTTCAATGAGAAGGTTGATGGAATGTATTGTTCACTCTGATTTAGCCAATAAGCTTCTGGTTATGCTACATTTCTGACCTTAAAAAGAAGCAGGCTGGTGTTTTTAATTTTTTTTTTCCTGTTGCCAGCACATTCCATGAAAAGTACAAAAACAACGTGTTAGTGTGCTTTCACACCAACAGCAGCTGGTGTGCACCAAACATTTGAACCGAAGGTGCTTAGTTCAGTTTATTTTGGTGAAAGCATCAGTCGATTCAGGTCCAAAAAGAGGTGGTCTCAGTCTGCTTGACCCTGCACCAAACTTTGGTGTGGTTCCTCTGGTGAGAAAAACCATTTGAGATGCATCATGGGAAGGAATACTAGTTACTTTATTTCCTGTTTGTTTGAAGATAAAAATTGATGAAATGTCAATTGGACCAACAGATATATGCTACTTGGTAAAAATGTTATTATCTGGTGCCGCCATCACCCTAAGGGCATTTTTATTCCACTAGCTTGATTATTTAGTCCACACCAGGCATTAACATTTTTACTATGTAGCACATAGACTCCAGCGTGGTCCACTTTCTCACCTCCAAACAAATCAAAATTGGTCCGATTAACATTTCATTAACATTTTATTTTAAAAAAATAGGAAATTAAATAATTAGTATAACCTCCCATGATGCATCTCCAATAGCTTTTTTGGACTCAAGTTTGTGTTCTCATCAGAGGGACCACACCAAAGTTTGTCATTTGATGCAGAGTCAACCGGACCTGGACCATCTCTTTTTGGAGGTCTAGGTCTAATTGATTTAGTGAACCCGGATTCGACTGATGCTGTCACACCAGCAAAAGTGAACCGAACTGAGCACATTTGGCTGGAATGGACTGATGCACCCTCAGTCTCAATACTTTGACTTCCCCAATTAATCTGTAGCACTAAGTCCCAAAATGATTGGTTTCTGAATGTCAATTTAAATGAAATGAATGAATGAAATGAATTTAAATGAAAAAAAATATGCAGCTTTATTTTTTAAAAAGGTTAAGAAATGTCCTAAAGCAGCAGGGTTCTGTAATGTTTCGATAATGTTTATCAAACAGGAGTAAATGGTGCATGTTTTGGGGGCTATTTTCAACTGTGTATTAACACACACTAGTGAGTAATTTAACCGTTTTTTGGACAACAAATTAGCTTTATGGTCCAGAGGAATAAGGTACCAGGGTTTAGATACACAGCTGATTAACTGTTTGCTGACAATAGGAAAAAATCCAAAATAAAACCATACTAATTCAAAGCAGATGAATATCTGATTATTGTGTTTACTTTTGATTTCCTTCATTTTTTGCCAGCACCTGTGACTGAACAGGATATGGAACTTTTTAGTATTTTCTACTTTTCTCCAAAGGTTGAAAAATGAGCCTGAGGAAAAGACTTGGCCTATTTGAATTTGGGTGGAAATGAAATAAAAAAATGTGCACAAATCATCCTAAAAAACAGAATAGCAATAAACATCCTGAAAAACCCAAGCAGCTGAATTTTAATTGTCTAAAAGTATTTTCATTTTTGCTGCTTTTGTGCATGCATGTGTTGTTTTTAAATGTAATTTTTCCACTAATCAAATTACGCCAAATTGTACAAAACAGTTTCAAGCTTTAGTCTCGCTGCTAGTTCAAACATTTAATTAACTTTGCCGCCCAATTTCACTCAAGCTTTTAGACGTTTTAATGTTTGCTCAGGTGCACTCTGTAGTAAAAGGAACATGGAGGCTTGTGCTGCTTTGTGGTCAAGCTAATAATGAAAAGATTAAGTCCTCTGAAACACATTTGTTCTTTTTGTCGACTCAAATCAAATAAAAGTCCACAAACACGAACTGAAATCCTTATTTTTGGGTAAAGATGCTCCGATCTAAACCTTTTCTCTGTGGATACACATTCCTAAGAAGTGTAAAAGCCTTCTCAAAAAAGACAATTTCACAATTCAGGGCTTGATGAGATCCTATAATTTGAGCTGGGGCGTCTTCTGTGTTTGAATTAACAAAAGCGCTGATTTTTATAATGACACTAAGACACAAAGAAACCATATTTAAAGTGGCTCAGTCATGTCAGTATGGTCAGTATCAGCCCAATAAATATCCCACCAATGGATTTTGTGCATCTTTATTTCAGTAGAATTTGAGTATAGACAAGTTCAAAATCAAAAGGAAAAACACTCTCTTCACACGACAGATGCCATCTCAGACTATCAACAAGTGTGATATCTGATAAATCTGTCAACTGTTAATGCAGCAATTTATAGCCTAACGACTGCTGACATGACATCAGATCTTTAAAAAAAAGACCAAGACATCATCCAATCAACAACTGCCCTACACAATCTAACACAATCCAACATAAAAGTCTGTTAATAACAAACCTTTGTGTAATCGTGTAATCGGTTGATCAATCAGAAAAGTTTTGATCTATCACTCTGGTCATTTATCAGACCATAAATTGCAGTGGTTCTATATTTGATATCATTGTATTACAGTAGGACAAAGAAGCTGTTACACCTTGTGATAAAGAACAGTCCGGCACATTATCTTAATCTCCAGCCTAAAAATAACCAAACAATTAACACTTCTTGGATGGTGCAAAAAAGTAAAGCTTCACAAAGGCAGGTAATATATTATTTATCTGCTTTACATGTTGCTTGTGCTCCGTCTACCTCCTTTATACACATAGCAAATGCTGTGGAGTCTTATTTATGGTTTAAGCTTTACATCTTATCCTGGATAACATGAGTCATTTTGTGTGCTGTAAAACAGACAGCGTGTACAATCTAACAGCTACGGTGTCTCCCTCCTAAAGGAAGCAGCCGGTAGCCATAGTTTGACCTATAAAAGCTTCAGAAGTGTTTCAATCTCCACATGCTGCACAAGTTCACACAGTATGAGCCATAGAGCATTTATTTTTTATTGTTATTATTTTTTTAAAAAGGTAAATCACAAAGAGCAAACTCCTGCCTTCCCCTCCCCCCACGCAGCCACAGCAGTGCTGCAGCACCCTTTGAGCAAAGCCTCGTTCTGAGCGGGGGACTGGAGCGATGCCAGTTTAACCAGAGCCAGATCCAAAGAGAAACACTGAGCTTCTCTCACACTGCTACACATTGACCTACATAATTTATAGTCAGCTGATTGATTCTTGTGCCCCGGCCACATGAAAAGACAGTGTGGCTCACAGCAGGGCTGAGCCGCTGGCTGCTCATCCATACAAGCTGCAATGTTTATATGTTTATATATATATATATATATATATATATATATATATATATATATATATATATATATATATATATATATATATGGGTGAAATTGCGAAAATGTTAACCTTGTGTTGGGACGCTGCAGACAAAGCTTGTCATTTATTCTGGAATCAGTGCTTTGATCCCACTTGTTGGCAGACATGTGCCAGGTCTGGATTTTACAAACCATTCAGAGCACTGGACATGCTGGGGACATTTTTTTTCATCTTTTTGCACCACATGCAGATCCCCCAACCTTATTCTGATTGCTGAATGTCACACACACTACAAAGCTGCTACCTCCTAGGAAATGCAGAGCTCAGCACTTCTGAAACCCTGACATTAACCCTTTCATTAACACATGCAGCCAATGAAACTACATCTGGTGGCATCTAGACTTGAATGAAAACTGTCCGCCACTAATCTGAAGTATTATCTAAAGGTTGATTCTGTGCAGACGAATCGGTTCGAAGCATTGATTTGTTTCTCCTGCACTACAGCGTGTTTCTAGACCTGTTCCCATCATCTCACACCAGCATAAGGGGGCTTTGGGGGAAAAAGGCACATTTCTTCATGAAGAAACTGTTGAAGCAGTATCCCACAGCTACAGTTGTGCAGGATTAGAAACCTATTTCCAGAGGGGTTTTTTTCTAACCCCCTCCCCTCCCCATCTAAATCCGGCAAAGCTCAAAGCTTTCATCAGACTTGATTCCATGACAGATGAATTGGTTTTCCAGGCTGAACTAATCCTTAAAATCAAACAGAAGCAGGGCCTCACTGTAGCTGCTGCTGCAGTGTGAGCAGTGTCTGAAAGTGAAATTAACTTTGCATCATCGCCTGTCCTGAGTTCCTACTCGGCTCTTAACGCAGGGACAGAAACTGGATTTGCGTGCACTGTGATTTCTTGTTGTTGTTGTTAGGTGCAGGAGAACCAACAGCGCATGTAATTTGATGCGCACACTATTACAACTGCACCTTTATATTTTGACAGCAGCTTGGATCCTATCATTTGACACCATGTGCCTGTCAGGCTGCCACACATTCCCCAATTCCCTGCTGATTATCTGCACTGACACTCAAATATGCCTCATAATAACGCAAAAATACAGCCGAAAATCACCCTATACATGGCGCTGTCTGCGAACAACACAGTGGACTCCCTCCTCCTACACCAACAACGCGCGTGTGTGTGTGTGTTTCTACATGACCACGGTATGGTCTTTGTTATGATGACAGCAGCACCGACGCGTCGCCGCTCACCTTCCAGCCAGCGGAGCTGTTGCTGTCGCCTTTGTCCTTGAAATACGGCACAGACCTCACCATCCAGTCATAGATCTGGGACAAGGTCAGCCGCTTCTCGGAGGAGCTCTCGATGGCTTGGGTAATGAGGTCTGCATAGGAGTAGTTGCCCCAGGCGTTCCTGCGGGCGGACGACTTCCTCAGCTGCTGCGCCGCGGAGGCGCCCGGAGTCGCGGCCGCGGCGGCTGCTGCTGCGGCGGCGGGGGTCTGCGCGGAGGAAGGCGACCCGTCGGCGGCCTCCTCCTTGCTGCTGTGGCCGCGCTGGATCTCCACCGGCTGGGAGCTCGGCTCCCGAGTTTCGGCAACGCCGCCGCCTGCAGCAGCCGCCGCCGCTGCCGCTTTCTGAGCCGCGTCGCTCTCCCCGCCTTCATCATCCTCTTCCTCGGGGATTACGTCAGCGTCGTTCGTCCCGGGTTTGCCCGCACCAGACTCCGGACGGGGCAGCGGCCAAGTGCAGGACCGTGGCCTCTTCTGGGGCTCGAAATCCGGGTCTATCTCCACGTTCAGCGGGGGCTCGTCGCGCTGCGCCTCAGCCATGTTAATCGCGGTATCTCGGTCGACGCACAAAGGGTTATAAAATCACTCAGGTCGCATTCCATCAATGTCGCGTGCGGCTTTCTGGGGGTGAGGGTGGGGGTGGGACACTTTTATTTCCTATGCGCGGTTTGCAGATGTCCAGCCTGCAGCCCCCCGGTCGGTCCCCGACACGTGTCCGTCCGTCTGTCCGCAGCACGCGCAGTTGAATCCGGCTGACCAGCGTTAACACGACATGGTCCGTTCCCCGTGCACAGCCCACACCCTGGGAAACGTGCGGCGCGATGTTCGCGCGGACGACGCGGAGAGTCTTCGGAGGGATCCGCGCGGCGTTTCTTCACGAGCGATCCCGCGACCGTGCATGCCACACGAGAATAAAATAAAAAGCGTCTATAAGCCGCGCCGCACGCGATGCCAACACATCAGCTTTATCATTCCGCGCACAGCTGCCATCTTGACCATTTCCTTTCCCCCTCCAAGTTCTTTATCATCCGTGCAGAAAGCTGCCAGTCGCTGCTCTCCAGATACCATCAAGGCGGAGATTGCTTTCTCAAGGCCCTGCAGCTTTAAAGAGAGAGAGAGGGGGGGAGAAAAAAAAAGATAGAAGGGCTACTGGAGAAATGTGGCGAGGCTCAAATCCGCCCTCTCAAGAGCTGCAGCATAATGATGTATAGCGGCTGTTCATCTCTGGCATCTTGAACAGGCCAGCACGGCTCTCCGTGTGGCAGCAGCCTGCGAAGACACTTCATTCAATCTGCTGCTGCTCGTTGGCGCAAATGGAAAAAAAAACGATCCTGCCCCCTGGACCGCACTGAAATTAAAGTGACAGTATGGAGATGTCCGCTGGGCAGTGACATCACTGTCTCCAGCCTGAAAGGTTCGGCAGCTGATGCTCCCGAATATGAATCCAAGTGAAGCGACCCGCTGTTTTCTGGTTTAAATAGCTCCCTGTTTGGAAATGACTAGTACACAGCAGCCGTATAAACCTGAAGCTGCTACAGAATTCAGTAAAGCCGCAGCAATTAGGATCGTTGCAACATGGGGAAGGGGAGGGGGGGAAGAAAAGAGGCTTTAAAGACACAAATAATGTCCACCTGCTGTAATAGAAACCAACACTATGATCTACAGCCTCACGAAAAAAGGATCTTCTCCAATAATAAAATGTCTTCCAGGCTTATGTGTTTATTTACTGCTGGGATTCATAATCATGTTTAAATATTTGTCTGGTTTTGCTAAAGTCTGTATGACATGTCAGAATATTATAATTTAAATAAACAACCCTAAGCTCATCACATATAACAAATGTCCCCTTATTCAAAACAGCAACCTGCAACCAGAGGTGTAGATAAATAGCTTCCATCGAGGAAGAGTCGTGTCCTCAGTTTTTCTGTGTGGGAATTTGAGTATAATTCAACAATCACACACATAATACACTGTGGGTTTTGAAGGCTAATGCTTTTTAAAAGACTAAAATCATTAAATTTGACCGTTTCTTCACATAAAAATGTATTTAATTCAACCATAATGAGATGTAATGCATGGCAGTGGGATGCTTCCCAACTAAACATGCAACATTCCCATAATATTCCTTCCAGGTTTCCAGGTTGGTAACCCTCCCACAACATTCTAAGAATGTTGGGCAAATGGTTTTGTTCAACATAACCTTCTCAGATTGTTCTGGGAACATAACAATGTTGGCTTTATGTCAGAACAACTTGCTGATTTGACATCTTTTAAACATTAAGGTGAAAAATTCATGCAACCTCCCACATCATTCTTGAAACTTACCCCTGGATGGTAGTTTTACACCAGAAAAACGTCACATTTTAAAATACAAGTGTTTAAATACCTCCCTAGACCGAAAAACAATCATTCCCACAACATTTTGGGAATAACATTTTTGCTCACTAGGTGTTTATTGCACTACAAATCTTTTTTTAATATAAATATGCAAACAGTTTTACATCAACTGACTGACAGTGTGTACTGTTCATGTCTGATGGTTATTTACAGATGTGAGTTCCCTGGAAGTAATATAACTGAAACACTTCATACTTGTTTTATTTTTCATTTTCATTCTTCAAATGAAAATACCAACGGATGAGGACAAACGTTCTTGTGTAGTTGTGCGTCTGAAATGTTTGAAGATAAAAACTTTCACAAGCATTTTCCGCATAAATCAGAAAAAAAAGTTAAAATCCCCAAATCAATCTGCTGCCACTGTAGTTGTGTTAGAATCAACTCATTAAGATGCACAAATGTTATGTTTATCAAAAGAAATTGATTAAAATGTCTTTAACAAAAGTCCACCAGCCTTTTCCCACAGATTCATGAAAGTAAATACTGAGTAAAAGCGATATGAAAGCCCACAAAGGTCCATCTTAAAAATGAAAGGTAAAGTGCATAATAAAAGTGATAAAGGCCTTAAGATTTCAATAAATACTCTCTGTACAATATGTGCTCACATAGTTTGGAGCAGTCCCACTGGGTTTATGCTGAGATGAGCAGCAGAAGGAGGAGTCGTGTTGGGTCTGGGCTGTTTTTGGCAGTTAGGAGTTACAGTTTATGAAGTATGTAGATTGTGCAACGCCGTCCTCTTCTTCCAAACGTTACGCCTATGAATTCGTGCTCCTGTCTCCCTCCGACCAATATTCTTCCGTCTGCATCTCTGTGAGTCGAGAAACTGTCCTCTGGAAGGCGAACATCTCCTCTTCCCCGCTGAAGATGGACAGACTGCTGGCGTCTTCCTGGTAAACAACAGCAAAATAAATTGCACGGTTTGGTTTGATGCCGTCATCCCTCTCTACAGACGTTTTGGGGGTTTGATTCTCTCTGAAGCAATGTGTGTGTATGTTTTACTCCACTTTCATCTGCTGGAGTGAGGCTTCTCTCTCCACCGCACATATCCAAACAAGACTCAGGCTGGCAGGATTCAGCTCTGCTTTAACACTCAGTCTCTGCCACCGAAGAGTCACATCAAACCTGATAGTGCTGATTGATTGAAATGAATGACTGATGTTGAGCATTTTAAAATCTCTTCTTGCAGAGACAAATAGCTGCCAGAGAAAATTGTATGAAGTTTAGTTACATTTTTCAATATATTTTAAAAGAAATGAATGAAAGGGAATAAATATTCCTGCAATGATCATTTGCACCCTCTGCCCCTGTTTTCTTATTATGTATATATATATATTTATTGATCTGTCTAATGAATCAAATCCATCACTCTGCATTTACACCAATGCTTCATCTGAGCTTCTTCACAGTAGTGAAGTTGTCACACAGGGTGTGAAGTTGTCAAACGGGTGTAACTGATTAACGTAATGATGACTCAGTAAATACACATCACACGAGCCCTGAAACAGAGACAACTAAATGCAATGCAGACTTTTATTCAATACACCTGTGCTACCGGTAAAATATCTGCTCAGACATAATTACAAATGCCTCCCACAATTTCCCAAAGGGACATAAGCTGTGTGTAAACGTCCTCATTTGTATGAGCCAAAGACTTTCACTGTAATAATACACATTATGAAGAAAAATAGCAATTTCTCATATCGGAGAGGCTCGAGCATCAAAGACTTGACATTTTATCCAAACATTTCTCAATTAAATCATTATCTTTATAATATTAAATCATCAGAAATGACATTTTCTGTCAATCGATTACTTATTGATGTAGCATTTCAACTCCAGTAGCATGTTTCTAAAAAAAAAAAAAAAAGTGTTGATATCCTTAATTAAATCAGAACGATAAAGTCTGATTGGTGCATTAGAAAAAAGAAAAGGTGGTGAAATCATTTGACAGATTATGGATTGTGTACCTTGGAGCTATACCGATTAGTCATTAATCAACGTTTAAATTAATTGTAAACTCTTTTGAAAGCTGATTAATCAATTTGAGTCATTTTAAGAGAAAAATGTCCAGATTTTCTGGTTCGAGCTTCTCAAATCTGATTATTTTATGGTTTCTTTAGTCTTGTATAATAGTAAATTGAGGATCTTTGGGTTATGCATTGTTGGCATGAAAAAAAAAAGACATTTTGGGTTGAATCGTCGCTTTGGGAAATATTGATTGACATTTTTATGAACCAAACAACTAGTTGATTAATCGTTTTCTATAGTATAGTTGTTAGTTGCAGCTCCAGTGTATAGATTGATGGAACAGATTTTGTATCTCTTACAAGCCGGTTTATATTCCTGTCTGTCAGTGTATTAATGTGTAACATCAGAATTAAAAAAAAAGGATTTCTTAATGTGAGAAAAGCCATTTTTGGACATTCTTTTCTCCGAATATATGCCATGTTTTCCACTCTCTAACATTTCAGTATATTTAACTGCAGGTCCTGATGCAGTTTTGAAAAAGAGTCACAATCTTTTATATTATTAAAATAAAAGGATTGTGCAGTCTCTGTGTAAATACTTAAGAGTATGTGCTCTTGTTTTAAACAGCTAACACAGGATTTGTCATGCTGCTGTGTGTTATAAGCTCTATTCACTGGCAGCCAGATGACTCAGCCAGCTTAATTATCTACATTTACCTGAAAGCACACACCCAACACGAAAAACTGGTTTAGCCGTGAATGTGAACTCTTACCCTTTTCAGCCCCAGATCATCCATGAGAACGTGGCCCTCGTCGTGTCCGTGTTCCCCTTCAGCGTGAACAAAGATCTCCTCCAGCGGGTGATCGGCAAGGATCACCACTCGGACCTCAAAATAGAGAAGAATCATGTTAAATCCCTGATCAAACAGCCTAAATTGGTGTTTAAAGTTGCCCAGGCAGCCTACCTTGTGATCATAGAGTGCATCCACGAGCGTTATGAGCCGCCTGGCTTGAGTTTTCTTGTTCAGCGTCAGCAGAGGAATGTGTCGAATAAAGAGGGTGTCAAACAGCCGGGATATCTCCAGGTAGTCGCTGGCCCCTAAAGGCTGAAACATCACATTCAAACATTGGATGTCACCAGATTATTTATTTGGCTTTCGTGAGCAGGATTCCTGTCTTTTACTAGAACAATACAGGCTTAACTTAAATGTTACAAATATGATCTCTCTATTTTGCTTCAAACTTCATTCACCCTAACAAAATAATTTTGTTGAAAATTGTAAAATGATGAAATTCAGGAGAATTAAGAAAAAACGAACAGCCAGTAAAGTAAAATAATAAAAACTGCCATCCTGGAATTTTAATAATTTATTTAATATTACCATAAGATAACCTTAATGAAACAAGGAGTATGCAACAAGATCATACAGTCACAGGTGATGTCAAGTAAGCTTGGAGTTACATTTAGAAATCCCCAAGGTAAGATTTGATACTCTAGAAGATATAGAAGCCCCTCTTTCTATTAAACAGAAACAGATGCTGAATTAAGATGACCGGGTTTCATTATGGGGGAGTCTACCAAGATGACTATTTCCTGGGAAATGGAGATAAAGATAGACATTTTTTTTTTTAAAATAAATTTTGATCTTATTTAGATGGTAACCATTGTATACTCATGATATTGGATTTAAGGGTGTTTAATAGTTACCCTATGAGGCAGCTGGATTTGAAATATAACATAAGAATCCATTTTACCAGGCTTCAAAGTTATCAGACAGTTTATTCTATTAGATCCTGTATGAGTGGTTTTCACCAGAAATATGTGCTGATTGTACCCCATAATAATAAAATCATATTGAGCACAGCCAGTGATAACAGCTGTAAAATCAATTAAAGATGTTTTTTTCGCAAGGCATACTCTAAAAAAAGAAAATTAAAAACAAAGTTTTTTAAATCAAGAACAGAGAGAGTCTCCTTTCTATGGGCAGGTGCTGCAGAAGTTAAACTGAAATACAGTGATCTGGATTTCTACAGAAAAACCCGCCAGCTGTTGTTTAATGTAGTGCATCATTCACAGCTCTTTCTGATGAATTTCCTCAGAAGTGGACATCAACTTTCTTAAGTCACCACCGACTAGCAGGAAATTAATTGATCTGGTTAGGAACGAGTCACTGCAGTCACTGACTGTCTGACAGCTGTCATTTAAGGAAGTGCACGTCCACTTCAGAGGAAGCTTAGCAGAAAGTCAGATTTATTTAATAATAATAACAAAAAAAGAGATATGGCTCAATCACAATCTCAATCAGCTGGCAGGTCCTCTGTGCCAAGTTTATTTTTAACATGAAACAAAATTAGAAAAGTCAAAATGATCTGAGACAGATGTGGGACTCACTCTATCACACAGCTCCTCAAACGTACAGTCTGCGATGGTCCCGCATGCTTTGTTCAGACGGACTTTCCTGTTCTGGACATTCAGAACCCTTGGTCGAGTTACTGTTAGTGGAAGGAAAATGTGATTTATTATTAAGTTTTTAAGTTGCAATTTCCGCAGTTCTACACAGATACTAACAAAAGTCAGCTGTTGTATTTTCTTTTATCTTCACTTACTGTCATTTTGCTTGAAAGCTAGTTCATCAAACATCTTATCTAGAATCACTTCTGCACCAGGCTCACTGGAACTGCAATAAGTACAAACAAAGAAACAAGTATATGATTTTAACTGATTAAATAAAACGAGCTTGCCGTGACTGACTGGATCATACAATGAGCTTCTTACAGAAAGTACAGTTTTCCAGCAGAGGGTCTGTTCCTTCTGCGATAGTCTATCCCAGAATCCAGGCGAAGAGTTTTGCAATGTTTCTGTATGTGAGGGATAAATTGTCAATGACAGGTTCCTTTAAATTATTAAACCATCATTTTAAATACACTGGTTTACATTCTTACCTGCAGCACAGCAATAAAAGGCACAAAGTTGACTCTCTGTAGCCCGTTTTTATACAAGTCTGAGGGGGAAAAATAAAATTGTTTTATATTTGCTCTAATTATCCTCTAATCTTAACTTTTGCCATATTTTGTGATGAGGACATCTTGGTTCAGTACACATGTAAACAATGTTTTATTTATCACCAGTTTAAAAAAAAAAAAAAAAAAAAAAAAAAAAAATCTGGTAACACTTTACTTGACTGGGAATTCATAAGACATTTATAACCAGCCCATTGAGTCAGATGTGACGTGATCAGATAAGATGTTTGCAACAAAAGCAGCAATGCTGCTTTGGAACTGTTGGACTTTTATTTGGACAGGTTATCATCGTTCTGTCTTCCACATTCATGAAAGGTTTAGTATAAATGTTGAGCCATGTCTCATGAAACAGTCATAAATGCTTTATATGTAGTTTATGAGAGCTGCTATAAATGTCTTATGGACAGTAGTCAAGTAAAGTGTTACCAAAAACCTTATGTGAAAGCATTTTTATTTGATAAAAATTATTGAAGAGCTTCCAGGAAGTGTAAACTGTGACATTTATTGATGAATAATGACCAAATTTTAAATCATACTGTATAGAGAATCCAATAAATGTTATGTTGTCTAATACATTAAAAGGAATCTGGACAGACCCTTAGTCAAAACCACTAAATGCCTTCAGACCCGGTTTTCCTCACTCAGATTTAAATATTTTTAGGAAATGTTAACGACATTTGCTACTCACCTTCAGGAGGACGGTTAGAAGTGGCCACAACTACAACCCCATTCAGAAACAGGTTCTCAAAAAGCTGCTTGAGAATCATGGCGTCTGCGATATCAGTGACCTGAGATATGGGATAAAATCCACTTCAGATAAAGCAGAAATAACAGGTGACTGATACTGACCCTGAGGTTACTGATACTCTCCAGACAGTTACAAGTGTCTCCATTAGATAAACAGTTCCTGTTACTGGGATGTGCAGGAACAATAAATAGTCTTTACCTGAAACTCATCAAAGCACAAAAGACAAGCCTCCTCACTAATTTCCTCTGCCACTGGAGCAATAGGGTCATAGGATTTAGCCATTTTTCCTGCTTTCCTCTTCGGCATGCTCTGTTTCAGCCGATGAATCCCTAAAAACAAAGAGCAAACACTAGAATAGAATCCAGATCTGTAGAATAAGTGTAAATATGAACAAATGAATAAAGATGAATACATATATAATAAATAAATGCATAAAAATGATCCATTACATGAAAAGAACCCCTGTATTTCTCTTCTTTAATTAGAAGTGCAAGTTGCAAAAAGTTGACAAATGTTCAGTTTAATAAGTGACAGTGGTGTCAGGATTTAATTTTATATCAAAAACATAGATTGTGATCAAAAATGAGTCTTAAGACATAACTGAGTCTTTTTAAGACACAATATTCACCTTCTTTGCAGCAGCATATATTATGTTCAAAAACAATCTCTTTAAGCAGGATCCTATGTACATTGACAAAAACAGGAAGTATAAGCATCGCTCAACAACCACAAAGCTGCATTGCATGGAAATATGTCATAAGAACTTGAGGCTGGGCGTTAATCTGAGATAACAAATATGTCCTGTCATGTCATGTTTAAATAGGCTTATGCCATATTGTATTATTGATTTGTTATCTTTTTAAAAAAGCTTTATAGTTTAATCCACTGTTTTTATAACTATAATTAATACAGTTATTTTAATATCATTTCAGATTGGGGAAAGAAGGAGAAGAGGTGAAACTGTAGGAGTTTTGATGGGAGAGAACAGTGAGGCATGTTCACATTCCTGTTTATTGACAGTCTTAATAAAGATAATGTGTATGGGAAATGTATAAAGCAGATGCAGAGCTAGAGGATTCTGTGTGTTGTCTGTAATCACTGAATGAAAAAAGAATGAATGAGTGAGTACAAGTAGGACAAAACACAATGTCGCCCTCTGCTGGTAGAAATTCTACCTACATGTTTAAATGCCTTGAATTGAATATAAGCTCTGTCATTGAGTTGGTAATATAAGCCGTGATATGCACTGTGTTCTGCATCATTGCTGAATTTTGAGAAATTGATCAATAGTAAGGATTTAATTTTTTCCTTTTTATTTCTGTTTGGTCAAGTTTCTCTTTTTTATTACACCACAGCACCAAAGCTTTTGCAGATTTTTACAGCGTGGAGCACAGCTTCCAGTTTTTAGATTCAACACACCTCATCCTGAACATAACCTATTTATTTTTATTAATTTTATCATTCAATGCTGGCTTATCTGCCACGTAATGGCTTTGAATGCGTATTTACATCTTTATAACTGAGCATTATCATTGTGTACTCACTTTTATGCACGTCTAACATGAAGCCATGGAAATGAACCCTCTTTTTCTTTTCAGTCTCCACATACGAGTAAAACATGTCCATCACCATAGTTTTGCCTGTGCCTGAAATAATGAAGGTCATATGAGTTAAGAAGAAACTGCTGAGATAGAGAGAGTGAGCTATATATAGAGAGAAAGTCTTACCAACATCGCCATAGATGTAGTAGCCTTTTGGAGGTTTAGGTTTTGTAAAAAACTGAAACATAAATAGAGACGATTTGGAGGAAATATTACAACGTGATGCAAAAATAAATGTAGGTCATCATGCGCAATAGTAAAACAACACTTTATCAAAGAAAGTGTCCAAATTCTCTGGTTTCAACTTCTCAAAACTAATTATTTACTGGTTTCTTTAATCTTCTATAATAGTAATTGAATAATCTTTGGGTTGTAGGACATTTTATTTTGCATCTTCAGCTTTGGAAAACAGTGATCAACATTTTTTTACCGTTTTATCAACCAAACAACAAATCGTTTCTATAGTGAATAGTTCAATTCACCATCAGAATAGTTAGTTGCAGCCAGAATTGAAAGCAAATTGAAGGATCTTTTAAAAATTAGTATGAATAAGATAAGAACATTTATTTTTAAAGAATATTGAGGAGGTATCCTCAGTCACATTGATGACAGGACAACAATACAGAAAATGCTTGAGAAAACAGGTTAAAAAAGACATAAACCAACACAAATGAACAAACAAGCAAAGCGGAAGGTTAAATCATCAAATAAAAGTGATTTCAGAAGCAGTTACAATCAGTGTGAAATTTGAGATTTTGAGAAGGCTTTTGAATATATGTAGTGGTGGTAAAGATTCAAATTGTTTGTTTTTAGCAGGTTGTTCAAATTGTAAGGAGAGTTAGATGAAAAAGATATTTTTCTGATTTCAGTCCTGACTAATGGAGTGTAGATTACACTGGTAGAGTACATTGGTGGGTAGAGTATGGATCATTGGTTATGAATCGTAAAGATAATAATCTGTTGGAGAGATAGTTCTTAACAGCTAATAAAACAAAAACAATACGAACACGTTTTTGCAAAAGCAATGAGTGATCAATGGTGTCAAAAGCCTTAGATAGGTCAACGAAGAGTGCAAATGTAAGGTCATTTAAATTATGGTGGTGTGTACAGGTCAAAACCCAGACTGATAGAGGGTGAGAATAAAGAACAAAGAGAGATAGGATCTGAGGTGATTATTAACTAATGAGTCCAGTATCTTAGCAAGGCAACGCATCTTGGAAAAAGGACGGTAATTGTTTATAATGGATTTATCACCACCTTTATGTAAGGAAGTAATGATTAGGAAAATAAATGATGGTGAAAGCCTTTCTCAGTGTTCATATGGACACCTATCTGTTGTTTTAAGACAGACTTTGGGGAAAAATTGTGAACTCTTCCTTTAACAGGAAAACGAAAACCTTCCGGGACGTTATATTTCTGTACCTTGGAGATGAAGGAGGTGGGCGTGTTGCTGTATCCTCGGAGTGTTTTGTGCAGCTGGTCCAGAGTCTGCAACACCGCTTTCTGGTGCTCATCCTCCCGCAGGACGCCGTCCCTCAGCAGCCCGGTGTAGTGGTCCAGAGGCCCGTTGAACCCGGAGGATCTGCCCCCGCTGTCCTCCACCACCTGCTGGACTTTCACCGTGTAGCCTTTGATATAAATACACCAGGGACAGATTAGTTACCCCCTTCAGCCCTCCGTAGACCAGTGTATTGACTCTGAATGTTTCTACAGAAAACAACGACCAAAGGTTAATAAGTGACAGTCAGTTTAGCAGGGCAGGAAAAACATGACAAGTAAGTCTTTGTTTTTACTTTTAGGTTGAAAGTAGTAAATTACAGTAACAGTGAAACTGCCATTTTGATTTCATTTTGTTTGAGCTAACTATAATAAATGAATGGAGCGTTAAGATTGTTTTTAGACAGCAGGTTAATTAGGTTAAACGCTTTTTATAACACGTTCATTATCTAAACGACTCAACCAAAAACTCGCCTCACCTCGTATGCAGAGTTCCGTCAGTGACTTCAGCAGCTTTCTGGAGGAATGTTTCTCTGTCAGAAGACACCTGAAGCCCAGAGAAGCTGAGGGTGACATTTTTAAAGACAGCGGTACCCACACCGCCATCTTGTCTTCAAATCCCTTCAACGTAACTTTATTGACAAACGTACACATCACAGAAACAAGAGTTTGTTTCGTCCAGCAGGGGGCGTTATTTCACTTAGTTTAGCAGCTGGGATGTTTAGATTTCTTCTTATGAAGCAACACATAATTTTTATTAAGCCGTCGCACTGATAACATCAATTTTAGTTTATTTAATATTCACCTTTCAACAAAAAGGCCATTGAAACAGTTTCATATTTGATGTGAAAGTCATTAAGACAACATATCAAATAAACACAAAGGAAATTAATATAAATATGCATAGCATTTTTTTAAGTTAATGATTAAAATTAAATAATAATTTAAAATAAGCTAAGATTGCATCAAAACGCTTAAACAGGAGACTCTAAATGACAATGAAGTGCAATCCTTACATCCAATACATGCTATCAATGCAATAAGACAATAGTTCAATATAATATTAATAGTTTCCCGCATGAAAAAAACTGCTGGAACCTCTACAAGCGGAGGAAGCTACTGCATGACGTCACAAAGTCAACAAAGTACAAACAAGCTGTGAAAAGACAAAGACCTTTAAACAGAAACTGTGACCGTCATCTTGGATAATTTATTGACTAACCAGTCAGTCAGTCATTTTCTATACCTGCTTATTCCTCATTAGGGTCGCAGGGGTCTGCTGGAGCCTATCCCAGCGTGTTACGGCGAGAGGCAAGGATACACCCCAGATGGTCACCAGCCAATTGTGGGGCACACACACCATTCACTCACACACTCACACCTATGGGCAATTTAGAGTTGCCAATTAACCTGAGCATGTTTTTGGACTGTGGGAGGAAGCCGGAGTACCTGGTGAAAACCCACGCAGACACGGGGAGAACATGCAAACTCCACACAGAAAGGTCCCAGACCCAGGACCAAGGAGGTCTTGAACCTGTGACCTTCTTGCTGTGAGGCAACAGCGCTAACCCCTGCGCCACCATGTAGCCCCTATTGACTAACCAAATAATTTAAAAAAAGATAATTTAAAAAGAAAGTTGTTGGTTGCAGCCATAATCAATGATAACACAAGCAATACACCTGCTCTGACATTGACAGCTTTATAAATACCCACTAGAGTAGCAGCACCAAGTAAAACACCCAAATATATTGAACAGTTATTGATCATTCCATGGTGTCAGTTTATGTCTGGCTAAATCTAGAAATCATCCAAGGCATGACATACACTCCCTAAATGTCAAACTCGCTCTCTAACGCTTCATTGTACATCACTGGAATAAAAAATAGAATACAACATATATACATAAGACTATTTCACTATATATACATTATTGATGAATTTTACTGCATGAATTCACACATAGTTAAAGTAAGGACACATTATTAGGGTTATTAAGATATATTATTTATTCATCTGTGACTAAGGATTATTGATTTATTGATTAATCTGGCTGTTGTTCTGCCATTGTCCCAAAGTGGCATCTATGAGTTGCTTATTTTCTGTGATCAATACACACAGAAATAAAGATATTCCATTCATGTTGATATAAAACAGAAAAAGCAGTGAATTGTCACAATTGAAAACCTGGAAACAAAGGAGGTTTAGCAATTTGATAATTAATTTGATAATAATTTCCTATGAAATTTGTTCCTACTTAATTATTTGTCAATTAATTGTTTCAGATCAAATATCGTTGTCTTCTCTGATGTCAGATAAGCTGCAGCTTTAAAAAGAAAAAGCTACAGAGATTGGAGGTTTACAGTTCAACGCAAATGATTGGAGGAAAACACTGTAAGAATAGCAGTCCTACTTTTAAGATTTTCCGGTGAATATTCTCCTTATAATTAACAGCAGAAAGTCTGTGCTCAGTCTAATTAAAACCTCCACAGCGCTGAGCCGAAGTTGCAGACAAAACATGGGAGGGTGTTACAAGGCTTACAGGCTTGTTGCCATGACAACAGAGGAGCCCTTCTCCCTCTCTCCCTCTCTCTCGCTAATGCATACACACACTGTCACTCGCTCTCTGTCTGTCTCTGTACACACACACACACACACACACACGCTCAAACACACATATACAGTATTACAGTGGAGTCTGCCTTGCTTTAAGGTCAGTGCTCTGCTACTGGAAACATAAAAATATAGGAACTACAGCAAAGGAGCACAGGGATACTCCTCCAGTCCACATCTGTTTTGGATGGTGAGTGGCTGCAATGCCAGGTTATTGTTTGTTTACATGCTGCATCCTTTGTGTTAGTGACAAATCTGCCCTTAAAATCCTTTTAAATGTATAAATTACAGGTTCACTCTGCTACTGCTGCTGCAGCTGCTGCATGAAAGGTGTTCCACATGTTTCTTCTCTTGTAGCTGCTACTTCTTCTTTTTCTTTTTTCTTTTCTTTTTTTTTTTAAATTAGGGGTGGAAGCTGTCATCGTAATGGTAATTCATAGCCGGGTAGCCATGGTGAAGCCAATTTCCCCCCTCCCTCCGCCACTGCTGAATGCATTAGTCTAATGAGATGTCTGCAGCCTGTGTGCCGAGCAGCAGCGGCAGCAGCAGCAGCAGCAGCAGTGTTGACCAAAAGGGACGAGGAAGAACAGAGAGGAGGGGGAGAAGATACATACAGCAAGAAAAAGATGGCTTTCTCCCCATTGTGAGGGGTTTTCGCTTTATAGTCACCTTTAGGCTTCTGGGATTTAAGGAAAAAAAGGGCTTGGCGCTTTGGTTTTCACAACAGAAGATAGCAGGTAATAGACCTCCCCCTCCTCCTCCTCCTCCTCCTCCTCCCCCTCCTTCTCTTCCTCCTCTCTCTTCCGCTCAGGTTTATTGGTGTGCTATCAGTGCAGGATGGAGGTGCTGTTTCCTCCACAGCTCATGCATGGCTGCTTTTTGTGTTGTTTCATTATTATGTTGCTCTGTTAATTGCTGCTGCTCTCACCGTGCTGCTGAGCTCGGTATCCTGCAGTCTTTTTATTGGTTTGGATGTTGGTGAGGACGGTTGTGCACCTTTCGCCAAGATGCTTCCTCTGTGCCTGCTCTAAATTGATGCTAATGCTGCTCTCTATTACTGTGATGTGTAGCTGTTAAGGGGGGGGGATTAATGTGTATGCAAAGTGCAGGTTCCTGTGCATTTCTCCTGCTTGAGCATCTCTCCTGCTGTTTGTGTCTCCTTTGTCTCCAGCTCCAAATGAGTGTAACTGCAGCAGCAACAGTACAGAAATCAGACGGCAACAACAGTGAAATGCAATCAGCTGCAGTGGCTCCCTCCTTCATCCCCAGCCAGTCGGGGAAGATACCGGGCAGGAAGAGAGGGAGACCCCCGCTCCGCAATGTCGCCAAGATGGATTTTCCAAACCGGTACCCTGAATCCCTGCCTCCGCTCAAAGTGCCAAAGAAGAGGGGGAGAAAGCCGGGTTTCAAGGTCAGCCAGATCTGATGGGGGCGTGAATTGGGGGGGATGCGATCATGGTCTGTGGATGCAGCATGTTTAAAAATGCATGTGTACACAGGCTCCATAGACCTCAGGTTCTGTGGGACCCTGGTATAACAGAGAGAGACTTAACATCTGTGAGGCTTTTGTTCAGATGTATTCTAATTTAATAATGTCACAAGAAATCTGTTTTCTGTTCATTAATACAAAACAAAACTCATGAACCTCATCAAACTGCAGCTTTAAACAGCTTTGGCATCCACCCTCCTTCCTCTATACACACTTTAGTTCACATAAATAAATAATATACCTAAAATAAACACAGGAATGCCCAAAAACATTATCCTCTTCTGTCTGCTTCTTCAGCTCAAACCCAGGATGGTGATGACGCCATTGGCTATTTCTCCGCCCAGCAGCACCCCTGAGCCTGACATGAGCTCCATACCCCAGGACGCTGCCACCATCCCCCACTCCGCCACGCCCCAGGCGCTCACAGGTAGGACAGAAAACACTTTAAACACGCACTTTTATATTTCCGATGACAAATGGCATAAAACAATGTCATAATTCAGCATGAAAGGTAATTGAAGCATAAACTCTTTCTTTTCATTCCACTGCATCAGTCTGCATCTACATCAACAAGCAGGCCAACACGGGCCCCAACCTGGACAGGAAGAAGATCCAGCAGCTCCCAGATCACTTTGGCCCAGACAGGCCCTCCGTGGTGCTGCAGCAGGCTGTCCAAGGCTGCATCGACAGCGCCTTCCAGCAGAAAACAGTCTTCACTCTCCTCACACAGGGCTATGGAGGAGAAAAGATTTCAGGTACCCCCCCTTCAGGTGTTACATTCTGGTTTTTCACTACTCCACTCAGTAAAAACAACCAGCATTAGTAGAAGTTCACCAACCTCATTTGCAAGATCCATCTAAAGTGTTTATTGGCTTTGCTCTTGCAGCCACATTTGATGGGAAGCAGCACCTTCTGAGCCTCCCTGTGGTGAACAGTATTGACTATGTGCTTCGTTTCCTGAAGAAGCTCTGCCGCAGCTTGCACTGTGAAAACCTCTTCAGTGATCAGCCCATTACCCAGCACAGTGGTGGCTCCTACCACTCGGATGGTATTTATACACTTTGCCTCTTCTACAAGCTGCTCTGCTGATATCAACAGATTCGTTAGCTAATTTTGTATCTAGAGGGATTCTGTTATTAATAGAAGGCTCTGTTCTTGACTTTAGCAGAAACATCCATGGCCGAGGACTACCACTTAGACCAGTCAGATGGTAAACGCTACTCCGTGGACCCTGGGGAGTCTGCGTTCAGTTCTATAAGCTCCTCTTATTCGCCAAAGTCCTCCTACGGATTTCGCTCGTCGCAGCAGTTCTCCAATGGCTCAGCCTCCATGAACATGTGCAGGCAGTCGACCACCAGCCCCAGCACGTTCCCCGAGAGCAACAGGACAGGTGAGAGGTCGGCACGGAACAAAACAGACATTTATTTCGCCCGATGAGTTAAACTAAGATGATTTTTTTTTCCCAGGAGGATATAACGCATCTCCAGAGTCTCAGGAGTCCAAGGCTCCACACAATAAGGACCCATCCACCTGGTCTGTGGAAGATGTCGTCTGGTTCATCAGGGACGCTGACCCCCAGGCCCTCGGCCCTCATGCAGACGTATTTAGGAAACACGTAAGTCACGTTTTTTCATTGTGTTCTTGACAAGCTGCCTCGTTAATCAGCTACAATGTACTTTGAGGACCACCTCAGCTGGTCACATGTTTCTCGCTGACTTCCTCTTCTGCCTGACACAGGAGATCGACGGAAACGCCTTGTTGCTCCTAAAGAGTGACATGATCATGAAGTACCTCGGACTGAAGCTGGGGCCGGCCTTGAAGCTTTGCTACCACATCGACAAACTAAAGCAGACGAAGTTCTGAACACCCCCCCACCACCACCATCACCATCATATTCCTTTTCTCTCTCTCTCTCTCTGTCTCTTTCTTCCAGAAGGGCCAAATTCCAACAGTACATTTTCCTGAAGACTTCCATGATGTCCTGTACTGATATCACAAGTTCACTCATCTCTTTCTTATCGTCTTACGCACAGATTTTGAACGAAAAACCCTCAGACTGTGGAATGCAGCCTTCATTACTTAACCAGAAAAAGATTTAGTCTCACAAACCTTCATGTGCAGCACATCTGTCAATTGAATGCAGATTTCAATATATATGAATATATATATATATATTCATAATCTGTCATCAAATCTATAACAGAAAACACTTTATACCTTTAGAAAGTAGGCTTTTACTTTCTTAATTAATAATAATAATCTTGTTAAATATAATCTTGTTTACTCATGTTTACCAAGCTGACAAACATATTTATACCTGCATTAAATACTACAAGGTTGCTTTTTGATTGAGAGATTTTAAAATAAGTCATTTTGATACTATTTTTTCACATTACTGTTCAACAAAAGAGTAATGTTCCCATTGAATTTCTTTTTTTATTATAATTTTAATATTTAAAAAAAAACAGTATAACCAAAACAGAGCATAGCCTACATAGACAGACAGTAGCTCTCTCGTTAATAAATATATATATAAAGAAGAATGGGAGCATTGTGAACGTGATATATTTATGTTTCAATATGCAAGATTGTTAGATGCCAATTATCCCCATAGGCTCTCCATGTATACTCATAAAGACTTTTTTTAAATTCATATGTTTCTATGTTTTTATCAAGCATCAGTGTTAATTCAGGAGTTGTTCAGACACACCAAACACTTAAATGTTACACTGAGAAAACCTGAAACGCCCATGTAAATGGGTATATAATATAGTATTGCTTTTGTATACCACTTTTGGTGTACAGTATGCATCCTTTTTTAATCAATTAACCTTTGTAAGTGAATGCTGCTGTAAAGATATTAGGCTACATGTAAGCCATGCCTAGTGAGATCAAGCTAAGGTGTTTTATTTTGAAAATCATTATGAATAGGAGTTTTAGAGAAAGCTGAGTGATCAGTACTCTACGCTGGTGCTAAAGTTATCTACGTATTTAATTGTTTGCTTTTGTGTTTGTGAGATGTAAAGGGAATCTTATGTGTATACTGTACTGTATGTGAGTATTAAATTAAGAAATTGAGTAATCAGAGCTCTGCATGTGTGTCAGCATTTTTATTTCCTTGCTGCATGAGTTGTTCTTCCTTGAAAGGATGAGTTTTTGTGTTTTTTCTTCATTGAACAATGGTTATCGAGTTCTATGAATTCATCCACAGCCTCAGCTATGCTTTAACACACATGATTTAACAACCGTGACCTATATCTGTGGCTCCAGGTCCAGGGACCTTCCGGGCTCCTTGTGGGCCTCCCCAGCCAAATTAGGAGCACTTATTTACAGCTTCACCTGCTTCAGAGAGCATCCCACAGGTTTCACTCCTTCAGTGTAATTCTGGACAGCAAATCTCTTGCTACGAGTAGTTATTGGAGGCCTGTGGTATATTTTGGATTTACTGAGAGTTCTTTGCCATGAAATTATTTGTGCTCTCTAGCCTGTATCACCAGCAGGATTCAGTTAAATAAATAATTAGTTGAGCGGCTCCAGAACCAAAATGAGCTGCTGGCTCACTGTAAACTCTCTACATTCTGTGCATGATTTCTCCTGAAATTTTACATCACTTCATATGTTTATTGGATAAAACATGAAATATTTCAAAAATAATTAACATATATCACCTTAAATAAGAGAAGTGGCCTCAAGATGATTATTCACAAACAAACCAACACACTTCATCAAGTTATAACTCTTTCATTGAGGATACTGATGTCCTTGCTATGGTCTTTAATTTCCCATCAAGTACAAGAACATTATGTACAGTATATGGCACAGAGAAAGAGGAACCAATGGGTTTTCTGGAATACATGACGTTTGTGGAAATTTGTTTCTATCCTAATTTATTTGGGAAAATGCACTATGTGAGCAAGACGCCTTTGGAATATGATATATTCAAGATTATGAAACAGTTGCCTTGATCATCTTTACAGACAGAAATTAAAGGGGCTTTATGTAACTTCCAGAAATTCCTTCTCATTAGTGACACGCTTGGCAGTGGCCATTCAGTGAGTTGCAGTCACATTCTGTAATGTGGCTGCAGGTGAAGTGTTGTATCCTCCTTACATGTCTCATAATGTCAAAGATCTTTACCATTGTGTTTTGCACCAAGGTCCATGCCCTGTCCTTTGCTGTATGTGTGCACCATGATACAAGAACCAACGCCAGGCTTTGAGGCCAATTTTAGTAGCAGCCAAATCATGAAATTACAGCATTCATGATTGTCCCATGATGCTATATTCTCTGAGCAATACAAACAGCAAAATGACTCATTTCACGAAAAGAATTTGATCCATATGGTCCAATAACACTTGGAAATATTATAAATGAACTATTTTAACCACATTCAAGTTAGCCAGATGGCTAAAAGGGAAGTAATAGTATGTATTCTTCCTTGTTCCTTCTTTATAGTGGGAAGTATTATTTTGCTTCATTAGCAGCTTTAAACCTCCAAAGCTAGGTATCCAGTTCTATTCTACATCCATACACACGCACAGAAACAGGAACATTAACACAGACACAGAGGTTCCTGCGGCCTCTGGCCGATGAGAGACAAACCTACCCAACCCGCAAAAATATGTGTTAACCAACTGACCCAAAAAACGGCAACTTTGTCATCAACCATGTCTACTAAACACCGGCAGCTCAGTGAGCCGAGCCCAATGGACTGTGGTTTAATCGTGAAAGGTGTTCTTATTTCCACATTTAGACTAACATCACTCTGGAGCTTGTTTTCTGCTCCTTTTGAGGAATGATTATGATGATGATGTTTATTTTAGGAATGTGTGTATGTGTTTGTGTGTGTGTTTATGTGTGTGTGTGTTTCTGCTCAGGTGTGGGTGACTTGTCATTATGTATTATATAACATATTTAGTTGTGTAATATGAGACGTGATCTCGTTACATATAGAACTATTTAATATATACATTTTATATAATAAATAAAATATTTACAGATGTGTTATTTATTGGTGTGTGGTCAAAATCTTTGGAGAAGGTCGTTTAAGGGGGAAACTTGGACTTGTGACCCCAACATGTGTAAAATCCTGCTGTGGTTCATACCCACAGGGAACATGAGTCTTTCAGGGGCCCTGCTTGGTGCATCTAGTCATGGTTTTACTGAGGAAATCAATTTATGTTTCTCAAATCCCTGTTTAATGAATACAGACTTATATATATATCCACTCTAATCTGAAATTCCTGATTCCTCACAATGGATTATTTGATCAGTGTCATAATTAATTAGACGCAGCTCACAGTCTTGAGTTGACAAGACACCAGAACGTAAAAGTCTTTATTTCATGATGATGAAACCACAGGGGCGGCCATCCTCATCCGCTCATAACGTGACGGGATCCAGCTCAGCCCAAACCGCGGAGCAGCAGTGAACTTATGATCAGGCTGTGATGCACACGGGTGACGCCGCGCTCCTGTAGTCGCATAACCACAGACTGGCGTGGGATCGGTCCCTGCTGAGCCTCATCTGGAATAACGTCGGGAAAAATCCAGAAATTTCAATAGCGGCTGTGTGTTTTTTTAAGAAGACGAGGCAGTGTTGAGAATAATCCCTTTTGGGCAAAAAAAGAGAAAAAAACGTTTCCATCGTGAAGGGGGGTTTTCTGTACTTTGCAGAAGCCAGAGCAGATTTATTCCCGATAAAGAACCACCAAATATAGGCTGTAATAAGGTAAGAAGTGGCTCCTTGCACGTGCACATGTCATGTTTGATGTTCGGATTATGCAGGCGGATGGTTTATGTTGTGTGTCACGCGTATTTTTTTCGTATTTTTCCCCCTTGTGTGTGCATGAATGGGATCGAGCAGAGGGGCTGGCACACTGGCACCTGCGCATCCCTTAAAATAAAAAAACCTCTGCGATTTGCCTGGAAACAAGCAGGGGAAAAATATAAAGACAGTGAGGAATTACTGCACGAATTGACGAAATGTCACCAAGATTTGCGCAATTAATTGAATTTTTCATCTAATATGTTGCTATGAGCTGATTTGTGTTTATATATATATATATATATATATATATATATATATATATATATATATATATATATATATATATATATATATATATATATATATATATATATATATATATATATATATATATATATATGCTATGTGCTGTTGATTATGAAATTTAGACTTATTTTTCGGGCAGATGCGCACGGAAACGTGTCTTTGCAGCAGCGGTAGGATGGTGGGATCTAATCTGAAAACACTCTTCACTGCGTCGTTTCCATCGGAATGCAGCAGTGGTCTCCGTCTCCGCTCTCACAGGAGGCGGTTAGCTTTAATAGCATTAACTCACTTGTCATTGCCCAAAGCGCGCAATAAAACGGCATCTGTCGGCCTTTATTTTGGCAGAACAAGTCATTCATACCTGCGGCCTGCGAGAAATGTGCCACATATTTCTCTAAAAAAAAAGCGCTGCAGTTGCGCGATCCCGAGACGTTCTCCCCATCACCGAAGCTCCGCGGAACAGTTTTGTTTTGTCATCTTCTCCTGCCATAAGGAAAAGGTTTCTCCTCAAGGTCATTCACTGTAGCTTATTTCACAGATCGAGCCCGGGTCTGTTCTTGCAATTACGCATCGCGCTCGTCGGGTTGGTTTCATGGCGCGCGTGGTTGTGAACATTAAAGGCTGTGGTTTGCACTGATTTTTTGGCTGCAACACGCGTTTGTGCATTTTTTTTTTTTTTTTTGCTGTTGGGAGGCCTGAGCCAATGCAGTGCTGCTCTCTGTGGTGGAGCTGTATAGCAGCCTGCTGTCATGCTGCTGCTGCTGCTGCTGCAGAGCAGAAGAACATATGTTGGTGGCAAGTGGCTGTGGACAACCCCACACAATATGCAAATCACATTCTGTCGTCTCATTTGCTGAATTATGGAATGAGGATGCACACATTCTGGGGCACTTTCTGTGCCACCTGCCACATCAAGAGTCAATAATAAATGAATCCGAGGGCTTCAAGTTGTCATGATGCTATTGAAGGCTCCCAGTGTGGATAATAAACTAATCCTGGTTGTGGATTTCTTATAGTCCACAGCTGGTTTAAACACTAGATTATACACACACACTCGTTTATACGCTCTATATAGCGCTGATCCAGATTATATAGTGTAGCAGGCCTGCTGCGTGCTGCATGCTCTCCTCTGGATTTGCTGCAGCAGCGTCTCTAGTACAACCGAGCAGCGGCTTTGTTGTCATTGTCGCGTTATAGGACAGTGTTTGCAGTGGAAACTTGATACCACTGATCGAACATTTGATGAACTGGATCCGCCTGTGATAGTGGTGATCCAGGTCAGTACTGCCCGGGCCACAGGCTGGCACAAACAGGCTGAGCAGACGGAAATAGAACACAAGCACCAGGGAAATATTTGCTGCCTTTCCCCCAAAATGAACAAAAAAACCCTCACACATATTTACTGTATTGAGTTTTCTAATGCTGTGCTACAGATTTCAATACTGCCTTTGCCAGAGCATGATAAATGCATCATTCACGTGTTCTTGCACCACAGGAACCATGGGAAAGCAGAACAGCAAGCTCACTCCTGAGGTGATGGAGGATCTGGTGAGGAGCACGGAGTTTAACGAACATGAGCTGAAGCAGTGGTACAAAGGCTTCCTGAAGGACTGCCCCAGCGGCAGGCTGAACCTGGATGAGTTCCAGCAGCTTTATGTCAAGGTGTGTGTCTCTGAATCACCCTTTACTTCGATTTCTGCATCTCTCACAAATCATGCATGGCTATTTTCACAACACGAACATTGCATTTTCTATAAGTCCCATTTAAATTATTGAACAGTAAGGAGCACATCTCTCTCTCCCCCTCCCCTGCACCTATGCAGTTCTTTCCGTATGGCGATGCATCAAAATTTGCACAGCACGCCTTCAGAACCTTTGACAAAAACGGAGACGGGACCATTGATTTCCGAGAGTTCATCTGCGCTCTGTCCATCACATCCCGCGGCAGCTTTGAGCAGAAACTCAACTGGGCCTTTAACATGTATGACCTGGATGGTGACGGCAAAATCACCAGAGTGGAGATGCTGGAGATAATCGAGGTAAGGGATTATGGAGTCATTATAAACCATTGCTCATCAGGGGACCTGGCTTTTGTTGTTTGTTATCAGTCTCCCGCACACCTGCAGAGCCGCGAGCACAGAGGCAGCTTCGTGACGACAAAACTGCAGTTGTATTGGATTACTTTAAGCCATTTTTGGAAACACAATCAGTCTAGTATGTCTCAGGGATACTGGAACGTATTGACGATTCCTGTAGCGATAAATGTGGCGTGTGCTTTATTTCAAAATGTTTATGTCAGTGATCCCCACCCAGATTTTTATCTGACGTAGTCCTACAGTCCAATCAGATGAACTCACATCTGCACCGTCATGCTCCTAATAGAAATGGATTATAAAGCGGATATTGGGCACTTTGAAACACATGAATGTGGCTTGCTATTATTACAGTTAAGTAAATGATTCATGAAGATTTAGGTTCCTTTGTTCGAGTTTTCATTAATACGGCCACTTTCAGTGTCAAAAAGCTTTTAAGATCTTAATAGCTCTTTGATTGTAAGAAGGTGTAGGTGTTCTATAAATATAGCTCCATGTTTCAAAATGTCAGTGCACAGAGAAATACACACAACCTGTATCCAGAGAATGAGCTTAAAGATCCCATACCATGGAAAATACCATTTTATTCTTTTTTATAAATAAGGTGGGTGTTATAATACTAATCTCTACGAACAGATCTGCATGTGAATATGGAGACAAGGGTCAATTATTTCGTGATCGGAAAAAGTTTCTGCGCTGTTCGATTCATTATTGATGAATCATGTTTGAGTGGGCTGTGGTTTGCATGAGTGAAGAGCTGACAGAGGCTAAATGCTGCTGTGTCTGTATCTCGGGACGTCTGCAAGTTTGACAGTAAATGCTGACTGATAAACAGAAACAGAGGTTTTGGACTGGACAGCCACCGTAATCAGAAATATTAGAGCTCACCACCAGAGGCTAATCCGTCATCAGACAAAGTAAAAATACTGTCCCTTCCATCAAAAACTCAGTCCACAGAAAAATCAACACAACCTGGATTTAGAAACAACTTTAAAACAGCTTCTTTTACTTCTGTAAATGTATGATGTCACACCTGCTGTCACCTGCATGCAACACCCCCATTCACAACCATTAAAATTAGCCAATCAGAAAACAGACTTATTCTTCTTATCAAGATGGACAAAAAAACCCACACCAGTTATTTCAAGAAAACCAGGGAGAAACTTAAGAGAGTAGATGTAAAATTATACTGAGATGATATTTGATACTTTTAACTGCAAATACATCTTGTTAGGGATCTCACAACTTCAGCTAAAATCCAGAAAGGTGCTTGATATGGGACTTTCAAAGAGAAATTGTGATGTCACAACTGTACAGTCACCACCCGCCTCCCATTCAAAGCCATATGAAACAGAAAATCAGGAAAAGGACAGGCTCATTAATATTACTGAGACAGACCTCCAGAGTTGTAAAACTGTACTGAGATGATTTGGGGTTCTTAAAACCACAAATATTGTTAATGATATCAAACTTCAAATAAAATGTGTAAAACGGGAGCTTTAATGTGTCACATATGACTCAGTTTTATGGGCATCCTACTGATTATTGTAAATTCATTAAAGATTAATCACATTTAGTTGCTTATATTTCTTACGCACAAAAAATTTATATTTTTTAGTTCAATTTTAGATGAGTGCAGTCGTGGCAACCACCAGAGGGAAGTAAATCACTGTCATGAATCACAATCTACATCTTTATGGACAAACTAACACAGGTAGTCTTCTGCACTGGGTTAATTTCTCACCGCCCCCCCTGCAGGCTATCTACAAAATGGTGGGCACTGTGATCATGATGAAGATGAACGAGGACGGCTTGACACCAGAGCAGCGGGTGGACAAGATCTTCAGCAAAATGGATAAGAACAACGACGACCAGATCTCGTTGGACGAGTTCAAAGAGGCGGCGAAGAGCGACCCGTCCATCGTGCTCCTGTTGCAGTGTGACATGCAGAAGTGAGCCCTCCCCGCTCGCTGCATCCACACACTCTGGACAGCAGCACACGTTTTAATGTCTCATTAGGTTCTCTGCCATTTCCACAGGAAAACAACAAAAAAAAACAATGCTTGGACTATTTTTCAATGGACTCGCTTCTTGTGGTCGTATGCATGAGAATGTCAAATGCTGAATTATTTTGAATATAGCTATAAGATATCATAACATTTCTATTTGAAAACATGCCAATGTGATTTGTGCACAGTAACCCTATACATTCTCATTCAGCCTTAGCTTGTATATCAGTGGAGCACTGCATTAAATTATGTTCCTGCAGTATTTAGGATCCCCAGTGTTCACTGCTGCAACTACTGTACGCTTTACATAATAGTAACAAAACAATAATTCCTATGATAATTGTAACTGTCTCTACTATCCAGACTTGTAGAGCTCTTGGAGAATAGAGAGACTCCTGTCTGTTCCAGATGTTTTCACACAATGGAACCAAGAAGAGTAGGTTCTTTGCATGCATATATTATGTGTCAAAAAAATATAATCTCTTACCTTTTGCATCTTTAGGTGGTTATAAAAGAGAAACCCTGCGAAATTCATTTAGTATTGTTGCATGGGATGTACAGTATGTGACTCATCAGACCATTAGTTCACCTCCAGTTATGTGGGAGCATGCTTCCCTCCATTGATACATGTGTATGTGCGACACTTGAGTTTATGAAGGATATTTGAGTTGCAATTGTGGGCTAAACCCCGAGGAAGAGCTTTCACGTGAACACAGTATTATATTTTGCTTCTGGGATGAGCAGGAATATGTTTAGAGCACCGTTCCTGCATGGATTCGTTGTACTGCTGCCGCTTAATCTAGAGGACAAAATTCCAGCTGTCATTAGGCACCGTTCTCATGCGTTATTCCCCCCATGATACAAAATTGGCTTCATTTTTCAGGCTGCTTAGATGATTTAGACTTAAATACCTTCACACGGTACATATCAACATGTTTACAGAAATGAAGAGCACTGAAAATGAGTACATTCTTGGCTGTTGACCTTGATGCTGGGAGCTCGCTCTCTAGGCTGGGGACCTTTTGAGAGGGGCTCCACTTCCAAAGCAGCAAAAAAAAAAAAAGAAAAGAAAAAAGAGGGGAGGGGAAAGCCTCATATATGTTTACTGGACACACTGCATTCCTACTTATAAAACTTTTTTGTAAAGAGAAACTTTTTATTGAAAGGTCTCATCTTCTAAGCTATTCCGTTTGCAGCAATCATTAATGATGCAGGACCCTCGAGAGAGGTGCGCGATGAAGCTTTTGAAAGAGCGTTTCAGTCGGCGACTTGCTGATGACATGCAGAAATTCTCTTTCAACAGTTTTGCTTCCCTATTTCTAGGCTATGCAAGCGTGGACTGAGTGTCTGCTTGCAGTCCACTTACAGTAGTGGAGGTTGCAGAAGCTTTTCACTGTTCTGTCTATGGCATCACTGAAACCAAGCCACATATTATTATGTCTGTATTATTTATACATTTCAGTCCAGTCGCCATGTCACATTCTTTGTCTAGTAAATGTTTATATCAAATATGAACCATCATACAAGTGACTGTATTCTTTTATACATGTGGCATGTGTTGCACCCAAAATTAATTCTGTAGTGATTAAAATGAATAAACCATCAACAGGCTTTTTAAAAAGACACGGTAGCAGGTGCTGTTAATGGAAACTGCTCGATAATGGCTGATGACAATGAAGTCCGGGCTGCTGCAGGCTTAAAGGAGCAAGTCAGGATTTTTTAAACAATTGTCAGGTGCCCATATTAACATTGAAGCAGATTTTACTCTATAATTACGCCTCCTTTTGTGGACATTAAAAGACTTAGTCCTAATGCACTTCCAATGTATGTGACAAGAAACAAAATTCACATTTCTAATTTAGTCATTTAAGTCCAAAATTCTCCCTTTTTGTTAGTCGTATCGAAAAAGCTGAAACTATGTATAATATCTACTTTTTGTAATGTCATTTTAACTTCAGATAAACTTTTGAATATATTTTGCACATGAGGATTTTGAATTTTTGTCTCCTCATCACCTCCATTGAAAGTGCATTATAATGTTTTTAGCCAACAAAAACTGCTGTGTATGTTAATATGAGGACCTGGATGTTGTATGATAGAAACATGTAAACCTATCCTTTAAGGACTTTGTTGAATGCATGTGTTGATGTGGATGGATGAATGGATGTAGGCCAGGATGAAAACACAACACAGTTTATTCCAACAATGACTGTTATCAGCTGCTGGATGATGAGAATCAATCAGTACCTTTATAAAAAAGCAAAACATATACAGCACAGAGGTCAAATACGATCAGTTGAAAAACTACCTACTAGTTGTAAAAATATGAATGCTGTCAGGCTGAGGCAAGTCCTGGTCTCACAGAGGGAGAATCCTCCTCTGTGGAACCAGACTCATGAGGTAAACAGACAGACAGGGGAAAACAGTACCGTTAAAATAATGAAAATAAAAATGTGTCACCGTCAACTATTCATAACCACTTGTAGAATTACCACGTGACATTGGTATTAATGTGGTACATTACAGCTATAAAATGAACATAAACAAATTGAGAATGAATCATCTTGTGTAAACGTTTTTGTAACAAGACACATAAAAGTTGGGACACGGCAGACATCAGCCAGATATCAACACATTTTAACCCTAGAAGCTTCAAATTGTATCGTGCGTGACCTCAGATATACAAACCTCTGTCTCCTCTATTGTTTTAAACATGTTTGCCCTGTTCAGCATCACAGTTCTATGACCATGCAGGGATTGGATCAAACCAGTTATATGACGCAATTCTTCTCATGCTGGTGCCAGCAGAAGCAGATAATGATATAAATCAGAGAACTTTGGTTGCTAAATTAGTTCACAACTGACCAGAACCTCAGGTAATTAGATTCCCAACATGTTTACTTTTCCTCTGTCAATAAATATTCTCTATATAAATACCAAGGATCAGTCTAGTTAGTGGAACCTAGACGTTTCTCCTTTAACACCCAAACAGACTGAAGAAGGTTCAACTGATTACACTGGTTTTCAGACAAATACCGGGCTCTTCAGAGTCAAAATCGACATGTTAACTGCAAATAAAACCGTCAAAATTTATGTGCAGTTGTGCACATAAATATCACTTTTTCCATGTTCTTTTGCTGGAGACCGATCACTTCAAACATCTTAATCTCCGGTCTGTCTCCGGGCTCTTTCCGGATCCTGAAGTTGATGGATTTTGATAAGGCTGGTTTTGGGTAGATTACTGAAAAACAAAAACCCAAGGCAACATTCAGTCAGTCATCAAGCATCAAGGACACATTTAAATAAAAGTCTTTACAAAAACACAGATGGGCAATAGGAAACAAAATCTACCAAAGAAGAACGTGGCAGCTGCAGAAAGATATAATAATAAGCACCTTTTATACAAAATGCAGCTCAATGACATGGTAAGGAAAGCCATAGAAGACAAATGAGAAGGAAAAAAATCATAAACCATGTAGAAAAAATAATAATAATAAAAATGTGTACCAATTAATTTTGCTTTAAATTATCACTTGGTACCAGAAAAACGATTTGTTAATCTGAATGCTCCTTAAAAAAGGGTGTTTAAAACCTGCTGTATTGTTTACAAAAACCCTATAATGGTGAATAATGGTAAATTTACAGTTTTTATTAAAATCCAAAGGAATCACTTCCTAAACTGATCTACATATGTATAACGTAAGTAAACCATTATTATTAACACCCGAAAGCAATTTGTAATTTAATTTTTGTGGCAGGTTATGTCTTCTATACAAGAAACAAAGATGCAAAGGTTAAATAAAGTTTGTTAGCATGTAAACACAGACAGAGACTGAGGACAGCACCACCTAGTGGTCAGGGGGGTGATGAAGATGAACTGACGAAGGTGTTGCCGCTCTGACAGCTCCAGGAGCAGATCCAGAGAGATTCTCCGATTATGCATATCCTGCGCAAAAAAATTAATTAAGGGGATTCATTAATGAGAGCGACTGAAAGCCACGGTTGAGTAAAGCCACAAATTGTGTGTTACAGACAGAGAAGATATTAAGAGGAGATATACTTCAATGTCCCCACAGGAGAATTTGCTCTGGATCACACTGTGTGTGATGCATGTGTGTGTGTGTGTGTGTGTGACATGTGTGTGACATGTGTGTGCACTCACCATGTAGACATCAAACTCATCGAGGCATCTGAAGGGTGACTCGGTGATCTCCCACAGGGAGAGCATGAAGCAAACGGTGGAGAAGGAGCGTTCCCCACCAGACAGGGACCTCATGTCACTCATGTCGCCGTCGTCCTCTCTGCCAGGAGGCTTCACCTTTACATGAGCCAACAGAGGTTTGTGCATAAGCTGCTTTGAGGTTTTCATTTTATTAAACAAGAAACGGTTCTCTCTGTTACAGGGTTTTTATTTTTGCTTAAAACATGCCATATATTACAATTTTCCTGGGTTTATTTGAAGTTGTGATATCCCTAACAACATTTTTGTGGTTTTAAGCAACATCATCTCAGTAGTTTTACAGTTCCTGGAGCTTCTCTCAGGTCTTTTTGTGTCTGTCTCATTAATATTAATAAGGAGCAGATCGTGAAAAGAGAGAGAGACGCATGGATGGACTCAAACCGCGGCTGTTGCATTTATACATGGTCAGCATCTTCAACCCCTTTGTCCATCAGCACACCTCAGCAGATTCCTGTTTGAGGCCTTCATGTAAAAATGTAAATCACCTTCCTTTAGAATTTTAAAATTTAAATGGATTCAGATTATCTCCTTTCAGTGTCTTCTATTCAATGTGGTGTGAATGACAGACAGACACTGCAAAATGGTGACAGGTGAAAATGTCTTGTTTTTGGTACAATTAGTCCAATATTTAGTAGAATTATCTTATTCCACTGTAATTGTTTTGTTATATGATCTTTTTTATTGGAAACAAGCTACTAGTTAGTATTGATTTGATAATTGATATGCTTTATTTTTTAGTAGACATAAATATTGTCTACAAACATGTTTTAATATATAACATATACATATTTGTGTCTGATAGGGTGTTGAAGTAGTTTTGAATAGTTACAAAATCTATATATTATGAATATGCAAATACCTTTTTTTAAGTTTAACTGCTCAGCACAAGAAGGCTTCTCTTTGCAAACTCTGAAATCTTAACAGGTGAAAATGTCTTGTTTTTTCTACAATTAGTCCAATATTGAGTAGAATTATCTTATTCCTTTAATTTAATTTCCTTTAATTTAATCAATTTAATCTTTATTTATTAAAACATGTATTAAATGATCTGCCAGTGGAATAAGATAATTCTACTCCATATTGTACTAAGTGTGCCCAACACAAGATATTTTCACCTGTTAAGATTTCAGTTTTTGCAGTGAAAACAGACGTACCGAGATCGAGAGGGTTTCATTGTTGTGGTCGAAAATCATGGAGCCGCAGCAGTTCATCTTTATCAGGAAGTTGTTGAAGTACAACTTACATCTCACAGAGAGAGACCTTAAGAACGGAGAGGAGCGAGGCAGCAATTACTACTTCAACACTGTAATTATGTATTTCTGAGTTGTTTGTCAAATTTGCTGGACTGTTATTTACCTACGCATTATTTTGTATCGGTTCTGCCTGTCTGACATGATGTTGTCCAGGCGATCGATGAATCTCCGCAGGTCTCTCACTTGGTTGGTTTTCTCTCTGTAGAGAGCGAGGGCATCGGCGTACTCCCTAATGAGGGCAGAGGGAAGGAATTGGCTCAGCCTACATTTTTTTCTGATTCCTGCCTTCAATATGCACATGTAAAACGAGGGCAGAGGATGACAGTGATGAAAGTGATGGCCAAAGGGTAGATCGGATAGAGGAGTAAAAAAAAAAAATCATCAGTGGCAGAAATAATCTCATAGGATGAGTTAAACCTCACTGGCAAGAAAATGATTAGTAAAGCTGGCGGTGAGAAAGACACTTTGTAGACTGCAGCTTTTATATATTTAATAAATTATTACAATTTTTTAAATCCTGAGAACCTATAGTGACGTCTTCAAGAGCCTGAAGTCATTCATTTAACAACAATATGAAAACCAGCAAATATTAACATTTGATGAAATCTTTTTAACAATTAATCAATTATCAAAAGTATTGCTGATAATTTTCTCTAAATCAATTTGAGTAATAAATCGTATTTGCCAGGGTTTTTCTATTAAAAAGCATCACCTCAATGATCTGGGTTTTTTTGTCAACATCAATGACAAAAAAATCCAGAACCAGAATCCAGAAGGTTTTAAAAAATGAAAGTGTCATAGATTATAGACTCATTACACACAAAGTAAGGTGTGTAGGAATCTGTATTCTATAAATGTTTCACTGTGTCAAAGGATTCATAAAAAAATAACTTTTCCACAATAGCCAATTTTTTGGAAATTGTCTGTATGCCACACTGCACATTGAAACCCAAACCACTATATGTAACAATCCAACTGAAGTAACATTAAGCTTTTAAACACAAGACTTTAAGTGAATTTTTCTGTGTATATTTAATTTAAATGCACAAAAATCCAAGGTATTTTGGAAAGCTTGTGGTTTCTCACCTGACCACCTGCTCCTGTTCACCGTGGCTGCTCTCGTACTCTTTGATTCTCTTCTTCAGCCAAGTGATTTCCATGTCGAGGCTCTTGGTGCTGCCGCTCACCTGCAGCCGCTCAGGGCTGATCTCACTGGCTTTGGCCACGTTTTCCTGTCATCACATGAGATGTCTGATGAAGCCCTAGAACCTGCTGCAGTACTCTGAGTTGGCAAATCTTCTCTTTGTTCAGGTTTATTTTGTATAAATGCTCAAACCGGGCTCTATCTACATCAGTAGTTGTCAAACTGGGGTCTGGAGAAGAATTAATTTTCACTATAATTCCACAATGACAGAATGTAGAACCATTTGTATAGAAGACTGTCATAATTTAATATAAAAAATAGATTCTTTGAATTAAGTAGTATTTTTTTCCTATTATTTGTGCATTATTTTACCTTTGCGCATGACTTTATTTAATTTCAAATTGTATTTTCCATTTTATATATTGAAGTTAAAATTAATAAACAAAATGGAAAATCAAATAAATGTGAAAATAATACACAAATGAATTTTATAAATTAATTAAATGGAAAATTAAATAAATATGTACATTTACTGGTATATGTATTTATGTACTCAGTCATTGTTGATTTATTTATTCTTGATTATGGTGGTTTCACCTCCATAAGTTTGTCCTTGGGTTTCTGATATGTTCTTTTATAAACATCTTAAAGCACAGATCTCACTAGATGGGGTCCATGGTCTAGTTTTCATGAGTTTAAGGGTCCTTGAGGCAAGAAAGTTTGCGAACCACTAATCTACATTATATCACTAAAAAACACATCCTGAGGTTTTCATCTGAAACGATCTAATGTTTGTATTGTGTATAAGTGTCACGCATGTTACTGTTGTTACCTGCAGCTCTTTTTCTTTTTGGGAAAGTTCACTTTTCATTGCTTGGATATTGTCTTCATGCATCTTCATTTTGTGTTCCAAGATCTTCAGGTTTCGTTGGTGCTTTCCACACTCAGCCTCCAACTTCAGCTGCTCATCCTTCCCCAACAATAATCATTATCACGTTTGGACATTAAAGTACTTCTTTACAAATCACAAATTCACAACACCAGAAATAATGCTGTCAGTTTATACCAATTCATATTCATAGAGCACAGAAACCTGCGAGCAGCAGCAGTGAAATGTTGTCAGACAACAGCTTCCTACAGCTTCTGAAACTTTTTTTCTTTATACACTGAACAAAGTGAGACAACGATGTACCTTCAACGGCTCCATGTCCACAGAAAGCTGATAAATCCGTTCTCTAACAGACAGATACTTCTCTTCCGCATCTTTTGACATTCTTTCATACTTGTCGAATTCGGCCTTTGCTTCTTGAACAGCTTGCTTTTCCGCCTCGATTTTCTGTTGGTTCTCTGCAGCGACTTCTTCCTGCAACGTTTGAACACTTTAACACTTTCAAAAATCAGTTGCTGCCATGTCTGTTTTGAGAGGGGACACATTCAAAGTAAATCCACACCAGGGAGTTGATGTCTTCAATTTGCTCATTCGCAAAAGTCTCCAGCTCAATTATTGTTGCTTTCACTTTATTTATAGATGCCTGCATTGAAAAATAGAAATAAAGAGAACATTAAATCGCACAAAAATTACTTCTCTTCTTTCTTTTCTCTTAATTTGTTCTTCGCACCAGAGTATGCTTCACTGACCAGCGTCTTCTTCAGGGTCGTAATGGTGTAGTTCAGCTTGCTCTCCATGTTCAGGATGTTCTCTGTCATAGACGCCTCGTGGAGCTGGAACCGAGACAGCTGAGCCTGGTGATTCTCCAGGTCTGACTCCAACATACTGTGACAGGCAGGATACAGTTTTTTTTTTTTTTTTATCTCAAATCCAAACTTCACTCAGCTAGAAACAGCAAACCTCACCATCAGATACAGCTGGAAAACTTCACATTGTACCTTTAAATAGAATTAACTTGTCATATTCACAGCATTTTATTTGTCTAGTGTATTTGTGGCACAATGCTAAGGTGGTTTGAATCCTAATTAAAGGGTAGAAACTACTTTGTGTCCATCGGTAACTACACATCTGAACATACAGACATAACCTGTGGAATTCCACAAGATTCAATTCTGGGTCCTCTACCATTCAACATTTACATGCTCACACTATCTAAGATTATGGAAGAAAACAAATGAGTTACCATAATTATGCAGATGACACACAAATTTGCATCAGCATATCAGCAGGAGGTTATAATCCTATAGAAACACTGAGTAAATGCATTATGCAAATCAATGATTGGATCTGCCAGAACGTTCTCCAATTAAACAAAGATAAAGCTTAGGTCTTTGCAGCCAAAGTGGAATGATTAAAAAGTTTGGCCTCAGCTTTAATCAGTGATGTTAATGTTAAATTATTTAATTTTTTTCCCTTTTTAATCAACTATTTTATGTGCTATACAAATAAACTTGCCTTGCCTTTACTTTTCTGTCTCACTGCTTCTTTTACTTTAGTTTCTGAAATTTCTACTTGTCCTGACACGACCAAACATGATCTCTTTGCCCTTTGTGCACGGCTGATTTTCACGGCGAGATTCGCTGACGTGAAAGCTCATCTACCTTATTTCAGTCTCGACATCCCCGCCAAGAAATTTGGCCATGCCGAAGTCAGAGGTGTAATAACGGTTTGGGTACACCTGATCCCCCTCAGCGGTGAAGGCTTCACGGCAGTTTTTGGGCGGCCAGGCTTGCTGCATGATCCTCCTCGCTTTCTCTTTTTCCTGCATCAAACAATAGGAATAGGTTGGACTTATACTACGACATCACCTCTGCAACAATCATATATGGGTCAGTGACAAATAACCGTTGGCAAGATGAAAAAGATTAAATTTTTTAAAAATACAGATTCAATAAGCATTTATCAGGTCTCTCAAAATGTACATTTTGTGTTCATATTGGTTTCTTGTTATTTAAAAATCCATTTGTATAATTTCTTGTTACAAAAATCACGATTTTGTGGCATTTTTTGACACAAAATGTCAAATGGTATAATCAAAAAAGAATGATAAATGTGAAATATATAATCCACCTAGAATATAAAACTTGTTGATAGCATGTCTTTTTAAAAAAAATGCTCTGAAACCCTTTTTAAAGAGAGTTAAATTATCGAGTATCTTGGTCAAGTTTTCAGGGAACCTGTCTTTGTGAGATACTAACTTTAATTATCAGGATGGATTCTATCCCTCTCATATCAATAAGGCAGTTGATGATGACGGGGCTGCTTGCTGTGATGGAGTCCAGCACAGACGGGTATTCTGGATGACTTGCCTTCCTACGAACAGCATAAAAACTATAAATGCAGTTCAAGAATTTGGTACATAAATAAAGGATGACAGATCACAAAAGCTGCAGCTGCTGACCGTCCGTGGATGTTGTAGACTTTGTCAGAGAAAGGGCTGACAATGATCTGCGGCCTGTTGCCCCTCGGGTAATAACGAGACATGAGCTCCTGAAGGACGACCTCGTCCTTGTAATTGTCGCAGCAGAAAGCCTTCATGAAGCTCCGCAGGCAGCACTCCACAGCTACGGCTAACGTAGGATCTTTCAAGCTGATGCACGCCCCTGAGAGCAAACGCAGACATCCGTTTACATTGGAACGACAAAATCAGAATTCAGTCAAAAGCAACTAAATTTTCTGCATTGCAGTTTAAAAGATACAATTAGATAATGGTGATGATAATAAATTGACATTAGTTGTGTTCTTGCTGAGACTTAGATGAGAAGATTGATACCACTCATTCCTGTACAATAAATATGCTGCTTATTATCTTAGCACAAAGACTAGAAACAAAAGAAAACTGCTAAACTCAGAATACATCAGCTACTGTCTGCCAATGCAATAGTTTCTGAGGATGAGTTCAGCAAATAAGTGTATTTCCCAAGATTGGATTACAAAATCTCTTCTGTGGTGTATTGGGTAGAGCAGGTAAAGAGGTGACACTGTAAAAACTGAAATCTTTTATTTGTTCATCTTCTATACCTGCCTATTCCTCATTAGGGTCACGGGGGTCTGCTGGAGCCTATCCCAGCACATTACAGATTAGAGGCAGGGATACACCCCAGATGGTCACCAGCCAATCATGGGGCACACACACCATTTGCTCACACATTCACAACTATGGACAATTTAGAGTCTCCAATTAACCTCAGCATGTTTTTAGACTATGGGAGGAAGCCGGAGTACCTGGAGAAAACCCACACATATCACCATGTCGCCCAAAACTGAAATCTTAACATGTGAAAATATCTTGTTTTGGGTACAATTAGTGCAATATTGAGTAAAATTATCTTATTCCACTTTCAAATAATTTTCCATATTTCTTGATTTTGGTCAGTCTATTCTTTTTAAAGAAAATGTTAGTCTTGTTTTCTTATAACTCCAAATCAGGAAAAAAAACCTGAAATAAGATAAATTACTTGCAAATGGAATATGATCATTTTACTAAATATTGGACTAATTGTACAACACAAAATAAAATCTATTCACCTGTTTAGATTTCAATTTTTGCAGTGTAGAGTCTTCACCATAGGTGGCCCTGGTTCGAATCCTGCATTGGGCCTTTTCTGCATGTCGTCCCCCTTCTCTATGCCTCCCCCTTTCCAGTGTTGCTCCACTATGCTATCAAAAAAAAAAAAAGTCTAAACACAACAAATAAAGTCACCTATTGGACCAATAGGTCTCTTGACAAAGTGTCCTGTGGCATAAGCCTCAGTGATAGAGGCCAAAAGGTCGGGCACGTGATCTCCAAATCGTTTCAGTGTGTTAGAGCGACTGGCGAGGAGCTGATTCTTCCTCTTCAGTTTGGACTCATGGGAAACCTGGAGTCTCCTTTCCTCCAGTCTAGTCAAAATGAACAGAGTTTAACAATGAAATTCCACCGAAGTGCAAAGAAACCGGGCTCTCTCTTAGAGAGCATTCCTCCGACTTTGACAACACATTTTTACGAGCAAGCAAATAGCATTTATGCTTGCATTTTTCATGTCAAAAAAAGCATTTTTGACAAGCAAATATAAATTCTGGCACCTCAGCCTGTCCCGTTCTTCCCGTCCTTTAAAGAGACCCTGATGGTCGTTCTTGATCTCATGATTCAGCTGCAAGCATTTAGCATCGAGCTCTGAAAGCTGCTCTTTCAGCTGGAACATGGTCTTCTGCTGCTTCGTATATTCTGTCTCTCCCTCATAATTCATGCTCCCACTGAAATACAGTAAAAAACATATCTGTAGCATGTATTGTAAGAGTTTGTATGAAGACTTCCTTTAGAGATTTGTGCACATTTATTCTCTCCTACCTTGTTTTTGCCTTGTTAATTTTCTCCCAAAGAAGATTTTGCTCCCGCTCCGACTGTTGGAGCTTGTTCACAGCTCGAAAGTAAACAATCTACGGAAGAAGATATGTCAATAAAACCAATAAAACTCTTTAATAAAAACATTGTTCTGAAGACACAGACCACAATCGGTCCATTTTGTAGTACCTCCTGTTCTTTGTGAGCTTTCCTAATGACCTTCACTTGCTCCTTCAACATGAGATTATCCTCTGAGAGAGCTTCCTGTTCCTCTCTTAGACTGTCAATTCTGCTTTTGATGCACTGGAGTGTTTTCTCTATCTGTATGACCTTAGTCTGTGTGGAAGATAAGAGAGAGAGAGTGAATGTACCTTTACAGGCAACGTCTCAAATAAATGACTTGCACGTCAGATCCTGTTTTCTGTCAGTGGAGGAGACCTCCTGTAAAGCAGTTTGTATGGTGGGGATGGTCCCATGGGCTCCCATGTTTAAAATTAGACTTATTCAACACATTCCAGACTCACCTGACAGAGATGAAGGTTGCATTGATTTTTGTAATTATTCTCTTCCTTTTCAATGTCTTCCTTCAACTGCTGTATGGACTGCTCCTTCTCTCTGACCTGACAGTGAAATGAAGGTTTTTTAATATTTTTCCTCACCCGTCATTTCGTATTTTAACACTCTTCATATTTAAATTATTCAAAAGGCAGCAGATACAAGGCTTGCCAAAATGTACCACATCACATAAGTAAATCTTACCAAACACCAGGCCATTGCTTTCTTCAGATTCTCCAAAACCTCCTTCATCTTACTGAAAGATGACAAATATTCATATCGTTCTTTCCTCTGTAGAAACTCCTGCTTCAGGTCCTTGAGACACTGAAAACAAATGTATACATGTAGTCATGCAAACATAAACATTAGGGCTGCAACTTCTGATTATTTTAATTAGCAATTAATCTGATGTCTGTTTCCTGTTTGAAGAGGTCTAGTTTGTTTGCTGTCCAAAACCCAACATCCCAACAAGAAAATTAAATTCACCACATTTAAAAAGCTGAAACCAGCAAAGATTTGCTTGAAAAATCACTAAATCGATTGGTGCTGATTATTTATCTGTCCATCAACTAACAGATGTGGTGTATACACTGTATAGTATATATAGAGATTTGTCCATTGAATACATTACCTCCTCTTGTCTCTCAACCTGCTGCCGTGTGACTGTTTTAGTGTGTTTGATGTGGATATAATCCTGCTTCATCTGTTCAAGCAGAGTGGCTTTCATGAAGAACTATAAATTGGCAAAAAAAGAGAGAAAGTAAAACAAAATTTCAAAAAAAAAATGTTTTATAGCGTCTGCCATCACAGGTTACATCTTAAATTTCAAAGGTCATAATAAACAACAGTGGTATTGTACCTTATACTTGTCCGATTCACCTTTTGAATGCAGGAACTGTTTGCTCATTTCTTGGTTCAGAATAGACACTGGGTTATCCAGCTGGAATACACAAAATAAAAATAATGACTGTTATTTGTGTATCCACTGGAAGTGAAATAGTTATTTAAAAATTAACCAATTTAAGAGTTAGTACCTGGATGTTGAAGTGGTCCAAAATGGCTGTCAGCTCCTCCTTCTTGTTTGAAATGAGTTGCCCTGAAATACAAATCAGAAGTAGTGAAGTTTATATCTCTGCTGTCCTGAAAGAGATAATCACTAAAGTTGCATAATACACTAAGAATCTGAGTTGTTGCACAACGGCATTTCCCCAACAGACACAAGCTTGTTGCTAAGTTTCAGAGCACTATGTTTTCAGCATGCTCATTCAGTAACTGGCACACATGCAAAATGCAGGTTAAAAACTTTTTATTTATGAAATAACCTAATAATGTTTACAACACGTGACAAACACCAGTCCTGCAGCTGTAAATGTAAATAGAAAGACACAGATGGCATGACATGAAACAGACATGCATATAAAATGCACACATGTGAGTTTATGGTGCAAAATTCCTAAACAAGAGAAAGAATGTATACAGGTCAGGAGAGAAGTCTAATTAAAGTGATTTGTCTTCACTGCCAGGTCTGTCTGCTGTGTCTGTAATCCAGGCACAGCAGTGCAGACTCACCCTGGCCTGAAGACTGTCTGTAGTGCAGCAAAGTCACCTGATTTGCTCCTCAGCTTGCAGATCCGACATCCATCAACTGAGATCCGATGCTCGATTGAGATGCAGTCACCGTAAATCTGCCTTTTATAAGCGTCTGGTCCTTTGTTTCTTAGCTTCACGGTTATATCTGCAGTACTAGAGAAAACTATGCTGTGATGGTATTCTAATTAGCACAAGTGCTTCACTGGTGAAAAAAATTAAAGCCTTTCTAACAGCATTATGAGGATACATATTGATTTTGTCATTAAAGAGTGGGTGTAATCACTTACTTTTCACCGAACTTCACAAAATCCTTGAGTGACACTCCTCTGTTTGTGACCGTGGCTTTTCCACCGAGGCCCACGATCAAAGCCGTCAGGATGGCACTTTTTCCACCTGAGAAATCAGGTATCAGGGACTAAATCACTGCATGGAAAACATGCTGCAGGTAGCACTAAAGAATGTATGCAAATATCTGCAGAAATACATTAGGAGAACACATTTGAATGAACACATTCTTTGTCAACTAAAATGGTGCAACTTATTTGATTTTCTACTGTTATTTCACTCTAAAGGTGAATTTTAAAATCCCTCTCTGCTCAAAATTTTGTTTTGCTTGTTGTTATCCCACTTAGATGTTTGACCTTCATACTAGACGGCTGTTTTCACATGAATCAGCAAAGTCCATGTCTCTGTGTTCTCCTTCTGAGTTTAAAACGTGCACCTACAAGCAGGATTTTGTAACTTGTTGAAAGCAAATCTTGGTCAAATATATAAAAACTGAAATCTTAACAGGTGAATATATCTTTATTTTTTCCTGATTTGTGTAAATTTGGTCTTGTTTTAAGAAATCAAGACTAACATTTTCTTAAAAAAAGATTAAATTGATCAAAATCAAGAAAAAAAACTTGAAATTATTTGCCAGAGGAATAAAAGAAATTTACTAAATACTGGACTAATTGTACTAAAAACAAGATATTTTCATCTATTTCAGATTTCAGTTTTTGCGAAGAGAAGACTTCTTGAGCTGAACAGTTAAACTTTTGAAAAGAAAATGATTTGTCAGTCAGTCATTTTCTATACCTGCTTATTCCTCATTAGGGTCACATGGTCTGCTGGAGCCTATCCCAGCGCGTTACGGCGAGAGGCAGGGATACACCCCAGATGGTCGCCAGCCAATCGTGGGGCACACACACCATTCACTCACACACTCACACCTATGGGCAATTTAGAGTCACCAATTAACCTCAGCATGTGTTTGGACTGTGGGAGGTAGCTGGAGTACCCGGTGAAAACCCACGCAGACACGGGGAGAACATGCAAACTCCACACAGAAAGGTCCCAGACCCAGGACCAAGGAGGTCTTGAACCTGCGACCTTCCTGCTGTGAGGCAACAGCGCTAACCCCTGCGCCACTGTGTCACCCAAGAAAATGATTTGCATATTCATAATCTGTAGATTTTATAACAACTTAAAACTACTTCAAAATGCTATCAGACATACATGTGTATATATTAAAATATGTTTGGAGGCTTGTATGTGTCTACTAAAAAACAAAGCATATCACATCAATTCAAACAACTAGTAGCTCATTTCAGACCATATAACTAAACAAATACTAAAAAGTACCATGTATTATTGAAACAAAACCTATTTGAAATAAGCTCTTAATATATACCGTGAAGATAACTCTAATTATTGGGCTACACTCTAGCTGCTTTTGTAGATTTTAAACACTTTAAAAAGGACAACACAGATATTTATGTATAATTATTAAATTAATTCTAATTCTAATCTTTCTGGTTTGATAAGGGCCAGTTTTGAAGGTTTTTGAAGGTTAGACAAGCAACCAGAACTGAGAAATTAAAACAGTTATTTTGAGCCTTGAGATTGTGATCAGGGCGTCAATCTACTGCTCAGTGAATCCTCATATAACATATAAGAGATTAAAATATGGTGCATATATACTGCATGTATTTGCTTGTCACCCAGATCGGTCAGGATTTAAACTTACAATAGCAGATTACATGACATTTAGGAATCTGGTTCTTACTTCCATTGTTGCCAACGATGAAGTTCACATTAGGCCCAAAGTGGAACGGACCAAGCAAATAGTGGCACATGAAATTCTTGACAGTGATGCTTTCAATGAGGCCAATGTCGCCCTGGAAATACACAGTTAACAGTAAAAACCTGTTACTGAGCTGCTGAGTAGCAAAGACAAACAAACTGTGCTTTAGAGGAAAACCACTCGCCGTGGTAGAGTGAGTGAATTCTTTGAAAGTCGGTGGTTTCTGATGGTGTCTGTCCTCCGGTGCAGCTTTCAGATCCCCGGGCGTCACTCTGTGGCGTTTGACAGCTGCCGTATCACTGAGCACTTTGCCTTTTCTCTTACTCATTGTGAAACACGTCACATCTGAAAATAGAATTAACAGGAAGGTACAAATGAAGTGCGCCAAACTGCAACGTCAGTAATTATATCAGTAAATATCAAAAAAAGAGAAAAGAAATGTCCAGTACAGCAACAATTTCCTCAGAGTAACAGTCTAAAGTCTGAAAATATCAACTAGAACAAAGAGGAACTTCTCAAATTTGGACTTAATTGTTTGAAACAGTCTAAACAATCTAAAAGCATGAGTCACTCTGGGTTTATCAAGTTCACCACTGAAAAACCTGCAAACTGTTTTGTCAAAAACACTCAACAATTCTTTCCTTTTTTGAGCGCTACGTCTGTGATACAGACTGGGCTGTGTGAGTTTGTGAAAGGAAGAGAATTTTACCTTGTCTTCTAGTCAGGAAGCCACAACATGGCTCTGCAGATAAACATTTACACCAGATATAGAGTTTCCAAATGTTTTTTTACTGATTTGTAGTAAGAATCTGATTTACTAGTGATAAATAAACCTATTTCAAAAGGTTTTATAGATGAATATGTAATACGAAGGCTGCAGCTCTAAAACACTCACAAGTTATGGCGTTTCATCACTGTGTAGAATATTAGAAAAACCCTCAGATCCAACAAGATAACACACCAAATACCAATAAGTTTACTCTTTTAGCTTTGTGGAGCACAGATATGATAAAGATTATTCTAGATGTCACCTACCATTGTGCGATAGCCTGTGTGTGCAGCCTGCAAATATAACATGATCACACTGACAGCAGCGTTTGAACACTTCCTCATCCGAGTGAAGTGAACTGCAGCATTTGACATTTGTGGTGGGACTTCAGCTCATTGCAAACACAGAACAAACAGTAAAGGGGGAAAAATATGTAAATCCCACTAGTCTTAAAACTAGTCGGTAATATTATGCCTTAATTTAACGGTATAACAATGCCTATAGTAGTAATAATAATAATGATATGTTACTTTCCTAAGACACCCCCTCTGTTCCTCTTTTCCCCTCCTCCTCCCACTAATCAGACTTTACCTGCTACTTTAAGTCATTTTTTGTCTCAACAAGCTGAAAAACATGTCAAAACGTCCCAAACTGTCTGGTGCCCAGTGGAGGAAAAAAAGAAAAGAAGAAAAAGGAGAAAAACCTGACAAAGACAGGCAGTTCTGTTGCAGAAAAATGATTGATAACATCATTAATCATTTGTTTTACATTTTTGAAGACAGCTTTATTTTATTTATTTAACTGAATCACTGTATTTGTTTTACATTTTTGAATAATGTACCTGCCCTAACTGGTTTAATGTGCTGGACCTTTACTTATGGATTTCATTTATGAAGCACAGTTCACCATTAAAAAATTGCATTTCAGATCTTCTCTTCTTACTGTATTAAATTGATTAGTCATGCACTACAATTTTTAATATCCTAGAATTAAAATTCTTTATCAGGAGACCTTTAGCAGATATGACATTAAAATGCGATTAATTCGATTAATTATTATTCGATTATATATATATATATATATATATATATATATATATATATATATATATATATATATATATATATATATATATATATATATGTGTGTGTGTGTGTGTGTGTATGTACACTAGCAGTGGAATAATAATAATTATTATTCGATTATATATATATATATATATATATATATATATATATATATATATATATATATATATATATATATATATATATATATATATATATATATATATATATATATATATGTGTGTGTGTGTGTGTGTGTGTGTGTGTGTGTATGTACACTAGCAGTGGAATAATGTAGTAATGTGATGTGTTTTTCTAAACTCTCAAACACGTGTGCAATCAAAACCTTTTAAAACTCGTGCGAGTCCCCGCCCCCACGTGCTGTCTCTGACACACAATCAAACTCAACCAGGAACATGTGATGTGTCGCCAGCCTCAAACACGGTGAGTTAACGCAAGGACTCTCTGCATATGTAATAATGAAGAATAATGTAATAATCTACAAAATGGCATAAATGCATCCCCGTTTGAGAGTCTGGGGAGTAAAGATACCCGCCTGAAATGAGATACGGGCTCCTTTCATTTCACCACTACGTCTTTCTGATGTGTATAAAACATAAATATGAGTGCTTACCTTAAAGCCATGGTTGTTGTCCTTCCCGACCGGGTGTTTGTTTTTTTTTTCCAGTATTTAGCATTTTTTAATGAAAAGGCATTTTATCTCGCCCATGTCTCAAACTTCTCTCAAAAAACCTGCTTCTGCTCTACAGCGCCACGCCTCTGTGAGCAGGTGAAAGGCGGAATTACACGAGACGAATTTGAGAGAGAATCAAAATGTTAATGAAAAAAGATTTAAAATACTTTGTTTTGTATTATTGTGGTGTTGTGCAATACAGGAAATATTTAGTGGTTAAAGTCTATTCTAATTAAATCATGAAAGTAAGACTCTTTGCTTGAAATGCTCCCAGATTGAAAGCTTCAATGAAGAGGTACTGACTGAGTTGATTTGTATTATAAAAGATTTGGATGGTAATTTTCTATTTTTTTCTTGTTATCAACACGTCTCATGTGCAGAGACAAACCAACAATGAATTGATCCTATTTACAAATGGCTATTGTGTTTATCCAAGCCTGATGTCTTATTCTTCATATAGACCCTAGTTGTTTAAAAAAATATTAAAAATGCACCAATGAGCCACATCCATGAGCCCTTCATCTTTAGTTTGTCATGAGCTTTTATTAAATCTGTTAGACTTGTTTATTTTTTTTACAGGTAAATAACCTGTCAAATCCCTATCAATGAGTCACTGGAGTTGAGGGTCAATTTGTGACCAATCTTCCTCGTTGCAGATGCATGTTTTCTGTGTTTGATATTTATGATTCATGAGTTGGTTGCTCCTACTACATGATGCATTTGTGGTTTTGTAACTGGGTCGCCATTAGACAGTGACTATCATGCCTCTTTGTACAGTTAATTTAAAAATGTTATCATTTACTGAAAGTAGTTTTGGGAATCAAATGATGAGACAGTAATTGCCCTGAAGGGGATGAAAAAAACACACTCAGTGCTTATGTGTAAATATTTAGGTCTCTGTTGTTCCTGCTAAAACACAAACTGTGAAATAAGACCACCCACTCATTCTGATTATGTTATTGATAATAAATGACATGAAAGCATATTTTGCTTTGCATTAACACATCTTTGTTAATTTTTTGCAGGCGGATTTGAGGTCTGAGCTTCACAATGTGTTCGATTCCTGGGCTTCCAACACCAGGATCGGATGTACCTGTGCTCATCACAAGGGTAAACCTAAACCTCAAATGTGGTCTTGTAGAACTATGGGTTAACATGGATGATGGAAGGAAGCATATTTATGAGCGAATGAAAGAGGAAATTCAGATTCCTAAAAGGAGGTTTTTTGGATCAGAAGGAAAACCAGGGGACCCATGTCTGGCTTTCATCAGTGACACCTGGCATAGAGCTAGAATTGTATCCAACCAAAGTGAAACTTGCAATGTTTTTCTTATTGACCAGGGACTGCCCCATATCGCCGCAAGTGAAGATTTGGCCTGGGGCCAGAGTGACAGTTTCCTCCTTCCTCCTGAAATTGAATCATGCATACTTGCAAATGTCCACTTCCTTGAGAATAACTGGCCTGAAAGTGCCAAAAAGTTTCTGAATTCTCTGCCTGGCAAAAAGTTGAAGGGACTGGTTCAACATGTGCTGATGCCAGACAGGACAATTCTCCTTGACATACCAATGGTTTCCAAGCACATGTGTAAGTTAGGAGTTGCAAAGAAGATCCCAGTCAGCAAGTTTAAATGCCTTGTGCATAAATGTCTACATTTACCCCAAGGAGATGATTCCGAGGCCTACCATATAACGCAGAAACAGAACCTAAAGGTTAGTTGCCAACTTGAGAAACATGACCAATACTTTTACCCAGAACTGTTGACTGACATGTTTGAAACTGTTAATGTGACAGAGGTAGTCGATCCACAGAACATTTTTTGCCAACTTCACATTTTTTCCAAGTTAGTGAAGCTATTGTCAGAGCAGATCCACAAGCACTATGAAGAAACTTCAGATTTTGGAGAGGAACAACCAGAGACCAGCGGGGATCCGTGTGCTGCTAAAGGAGAAAGCGGCAGGTGGCATCGCTCTTTACTAAAGCAAAACATTGTGTCTGGCAATGCTGCTGTAGAAGTTTTACATGTGGATGAAGGAAAAACTGAATTTATCCCAGTTGGAGACATCAGACCATTGAATGGAAAATTCCTGAGGCTGCCAGTTGTCACGTATGTCTGTTCTCTAGATGGAGTAAACGATAATGGCACAGGATGGTCTACAAACCAAACTGAATACTTGAAATCACTAATTCTGAATGAGACAGTTGTGGTCAAGTTTAACCAGCACACAATATCTCAAGATATTTATTATGTCACGGTCTATACAGCTAAAGGTGTATGCATAAACGATTGCTTTTTAGAGACGGTAAGACTTCATTCACCTTGTGAGACCGTAAATGATTCAAATGCTCAGAATGAACCCATTCCCTCATCATTTCTCAGTTCACCTGGAGACGAGCGGTGTGTGGATTTACAGAACAAAGACAACTCTAATGTTGATACTTTAGCGAAAACCTTGCCAAATACCAAGAAGCTGATAGTTAATGGTGGGACAGATGGGCATCTTTCAACATGCTGCTCCTCTGAGGTGTGTGATGCTCATCAGGATGTGTTGACTGTAGGAAGTTCTCTCAATGTAAAAGTATCTTGCATCGAAAGCCTACAAAGATTCTGGTGTCAGCCAACTGATAATAGTGGGTCTCTTCGGCTCCTTATGGAAGACCTGCAAAAGCACTATGCCTCTGCTCACCCTCAGCCACTTGTTGAGTCCATCTGCGTTGCCCGTCATCCAGAAAATGGCATGTGGTACAGAGCAAGGATTATTACAAGTCACCACTCCCCTGAAGTAGATGTGAGATTTATAGATTATGGTCAAACTCAAAAGGTCCCTCTGCGAGATGTACGCCCCATTGACCCAGCTTTCTTACAGTTAAATGCACAGGCTGTTCAGTGTTGCCTATTCAATCTGAACAATCCCACTAACCCAACTGCTGCCACTTGGACTGATGCTGCATTAACGGAGTTTGAGAAGTTCGTGAGTTCAGGTGCCTCTTTAAACAATGGATTAAAATGTATTGCAAAGGCCAGAACGTCTGATGAAGAAGGCATGCCAGTTTATGTGGTAGATATTAAAACATCATCTGAGAGTGCTTCCAGATGGTTGGTACAGAAATGTGGACAGGCTGAAAGTCCAGTTTCCAGTCCATATAGTTACTCCACATATAATATTGAGGTGGGTGGAAAAGAGAAAGTGTTGGTTACCTCTTCAAAGAATGTTCATCACTTCTACTGCCAACTAGAAAGAAACTCTCATTTGTTGGAAAAAGTGAAGGAAAATGTTAAGAAACTTATTTGCCAGCCACAGTGCACAAATCGCCCGCTTGGACTTAACAGTGTTTGCTTAGCGAGGTACACTGATAATCAGTGGTACAGAGGTCAAGTAGTGGGGATGTCACCAAAAGTTAAGGTGCACTTTGTGGACTATGGGGATACCCTTATAGTGAATAAATCTGATATTCGCACCTTTCCCTCGGATGAAAGCATTACCATGTCTGTTCCTGCTCAAGCTCTTCCACTCGGACTATTCAATGTCCCGGCCGAAGTACCACAGGAAGTCAACCAGTGGTTTGCAGATAATGCCATTAACCAGAATTTGACCATTTTAGTAGTTGCAAAAGGAGCAAGAGGGAAGCTAATCGTTGAACTATTTCCTTCCTTGAATGTAAATGGGAAGGTCAGACAGCGCATAGCAAAGATGAAACAACAAAAAACATACAACAAAAGCCTAGTTCAGCAGACTGATCAGCAGCGATCTAAAAGTTCAAAACATGCTAGTGTGTCAGATGTGGACTGTTTAACGCAAAAGCTCATAAATATGTCACCGATAAGGGGGATAACAGAAAAAAGTCAGGTGAATTCAAAATCCACAATTCTTGTCTCTATTCCAGAGCTTGAACCTGAAAATACATTGGATGAAGTAAGAAAACCCACTATGGATGTCACTCTTAAGGACAAAGAAATGGTGGTGCCTGAGACACTCCTACAAAGTGGCCACATTGACTCAGAAATGACTCAACTTTCCCACTTGTACAAGAAGCCAAACATTTCTCAAAACAAGACAGAGGAGGTATATGCTTCCTGCATTGTTGGACCCCATTTCTTCTGGTGCCAGAGAGCAAACACTGAAAACCTGAACATTTTATCAAGACAAGTTCAGGAGGAAGGACAAAGACAACATAACACAATATTCCCCAAGGCTTTGGGTCCTGGTTGTCCATGCCTTGCTCTGTTTTCTAGTGACAACCAGTGGTATCGAGCTCAGGTACTTCAGAGAGCTGGCAATACAATCAATGTTCTGTTTGTTGATTACGGAAATGAGTCTGAAGTTGACATTAAGGATGTGAGAACAATGCCTCAGAGTCTACTGGAGCAGGCTCCTCAAGCTTTTTTGTGCTCCTTGATTGAATTTGATGAGTCACAGGGTTCCTGGGATGACGCAGTTTATGATTACTTCTACAATCTCCTAATTGATAAGCCACTCAGAGTGACCCTGGTTAATATGAAGGACCAATCGAAAGAGATTGCAGTTCCTCAATTTGCAGTGAAAATGGAGTGTGAAGATGTGGCTGTGAATAGCATGATGCAGAAATACTGGAAACCATTTTCCAAAGAACATGGCAGTGGGATAGTTCAAACTGCCACCTTCCTCCAAGATGGTGAAACTGAGTCCAACATGACACACCTTATAGAAAATGGAAATACTTGTATGTACAAGAAGCCAGACTTTTCCCAAAACAAAATGGAGGAGGTATACGCTTCAAGTATTGGGGACCCCAATTTCTTCTGGTGCCAGTACGCCAACACAGAGAATCTCAGCAAAGTATCGAGGCTCGCTCAGGAAGCAGGACGGGCAGAACAGGATGTGATGTTCCCAGAGACTCTTGGTCCTGGTAGTCCATGCCTCGCTCTGTTTTCCAGTGACAATCAGTGGCATCGAGCTCAAGTAATTCAAAGAAATGACAATAAATTTGATGTTGTGTTTATTGACTATGGAAATGAGTCAGATGTTGACATTAAGAATGTAAGACCAGTACCTCAGAGTCTGTTGGAGCAGGCTCCACAGGCCTTTTTGTGCTCCTTGAATGGATTTGAATTGTCCAAGGGCTCCTGGGATGACAAGGTTTATGATTACTTCTATAATCTTCTGATTAATAAACTTTTAAAAGTGTCTGTGTGCAAGATGGAGGATCATTCAGATGTTCCACTTCCTCAGTATGCAGTGGAAGTTAAGTGTGAGGGAGTGATTGTAAATGCAGAAATGCAGGTATACTGGAAACCAGATGCCAAAGAGCATGTTATGATGGAAAGCCCTCAAAGAGAAACTTTCCTCCAAGAGGGTCAAGCGGAGTCCAACACGACACAGTTCGAAGAAAAAGGAAATACTTCTTTATACAAGAAGCCAAACATTTCCAAAAACAAAATGGAGGAGGTATATGTTTCAAGTATTGGGGACCCCCATTTCTTCTGGTGCCAGTACGCCAACACAGAGGATCAGGCCCAAGTATCGAGGCTCGCTCAGGAAGCAGGACGGGCTGAGCAGGATGTGATGTTCCCAGATACTCTCGGCCCCGGCTGTCCATGCCTCGCTCTGTTTTCCAGTGACAATCAGTGGTATCGAGCTCAAATAATTAGAAGAAATGACGATAAACTTAATGTTGTGTTTATCGACTATGGAAATGAGTCAGAGGTTGACATCAAGAATGCAAGACCAGTACCTCAGAGTCTGCTGGAGCAGGCTCCACAGGCCTTTTTGTGCTCCTTGAATGGATTTGAAGAGTCCGGGGGCTCCTGGGATGACGGGGTTTATGATGATTTCTATAATCTTGTGGTTGACAAACCACTGAAGGTGTCGGTGTTCAACATGAAAGACCATGCCGAGATTGCAGTTCCTCAGTATGCAGTGGAAATTGAGTGCGAGGGAGTGATTGTGAATACATTGATGGAGAAATACTGGAAAGGATTTGCCACAGAAAATCAGGATTCAGGTTAGTTGGACACTTGGTGTCATGTATAAAACATTTTGGAAGTATTATTGCTAACTTTAGATTAATAATTTTTTATAATTGTTATTTTTAATTCTCTTTGATCTCCTCTTTAGCTGGCAAGCATGAAACCAGGACAATGGAAGAGAGTGTTAGGATTTAAAATAATCAAAAAGGCCTCTACCTAATGGTAAGACTTAACATATTCTTCTCATCCAAATGGTTGTCTTCAAGGACCCTGGGAAATTTAATGTTAGAATGGTTTTCCCACTATGGTGACATCTTTTCATTAATGGCAAAAAACTGATACGTGAATTATGAACAAATGCACATCATTTTCATATGTAGGTGTATCAGAAAGTAAGCCATGAATGAGAATGTTTTAAAACCAATTTAATGATTTTTAAAAATGTATTTTGTTTTTAACCAGGACTGCATCCACATAAGCTGCTGAGGAGAAAACCAGTCCAACTTTTTTGAACAGGCTGTAGCATGTTTGTTAGATATTTTATCAAGTCTACCACTAAACAAATAAAATGAAGTTTGTCTTGTTATCTTAAATTAATAAAGTACTTGAATGCATAAAACAGTGTAACACATTTTTACATTTAATTTGTTTTGATGGGTTGTACTCTTCTTTTCAAAGGATCCGGGAATGACAGACTTCTTTGTCCTCAGCTTTATACTGTTGGAAAGTCACTGGGCTCATTTTAAGATGAAAGTGATGAAATGATCTCATATCAATTAGATTATAATAGCTTCCTTATTATAAAAAAGTGAAGTAATGATGATCATGTTATGTCATAATCTCACCATGCTCTATTTTCTTAGGCATAAGCTGTCAACAAATATCATAACAAAAAATAGTAATAATAAAAATTTGCTAAAGAATGTCATTTGAATTCTGGATTGCTGTGGAGGTGATTTTGGAAGTTGCATCGTTCTAACAGTCACAGCAGCTGACCAATTCTCCAAAGTCTGACCAAAGTACTTTATCAATATTAATATTCATGTCTGGTTCCCATTTCTCATGATTTATGCAGGTCTATCTTTGGCCAACCATTCATCAAGAAATGGTACAATCTTACAATAAATCTGTTCGCAGTGCACAGCCACCGTGAAGCAAGATTAATCCCTGATCACAGATTCTTTTGCGCCCAGGGAGGCTTTAAGAAGGAATGTTATTGCAAATAATTAGTTTATTGTTAGGGAGGCTGTTTCCTCTGGAAAAATCTTCCTAATATTTTTTTCTTTAATAATGCAAAGTCCAATCTTATAATTCAGTCCTGGTCAAGTCCATATTATGTGTAAAGCCCAAAATCACAAATCACAGATGCACATCAACAGGCTTTACAGTTTGTACAACAGCAACATAACATCCCCTGTCCTTAGACCCTAACATTGTACAAGGAAAACTCCCAAAAAGTACCATTTAACAAGGGAAAAAAGAGGAAGAAACCTCAGGAAGAGTAACGAGGAGAGATTCCTCTTTCAGGATGGACATGCTGCGATAGATGAGCACATTATGGAATACAATACATTTAGAATAGGAAAAGATTTGAGTATGACATTAATCAGAATAATAGAAATATATTGATTCATGGTGTATGTGAAGGATTGAGGTGACAGGATCCATTGCAGCTGCCAGGTGGAAGGTGGTTAGATTCCTTTCTAAAAAGTGGAACTTCGTCACAAGGTTTTACATAAATGCTGTATGACCTCAAAATGATATTCCTGTCCTATCTGTAATGTAGATTACATTTACATGATAAGCTTGGGTTGCTTATGTTGTGAATGTTAAAATTATCATAAATTTAAGCTTAATTAAAATAGATGAAGTTTGGTGTTGCATCAGTCAAATTTGTAATCCACAAATATTTGAAAATTGATTTGCTCTCACCACAATATTAAATGTTAATTTTCAAAAAAAAAAATTCTCTGCTCCAGGTCCATAAACATGGAGTAGTCCAGTAATTTTATGAAAAAGGGTCAAATTGTAACCGAAGCAAACTGAACTGATTTTGTTTTCTCAACATGTCCTTAATGAGGGGAAAAAAGCCCAGAAGAATCCCAGTAGGGGAAAGTTTTGAAAAATACCTAAATATATCCCATTCATACACATTTGAGATACATTTTTTTGCATGTGAATAGGGTATAATTTTTAACATTTAAATATCACCATTAAAATTAGTGAGTTGATTATTTACATTAAGACAAAAAACGTATTGCATGGTTTTTCAAATTCTTTAACATGGGCAAATAGAGCAGAATCTCATTGTGTGGCTAATTTGCAAACATACACCACCAATCTAAACATTAGTATAGCATATGAAAATGTCTTGTTCAATCTTGTTGACATATTTCAGTAAAAATAAAACAATTATATTTTTAACCTTTATAGTCATGCGCCAAAACAGTGGAATTTATGCTAATTTTTGCAGAATTTCAAAAAAACGTACAATGCATGTTTTGTTTGCCTTAATGTTGAAGAATAATGTTGAAGAGCTGTAAGTAATCAGCTCAGTAACTTTCATAAATATATCTAAAGATTAAAATTAAAACATTTTATAGCCTATTCATATGACAAAAAAAATGAATAGGCGTACGAATGGGATATATTTAACTGTTTGTTGAAACTTTTCCCTACTGGGATTCTTTGGGGATTTTTTTTCCTAAATAAGGACATGTTCAGCATACAAAATCAGTTGAGTTTCCTTCTGTTGCAATTTGTTTGAGGTTGACCCCCATTTTACCTAAAAATTTCCGGACAGGATCTCCTTCAAAATGATCCGGGATGCCTCCCTGGAGTGTTACTGGAGAATCTGAAGATCGAATTTATTGTTAATGTCTTTCTAAACGAATACTATATGTACAAAAATAGACAATATGGAAATGAACTTTTCCTGTCATACATCTAGTATAGATAACAAAGGCTCAAGCCAGCAAACTCTATCTTTTTTTTTTCGTACAAACTGAGAATGTCATTGTATTTGTTCACAGATGCTAAATAAAGATTATAAAAAGAAGAAACTTACAGGACACACCCAGGTTTCATTTCACTAACATTTCAGCAGGTGGCAGCATTGCAATTAGTTTTTTTCAGATGAGGGGCCATGTTGTGTTGATCAGCTGTTGCTAGGCAACCAGACATGACAGAGCTGCACCAGGCTGCAGCAGCAGGGGATTTTGATCAAGTTGAGGAGATTTTGAGGCAAAATAAATGCAACCCCAACCAGAGAGACATGGACTGGAGCCACAAGACACCACTCCACTGGGCTGCAGCTAAAGGTAGAGCTTCCTATTCCCTGATACCCCTACAGATGTCAAATGTCTCTACTGCTCAAATGCTGTTCCTATTGACTTGCATTGGTTTAGTGGTCACTAGAATAGGTATTATAATGGGCTTTACAGTTTATCACAATAACCCCTAATTTCCTCATTCAGTGACCAAATTTAAAGCCTAACCTAGTACTTTTTGTTTTGGATAATTTTCACATTTTTTGCTTCCCAAACTATTACAATTGAACATATTTACCTGCTTTTTTCAGTTCTTGTGTCACGACGTTTAAACAGAACTGTTTGCCATGGTATAATGTAGGGATGGGAGACAAATTCAAATATATTTTTGAATAAATACCTCCATGTTGTGACAATATTGATCTAGTCCCCAAGAATCTATTAATAGTCTGTATTTGTTGTCACAGTACCAACCTTAGTACCTTAATACCTATAACACTTAAAAAAGATGTTAAATAAACTTGACCAGCCTGGTAAATACAGAAAATCATTTTATGTAATGAAATCAAGAAAATACACTCAAGTCACATCAAGATACAACAATATACATAATCAAAGATGATATATATTTTCATAACCCATTATTCATATTTTTTAAAAGACCTGTCAGTATGTCAGTAAATCTGTGAGTGATTTGTTTAATATTTGATTGTTTTTCAGAAAGTCTTGAAAAATGTCAATGTTAAGCCAACATGTCTCCTTTTGTCTGAGCAACAGTCCAAAAGCCAAAGTTATTCAATTTAAAATGAGAGAAAACAGAGAAAAGCAGCAAATCCTTACATTGGAGCGACTAGAATCAGGGAGTGATTAGTGTTTAAGGCTTGATAGAGACTTGATGGATTTTCTGTTAACTGACTAATCTATTATTCTGTCTTTTATAATGAAGATTCCCTACACTAAAATACACATCTCCTACACCGCTATGATGCTTTCTTTTGCACAGGACACACAGAAACTGTCCGGATCCTCATTGAGCATGGAGCCAGGCCATGTCTGAGGACGGAGCATGGATGGACACCCGCTCACTTTGCTGCAGAGTCTGGGCGGCTGGCCGTGCTGCGGCTGCTGCACTCCCTCCGCGCTCCCATAGACAAGGAGGACTGCAGTGGAGACAAACCCGTACGGATAGCCGAAATATACGGACACCAGGACTGCGTTCGGTTCCTTAAAAAGTATGAGTTTAAGCCCAAAAACATTCCAATTCCACTACTGTATACTCAATCTACTGATTGAACTTTTCTTTAAGATGCACAGTTTTCTTTTGAAATACACAAGAATCAGTGTTCAATCAGTCAAGTAAGGGTATTTTGCCTTTTTTTTCTGTATGCTGCAGAGCAGAAATTGAGTGCCAGGCTTACCGCAAGATGGCGGCCCAAAAAGGCATTTCAATGGATGACACAGACGAGGAGTGGGCAGAGCAGGGCAAAGAAAATGAAGAAAACAGGATCTGTGAGTGACAGCACTGTAGACCTTTATGTCTGTTTCTGTGGCATTTTAGAGAAAAACATGAAATGTCCTGTTCAGTATTGCTGAAACCACACTTGGCAATCTATTTTTCTAGTTTCAGTTTAGGAAAGAACATATTTTATAGTTTTGACCAAAACACACATCTACAGTACTAAACAAGCATTTTTTTTTACTTTCATCATAAACCAAACTTAACTACATAAAATACATAGTAAATACAGCTTAAGCTATTATCTGCAGTTTGTGTGTAAATGTATTATATTATGTATGATGATATAAGAGTGCTCATGTTCACTTCTTCCATGATGAGTCGAACTTTGAGGAGCTTTCTGTGGTGGACATTGGAGGCTGAAGATCAGAAGGAGAAGGACATGTATTAGTACACAATGTGGTATTTAAAACTCAGTAAATTAATCTTGTAAAGAGTAAACTCAGTTGTAGTGTACTTACTTTTTTGTTCCAACAATTCAGCAGTGTATCACGCGTCTGTCAAAATTGAAATAAAACATTTTTAATTATTCTATGCAGAACTACCTGTTTCTATACACTGCACCCTACCCTACCACTGTTAAAGGCCTTGCCTACTCTCTAGGGTGATATCAGGTAAATTGGGTCAGTTTTTGGTAAATCGCTTGGTACAATAACATAATACCAAATATGCCTTTTCCATGTATATTTCTGATTAATGATGACTGTTTCTAATCATTTTGTATTGGAATTATGTGATAAAATATTTTTTAGTCCCTGTAAATCTTGAAATATCTGCTGTGCCACTTATTTTATTTTATTTTATTTTGGCATGAGTGGTTTCAGGTAAAATGGGCCATCTCATCAGGTAAAATGGGTTTAGTTAAATTTGTCATGCCAGGCTACTTACCATGTACATTTCTGGTTCAGTCTAGATTTGAAGTGTTGTCTCACCCACAATAGAAACCATTAAATAATCAAATCACCTGTTTCTTGTCAAGCACCGTTATGTCAATAGTTTGAAATTATTCACAAAGTTGGGATCCCCAAACCTTAAAAAGCCCATTTTACCTGATATCACCCTATATAATACAAAAGTATCATTTAGGCAGAAATTTTCTTTTAGTAAGTAAAAGTTCCTTACTAGCTTGTCCCCGAGGCATGTGGTCAACAAGATGGACAAACCCTGCCAAAGAAATTACAGAGATAATTTAATGGAAATGGATTTACTGGTCCAGATGTTTAGCACAAAATTCTGCTGACCGTACCTGGAATGCGTTCAGCAGGGTGAAGGCATAATTGACCACATAGGCAATTGTTCCAAAGGTGAGATCAAGAATCATCACCCCAAATCCAAAAAGCCACGTCAGGCCAAAGATTGGCGTCAGAAGAATAATGGACCTCAAGACCGTTTTGGCAGCCAATTTGTTAATGTTGTTCGACGTGTGCTCATTCTTAGGTGCACCCAAAAGCTTTGTGATTACCACCAGCATGGAGAACACATTGAAAAAAACAATTATACCAACTGGTAAGAGGAATGTATAGATGGACCCTTCCATAAGCCCTTTATAAACTAGCCAACAGGTTTCGGTGGAGTAGTACATTTTGCCTTTGCTAATGAACGTGACGGCAACGATAATTAAAGGACACACATAGCCCACAACTAAGGAACACCTCAGGTAGTTCTTCTTGCTGAGGTTATGGAAAGGGAAAGTTAGCTGATGAAGAAGGGTGGCGCTCAGACAAAACATCCAAAAGAACATGGCCAGATAAAAGAAATGCTTCAGCAAGACAGAAATCTTACACCAGATTTCTGAAATCTTATCCGGCGTAGAAGATCCAATAAAAGCTAGATCTGCAACCAGCAAACAAAGAGAAATGTTTACGTGGGCAGTATGCCGTGAATACAAGTTATAGGACTTAACTACAGTGCTCCAGACAATCAGTTCTACTACAAGGCTTATAATGAGTGACAAGACCGATACAGCCAGTCCCACATAGGTTATCTCTGTAATCCAAGGGATATTTTCTGGTATCCTTGACATTAGGACAGTGAATGAGGACAAATGTTCACAAATGCAGCGGTTCTCTTCGTAAGGACCTTGCCACTCGCATCCTTCTTGTGACCATTCGTTGTTGACTGTGTCCCAATAGACACACTTCAGTGGGACGTTGTGACCCCTCGGCGTCTGTAACTCAAAATCAATTATAACCTTAACGCTGTTCCGTTGTTTCTTTTCAGTAGTTGCTGACACAACGATGCTGTTAGGGGCGTAATGGATATATTTGTTGGGCAAATACGATACCAGCTGTTGGAACCCGGTTGTTTTTACAGTGTCTGTGTTTGAAAGGTTAAGAGAGACTGTGACATTGAACACCTTTTTTTCACAGCTCACTGTGTCATCACATTTGTCTACCATTATATTTTTCTTTTTATCAGCACCTGTTAAGTTTGTCACCGAAATTAATTTCTCAACCGATTCCAGATATCTTTCAGCCAACGAATTGTTACTTTCTTCTGTTTGATTCCATGAACTTTTAAGAGATGTTTCAAGCAAATTGCTGGATGACTCCAGAATGTCCTGTAAAGAAAAACAAACTTAAAATTAAAATGGTGAGGTTGTTACACTGTTATATGCATGACTTGTTTTCTGTGACTGAGTTAGCATTTTAGCACTTCTAGTTCTCTCAACTCATAGTCAATGAGGTGTTTAAAAAACGTCAGTAAAACCAAAGTCCTTATAATAAGTTTTAATTGGATGCATTGGAAACACTGCATTTTATATCCTAAATCAAAATGTGAAGAAACATGTGTCCATTTTTAATTACTTTACAGAAAATGAAAAAAAGAATATTGAGCTGTTCAAAGAAATAGCAGTGTCTGCATTTTACTTAACAAACTCAAATATTTACTGCATGAACTGAAAAATCGTCAGGATTTGGCACTCCTGTGAATCACTAAAGTAATATTTAGTTGTTATGACCATGGTTTCTGAGACCTGCTTCACATCTGTGTTGCATGGACTCAACCAGGTTTCTATGGACGGGTATTTCAGCCTCATAATTCCTCTGAATTTCTTTGGTTCAGAAACAGCATTTTTGATGTTACCCCTCAAGTTTTTAATGGGATTAAGGTCCAGGGATTGGCCACTGGCCACTCCAGAACTTTAATGTTGTTGGTTTGGAACCAAAATACTGCTGGTTTACTGGTGTGTTTGGGGTCGTTGTCCTGTTAAAACTCACATTTCAAGGACATTCCCTCTTCAGCAAAAGGCATCATAATAAAAATGATTATCAGGTTTTTGGCTTAACTCACGTTTTTTAAATTTTTGCTGTTGCTGTTGCTGTTGTATTGAACACTACTGTACACGCCTGAGAAAATCAATCACAATATCTAGGTGTGTTGATTCGTGTTGGTTCGTACATGCATTTTAAATATCCTACCATAGTCAGATTAACACAGTAATTTGGTTTCCTTGAGTGTCATGCAAAAACATCTAAGTATCATGAGCTTTTGTTTGCCATCAAGTTTATTTTCTGCAATAATCTTGAATCTAATGGAAACGTTGGCTTTGTAGATGTTTAATCTGTGCCACTACTCGAGCAGAATTGATTGAAAAGAGAGGTCATTATAGAATCTAAATACATTAAATGTCTATAGTAGAAAAATGCTGGCAATAGTATTAGTAATAGCAATAGTATATAGACTTGTGAAGATAATGTGTCCTGTTATAATAGTATAGTGTTCATCATTACTGCCATGTGAACAATTACATGTCCAGCTGAACTGAAGCTGATGGGAATGTGAATAGGAATGACATATTTTACTCCAAAGCCAAGAATGTCAACATCATGGTAGTGCTACAGAATGAGATAGAGCAGCACCAATGTCATCAGGGTTCATCCTCTGGGGACCATGAATAGCAATGTCAAATTGAATTGCAAAGAATCTACTGGATGGACTAAATGGACTAAAAATTGGGTTTGATTTCATGAAAATCTTAAGGATAATAACTTTAAATAGAAAATAAAAAATAACTCCTTTTTTCATTCATATCGGTTGATCATCAATAATTATATTAAAAATAAAAAAGATAAAGATTCAGTGATACTTACATTCTGTGTTGATTTATTGTTTATAGAGTGTAGTGCGCTACCCAAACTGACGAGCACGTGAACAGATGCATTTATATTGCCGAACGTGTTGATATTCTGTGTGTTATTAGTGACGATCTGAAGACGGTTAAACACATTGGCAGCATTTTGATCTAGTAAGCCAAATCCATTGCCAACAATCTGTAACAACAGGGTAGATTTAATGGTGATTAAAGGTGAAGTAAACCAGCAGATTTATTCAGCAGCAGGTTCTGTTAAACTATTTAACACATAGAAATTACACAATCATTTCTATGAAAATGGATTTTTCTGTCACAGCTGATTATGATTACTTCAGCTATTTCCCTGATAATACAATAGCCATGTTTCTATCGAATGACATTTCTCACTTTATAACCTTTAGTTGTAAATGATAGAGTAAAAGTCATAGAGACATTGAAAGATTGACTTACGAGTGCACTTTGCAGCACACTATACACTTTCAGGTTGACACACGTTGACACAGGGTCTCGCCATTTCCCTGTTATTTGTCTGTTATTAACAGAAAATGAATGGTCATTTGACAATATATTAAATGTTTTAGTCACTTTAAGCAAAAAATGCCAACAATTTAGTGCTTTTATTTTTCTGTTAAGCTGAACATCTTTGTGTTTTGAACATTTGGACAAAACAAGACATTTTTATGGGCATTTCTCACTATTTTCAGATATTTTATACAGCACAGACTTTGGACTTGGACTGGAGATCAAAATTTTTAAGAATGAACATGTAATTGATGGTTGCAGCCCTACCCTTTTACACATTCCCTTTGTATTTTTCCAGTCTGCCCCTCACATTTCAACTTTGCAGAGAAGCCAGCTTTGGTCACTGGCCATTTACCGTCAGCTTCACAGAACATATCATTTCCTGTTGTGTAGAGTCAAAGTTAAGACTTATTAACAGCAGAGCAATGACTTATCATTTATTCCATTCAAAGTACATAGTTAACTTCAGCGTAACAAGAAGTTAGCCTGAAATTCAGTTCGACCATGGGAAGATCATTGTGGAATATTATGTTTCAAATATATTAATATTTTCTGTTTAAGAAAGCACTCCCTCATTTGTTCATTTAGTATTTCCTACATAAGTTGTTCCCACCTGTGGGTCAGGACACACCCAAGGAGTCACAGGATGAATCTGAGATATCACAAGATGATCTGGGTTGTGCAGTTTAGTTTTAATGATCGCTTATTGCTTTACTTTGAAGGGCCAAGAACCTGATATAATACAAACTTGGTGGTTTAATTGATAGGTTGTAGTCATTTTGATTATTTGACTTCTGACACTTAACTCATAATCATTTACACATCTATCAAGGGAGAAACAGGAATTTCAGCTGCTAAAAGTAGTATTCAGTACATGGTTTGGGCACTGACAATTTTCATTTTAAATTCCACTACCAGATTTTCTGAGGGAACCTTGAAGTTCATAAAATTAAAATGAAGAACTTATTCACTCAAATTGAATAGAATTGTCTATTGTGTCTATTGTACTCAGCTAAAAATATGAAATTACTGTGGACACAGCAATAAAAGCACAATGGTATAAAACACTAAAGTAGATTAAAATGAAATAGAATAGGAATAAAAATACTTATACAGAAGATAAGTAGGTATAGCAGTAAGATGGTGGTAATATACTGATGGTTGTAGTATAATAATAATAATAATATAAAATAATATAGTATAATAATAGTAACATAATATAATTGAAATATAATATAAAAAAGCAGTGCAGGTATCACAGTGCAGTTGTATAATAATAATAATAATATAATACATACCTGTTATTATATTAATTGTAATTGTAGCACTTTTATTCTGACCAAGTCTGTTTGTAAATGTGCATATTAGAACTGGGTTGGCTGAATCACAGGAAATGAATGTTTCAGCCGAATAAATTTCCGTATAAGAATCTGCAAAAATGACATACATATGTCATGTATAATCATAGTAAATATGCACATGGTTTAATTGAAATAAATATACAAAGAAGATAAACATGAGAAAATGTATTTACTAGAATCAGTTTTTTGAGTTATTTTCGAAACGATTCCTTTTTTTTCCCACGTCACATTGTATTTTTCAGTGCTTGTCTTTATCTCACAGTTGGCTGTCAAACTCTGAAACTCAGACTTTGATTTGCAGTGTGGAAAAGCTGGATCTGTGCTGATGTCAATGATTGGCAGGAGGGCTACGTCCAATACAGCACTGGCCTTGTGAATAATCTCAATATTCCCTTCCTTTTGTGTATAGGTACACATGTACTCGCCTAAAAACAATAAACAGGGATAAGGGTTAAAGCCATTATATGTAGAATGTGAGGTGTGGGAATGTGGGATTCTTGCATCTTCCAGATAATTCTGATTATTTTTTTATGTTTTAATCTGTGAGAAAAATAGACAAACATGGTAAAAATCGAGTTGAAGTACTTTGCAGAGCCTTGTGCTCTCTCAGCCTTTGTACATTGATTGTTTTGTAAATGAAAGCTCACAGGTTCAATTTCAGAAACAGGCAGTGTTTTATAGCACTGTCTATAAATAAAGTAATGAAATCCTAGTTAATTATATTCACTGATTATAAGACAGTTAACAAGTAAAATATCTCAGAAGAATATAAATATGAAAGAAACAGACATACCGGCCCAGAATTCTGACATGTTTTTGAGGTTGACTATGCTCACTCTCTGTGTTGATGTCACAGACGCTTGTGTACCATTTGTTATGATATTTTGGTCCGTATCTTTCTTGAGATGCCACTCTGGTTCAATTCCTAGGTCCTCCTCTACTGAGCAATTTAATTGCTGCTCAGAGTTGTAACGCACAGGGTTAGGAGGCATGGTCAACTTAACAACACCTGTGAAAAAAAAAGTGATTGAATCTGTAAGCTACACCCAGAATGCAAGATGTGTGTGTGTGTATCTGTGAGAATCGGTTTCCTGTGTTTCCATTTTAACCCATTGAAGCCTATGAGCCTTTAAGTCTATGACTGTCATTTTATACTTAAATTAAAAAATCGAAATGTTACTCATACCGTTTTTTTTCTAATGACATGATAGTATACAACTTAGACAAAAGGTTTTAAGCAAATAATTTAAGTTTCCAAGTGCTTCCTGTCACATGACATCATTGACGTCCTGCTCCTACCTCCTGAGAGCATGGCAAAGATAAACCCTCCCAGAAAGAGGGCATTTTATTTAGATTATGATTTTCACACCTGATATGTATACATCTATTTATTCATTTAAATCTCTAGAATAATCCCCCAAAAGACTTTTGTACATGGGATAAATAGATTTTTGTTCATGGGGAGATTTGTGCAAGCAGAAACTATAATAGCCATTAAAAGGCTATTTTATGCAAAGAAAAGAGTACAAAATTGAAAAAATAGACACATGATTGTTGGTGACTCAACTGATATAATTATATGCATGAAACCTTTGAAAAAAATCTGGGTTGAAATAGGGTAAGTAAAATTATTATTAATTACATAATTAAATAAATAATTAAATTAACTCTTAGTTAATAGTCTTGAATTAACTAAAAGTTTAGTCTCAGTTAATTTAAGACTAAATTAAAACAAATCCCCTCTTCCTGCTAGTGAAATTGCTGTCAGAGATTATTGTTGACATTTTCAAAAGCCATTTCCCATTGTCATAAATATAATTCTTGTAATGGGAAATAAGTTGGAATCTTAAATACAAACAAATACAAATACATGTAAGAGGTTAAGTGGGAACTTACTATTTGCAGCTCTTCCAACCATATCACGCAATATTCATTGGTAAAATACGATTTCATTTAAAGGCATTGTCTTTGTTGGCTTCATTTTTTTTTTTGGGAAAAAGATAGTGTTGATCTTGAATTGGTAATGTTTTGTCTAATTTTAAAAAATCAATTAAATTCAATGAAGAGCTAATAACAATGTTTTTTTTTTTAAATATTTTTTGTTATTTGCATGACCTGACCCTAGATGCACTTTTCAGGTAAAAGGAGATGTATCATTCAATAATTTTGCTCCTTCTTGGTGAATTGTTAAAACAAAAACAACAAAAATGTTAGTTAAAACTTCATCGGTTTTCACTTTATATAGATGTAACTACCTGTAGTCTCCATTTGAAGTTTTCCATCTATGGATTGGACCAGCTTATTGTTTTGCAATATCAGTTGTCCAGGGTCGATGCTGCCATCAATGTTCATTATGAAATTTGCTTTGAGTCCTTCAGTTGATTCCCTTTTTTAATAAAGAAAAAAAATCCAGATTTCAGTCACATATTAAAAGAGAAAATACCATAACATCTAATAATACCTTTCTGTTTATGTGCATATTGTCTGTTTCCTGTTTTATTTTGTGATATCTTGTGTTTCCCACTTGTTTAGTTATCTGCACCTGCCCTAGTTTGTCACACCTGTGTCCTATTGCCTCCCCTATTTAGTGTTTGTGTTCCCCTTTGTCTTTTGTCTTATCAGTCTCCAACCTTTTTCCCCGGTGGATGGGAAACCCTCAGTTTCTTCCTCTTTTTGGGGGGTTAGTTAGTAGGGATCCAAAAAGTTGCATTGCTGCCATCTACAGGACTAATAATTTATTGTACTGTATCCCATAGATATACATAGAAAGGCGCGATGGAGTCAAACGGCCATACTGGCATCTTGCCATCTTGCCACAGGCAGCGCGCTCATCCATAATAATGTATTTTAATGGAGTACTATAGCCACCTACTGCTTCGATATGTGCATGACATTCTTTGAGGCGGATTTTGCGGAGCGATCACACGGTGGTGTGGACGTGATTTTTTTTTTTTTTTTTTTTTTTTTTTTTTTAAACGAGGGGGCCATAAAAGTTCAGTTTCAAAATACCCGTAGTCAAGTGGTCTAGATCTCAGTGTGAATTGTCTTTGAATACCTCTGACTGCCATCCTTTGTACCAACCTATTTTTTGATTAAAGAACATTGAGTGCATTTTTGTAGCGTTGAGTCCTGCTTTTAAGCCCTACCTCAAATCCAGCCTTAACACATAACATAACAGAAATGTTGTATGGTAAACAAGCACAAGTACCTGTACTTAATTCTAAAGGTGTCAAATCTCCTCATAGTGCTGTACAGGCTTTTCATCTGAAAGGGAACAATGCAATGATATAATCAGAAAATTACAATTAATTATATTACTCCTAATGTGATTAGGGTAATGTACTGTTCATTTTTTATTCTTTATCTTTACCTGTGTTAACAATTTGTCCGTACAATTATCAGAGACAGCAACGTCTTCAGCCACACAATTTTTATAGGCGTTGTTTAATGTAAGTGATCCAGTGATACTAACTGTGAAGACAAATTGTTACATTTTGGGATGTTTGCATGCATGATAAACACCAACACACATACACACACACACACACACAGACACACACACACAGACACACACGCACACACACACACACACACACACACACACACACACACACACACACACACACACACACACACACAGAAAGATGACATAATACCTGCAGTGTCTGGAACACACATGGGAACTGGAGAAGTTTTGGAGAAGCTACATTTGTCAGATTGACAGGATTCATTGCTCCATTTGTAGCCGGACTCACAGGTACACTCTTTGGAAGTCTCGCCATTCACACAAGCTCATTAGAGGGGGGGGGAGGCACAATAGTTTAATCAGCGATCAATTATTTTTTTTGCAATGAACATTTTTGTAGAAAATGTACGACTGAAAATAATAGAAAAGTGTTTACTTGTTGTCATTGCAAAGTTGTTGACCATCAGGTTGCTGGCCCTCAAAAAAGGTTTCATTAACTGAGTTATGTTACCAATCGCACTTTCCTCTATGGTCAGTTTGACATAATACATTTGTGTTGAATTGTCTAAATCATGCAGAACAGATAGAAATAAAGTTAAACACAATACATATTAAATATCACATTCATTGAAACAGTTTAAAAACATTATTATACTGAAACATGCTGCATTTCAAATATATTTATACCTTTTCCAGAAGCCTGCAAAAGTCAAAAGAAAATCATTCAGTTAAAAGTAATTTTTAATGTTGAATTTTGGATTTCCATGTGTTGTCCTATGATGATGACTTACCTGACAGATGTTTAGTGCCAGGGTGTAAAGAAATATGAAGATCCACATCCTGTACCCAGCAAATAACCAATAACATACTGTAAGTCATCTGTCTAGTCACTGACTTCTAATGTAATGCAGAGCGTTGACCCCACCATCTGTGATCTGAGTGAATGCAAACTACAACAGATCGTTACTTTTACACAGCTATACAGGGAGGTTCGAGGTGAGCTACGGTGGCATTGGGAATACCTTTCAATATAATTTATCACCTTTCTGACAATGTCAATGAAAATACAAAATGTATAAGCTTCTCTGAAGTAGGAGTCACAGAAGAAGTGTAGTACTGGATTGCATGAGACTGCAAACATGAGTCCCCATTTTTACTGGAGGACTAACTAATGACAAATACATTTAAAGGCTTCCATTGCCTCCTCTGTGGCTTCGTTACCTTTGAGTTAGCTATGATAACGTGTAATTATGTGTCTTCAAACAGTTAAAACATTCTTTCAAAAGTCACCATCCCATTAAAAAATAAGGGCAATTATATTTCATTGGCGATGGACCAATATAAATACCAGCCTCGTTCACTGTTATTGGCCTAATGCAAATATATGATATTCACTGATATCAGTGGCTGATATTTATCTTCGGTGGCATCATCACTGTATATATATTGTGTCTTAATGTTGAAAACAAGGACCATGGAAACACTTCTAATAGTCATGAACAGGAGGAATGATTACTGTGATCAAAACCTGTTTCAATCTTGATTTGAACTCTTAGACTGACCTGAAAAATTCTGAACGTGTCCAGAGATTATACAGTACAAAACTTAAATCCTCTAAAAGCAGGCAGAACTCATCTCTTCTGTAAATTGATTTTGTTTAGTGTATAGTATTTGTAGATATCAGGTGATTAAGTGAATTATTATTATTATTAAGTGAATTTGTTAATTAGATGGTTCCACAACACTGATGAGAAAACGCTTATTATGGTCTAAATATGATGTGATATGATCAAAAGCTACACAAATATATTTTGATAATGAAACCGAACCTTTAGTAACTACTAAAAAAAATAAAACATAAAATACAATTCAAATGCTGTATGTTGTATTTTAAGTGTTCTATAAAACATACTTTATTAAAGATAATCAATAAAAGAAAGATCAGCCAACCTGTTTGTCGATTTGTATCAAAGAACCATCACTGTAACGTCCTGTGATGTGAGAGGAAGCTGTTCTCTGTGCAGAAGAAAGATCGAAACACACTGATCCGTCACTGCTGTCGTTGCAGCAACTTACAATGAAGTGGAAGTAACTTGTAGAGTTTACTGTGGATATATATGCAAAGTTTGTTTTTTAAGGCTGTTATGTAGAACTAATTTGACTTTCAAAACGGACTCTATGTGGTGTTCGTAAACTTCCCTGAAACCTTATATCTTGTTATAAATAAAGAGTCCCACAAGTCCATCTCTACGCCCACAAGTAGACTCACCATACTGTGCACCTGTATGAGTTTGGTTAACATTCAATACTATATATCATGGTAGCAAAATAAATAAGAATGAATGAATAAGAATAGAAAATAATTGAGAATTGATAATAATTTGAGGTGGAGATATAGCTGGTAAGTAACCAGGTGATATTACAGGCAATGGAACTGTTAATTCGATAAAAATTATGTACAATCTAAATATACAAGAGGCAAACTCCATTAATATGACAATAATATACCAGGGAACTTTATAAATAACTGAGAAAATTTATGTTTGGTTTGATTTTTTCTCGTCATAAAAACAATCAATATACTTTGCATATATTCACAAGGAAAATGAACAAATGACACAGGTTCAACTATAAATAACAATATAATAAAAAAAAGAAAAACAAGGTGTTAATGATGAAAGCCGAAGCATGACACGGCATAAAAATGCTGAAAGTTAAAAGATACACTGCAAAAACTGAAATATCTTGTTTTTGGTATAATTAGTTAATGTTGAGTAGAATTATCTTACTCCACTGGTATTTAATTTAGCTCATTTAATTTTTCTTCTTGATTTTAGTGAATGTAATCTTTTTTAAAGACAATGGTCCTGGTCTGTCCCATGTCTTGCCAACCACAGCTTGACCACAGATTGACATGCACAATGTCAATCACTATAAAATTATTAAACAACATTTTAGTTTTCAGACCTTCATCAGGAAGTTTTTAATTTTTTTTCTAAAACTACCTGATGAAGGTCTGAGAACTGAAATGTACATTTACTTAAATTTATTCCTTTGCTAGTTATTGACATTGTGTCGGAATTCTTTGAAGTGACTTGCAAATATAAATAATATCATATAAAGTGCACATTTGTACATGAATAGCAGGTATTTTCATTCATCTCTCCTCTTTCCTTTTCCTTAAAAAGAAAAAAAAAGTTTTGCCCCTGTTCCTAAAAAATGTCAGAAAATTTCACATTTAACTCCCACTTTAGGGAGTTAAATGTCCTATTTACACCATGGTTCCAATCCAAAAAATATTGGATTGGATAAACATCAATTTGGATCGATGTTTATTTGATAAAGAACAACGTTCATCAGAGATGTTGAGGATGAAACGTAATTTGAATCCATCAATTTGTATCTTACAAGACACGTTACAGGACACAGTGGGTTATCCACGGAATTAGATTAATATTTTTTAATCAAATATATTCAACTTTTTCTCAAAAACTGAAAATCCACATATACTTCCACACTGGGAACAAATGTTCAGAGTGAAAAGAACAAATGAACTTGATTTGGAATCATATTGGAAGCGATATTCTAAGCAATAAAAGAAAATATATATTTGGCTTTGAATTACAATCTACGTTGAGGTCTTTGATTGTGTTCGTCTTGACTGTATTGTGTACTTTTCAGTAGCTAAAGGACACGTTCTTTGTGTATTTGAATTGACAGATGTGAAGATGGAGGTTGAGTTTGTTGGGTTTATACTTTTGGCTATCACCTTCCATTTCTAAGATCAGTAACAATCTCATAAACTCACCTCATTATGACTTGTTCAGGATTCAAACCCCAACTTTAGGGCTTGAGTTGGGAGGGTTTTAGACTAATTTGTAACTGGCCCCAGTTCCACAACTGTAGTATCTTTTATTGGCTTATTTTAATTTTCTATTTTGTTAATTTAAAATTAAAATGATTAATAATTTTAATGAATTATACAGATAGATTTCAGTATGTATAGTTGTACACACATGAAGCACAGGCCAACAACAGTGCACAAAGGCGTTGTATAACATTATTGTGTAATTACCGTCTTGTATACCAGGTTATAATATATTATAACCCTTACATGGTGTAAGCGGAACACAGGAGCTTTGTGAAGCAAGCTGCTTCCTTTAACGTTCCCATTTGGATAATACAACCACATATCTCATTTGAATGATCAGATATCAAATACAATGTCAATATTATTCCTCTGTCAGAATCTGTTTTTGAGGGGTGTTTCATTTTAGTCAAGATCCAAACTATTCATTCCATGCACAGAAATATAAATGTCACCTAATATTATTTTAAAATTTACGGTAGATAACTGGCAGCAATTATCCAGAAAGTTACTATAATAATTTTTTTTACAGAAGTAGTTCTGTTATCAGTCATGTTTTTTCTGTAAAATAAAATATAAATGTTAGTCGTATCTACAGAACTGGGTGATTAACTGCATTATAATCTAGTTACTCTTTAACTACTGTTACTGTTAAAATGTACAGCAATCATTTACAGTAATGTTACCGTTTACAGTAAATAACTGCAGATTTTCACAGTAGAAAAACAATTAACAATTAAATGAATTAGAATAAACCAATACAAACTGGTACCTACAAAATCTTTAATCCTTTTTAGAATTGTTTTTTTCCCAGTTTCAGCTGAATTACAAGAAATGCCACTCGTACATTCTTAAAAAATAAGGCACCATCATCTCATGAGAGTATGACAAAGGACACCTTATACAGTTGCAGTAGTGATGAGCAATAGACATTTTTATAGTAAATATCAGTATAAAACATTCATTAGTGCAATATTTTTTTACATTGACTGAAACACCCTCCAATCACAGAACCAATTGAATGTGGTCAGTGACTTTCTGTAAAACAGTAACAGGCTCAGCTGCACTCAGTCTTGTCTTGAAGTAATGTCAAATGTCAGAAGGGTTTTGTTCCAAGTGCAAAATGTTTTAACTGTTTTACAGCCTGTGATATCAAACAGTTGTTTCATGCTCCACAAAAGCTGTGCGATTGTCTGAGAGAAAACTCTCCGTCTCTTCTGGTGAGGGTCCGTCGTCTTTCGGGAGGGACAGTCCATTGCTTTCCTTGTGTTTTGGACGTTGCCATGGTGACAGCTGTGGAATAATTAAAAATGTGGATTTACACAAGGAAAGAGGAAGTAACTGGTGTTTTCAGCAGCTCATTATTGTTATTATGGCTAGGACAGCATCATACGAGGAAGAAGGAAGCGTGCAATAAACAAGAGGGGAGCTTTTGGATGCAAATAAGTGAGAGGTTTTGACACGCACACACAGATAATCAGAAACACGTATTTCATGCTGGGATTGTTCCACAGGCAGCAACCACATCATCAATTTTCAATTAAAAAAAAAAAAAACTGCCTCAATTTTTGTTTCCCACTCTGAAAGAAAATTAGGAAGAACATATCTAATAAATCATAAATGTTCTCAAATTAAACAACCTATTTCTCTTTTTCTTCATGTAGCTTTGTAATAGCGGACATTTAAATGGAAAATTCATCCATCTATTTATTCCTCATTAGGGTCGCAGGGGTCTGCTAGAGCCAAAGCCAGCGAATAACAGGTGAGAGGCAGGGATACACCCCAGATGGTCGCCAGCCAATCGTGGGGCACACACACCATTCACTCACACCTATGGGCAATTTAGAGTCGCCAATTAACCTCAGTATGTTTTTGGACTGTGGGAGGAAGCCAGAGAAAAGGGGCAGCATGCAATTCTATAAACATTTAGTCTTGTCTTTGTGCAATATCATATGCACGTTGCAGTTTAATTCAGGTTGTCATAATATTTTATGATTCTTGTGTCCTGCATTTTCTTTTATGTATGTATGTTAGATGAACCTGGTAAGGTGACTACAGGTGGAAATTATCCTATGGCTACAATCTGGCTTATTTACATTTCTAATGTCAGTCAGTCATTTTCTATACCTGCTTATTCCTCATTAGGGTCGCAGGGGTCTGCTGGAGCCTATCCCGAGAGGCAGGGATACACCCCAGATGGTCTCCAGCCAATCGTGGGGCACACACACCATTCACTCACACACTCACACCTACGGGCAATTTAGAGTCGCCAATTAACCTCAGCATGTTTTTGGACTGTGGGAGGAAGCCGGAGTACCTGGTGAAAACCCACGCAGACACGGGGAGAACATGCAAACTCCACACAGAAAGGTCCCAGACCCAGGACCAAGGAGGTCTTGAACCTGCGACCTTCTTGCTGTGAGGCAACAGCACTAACCCCTGCGTGTCGCCCCATTTCTAATGTACATTAATATATCCCTCTAAATAAATTTGAAATGCAAAGTGCAGCTGAATTTCAAAACATGATGGCCATGATTTCTCATATGCGACTCAACTAGTGAAGTGCCAGTTAAATTTCAACATGGTAAATATAGCTACCATGAAATATGAAAAAAGAACAAAGATTGCGATTCACACAAGAAGATGGGCAGAGTTAAAATGAACCTTTTCCCTTAACAACATGTTGGAGTGTTGTTTATCTTTCTTCCTGACACGCTTGTTATTACATGGTTGGTGCTGATGGCTGCATTAGGTTGTCACAGGTTCTTGACTGTGTCTGCTATAACTTTACGAAAGACAGTAATCTGGTAATCATGTTAATGTTTTTAGTGTGCGGTGATTTTGGCAGCGAGAATTACTTTGTTACCTTGCATGGCTCTACACAGAGACATGCCCATAGATGACTGCCTGCCACATTCAGTTAATAAAAAGAACGATTTCTGAGACGTTTGCCACAGCTTTTTCCACATGAAGCTACGAACCTGGCTTGAGGGGGTTCTGCACACTGTGATGTAATGGAATGGGATCAACAGTGTGTAGGATTCTTTGGACCTTTCCAAAATTAATACTTTATATTATATTAATACCGGTGGATTCCAAAAAAAATCCTGATGAACAGAATATGCTGTATATTTCAGTGTATATCCTGTTCCTGAGAACTGGACAAAATTGTTTATTAACAGTTTATCTTTGAAATAATTTTGTGCAAATATGCATCTTAATGGCATGTTTTGGTAAGATTAACATTCTATTGTGTGTATGGTATTATATTATTATATTATTATTATAATGCACCATCCCCTTGTTTAGAAGATCTTCATGTTCATACAGTGATAAAAATCCCCCCTTTACAAGTTGATAAAAAGATACTTGGACAAAACAGCAGCAACAATTTAAGAATTGGTTGTAACTAAAGCTCTAGACAGGCACACTACATTAGGATTTCTGCTGTTAACCAGGTTACTCTACAAGAGTGTGTTGAGTTTACTTCAGATTTCATTTGCATTAAACAAACATGTTTGTTTAACCCGTGTGCAGACCTGTGATAAAAATAAGTTTGTAGTCAAATTATAACTTCAGTCTTATGTTTGCAGCATCTAAACAATTTCAATAGGATTTCCCTGCAACAATCAACAGCTGTTGATGCTTAGTTTTGCCAAAATAACGGAGCTCGACAATAATACATTATTAAAATACATTTTGATTTATAACTTAAATGGTTTAGTGTCAGGGGAAATCAAATATCTTGCTCATTTTGTAATTCAATTATGTGACTTACCGTCTGTCCCATAGGAGTCACACAGCAGAGCTTCTTTTTGAGGCGTTCGGGTAGAAAAAACAGCACTTTCCCTAACAATGGATAGAGTGTACCTGGTGTCACATCCTCTTCTTTCATAGGACCTAAACAGAAATGTATTGTTAAAATTTAAATCGATTATAAAGAAAAGTACTGAGAGCGATTGAGAACTCGCCTACCTGTGAGAAAACTGATGATCAGGCCTACTAGAATGACTGTGAAGCCACTGAATGCACTGTACCACATGTAGGACAGTGAATAAAACCGTTTCAGTCCAGATGGCGAGCTGAAGGAAGAGAAACTGTTGACTTCTGATACAACGACACTCAAAGCAATGCTCATGGTGCGTCTCATACCTCAGTGTGACGTTGCCGACGGCGGTCTGAATGGCGGCGGTGGCGTTGTCTGACAGACTGATGGCTCTACACTGGGGCGGCAGCAGTCTGGTGCCGGAGCTCCGTGTGACGATGCTCCCGATGCCGACCCAGAAAGAAACAGCCAGGCCTGCCCCCAAACCGGCCACAGCACCCTGTAACAACAAGGTGTCAAAATAAACCAACTACACAGCAGCTCCCATAACTCCGTGCTACTTCATGGCATCATCAACTCTGATACGTTACCTAATTTTCATGAATTTTATGCCATTGGTGTTGAACTAATTATATTTTATTTTAAGGCAGAATGATGTTTGCTTATGGTAGTTGAGATATTTCATTCCATTTTATAGGAAGTTTTAATCACCACAGTATCTCACAAAAGTGAGTACACTCCTCACATTTTTATAAATATTTTATACACTACCATTCAAACGTTTGGGGTCACCCAGACAATTTGCGTTTTCCATGAAAATTCACACTTTTATTTACCAGCAGAGTTGAAAAATTTATAAAAAACATAGTCAAGACATTGACAAGGTTAGAAATAATAATTTGTATTTGAAATATTTTTTTCCTTTAAACTTTGATTTCGTCAAAGGATGGTCGGCTTTATAGCTTCTGTAACCAGATAAACCGTTTTCAGCTGTGCTAACATGATTGCACAAGGGTTTTCTAATTATACATTAGCCTCCTGATGAAATGAGCAAACAAATAATAGCATTAGAACACTGGAGTGATAGTTGCTGGAAATGGGCCTCTATACTATGTAGATATTGCACCAAAAAACAGACATGGAGTGAAGGGTCAGCCTGTCAGTGCTCAGACCAGACGCCACACACTGCATCCAGTTGGAGGTTTCCATGGCAACCTGTGAAGCTTAGATGAAGTCCATTCACAACAGTTAAAGCAGTGATGGAAAACAGTTGGAGCCGCACAAAATATTGACACAATTCTGACATTTTCACTTAGGGCTGTATTCACATTTGTTGCCAATGGTTCAGTCATTAATGATTATATGTTTTCAATTTCAACTGTTAAGCTGTACACAGACGACTTTACAAAAATGTGAGGGGTGTACTCCCTTTTGTGAGATACTGTAATATCGGACATTGTAATCGTTTTCTTGACAGTAAGCACAGCAGAAATATAAACAGATTTTAATGAGTCTAATGCTTCACTACACGACACATTTCCATAGTCAATGAATACGCTGCTTGATGAGGTTCAACTCACAGTGGGATTGGCCCATGGAAAGAACATCCCAAGACCAAACACTCCGAGAATAGGACCGCCAACCATCCCGAAGATCTTCAAAGCCACCTGTAGTTTAAATGTAAGAGTCAGGGAACATTTAGAAAGAAATGTTGGTTCTTACTTGATCAGCTTTGAGCCTACCTGAAGAACCGAATCACCCATTAGGTGAGTGATATAGGCCATGGCCAGACACAGCAGCCCGTAGGACATCGCTTATTGAGGAGACACAAGTTCCAGATGTTTTAAATTGACTCTCGCCGATTGAGTTTTCATTATAGTGTTAAAGAATTTCAAGTTTTCAAAGCTAACCTAAAGCTTTGGACAGCAGGGTCGCTTTGGATTCTGTCATGGCGGGGAACTGTGGTTTGATGAGGTCTTCCATTGTCACCGTGGCCAAGGAGTTAAAGGCAGAGGAGATGGTGCTGCACAGGAACAGTGAGAAGAAACAATCAATCTTAAATAGCTTGTTCGCCATGTTAACCCATTATATCTCTTAATTTCATAGAGCTTTATTAAAATAGCTTTCATACACTCGTAAACACAGGGCACTATTCGTGCAAAAGTCTGTTTGCTGCAACATGTCTATGGTCCTGCCTTTATCAGGGATTCACACCTTCTCTCCATAACTACTATCCTAATTATCTACACTTTTAAAAAGGTCCCTCATATACAGTTAGCTAGATTAATTTAGGTGTTTCCAACCTAGGGGTTAGGGCCTTCTAAAGGGTCACCGGAGCAATCATAGGCATATGGCATATGAAGGCGAGCTGATGACAACAAACAAAATTGTTGAAAGCACTGGTTTCATCTTTAACTATGTGTTATAAAAAGCTTGTTATATTACCCTAACTGGTTTTCCTGCAGAAAATTAGTTAAGTGGGGGCATGTTAAAGTTCAATCATTTATTTGTAAAATAAATGAGTTCAGGCCTAGATTGATAGTGCTGGGACTTCCTGAGGGTCTGTGACTGCGTCTTGGAGTAAACGTTGCAGCTAGCGACTTCTGAACAAGACAAAACAAGTTGACTTGGCCTTGGGAAGCTGATATTTTATAGACTAAACAACTAAATAACTAATCAAGGAAATATCCAACAGATCAACCAACAATGAAAATAATCGTTAGTTGCAGCCGTACTAATATTAATTCAGAATTAGTACATGTGTCACATACACCCTTTCAAGTAATTAGTATTAATACAAGATATAATTAAAGCTCCCGTACCTGAGGGCTGCGCTGAATAAACATGCAATAAAAAGGCCAGGCAGCCCAGGCAGATCTTGCAGCATATCCATCACAAAGTATATCACCATCTGTGGAAAACACACACTTGTTAGGACTTTGGTTTATTTAGCATAAATGTGGTTCAAATTAAATCAAAAAAATATTCATCTCTGTTTTGTTTCCAGCATGGACAGTGCATTTACATAATGAACCTAATGTTCTAGAAGGTCCTACTTTAACAAGCAAATACTAACGCTGCTGCAGTTTGTTTTGACAGTGGTGCTTACAGAATTTGGCATAAACTTCACTTGAGATGGAGGACACAATAAAAAGCACGAAAACTCAGGAAGACTCATAGTCCTGTTTCCCAAAAACATGAAACTGATAATTCAGTTGATTAAAAAACAACAATAAAATAAAAACTCACTGCATCCCTTGAAGAAGTGTCCAGCTTGTCTGAGTGATCTTCTCCACAGTAACGTGCAAACATGACCAGTCCCATCACACAGCTCAGTGCCAGAGCCAACTGCAGGGAAGGAAACACCATGTAGCAAGACCTGCAGGAAGAAATGCTGTTATACTGACTAATATTATGATATTATGATAATAACAAAGTTCTCTGGCAGACACATTATTTGATGCTGATACTAAATAGCCTTCAACATTAGATATCCAACACAGAAAAACATACTTGAATGAAATGGATACACTGTTGGTGGTACCAATACTTTTCTATACACAAAAAGATGGTTATACAGAGACAGAATGGACAATTCATTAGGTACACTGTCAGCACATGTGTATTCCCAATGCAAACATATAGTATGGCAAAGGGACATATGGTCTCCATGGTGATGGAAGTCACACGTCTGTCCTTCCTGGCAGAAGGATACGTCCTCTGTTGCTCTTCATGAGATTTCTTGCAATTTTTGCCTATAAAAAGTTTTTTTTGTCTAGAGTTTTTCCTTATTGGAGTTGAGGGCCTAAGGACAGAGGATGTTCTCTCACTGTACAGACTCTAAAGCCCCCAAATGTGTGATTTGTGTTATTGAACTATACAAATAAAAATCGATTTGACTCACAGTGTCTAAAATTTAGAGGTATTTAGCAGCATCTAGAGAAAGTATTGGAAAGGATTAGGGCCAGCCTGATTGTAATTTGGAACATTCTTTGCAAATATCCTTCACTTGCTCCTACGCAGTCAACAGAGTACAGTGAACCAAAAGAATTTTAACTGTATTTCACAATCTGTGAAAAAAACATTACTGCTTGTGAAACCTGAATATCGAAATGAAAATAAATCGCTGGAAACCTCCAGTCTGCATACCTGACAGCCTCTTTCTCTGTGCGTGCGCTGAGGTATCGTTGGACCTGAGCCTGGTTCACTCCATAAAGAGACAGCATGAGGAAGACGCCGCCAACGGCCAGAGTCCAGAAGGTGTGTCTCTCTGTAGGATCGGGATTAAAACTAAATACAAGAGAGAAAATACAGTCAAAAAGACAACACTTTTCTTAATTCAGAAAAGAGCTTTAACAGAAGCAGCAGCGTGACACACACTGTGAAATTAGCAGCTATAGCATCGGAATAAAAAATTGCAGCCATTTGTATTAAATAATATTACTGGATGTCTACTTGAACAGGCAGCAGAGTTCTCCATTAGTCAACTACAGAAACCCTGTTGTACAGTAGAAAATAGTCTTTGTTTTTTATGAGTAAATTTAAAGGAATTACAGCATGTGTGGTACATTCAAGCAGAATTTATGCACACAACCCACAGGACTACAATCTCTATAAAAATCTATTTTTCAGTGAATTAGTTTAAAATTGGATCTTTCAGTGTTGCTGGGGGTCGTCCTGCAAACAAACCACGGACTCACTCGAGGCCAGCGATGTGGTTTCCCTCCTTTGCTCGCCTCCACACTTCAGACACTCCTCCGGTTTTCTGTATTCCCACCACTATGACAGCCAGCTGCCCCGCAAACATCACGACGGTCTGAAAGACGTCCGTCCAGATGACAGCCTTCAACCCTCCCTGTCAGCGGCAGATGAAACACACAGGAATGGAAATGTTGAATGTCAGTATGTTCCTTAAACATGCTTAAAATGCTAGAGATCAGTCAGCCAAAGTTAATCTTTATTTAAAAAAAAAAAGAAAAAAGGAAATCAGTCTTACCAATGTTGTGTATAATGTGCACACCAGTCCAGTGGCCAGCACTACTCCCCATAATTCAAATCCAGTAACTGGAAGCCAACACAAATACACAATGAACCACAGATCTTATTTATTCAAATAGTCACTTCACATTTATTTCATAGAAAAATAATCATACCTGCATTCAGTGCAAAAGCAGGAGTATACACACAAACTCCCATATAGACCACCTGTAGTCCAGAAAATTATAGACTCATTAGTGAAGAATATCCTTAAGATTTTAAAGGCAATAAAATGACATGTCTTTATTTTTCAGGCTTTATTATATAAATCTGTTTGTGAAGTAAGATGGATTGGAATCAGGTTGATATTACCCTTATTAAAAAAGGCATAGTTTGACATTTTTGAAAATAAGCTTATTTGCTTTCTTGCTTATTATTGGATGAGAATATTGTTAAAATGTAGTATTGCTCTTCTTGTGTGACTCTTGTAGAAGAAGCAAATAAGCGTGAATGCAAAATCTTGATCTAGTACTTCGGTCAGATGTGAATGATCTGCATAAAATACTTTTTGTTACCTCCCAGAAAAATGATCTCAATGATTTTCAAGCTGTGAGGTATACATATTTAAAATTTAAGAAATGAAAATGTAAATGAAATGAAAATCGGAATGGAAATGTATATTCTTAATGTTATATTTTCTGATTTTTCACAAATGCTGCTTCTTTCTTTGATGACTAATAGTTGTTTTTATAGTTTAGCCCTTATGATGCAAATCTTATCGGCAGTGTTGTGATCTTATCACCTAGTTGGCTCTAACACATTTACACATGCGGTTAAGTCTGGAATTGATTGTAGAACACCCTTTGTTTGTTGTCATTATCATTAACATACTTCATATTCACACCCACAATTACTCCTAATTTATTTGTAGTAGATTTTAAAATTGGATACTTTTGTATATTTATTGATGTGGTGTTTTATTGGGGAACTTTCTGTTTTTATTAGAGTCACTTTATTATAAAGTACCTATACTTATACTGGATATATAAGTATATTCTTATCTGATATACTTATCAGATGAGAAAGCTCATAGTCCAGAAGACATAAGGAAAACGCATAATATTTAATGTTTAACACATTCAAGCCTAAGAGCTGCTAAGTCTATGACTGTCATTTGATACTTTAAAACCCAGAATTGTTTTCAGAGATTTTATGCATATTATTACATCAGTTGAGTCACTAACAATTATGTTATGTGTCTATTTTTCCATTTTGTTTTATTTATTTTTTTTGCAGAAAATAGCATTTTAATGGCTATTATAGTTGCTGCTTGCACAAAACTGGGTTTGGGGGGTTATTCTAGAGACTTGACTGGTTAAATAGATATATGCATGTCAGGGTTGAGTATCATAATAATCTAAAATCACAATAATCTAGAAACAGGAAGTTGATGACATCATGTGACAGGAAGTACTTGAAAACTTAAATTCTTTGCTTAAAACCTTTTGTCTAAGTTGTCAACGATCATGTCGTTAGAAAAAAAAATCTGTATGATTAACATTTAGATTTTTTTAATTCTAAGTATAAAATGACAATCATAGACTTAAAGGCTAATAGGCTTCAATGGGTAAAAAGGTGATGAATAGGGGATGATTCTGTGACATATGTGGTTGTGTGTACAAATGTTTAACTTGATGTGGTTTTCTTCACATGAAGAGATCTGCATTAGCAAATGAGTGAATTCTCAAAGACATCTTTTATTATGGGAAACAATTCCCATGCCAGGAAAGGAAAGGTCGGCCTGGTGCTGTTGGTTGTACTGTACCGTCTGAAAGATGAAGGTCAGGGTACCGCAGATGCGCACCACTTTACTGAAGCGCAGCTCTAGATACTGTGATAAAAAACATCATGAGAACAGAAGGAAACACATCTCAAATGTCAACTTTAAATCAGGATCTATCTGAAAAAAAAAAACAACAGAAAAACAACAACATACCTGGTAAGCACTGGAGAGTCGCAATCTGTAAAACACCGGAATGAAAACATGAGCTGGAATGAAGAGGCCGAGGACGTAAGCGCAGCCGATGAACCAGTACTGAGTACCGTGAGTGTAGATCTCTGCTGGCACGCCAATGATCGCCACAGCTGACTGGAAGGAGGCGATGAGCGACAGAGAGACAGGAAGACACCGCATGTTCCTGTCTGCCATCAGGAACTCCTGCGTGGTGCGCTGACGCCCGCCAGACAGAGCGTAGTACAGCCCGATGGCCATAGAAGCAGCCAGCAAGATGGCGAATATCACATAGTCTACGATGGTGAAGTGCTTCTGGTTGGAAGGGTCCATCTCCATTGTTTTTGCGTCCTGGCTGCAGTTGGAGAAAGTTTTGATCTCCGCCCGTTGCACAGTCAGACGGGTGGGAAATATCTTTGTCCACACCCATCAGTCATGAGAGTCCAGCAGCCTTGAAGAAAGTGCAGCAAATTGAAAACACTGATTAGATTCATTTGTGCGTGCGTATGCTTTTGCTGACATTTAAAAATCACTCCCCAAATTACGGCCTTCTGCTTTTATTATAACAAATAACTTTTCATGACTTGCAATTAAATAAACCTTCACACCCTGACGTCTTTATCATCCCCTGACCTGAAACATTAGCAGCAGAAAAGCTTCGTCACACCAGGCGACCTCTGGTCTTTGGTGTACACAGAAACCAAGGTCACACAAATCACTGCGTCAACTTTCCCCTGCTTGTGCTGATCCAAAAATACTGACTGCTGGTTTGGAAATGGGAGGATCTTTGTCACTCTGCCATCTGCTGTCCTGGTGTATTGTGCAAAAAAAAGGTGAAGGTCAAACGTTTTGGGGTTTCAAAAGTTTACTTGGCAGGAAAAAGAAAAATTTCTTCTTGCTTTAATATATTATCATTTATATGATCACATTATATAAAGCAAGAAAAAACAACAATTAGAGCTGAAACCATTTGATGATTGACCAAAATTTCATTGGCAACTAGTTTGATAATTCATATTTTTGAGTAATTTTCCGGCAAAAAATAAGAAATATTTGCTGCTTTCAGTCGTATATACATTTATAGAGTAATATACTAGATAGTAATATACTCAATTCACTTTACAGTGATACAAAACATAGAAAAGGAGCAGATCATCACATTACAAAAAGCTGGAACTAGAAAATGCTTAGCATTTCTGCTTGAAAATGAAAAACAGTTAATAAAGTATTAAAATAGATTACAATTAGAGGCAAAACTTTATTGCTATTGACCTTATTATACCTTATTTTTAGAGTTAAAAAAAATTCAACAAATTTAATGCAGATCTTTTATTAATGACAATTCTTTTTACAACCTAAACTTTTGAGGAAATTAGACATAACACTTTATACCACCCCATGGACACTATATGCTATATCAATGTTAACACGTCATCTGTGAAACTGTCACATGGAAAAATGACATATTACATTAACACAATTATTTGTATTATTTTTACATGTGCTGTTTATACTGTTGAACTTGTACTCAATTATATTTTTTCATTTTACTTTTTAATTGTGAAATTATATGTTATTTATTATGTATTATGTACTACTTGTATTTTCTCTCTATTTCTCTCTATTGATTTTAATGGTATGCACTACATCAATCACATCTGCTCAACTAACTAACGAATAATTAAGGCATATTACAGTGACCCTTTATTCACTCACAGATACAGCTCCTGTAATTCTATCCACTAGATATAAATAACTAATTCCTGCACTGATTTCTACTATAAACTGCCTAGGAAAATGAAGCTACCTGCACCCACTGACACTAAAATCTGTGATAAATGCTGCTTTCCTTTAGATAATAAGTACAGACAATAAGCACAGTCAATGTAACATAATTCATATAATGAATATAAAGTCTGAAAAAGTAATTGTTATTGAAGTAGTCAGATAGAAACAGGTGAAACAACATGGAAGACTCACCTTTACTCGCCAGGATGATTATCAGGGTGCAGTCTTTGGCACCATGCTGGCTACTGAGAGGCATTCAAGAGCGCCACGTTACTTACAAAATACAACAAAATATTTTTTTATTCGTGGTTAAAACCTCATCTTTTCACTAATACAGTGAAATAACTGTCGAAAGCATAAACGTGCATGTTTTCAACATTCCTGTTCTGCTTATAAAGTGTTAAATAAACCAACCATCCGCCTAATCTGTCGCTGCACGCTCCACGTGATCACCGCACTACTTGTTTTGAGATCTCTTCCGGGGTGGAAATTGTGCGTGTGTGTGTGTGTGCGTGTGTACGTGTGCGTGTGTTTGGGGGGCGTATTATTTTTCCTAGCATGATTCCGGGATGACCCGCCCTACTCCACTTCCAATTGGCTTACCCTGATATCTTTATCTCAATTTTAACCAATCGTGACTCTTATACCTAACCCAACCAATCAAAACTACGTAGGCAACGAGCATCAACCAATCAGAGGCCGCGTAGGGCGGGTCTTCCTATGACGTAGTAGCAGCCGCCAAAATCAAACACGGTTTGTTTTGCTTTTAGTGCACAAAAAGCGTAATTTTCAAAGAGAAAAACAGGGATACGAGACTTTGGGAAATAATGCAGGGAGCGTCTACAAAAGGTATCTCTCAGCTGTCCGTAAATGCGTTTTTATGCTAATGCTAGTCGAGCCAGTTTTTTTAGCATTAACAACTTTTACGTTTCACGGTATTTCTGTGTTGTAATTCGCAGGTGTTTTGAGTCACCTGAGTCTGCTGGAGGTTCAGGCTAGAAGTCGTAAACCTCAGCCTCAGCCTCAGCAGCAGCAGAAGAGTCATGTGGAGCAGCTGAGGGCTAAAGTGAAGAAGCTGCTGATCCAGAGAGATCAGCTGAGAGCAGAGACACAGACACACCAGGTGAGAGGATTAAAGTTGATTATTTGATACAACATGAGTTCACACCGGTTATACTGACAGCAGTATAAGACTCCCGTCTTGGTAGTTTTTTTGATTTCATAAATACATGGCAATAATAATACACTTTATTTATAGAGTGTATTTCATAATATAAAATGCAGTTCCAATTGATGCACAAGAAGAGGATATTAAAACAAAAATACAAATATTACACATATATATAAAATTAATAAATAAAAGAAAGCAATAAAATACATAAAACAATAGACTTAAATAATTAAAGGCAAGTCCTTTAAAAAGCTGCATCGCTCTTTTCCTTTCTCTCCCACTGTCAATATTGCAATTATACATAAGTGGAATGAAAAACGAACATACATACATATAAAAAGGTGTTATTTATTATTATTATTTATATTATTATATTTATATTAATATATATTATTTTATAGCTCATATCCACATTACTGATCATTAATTTTCAACCATATATATATATATATATATATATATATATATATATATATATATATATATATATATATATATATATATATTGTGTGTGTGTGTGTGTGTGAAACCATTAATGGTCATTCCTGTAACATTGTCATGATATTGAGTATTGTAAAGTATTGTAATATTTGATTTTGTTCATATCTCCTGACCCTAATAAAAGGTCAGCCTGTGTTGCTCACTTTAATACCGAGCTGCACTTCTTTTTTTTTTTATTTAATAAATTGAATCATTATGTTTCTTCTGTTGAAATTGTCCTGGTATAGAAGCTCCAGAAGCTGAGGACAGCTATGGACAAAGAGGGTGCACATGAATTAGACGTGAAAATGGATGATGACTCTAAGAACTCTCAACTTTTGTGGTTGATGGCAAGACATACACAACTGAAAGATCTCCTGTATGCTCATCACCTCATTGGTACGGTTATACTGTTGTTATGCATGCTTTAAATACGTTATAAAATATTGTATTTCAAATTTTTCATCTGTATATTTTTAAGTCACTCATCATTCTCTGTTTCATTCAATGGTGTCACCAGGTGGGTACGACATCATAAAGACGCATCAAGGTAGAGGAGTGTGTGTGTCTCTGGCGACGGCCTATGAGGGCACTTACTTAGACACGTACAACCTGGAGATTGACCTGAAGCCAACTCTGAGGATAAGTCGCCATAATATCCCCCCATTCATTCCCCTGAACAGCCTCGTTGAACAGAGCAACATGCAGACAGATATAAGGGCGTTTCTGGACAGCCTCAGCCAATATCTCAACGCCTTTGCCGGTCGCAAACAGCAGCTTAAGCTCGTTAAGGTGCCAAACTTTACTTTTGTCAGTGGTATAACAATATCACACACAGTAACTCTGAGGGATGTCTGTCAGTAACTGTGGACAAGGCTGTTCTGTGAAACTACCCTCCATTATAGAATGATTAGGCTCAGCTGGGTTTCTGCGTAGAGGTAGAAAGTCAACATAATACAATTTTTCCTATACAGTGCATTTTATCATGAAAATAATTAAAAGGGCTAAAGATTAACCATATTACACACACAGCTATGCTCATTTTTGTTCTTTATATACGATGGTATATGCAAGGGCTTTGTAAGACCAGAAACACTTGACTGTTTTAATAGTTAGATCTCTTACAGAAAGTGAAACTGTAAGTGTAGTAGTTGGAGGAAAGCTTGCTTGTAGTTTATTTTGGGAGAGTAAAACATCTAAACGTCTTATCTTATCTTGTCCTCCTCTTTGTTTATAGGAGCTGCTCCATGGGTCTGTGGAAGTGATGGAGAGTAATGTTTTATGTTCGATATTGGTGCTGCTGTTAACTGTGCCGCAAGAGAAGACTGGAGTGCTCTGCACGCTGGGCTACATGGACCACAGCAGATGCCTTCCCACAAAAGTCAGCTTTGATTGTGAAGGTAGGCTTATTATACAGTATGGGTCTATAACAGGGGCATCAGTTTCATCCCGTGCCACATCAGCGCTATGGCTTCCCTCCAAGTGCAAATTGTAAAGATCATATATACAAATCAACTTGTTATTATATTAAACAAGTGCCTCTCCACTTATAATAGTGCTGGTGACAATTTGCTAAGTTTTTTAGATAGAATTGAATAATATGCTGATGCAGAAATAATGTTATATATTGTGTTAGCGTCTAATTATTAAAAATGCTGCAGCAACACATTGAAAATCATCACAGATATCTAGAGACTCATACAAGAATATGCTGATAACCACTATTAACAATATTATTTATTTAATGGATTTTTCAAAGATTGGAATCTTTGCTTTTGTGTTGCTATGCTAAATATTATTGAATAGAAAGTAAAAGAGAGTAATAACAAATGTACTTAAACATAGGAAAATAAGGAAAACCGGAAACTTTCCTGTATTTAAACAACCTTCGTGGCCAATAGAAAATAGAGTTGAGGTTAACGAAGTGGTACAAAGACAACATGACCAGCGTGTCTTCTTTAAGTTCAAACATTTATTCACTTTTCCATCTTTTAATAAATCATACAAATCTGTGCAAGTTCTTGAGGGGCCACAGAAAATGAGGTGCCGGACCAGATTCTTCCCCTGGCCCTTGAGTTTGACACATGGTCTATAACTCCTGTAATCCATGATGCAAAAGTTGTCTTCTTACAAAAGAGCTGTGAACTGTAGAGAAGAGAATGTAGGGTACAACAAAATGTTTTCCACACACATTTCTTACAGTATTTCTCGTAAAGTTTATTTCTCAGTATTTTTACAACAAGTGCGTAATTACTTCTGCTGTTTTTTTCTTTAAACATTACAATAGAGTATGAACAACTAATTTTTCAAGCAAAAATATACATTTTCTATTTACAAATATTCATTGGCTCCGGCTCCATCTTATGAAACTTGAGGATTTACTTGTTACATCAATAGTAACTTTAATTTTATACTCTTAAAAAGCTTCCATGTGGCTGCTGCTATTAGATTTGGAATGATTCCAATAAATCCATATACATTTCATCATTTGGCAGATGCTTTTATTCAGAGCAAAATGCAAGTGAGGCATCAGAATCAAGTATTAGAGGAAAACAAATCAAAAACAGCAGTGACACAAATTCTAAAGTAGCTAACCAGCAATCTTTGAACCCTTCAGCTATTGTCTGATGACGGATTAGCCTCTGGGGGCAAGCTCCAATATTTCTTTCCTTCCAGTAGAGCCAGCGGATATCCAGTCCAAGACTACCATTTCCATTTGCCGGTCATTGTTTACTGTCCGACAAACTCTCACAAGTCCAGAGATGAAAACTAATAAAAAGCGAAACAAACTGAAATTTCATATAAATCTTGAGATACCATTTGGCCAAAGGTTCACTGAAACCTGAAGTTATTTCAGTAATGTAGCAACACAGCACGGTCCATGGTCGGAAAGCTTGATGGTGATTTGACCACCATTTTTCACCATTACAAGGAGTATTGGTGAATCAACCAATGACTTGTTTTGCTGACACAAGTTCAAAAAAAAAATCCATCCACTGTTGTGAAGCTGTCGTGGTAATTAAAATTACCCAAAGGTCGACAGGTATTTATTTGTCTGATATTTTATGGACTACATGATAAGCAATAAAATAATTCATAATATAAATGCAGCCATAAGTCTTTATTTTAGAAAGTAAGAGAATAAAAATGTCCAATAAGAAGTCACCTGTGTCAAATGTAGGATACATCAGTAACAGATATGCTTTTGTCTGTGTTATGCTCTCCTAATGCCCTGTAATCTTTACTGTTTCTTGCAGACACGGAGCTTCTTGAGTCTCCTCAGTGGAAGAAAAACTACCGCCTGCTCATGGAGACTCCTGTGCACAAAGCTTTGATAACCATGATAAAGATGGGGAATATTGTTTAATTTTTTCAGAAATGAGTTGTGTCATTTGTCTCTTTCAAGTGTCTCGTCAATATTTTGTTGTTGTTGAGTGAGTACAGATTAAAGTATTTTTCCAAACTTCCTTTATGGAGGTTGCACCATTAATTCCATGTGACTTTTGTCCTTGAGCTTTTCAATGAATGCTGCCACCCTCTTGTGTAAAGCTTCCTTCTGAAACTGTCTCAGTTTCTCCACTTCCTCTCTGGCTTTCTGCTGTTGCCTGGCCAGCTCTTTCTCTGATATTGAGTCAATAGTTGCGATATTTTTCATCTTCATGAGAGACAAGTTGCTCTGGACATTTCCTCTGTGTCTCACCGAACTTGTGCTCTTGACTGATGGCAGCGGTGCCGATATTGATCGATTCTGCTCCACCAATTCAGATTCATGGTCGTAAGACTGAGTCTTCCTGCCACCAGATGTGCAAATGCCCCTGAAATGAGCTTCACCATTCTTGTGTTCCCCTATTTCTTTCATAGCGATATTGATTGTAGCTTTAGGCTCACAGACTTTTACTATCACCAAGCTTCTCTGTTGTTTTATCAATGAGTCTCTTCTTTGTTGAAGCATTTTGAGAGTGTATCTATACTGTTTGTCCAGCAGGTCTAGTTTATGCTGGAGATATATATCCTCCTTTTGGTTCAACACTCTCAGCTCTCTCTGCAGCCCAGCTCTTCTGTAGGTTCGATCCATTATATGAAAAAATAGCTAGATGGAAAAAAATGCATCTTTTTGAGCCCATCTGTTTCTGTAATTCATCCACTTTTAAAATAATCAAGATGTAATTTTCTTACCTAGTATGTGTGCACCGTTCGCCGTAGTCCTGTGTTATATAGGTCATTTTGCTGCCATGGCTCTCTCAGTATGTGTAATATAATACCCTATTGTATTTAAATTGGATGGGACTGTTGGTAATTGTGCACTGACACATTCCTTAAGAGTTTATATTTCAGGATTCCTGCAGAGCGCTGTCACAGGTTTTCTTGTGGGTCATGCAATCAATCAATAAATAACAATGACTTATCTTGTGTAAAATACTTAGAGAAAGTCTTTGCTTTGTGATTTTATGCAGCTGTGATGTTTTGAGGCATTATACAATTCCAGTCTCATTATTTATTCTAGGTTTTCCAAACAATCACAATACGTCACTTTTGTTTGTTATAGGAGATAGAATTGAATTTACATGAGTACCAGTATCCCCAAACATCTGGATTTGAAAATGTTTGCTCTTTTCTTTCTTTCTTTATTTTTTTGCATGTTTGTCACACTCCTCAAACTTCTCACTCAAAACTATTTAAATGAAGGTTTTTATTATTAAGGAAGAATACAAATTCAAACCTACATGGCCCTGTGTCTGAAAGTGTTTGCCCCTCCCTGTTAAAGCATAACTTTATTGTAGTTTATCACACCTGAGTTCAATTTCTCCAGCTACACCCAGGCTTGATTACTGCCATTCTTAATCAAGAAATCACTTAAATCACCTGCCTGAAACAGTGAAGGAGACCAAAAGGTCATCAAAAGCCAGATATCATGCTGCGATCTAAGGAAATTCAGGAACAAATGAGAAAGAAGGTAACTGAGATCTCAGTCTGGAAAAGGTTATAAAGCTTTCAGACTCCATTGAACCACAGTTAGAGCCATTATCCACAAATGGCGAAAACATGGAACAGTTCCAGAAGTTGGCAGGCCCAACAAGATTACCCCAAGAGCAGCAACAACTCATCCAAGAGTCACAAAAGACCCCACAACAACATCCAAAGAACTGCAGGCCTCACTTGCCTCTGTTAAGGTCAGTGTTCATGACTCCACCGTAAGAAAGAGACTGGGCACAAATGGCTGCAGAGCTCCAAGAGGACAACCACTGCTGAGCAAAAATAATATTATGGGGCATGTCAATTTTGCCAGCAAACAGAGGAAAAAGGAACCTGGATACCTTTTTAAAGAGGTAATTTAAATACAATCTTTCTTGTCTGTGACCAAAACAATAGTCAGATGTTTAAATCAACCTTGAACTAAAGAGATTTTTAGCTTTTCCTGTAGTCAGTCCCCATCCATACTGAATGTTAAAAGGATCCTTCATTGTTCATCCAACTATATAATGAAATAAAACTTCAGAAGATAGAATAAAAATAGAAAGGTGTGCATTGTAGTAATAATACACCAGGGGGTGCTCTTTACTGCAAGTGTGTCATGACAGTGATACAGTGTAAATCAGCTGTTGCTGATTAACTACAGTTATTGTATTCCTTAATTAAGTTACTTAGATCTGGTTTAGATAATAATGGGCTTAGTTATAGTTATTTTTTCTTAATTTATAAACACATATAATTAATTAACATTAAATTTTTAAACTTTTATTTACAGTTATCCTTTTATTTATAGTGTCTTAGTCTTGTCTATAAGTTGTAAGGGGAGAAAAAAGTGAAAAATTCATCATAATTAAAGTGAATACATTCAAAAGTGCAAAGCACTCTGTTGCTTTTGGAGGGACGTCAGATAAAAACTGACTCTGACACACAAGAGTCGTCTAACACAACCACGGTGAACCTGAATAAAACTGAAACACACTAAAAGACACTCTTCCATTTACAGTGTAAACTTCAACTTTAATCAGTTAAATCCATGTTCAGTTGGATGCAGTGTTTATCTCTTACAACTGATAGTAGAACACCTCTAAAAATTCCACTAAAAACAAGCACAACAAACCAAACAGAAAATAACATTTCACATTAATTCAAATAGCACAACTTTCTACTGAAATGTCTCAAAGTCCTATGAATACAGCCATGCCCTGTAAGAGAAAACACAAATCTTACACTAAGAATCAGACACAAGTTACATTTGGATGCAACTAAAAGGTTGGTTTATGATAATTATTGACAACATCATTTTTGTTTCACAATGTGAGATGATGAATAAATAACTTTCTTGAAACTGACAGAACTAAAACACTCAAGTGAATTCTGTTAATACTTTGTCATCTGTCTCTTTCACTTCCTTTTCTCTACATGTGAAATAAATGAACCGTGAACAGTGACAGTTATTGATAAAATGTGCCAAACATTTCTAATCAGATAACAATTCACCTGAAATAACAAAGATACATTTAGAAGACACAGTAGTTCTTTTTCAATGAACATAATATTATGCAATACTGAAAGAAAATGTCTACATTTTAATTAAAAAACCTGATCTTTTTAAAATATTTTCTTCCCACTGAAAATCAAATTCACACAATTATTTCCTCCATGTTCTTTACCCTGATATGAACTCGTGGTCTTTATATTTCATATTAAAATTAATTATCATTACAAATTAAAACATGTGGTTTAATATAGTTATTTGACACTCAAGCTCCTTATTTTTAGGAGGATTAGTTTAAATTAAACCTTAAATATTACAAATCAGAGAAATATACAATTAGAAATTAGAAAATTCTTTGTCAATAAATATGATAACATGCGATCAACCTTGTTTGATCAATTAAAAAACATGTACACATGGAAGCACTGAACTTGATCACATTCTCATTTAATGTTTGATAGAAATTAAAGATGGTTACAGTCAATGAGTGTTGTTCATTTAAACACAAAACACAAATAGACTTTCACACTGCGCCATAAATTCAATTCATTTCTTGTTGATTCCTCACATGATTTTATCTTGATATCAACTCATAGCCTTTACAGTCTCTTATTATATAAATTTATTTTCATTATAAATTACAAAAAGTTCATATTCATAAAGTTATTTTAATAACAGCTGTTCATTTTCCACAGAGAGGAGGATCAGTTGAAGTCAAACCTTTTAATTTCTTACCATTTTTCATGAGACAAAAGACCAACATACTTCATGATGTTATTCATCAATTCAAGCTTTATTAGCAATACCATCATCAACAGGACAGTTATTAATCACACTCACATCCAGCTGCTGAGCTGCAAACTTTCCTCTCTAAGTCATTGTTCTCTGTCACACTACAAACATTAAAAGTCATCTGGATCAGACCAGCAGGTGTGTTCCTCCTGCTCCCCCCAGACTCAGCTCCTGTCCTGGGCTTCAGCCAGCCCCTCTAGCCCTGACACCGGTTCCTGTGGAGGGAGTGGGTCTGGCTGTGGTCATGGTGGAGGACCCTGCAGGAGTACAGATCTCCTTTCATCCAGCTCTCCTGGCTCAGGCTCAGGGTGCTGCTGCTGCTGTAGCGTCCGCTCTTCTCCTCCTCTGAGCTGCTCAGGACCCCCTCTGTCACCTCTGTGCCGTCCACCTCCCAGCTCACCACGGCTCCCTGAGGAGAGTAGCCGGTCAGCAGGCAGGCCAGCGTGGCCGAGCCCCCAGAGAGCTGCTCAGAGGAGGGGGGAAGCAGAGAGACTGAGGGCCTGACCATGGGGCCAGCTGGAGGGGAGAGACATACAAGGAGCAGGTTAACTTCCACTGTAGGACAGACAGCTGATGATGATACATGACAGAGCTGAACAAAGCTGTGGATCAGCTGGCTGTCACACATCACACAGAGGACAGGTCACACATGCAAGGAAATGACACTTTTGGTCATTCAATTAAGTAATTTACACATTTAAACTAATGAATATATTGTGGCACATCATCATAACCACAAAGAATCAGGTGACGGAATTTAAGTTGAACTTAAATTTTAACTTATTTATTTAATGCTCATGAAGATGAAATATTTGGATCTGCTTTATAAAGTGTGACAGTAGATAGTTTACCACTGTAATTATCATCATGATGATAAGGTGAAACACTAATGTGACAATTAAAGACTTTGCCATCTGTTTGTTTCACTTCCTTTTCTCCACATCAAACTAACCAACTGAACAGAAACTACAGCTACACTGGATCCACATATAAACTATGTTATTATATTCACACACACAAAAAAAATGAAATATAACAACTGTCTGAATGTAAAAAAAAATCATAAATTATAGATCAAGTTATCTTTTAATAGTTAACACATTTGGCAGAAAGTATCTTTTGAAATAATTGATTTATAGTTAAATATAATAACATGCAGACTATTTTAATATTAGTCAATTGCACATATCCATCATAATTTCCATTATAATTAATAATTATAAATATCTTCTACAATAGCTGCTAAACATGAATATCTGCACAATGTTTTTTTTCCAGACTTCAATATCAACTGAGCTTGAAACATAGAAAAAATAACCATAATATGAAAAATGCAAAAATAAATTCTTGTTTTATAGCATGATGGTAAATTCTGTATAATATATTTGATGTTGTAGAAATGATAAATCTCTGGTACTTACAGTACATGATGAGTTTGGTTCCTCCACCAAACGTGTACCACAGTGATACAAACTCATTAAGTGGCCATACAAAAACCTCCTGCACTGTGAACAAGCATCTATCCACTGAAGAAATCTCTGCTTTTTATAATAACACAGCTACATTTATACATTATTGATTCTACAACACATTTTCAATATTATTGATCAAAATTATTGTATAAAACAAGAGAATTTCATGAGTTTTTCTTTATTTTTCTCCACCTGACAGAGACACTATTACAGTCCCTTTCTAACAAAAGCAGTTTACAAACTATTTCATATCAGGTAATAGGCTACATGGTTAAATTAACATGGCGCTTTTTAACAATAACTATTTAGAAACTAATATTAATTAAAACTACTTATCTGCTGTAAGCTGTGTAGGTAAATTAAAGGCAGACAAACAGACATCATACCAACCACAGTGGACACAAACTCATCCTTAAATCCTCAACTCCACTTCTATAAACATGATTTTCTGTTCCATTAAGATCATAGATGGTGTAAATCCAGGCAGTGTTTCTCCTGATGTTGAGTCCCACGTTGCCTTCAGCCTGTTGAGAGCAGAGAAATCATTTCCATAGAGAGGAGGCTTTGCATCGTCAGCTGATCCTCCAGTGACCTGAGAAGGTTTATATTCCTGTGAGTTCAACACTGCGGGACTCAGATCTGTCAGTGAACACAGCAGAAACCAGAACCACCATGACTCTCATCACCATCCTCATCTGGACGCTGGCCTGCTGCTGTTTTACAGGTTCATTCACTCAGCAACATTTCAAACATGATGTGCTGCCTTTTCTGTCTTTATTCCTGCTGATTAATGAAAGATTTGTTTGTGTCTGCAGGATGCAGTGGTCGGGTGACTGTGACTCAACCTGCAGTAGTGACCACTACTCCAGGATCCACTGTAGCTCTGACCTGTAAAACTAACCCAGCTGTTTATAGATATAGTGGTGGTGATGATGCTATGTTCTGGTATCAACACAAATCTGGAGAGACTCCAAAGCTCCTGATAAAATATGCAAGCAAACCTTATACAGGAACACCAACTCGGTTTAGTGGCAGTGGAAGCAGCTCTGACTTCACTTTGACCATCAATGGAGTTCAGACTGAAGATGCAGCAGTTTACTACTGTCAGAGTTATCATAGTGGTGGTGTGTTCACACAGTGATTTATGGTCGTACAAAAACCTCCTCAGTCAGTCTGCAGAGACACTGAGCTGTTACAGCAGGAACCGACTGCAGCTGCTGAAGAGGAAGAGACTCTGACACAGACCACTGAACACAGAGCTGACACTAACCTCACCAAGCACACGACACTTATTCATGTTCATGTATTGGAAACTGATTCAAAGGGTTTCTGCAACTTAGAGAATTACATTGTGATGTTCTATTGGCATTTGTCTTGCAGTAGAACTCTGAAAATTAACTAATCCCACAATTTAATCCATGACTTTCACCTTGCAACTGAAAAGAATAATCAATTATCAAATATGTTGTTTAATTAACTGGAATAATAATACACAATATTTGTAGTCAGTTCAAAATTAATCAAGTTAAGTTAGAAAAGTATTAAGCAATGCTTCATTTTAGTAGTTATATTAGTAGTTTTAATTTCTTTATACAGAAATTGGGGAAAAGAATCTAGCACCCATGTATCTAAATCTTTAAAGCTATTCTGTTTCCTTCAGTACTGAAGTTGTGACACTGGAGGTCACACTAATGTTTTTCTCTCTACTCTTTATCCTTATCGGCTCACCACCATCCATAGAAATTATTTGGTTAAATATGAACACAAACTATGACTCTCATCTTCTGTTGAACGTGTCCAAAACAAAAGAAATGTGTCTCAATGGAAACAAGAAGAACTTCCCAAACCCACTTTTTAAGTCAATTTTGTCTAACGACGATGTAGCAAGTGAGCTCTTTAAAGTAGCCGCGGACTGTGTTTGACTCATCCTTTACCTTTACAGATTACGTGGAGCAGCAAAGCAGCAAAGACTCTTCCTTCTGTGTAATCTAAGATAAGTTTAGATCAGCAAATGCACTTTAAAACAGAATTTACCAATCCTTCATTGAAAGTTGAAATATCTCTTTGGTAATGAGACACAACAACAAATAATGTTGATGAAATGTATAAATGAAGTAGCAAGATATAAAAAAAATACTCCATAAGACGTACAAGTACTCCTTCCAAGACTAAAATATATATAAATAACTAAAATATTGACAATGCAAAGTAATCAATAACTACTGCAGTATATAACTTCTGAGGTAAATATGTACAAAATAAGACTGATTTTCTATTATATAATCGTTCCACATTTAGAAAATGTAACATCTACCTATAAATGACTGCCAGCACAAGGAAAATTAGATTTTCAGGTAAGAAAACTCATTTAATATTATTGAACATGTGGAGTTGTGGAGCTGTTGTCAAGGATATAATAAATGGTGTCTAAGGAGGCTGTGGAAAAAAAGACTGACCTTCGGAACATTCTTAGACCATGTTTAATGAGAGAATATATCAATTATGATCGCTGTCTGTGGCTGTCAATCTAAAATGATGTAACATTCTCTCTGCAATACAGTAAATAAAGGCAATATTTTATACTTCAGTACAGCACTTGATAAATACTTTTAATCCATGCTGAACAAACTGGAGTTCGTATGTATTTAAGGACCTATAAAAGAACGATTAGTGAAAATTTGTCATGAAAATATCAATACATGAACATGAATAAGTGTCGTGTGCTTGGTGAGGTTAGTGTCAGCTCTGTGTTCAGTGGTCTGTGTCAGAGTCTCTTCCTCTTCAGCAGCTGCAGTCGGTTCCTGCTGTAACAGCTCAGTGTCTCTGCAGACTGACTGAGGAGGTTTTTGTACGATGATAAATCACTGTGAATGGCCAGTTACCACCTATGCTATGAACACTCTGACAGTAGTAAACTGCTGCATCTTCAGTCTGAACTCCATTGATGGTCAAAGTGAAGTCAGAGCTGCTTCCACTGCCACTAAACCGAGTTGGTGTTCCTGTATAAGGTTTGCTTGCATATTTTATCAGGAGCTTTGGAGTCTCTCCAGATTTGTGTTGATACCAGAACATAGCATCATCACCATCATCAAATCTATAAACAGCTGGGTTAGTTTTACAGGTCAGAGCTACAGTGGATCCTGGAGTAGTGGTCACTACTGCAGGTTGAGTCACAGTCACCTGACCACTGCATCCTGCAGACACAAACAAATCTTTCATTAATCAGCAGGAATAAAGACAGAAAAGGCAGCACATCATGTTTGAAATGTTGCTGAGTGAATGAACCTGTAAAACAGCAGCAGGCCAGCGTCCAGATGAGGATGGTGATGAGAGTCATGGTGGTTCTGGTTTCTGCTGTGTTCACTGACAGATCTGAGTCCCGCAGTGTTGAACTCACAGGAATATAAACCTTCTCAGGTCACTGGAGGATCAGCTGACGATGCAAAGCCTCCTCTCTATGGAAATGATTTCTCTGCTCTCAACAGGCTGAAGGCAACGTGGGACTCAACATCAGGAGAAACACTGCTTGGATTTACACCATCTATGATCTTAATGGAACAGAAAATCATGTTTATAGAAGTGGAGTTGAGGATTTAAGGATGAGTTTGTGTCCACTGTGGTTGGTATGATGTCTGTTTGTCTGCCTTTAATTTACCTACACAGCTTACAGCAGATAAGTAGTTTTAATTAATATTAGTTTCTAAATAGTTATTGTTAAAAAGCGCCATGTTAATTTAACCATGTAGCCTATTACCTGATATGAAATAGTTTGTAAACTGCTTTTGTTAGAAAGGGACTGTAATAGTGTCTCTGTCAGGTGGAGAAAAATAAAGAAAAACTCATGAAATTCTCTTGTTTTATACAATAATTTTGATCAATAATATTGAAAATGTGTTGTAGAATCAATAATGTATAAATGTAGCTGTGTTATTATAAAAAGCAGAGATTTCTTCAGTGGATAGATGCTTGTTCACAGTGCAGGAGGTTTTTGTATGGCCACTTAATGAGTTTGTATCACTGTGGAGAACTTTTGGTGGAGGAACCAAACTCATCATGTACTGTAAGTACCAGAGATTTATCATTTCTACAACATCAAATATATTATACAGAATTTACCATCATGCTATAAAACAAGAATTTATTTTTTCATTTTGGGAATTTAGTTTTTTAACCTCAACTGATGTTAAATCCTACAGAACATATTGTGCAGATATTATTTAATGTTCAGCAGCTAGTGTACATGATATTATGGTTAAATAGACACTATATATTATATAGACAAATATATTGACCTTCTGTCATATTTTAGTCTTATTAATTTCATAAAAGTAACTTGGAAAATTCAAATTGTAATTGCTGAAAAAAAGATATATATATATATATATATATATATATATATATATAGAGAGAGAGAGAGAGAGAGAGAGAGAGAGAGAGAGAGAGAGAGATATCAATATATTTATAGATATATTTAAATGTGATGTGATGTGTGTGAATATAATAACAGTTTATATGTGGATCCAGTGTAGCTGTAGTTTCTGTTCAGTTGGTTAGTTTGATGTGGAGAAAAGGAAGTGAAACAAACAGATGGCAAAGTCTTTAACTGTAATCACACATTAGTGTTTCACCTTATCATCATGATGATAATTACAGTGGTATCTACTGTACTACAATCTACTGTCACACTTTATAAAGCAGATCCAAATATTCCATCTTCATGACCATTAAATAAAAAAGTTAAAGTTTAAGTTAAACTTAAGTTTAAGTTACTTACTTTGTGGTTATAATGATGTGCCACAATAGATTATCAGTCATGTATCATCATCAGCTGTCTGTCCTACAGTGGAAGTTAACCTGCTCCTTGTATGTCTCTCCCCTCCAGCTGGCCCCATGGTCAGGCCCTCAGTCTCTCTGCTTCCCCCCTCCTCTGAGCAGCTCTCTGGGGGCTCGGCCACGCTGGCCTGCCTGCTGACCGGCTACTCTCCTCAGGGAGCCGTGGTGAGCTGGGAGGTGGACGGCACAGAGGTGACAGAGGGGGTCCTGAGCAGCTCAGAGGAGGAGAAGAGCGGACGCTACAGCAGCAGCAGCACCCTGAGCCTGAGCCAGGAGAGCTGGATGAAAGGAGATCTGTACTCCTGCAGGGTCCTCCACCATGACCACAGCCAGACCCACTCCCTCCACAGGAACCGGTGTCAGGGCTAGAGGGGCTGGCTGAAGCCCAGGACAGGAGCTGAGTCTGGGGGGAGCAGGAGGAACACACCTGCTGGTCTGATCCAGATGACTTTTAATGTTTGTAGTGTGACAGAGAACAATGACTTAGAGAGGAAAGTTTGCAGCTCAGCAGCTGGATGTGAGTGTGATTAATAACTGTCCTGTTGATGATGGTTTTGCTAATAAAGCTTGAATTGATGAATAACATCATGAAGTATGTCGGTCTTTTGTCTTATGAAAAGTAGTAAGAAATAAAAAATAATATATATATATACATTTAAACTTATAACTCATGTTGTATATTGTCTTAATCTTCACAATTAATGATATAAGAATATAATTACATTATTATTATAATTAAAAAGAATTGTTTTGATTTAATAAAGTCCTCGCTAATAATAAATAGTGAGAAAATGACTCTCAGTAGTAATTGATTCTGATCGCTCAATTGCTTAAGGTTCATTACTTTGTGAATAAAGATTAGTGTCACTCCAAGAGAAGCTACTCAAATATAAATGTACCATGAACATTTAATCATCATTAAATAAAATGTAATTATGAGTAAAAATTTTACATGTCAAACTCACACACTTAGCATTTTATAACTATATGTAAAAATTAAAGCTTGTAAAATGTTTTTGTTCTGTAACACATTTGTGTTTCTCTCATTATGGAGGTCAGCGGAAGAATCTGTCCTCATGTGTAAGCCTAATCCTTCTGGTCGCCCTACGGGCTCATACTTTGGAAGAATGATGTATGATGATCAATGGTGAGCAACAATTTCATCTTTAAATCCTGCTAGAAATGTGTCATGAATGACATATGCTGATTGTATATTTATTTTAAATAAGTATACAACTTAATTTTAAGTTGTATACTTAAAATTGTTTAAATATACAACTTAAACATATATGTTATTGGAAAGACTACAGACCGTAGTGTTATAAGTGACATTAGAACTTCTCTTTCCCAGTGTTGATGTCAGGAATAGGACATTCTGGTCTCATTTTTACAATAGTGCAACTTTCATGCTTTGTAAATTTGTCCACTGAATATAGAAACATCATATGTGTGGTTCATGGGACAAATCAAACAGGATCAAATATAATTTTGGTCATTCCTTCCCGTTCAAGATCATAAGAGTATTTCTCAAAAACATGGTCCCATGGCGTAACAAGAAGTAATTAGGCAGTCTATTCCTCTAACCGCTCACCTTTAACCTACCGGTAATCAATTTAATTAAAATAAACTAATTCAATTTCTAATGTTCTGTGTTTCAGGGATCCCCCTGCTGGCTCTGCAGTTAAACCCTAGTACAAGGGTCTGATTCCCGTTTTTACCCATTTCATATTTTTGTTCATGTTGTAGCTATAAAAAAAAAAAGTTACAATAATTTGTATCAAATAAAGATTAAATGGTTGTCAACTTGAATTCAGTTTTAAATCAACTAAAAAGCTAACATTATTACATCAACTCATCATATATTTGTAACTTAAAAGGTTTATCTAAATCTCCTCATCACTTAGACCAGTCTGTACAGCTAGCTCTGGAGCTGTCATGGTCATAGACATATATGGCCATGGTAAATAACAGTAGGCTAACAACATTAGCCTATCAGTGATTTGCTGTTTGCGTCGCATTTTACCCTGTCAGCCACCGTACACGTCACATGACCAGGCCCCTGTAGATATGGCTTGATACATTGAGTGCTCTGATAGCTTTCTAATTGTCTGTGTATTTTTTATATTAAATTAGACGTTTAAAAACCTTCTAAGTTCTAATAACTGTCTTGGCCTGTATTATTTACCCCCACTAACCATGAGACCAGACAATGTTGTTTAGTTTGGTGTAACAAACATATGTTCTGAAACATTACCAAACAAAATACACTTTACTCAGTAAATTCTGTTTGTTGCATGTATGTTTCTTATAAAATTTAAATCCAAACTGAATTCTTCAGGAGGCCTATTGAATGTAAACATGTTTTATGCTGTTACTATGTGTGTAGAATGTTTCTGTTTGAATCATCAGAATCATTTCTTCTTCACACACAGACTGAACAGCATCTCTGAGCTTTGCAGAGATTCATTTCAGCCACGATTCTACAGCTAAACACTGAAACTAGTGAAGAAATCAAGAAGAACCAGGAAAACATCTCAACACAGTGAGAAATTGTTTCCACCCTGAAAGACAACTGTTCACACCGTGAGGTGAGTTAATTAATCAATCTTTTAATCAGCAGTAGGCTACTTTACCCGAGTATTTCCATTTCAGGCTGTGTTACAGCTACTTACAGGCCTCCGATGTCAAATATTGCTTTAGATGTAATAGTACTTGTACTAAAAAAAAGTACTCAGATCCTTTATTCAAGTAAAAAGAGAAATAAAGGTCTTGAACTGAAAATGTTAGCCAATTTAAATATAAGTACTAAAGTATTAGTATAAAATCTATAACTCTATGAATCTATCTAGGACTATGAATTTATCTCAAACAAAAAACGTTCCAACCGGAGGATAACCTAATCTAGAAAAGACAGAAGCTAAACTGAAAATCACCCCTGAAAACTGGAGGCACGCTAATCTAATAACAAGAAACAAAAATTCACTCCTGAGAAGGACAAAACAAAAAGGCTGAACTGAAAATCTAGGACTAACTGTCTAATTAAACTATGAAAACTACAAATCAAAATCATTCCTGAGAGGAAAAGGCGAGAACAGGCAAGGCGACAAGAGAACTATGGCTGTGGACTTAGAAGGGCTGGGGTGAACGCACAGGACGAAACACACTGGCAACGAGACGAAGGGAGACGCCGACTATGAACACATGGAGGTAATGGGGAACAGGTGGACACAATTGGGAATCAGGGAAGACAATCAGACCGGTGGCACATGAGGAAGGGCAAGTGACCTGAAACGAGAGGAGAGTTACTTTTCAAAATAAAACAGGAAATGACAAGACATGGAGACAAAACAAAAACCCAGCTTGACTTCACTGCGGTGAGACACTTACAGCAGCAAGAAGGAAAGACCTGCGGAATCTCTCCTTCACACAGCAAGGGTGGATCAGTCTGTCACTGAATCTGCCATCCAGACCAGACAGGACATCCTGCAGTTGGTTCGACTCATGGTCCAGCGTAGATATCGGTTTTGCCAGGACCCGTCTGTCACCCACCTCCCACACTAAATCCAGACAACAGCCCGGGACTAAACTGGACTTCCTGATCACCTTGTCCAGCCTCTTCCCCTCCCTCTCAGTGATGCTGCTGCTCCAGCAGACCACACCATACAGAATGGCTGATGCCACCACAGAGTCATAGAAAGTCTTGAGGAGCGCCCCCTGCACTCCAAAAGACCTCAGTCTCAGAGGTAGAGTCTGCTCTGGCCTTTCCTGTACAGTGCACCAGTGTGATAGGAGCTGTGATCTCCTGACCCGGCTGCCTTGTTGACACAGTCCTGGCTGGGAAGGGTCTACATCAATGTTGGTAACCAGGTCATCAACATCCTTCACTAGATGCGCAGGTTCATTGCTCTACTGAAACACTGTAGGAATCCTGATGAGGGGAGGACAATTGAAATCAACTACGCTTTATGAGAATAACTTAGAATCATTAATCACAGAAAAACTTCAGGGCTTCACAGTCTGTACAGCAACACAACATCAGCAGTCACCAGAGAAGCTGAGACCTGACCCAGCTGAATCATCCTCAACTTGCTGAGGGACCGGGTAAACCCTGTTCTACTTCGTGAAGAAATTCCTAATCTTCTTTAAGAAACTGTTATTCTGTTAGAGATAAATGTACAGCAACTGTAAGACACTACTATAACTACCTCGCTGCAAAAACCTAACATTTTAACACATGGAAATATTTTATTTTTGGTACAATTAGTCCAATATTAAGTAGATTTATTGTATCCCAATGGGAGATCATTTTTTCAAGCATACTTGGTTTTGGAAATATTTTGCTAATGAATGATGATCTGAGTTTTTTCTTCTACCACTGGTTAGCAGGTTAACATCAGTGGACAAAGTACTCTGATACTTTGAGTAAAAGTACAAATTTATGTTAAGGTTCCAAATATTATGATGCAGTACTTAGTATCTCATAATGGCTTTACATTGGTAAAGTAAAATATTAAAATACTTAAAAATATTTAGTGATTAAAACCAAATAGTCAGTCAGTCATTTTCTATACCTGCTTATTCCTCATTAGGGTCACATGGTCTGCTGGAGCCTATCCCAACGCGTTACGGCGAGAGGCAGGGATACACCCCAGATGGTCGCCAGCCAATCGTGGGGCACACACACCATTCACTCACACACTCACACCTACGGACAATTTAGAGTCTCCAATTAACCTCAGCATGTTTTTGGACTGTGGGAGGAAGCTGGAGTACCCGGTGAAAACCCACACAGACACAGGGAGAACATGCAAACTCCACACAGAAAGGTCCCAGACCCAGGACCAAGGAGGTCTTGAACCTGCGACCTTCTTGCTGTGAGGCTAACCCCTGCGCCACCGTGTCGCCCACCAAATAGTATAATATAAAAAAAATAATAGCAACTATAGTCGTAGTATTAATTTTATATAAATTGGCTTACATTTTCTGTTCAAGACTTTTATTTGTCTTTTTACTTGAATAAAGGATCTGAGTACTTCATCCGCTACTGCATACAAAGCTATATTTGACTTTAGAGGCCTGTAAGTAGCTATAACACAACCTGAAATGGAGATACTCAGGTAAAGTAGCCTACTGATGATTAAAAGATTGATTAATTAACTCACCTCACAGTGTTGAACAGTTGTCTTGTGGAGTGGAAACAGTTTGTGTGTTGAGACGTTTTCCTGGTTCTTCTTGGTTTCTTCACTAGTTTCAGTGTTTAGTTGTAGAATCGTGGCTGAATTGAATCTCTGCAAAGCTCAGAGATGCTGTTCAGTCTGTGTGTGAAGAAGAAATGATTCTGATGATTCAAACAGAAACATTCTACACACATAGTAACAGCATAAAACATGTTTACATTCAATAGGCCTCCTTCTCCTTTGCTTCACTAAACTATACGACACAAGCCTGTCATTTTTAAGTCTGTCGTTAGAGTTTTTTGTATTTTTATTTATTCAAATAAATCAATGTTTTTGACTCTGCGAAACCTTCACATCAATGGATCATTCATGTAGCAGAGAAATTATTATTTGTCACATCACTTGACTCTTTGACATTAGAAGGTGCATTTTGGATTCTCAACTGATAATAAATAATAATAACTTTATTTATATCACTCTTTTCTTTCCAGCATATAATATAATATAATATTAGTACATAATATCATTGCTAATTGTTGATTATTGTGAATTGATATTTTTCACAAACTGAAGGAGCTCACCACAACTCATTATGCTGTGATCATATATGACACAAAAATATTATATAGCCATATAGCCATTCACACAAAATTGTAGTTCAGAAAAAGTACAGAACTAATATGTACTTAAAGTAAAGAAAGAGAAAGAAGAGTAAAGGTACTCTGCCCCTTTTAATACTATATTTAACAGTATATCATCAGAATTTATTATATACTTGTCAGCAGTTCATATCTACCCCTAGCATGGAAAATCTTTTAGATGTAGTTAAAGTCCTCTCTTAGTGTCTCTAGCATAATGTGTAAAGAAAACAAACTATGCAAGTGCAAGGTATTGTTTGAAGGTCCATTTACTGCAGTACCAAACAGCAAAACATTCAAAGTGATCCAGTAACCAAAATCTGTTCCAGATCATTACCAAAATGTAATCATCTCTTCATGGTTTCATTCCCAACATTCGCTGAAATTTTGACAAAAATCCATTAAAACATTTTGAGTTATTTTGCTGACAGGCAGACAGACAGCGGAGATAACTATTGTATGCTATTGTGATGGTTGTATTGATTTTACTTGACATTTCAATATAAAGTGCTATCTGAGCAATAAATGAGAAATGTCAGTTTCTGTTTGGTCTGTCAGTTTTTTCCCCATTCTTCATCAAGAGAAAAATGCTGCAGCCAGCTCAAAAGAGATGGATTTAACTTTAACGGAAGTTTACACTGTAACTGGAAAAGCAGTGAGTGTCAGTTTTATTTAGGTTCATTGTTCTCTTCATCACAGTCTCGTCACCAACCCTCTGCAGCTGCAGCAGGCTGTCTTCATTTCAAACTAAACATCCACTTAATGAGTTTGTATCACTGTGGTGGACTTTTGGTGGAGGAATTGAACCCAAATGACACATATTTCCATTTTCTACAATATATACTATCGATACCTTATACTATAGCATAAATCTGTGACCAAGTATCTGACTTTTTGTCATTCATCAAACAAAGCTGACCTGAGAAGATTGTTGATATAAACAATGTTTATTCCTATTACAGATATATACATTTTTTCAATTTTAATAAAAAGACATACTAAATCATTATCATCAGAAAATTTCCCTTTTGAGACAAAAAGTACATCTGTGTATGTCTTTTGAGGCAAATTCTAAGGTAAGATATCAGTTTAATATTTCTTCAAAACTACATACAATGCATTCTGTCTCACTACTCAAAAGTATATAAAATAATTTGTATGTAACTGTTGATTTGGTGGTGAATAAACTGACTATATGCTGCATTCATTTTTGATCTGAGACTCTTTTTTTGTTTTCTTTGTGAGAAAGACTGCGATAAAAGGTAACTAAGTCTGTCAGGCTCATGAAAATCTGAGTTTCACTTCGCCTTTGAGTGTGGATTAACTTCACCATGTTTCAGTATGGGTTTGTCTCTGAAACTGTTCGGGTGAGCAGTCGTGCATATCTGAATCTCCTGCTAAAGGTCACAGCTGCAACACTGCAACCTGTATATATCCTTTTTGAGGAAGGTTTTTGTACGACTGGCACTGTGAACAGTGGCCCTCATATAGTCCCATGCAGTAATTATCTCTGCATCCTCAGCCTGGACTCCCATGGTAGTAAATTCAAGTTGGGATCCACCACTGCTGCTTGAAGCATCAGACTGACGGCTACTTATTTTGTAAAGCAGCAGCAGACATTGATACAGTATGTAACATGTTACATTGAGTATATTAGTGTATTTGAGTCAAATCAGCATCGTACTTTGGCTTTTATCAGCAAGAAAATTAGTAAAAAGTAAAATACCCATTATGGTGTATATGCTTAAGGAAAAAGAACAAAACAATATGACACATTGCTGATGTGCAGCCAAGCACAGTACATATTCAAATTATAACATCTCTGGACATCATGGAGTTGTTTCTGCCACAATAAGTTAAATAGTGCCCTCTTGTGTTAAAATAAGTATATGTTTTTTCATTGATTGAAACAAGACCAACTTTCATTAATAATAACTTAAACTGCATGGATTTGGCATGGAACACATAACTATCTGGAATGTGTATTTTGGTCACATGTTGGTGTGTCCCAGCCTGTCAATAGTAGCTGGAAGTGTTGTGTATTTGTGTCAACCTGTTAAGTACCATAAGTGTGTTTTACTGAATCACGCATCTGAACTAGAAGTTTTCACTGCTCTACTATGATTGTCCAGACATGTCCAGCATATTTTTCCCATTCGATGTTAAATAATAGATTAATAATAGTGTTTGATTCCTGGTAACACCCTTTAATTCCTGTCATCCTTAATCATCATCTACTATTATAAAATAATAATTTTTTTATGTAGACTGAGAAAGACTAAATCCCATCCTGTTACTGGAGTGAGTTATTTCCAGTGACATATGGGAAAGGAGGACACTTGAATGGCTTTTCCACTGCACAAAGACTGGACTGTCCCATGCTGAGCCACAACACAGCTCAGTTTGACATTCACATCTCAAACCATAGCAACAACCATTGAAACCAGATGCAATGGTTCAAGTCTCTCTATATGCCAAGAATCCTCACTATCTCTATCCTCATGACGAACGTGTTTCATCATGTCTGTTGCTTTAATCTGATACAAACAAACATGCCAAGTAAAAATTTAATCCTAGCCTGAGCTAATGGTTTGTGTTCTGGCTCTTGATAAGTTAGCTAAGGGTGACCTGGTGGACAGGATACCTGGATACTCCTATGGTTAGCAGGTAGTCCAGTAAGTCCACATGTCAACCACACTGTTGGTGTGTAAATGAAAGCATAATGCAGTAAAGATGCATTTTATATATTGATCTAAACTGTTATTTTTTTGCTGTAATCAGTCTTCCTGTTCATATTCACCATTAGAAGATCCCTTCATAATGTGCCTACAATGTCAGTGATAGGGGGCAACATCCACAGTCCTACCTCTGTATGTATGTATTTAAAGGTTCATTTGAAGATGATATGATCAGCTGTTGGTGTGTATCTGGATCATGGTGTCCTTCTGCTAAAACTCTCGTGTACACTTCCTCTGTGTTGTAACTATACAGAGTGTAGTAACTACATTAAATGAGAAGATTAGTTGAGGATTTGTCAGGAGGGCGTTTCTCCAATAGAATTACCCTCACACTTTTTCTGTTGCGATTTCACTATAGATATAATATATTATATAGATATTAATATTGTCAGCCTCATGGCACAATTGCCTACTTTTCAGATGAAGATTTTACATCAAAATTAATTTATATATCCTCAGAGTATTTCTACTTTTACTTCAGTAAAAGTTCTGAATACTAGTGATTATATTATACGTATTATTATAGATGGAAGCATGGATTTCACCCTCATGTTGTCACCGCGCTGTCAGCTGCACACGTGGGCCTCATACGTCACTCGCATTACGCGCCTGCGTAGTGGTTGACCACGCCCCTTCTCCTCTCAGTCCTTCCGCCGCGCAGCGCCTAGTCGGAATGGCGGCTCTTTTGGAATCGCTTCTGTTGAAGAAAGTGGATGTTAATACGGTTTCGGACTGGCTTAAAAATGTGGAGGTAGGTCTGATTCAACAGATAATCCCATAAGTGAGACGTGTGACACGCACGTGCCTTTGGCCAGCGTGTTATACGAGATGACACCGCTCACAAGTGATTGTAAACAAAACTTTTAGCTGGCGAGCTAGTAATATTAGCTGTAGCCTGGATGGGATGGATCCCAGATCAGTTACGTTGTCAACTTTCTTACCAGCCTGGAGAGATTTTTCTATTGAAAGTTAAACCCGATGATAAATCATGATAGCTGTTTACCTATATTATTATTATTTGTAATATTATTCTTGTCATCTGAAGTGGGCTGTGGCTAAGTAGATGTTAGCCAGCGCATTGTTAGCTCGGTGAAATGGTTGCAGACATGTCTTGAAGATGTTCAAGTTCCTCATCTGAGCCAATTCAACCTCAACTTGCCGCATTTGCAGCAGTCACTCAACAGTTTCATGTCTCTTCTCGACAGGAGGGTGACGGGCTGGCATTCAGTGACCCAGAGGTGACAGTTCACAAACAAGAATTTGTCCCTTTTCTTTTAAACTTCCTGAGAGAACAGAGCAGTCAAGCTCTAACCCATGGCCCTGCGACGCCGGCCAAGACTCCCAGCCACCACAGGCCTGCTGCAGGGTCGCAGAGCTTGTCTGACAGGAGGGGTTGCAGGTCTGCTGGTGGTGGATCCGGCTCTCGGAGTGCCAGTCGGGTCCAGCTGTTTTCTCCTGCGCCCTCCGTGTCTCCTGGGAATGAGTGTGATACTGCGGGTCAGTCGAGCAGCCACTGTGTGAGCGGTGTCAGTGCTCTTAGCAGCCCATCCTTTTCCACAACATGGAGCCCAGCCTCTAGGCCCCCAGGCTCTGAACGCCGGTCTGGCCAGAGGATCAGTCTAGGGGACTATATGGTTTCTTCCCCTGACCTCCAGAACAGCCCCGTCTTTCAATCACAAAAGGGCCACAAAAGAAGGAGCGGCAGCGGCCCGCTGACGGGGGGACAAGGGAGACACGGAGTAGGGCGTGGAGGACATCACAGCGATGAGATTGGGAGGAGGTCGAGTCGAGGAGGATACGGTAGGATTAGCGAGCAGGTTTCACCTCCATCTGTGGGTCAGCTCAATTTCAACAATTTGGAGGACTTCCCCCCTGTTGGTTCATCACCCGTTTCACCCGCGTGAGTCCCCACAAGCCTCAGTTTACTAAAGTTCAACATTCACTTGATCATCTTTCTGAAGTCATGTCTTAACAGTGTTATTTGTTCTTCAGGGGAACGAAACCATCTAGAAGAATAAACCCAACACCAGTCAGTGCAGAGCGGCCACACTCTAAACCAAAGACCTGCTTCACCTCCACCCCATTCACTAAATTTTCCAGTCCCACATTATGGATAGAGGTCCTTGAGGGATCGATGGAAGCAGACAGTCCTCTGAGCCTGCAAGAAGAGAGAGAGCTTCTAAAGAGGGAAAAGTAAGAATCGCTCAATTGTTTTGACACAAACTTGGCCTTGTACTGTACCAGAGGAAAGTACTGGAAGAAAGGGTGATGCTACCGAACATGCTTTACTGAGCTGTGTTCTACAGAGACTGGTGGAAACATAAAGAAGGCTAGTTAATGGTCAGTGCTATTCTGTAGGTTTCCTTACGTATCATTATTTTTCCATAATTATTATATTAGTCTCTGTTTTTCTGCTCTGACTGCAGCATCACTTTTTCTTCACCTCAGGTAATTTCTGCAGTTACATAATAAGATCTTGGTTTTTAGGACTAAGCGAGCCCAGCAGGCCTGCTCTCCTCTGCCGTCCTCTCTGGACCCGTGCACCCCGACCAAGACAGGACTTAGGACGGGATCAAAGGTTACACCAGACCTGCAGACATCTTGTCCTGAACCATCCAAAGTCACCTTCGCCTCTGATCTGGATCTCCTGGCAGGGCTGTACTGCACCTGCATTTCTGGTAAATGACCACAAGGTGGTGGTAATGAGCTAAGTAATGGATAGGCTCTGAGGGTTCTATTGCAATAGAGTGAATTTTGAGAAACATGGTGGAAAAAACTTCTGTTTTCATATCTTACAGAAAACCTAGTGCCGAACATTTTCCTGGAGCTTTTCTTTGTGATGCAGCTGCTAACATCTCTGTCTCCTCACAATCATGATGATGATGAACAAGACAGTTTGTCTGCAGTAAATTCAGGTTATTTGTTTGTTATGTCACATGAAAAAGTACAATGATTTAGCAACCTTCATTCATATTGAAACACCTCCTGCTCTGTTTCTAATCTTCAGATGTTTTGGAGAGAGGTTATCTAAGACAAGTACACAACTGTGTGTATTTTGCGGTGAAAGTTCTGGAGGATCAGTTTCAGTGAGCATCTTTATTTCCTGTGTCACAGTTTTCCTCATTTATCTCATCCACTCTAGTTCAGTTCATTTGTAATCATGCGTTTTGGCTCGTTTCAGGTTGGTTTCTCATTTGGACAAGTGCACCTTGCGTATGCTGGCAGAGAATGAAAGAGTGGTGTCTTTTTCTCCGGATCTCAGGGATCGCTTGACTCAGGCCCAAGACAGGAGCACAGCTAAGGTAAATGCTTCAAAAATAGTAGCTTTTCAAAAGAATTTCATCATACAATATTATGTATGTGAGAAGCTATTGCTTAGTATTACTATGATATTTTGTAGATGCCACATGCTTTTGGAATTAGAATAGTTTGGACTTGTTTAATTCCTCTGTAAACATTTTTCTTAATAGGTCAATCTGGAAAATGTTACAGCTTTTTTTGTTTGTCTTCCAGCTCTCTCCTTCAGTTTCCACTTTTATCCACTCAGTCCCATTCCAGCCTGCTACAGACAACCGGTCAAACTTCAGTAATGACAAAGCCTTCCACATCTTTAAAAAACAGAGGTAGACACACATGTTTTTGTAGATTTATCCTTACAAAACAGATGCACTATTTCAGTTGGGTTCTAGGCTTGATGCTTGAAGAGTGGATGATTTGTAGTTCAAAGCACAATTGCCAGACTAGACTTGATCTCCACCAGTCACTGTTTTTCATGTCACATTTCTGTCCATTTCTCAGAGATATTTTTTATGAGGTTCTGCGAGAATGGGAGGATTTTCACAAGGAACCAGGATGGAGCTTTGATACTGCTCTCGGGAGTAGGATAAGGCAAGTTCAATTAACTATTAAGTATTTTTGCCTCCTCTAATTAAAAATATCGACCTATCTGATCTTACCTGATTCAGTTGTGTGTAGGGCGGTCAATCAATTTTTAAAATTTAAAATATTGAATACTTTAGGTCGTCTAATTTCATACCAAGATACCGGTATCTTCAGTCTAGGTTTAAATCTGATTTCAAGTTAACATGTTCATTTGTGGTGGTTTTTTTTTTAGAGTAATGATGAGTCAAATGACATCTGCTGGAAACCATTCACATTTTGCCCGTCTCTTTCTGAAGCAGCTTGTTCAGGTAGACTGGCACCTCATCCACATTTTCACAATCATCTTAACATATTATTTTTAATTGTAATATTCATATAATAAATTTCAGTAACAAAAGTTAGTAACATTTTCTATGAAAAGACACCGGAAACCATTTTTCTTATATCAGAAGTGTGGCATATTGCCTAATATTGTATAACATTTGGCCCAATAGGGTTCTAAATCTGTCTTTTCTGCAGATGTGTAAAGGTCCCCGTGTTAACGGCTCTCCTGGGGACACCCCTGATGCTGACCTGCTAGGCATGCTGGGAGCCGACAGCCTGGGGCGTTTGAAGCGTCTTGAGGAGCGTCTCATTCAGCCTCAAGGAGTCGTTGGCCCCTGTCCTCCTCCATCCTTTCCTGGTCATCAAGAATTCTTCAGGGATTTCCTGCAGACAGCTAGTTGGTAAGATACGACATCCAAACAGTCGTTAAGTATATTATATGATATGAAAAATATCAAATATCCACACAGTTTCTAAATATTTAATTAATTTCAGAACTAGTTAACAGGCCATGGTCCAATCTCAAGTCTCATTATAATCAAATTTTTTCAATGTGTTTTTTACTTCCTATTTTTCAGTGATCCAAATTTGCATTGATAATAACTGTTTTTCATAACAATAGTAATTTTATGAGCAGATTTGGCAGATATCCTTTTAAAACCATATCGAACATTTCATTAGGTAAAAAGTAAATTTTTTTTGTATTTATTCTGTATCTGTGTTTTAACTGGTCTTTCATACTGTGCATCAGCTGTCAGCTGAACCAGCACCTGCAGGACAGCTTGTGCCAGCAACTCCTTCAGCTGGATGAAGTGTCTATCCTGAGCCCTCCTGCTTCGATTGGAGAGGGAGAGGAGGAGGGAGATGGGGACATGGAGCAGCAGGTACTGTTTGCTTGAATCAAACAAGCAGATATCTTCTATCTATAAAGGGAGGAGTGCCCGTGTGTGCCTTGTGCATCTCTCTGATTGTCAGATCAACCTCCGCTTTCATATATAGCTTGTGCATGACACAACGGTGTACCTTTTTCGTTGATTCTTTTTTGATATGATAAATATTCAAAATATAATTTTTATCATTAAAACTTAAATTCCCATAGACTTGTGTATCACAGCACTATCCTGCAGGAGCACTTTAATTTCAGTGTAAATCTCTGTATCACGGCTCCTCATCATGTTGCTACTAGCTGCTACTTTATTCCTCATGCTAACACAGACTACTGTGGCTGTAACCAATACCAAAACAACAAACTTTGTAAGAAAAGTAGAGAGCTGCTGGCTTTTCTTCTTTGAGCGGAGAACCACACTCTACACATTAGCTGCAGCATATTATTCCAAGACGTGTTGACAGACCCTCAGGAAATCCCAGAACGATCGCCTTACAGAACAGAATTTGGGTCTAAACTCATATAATAGTAACATGCCCTGGTCATTACAGTATAGAGCAAAAGATATGAAGTAAGACATTTATCATAAGTCTGCCAAAACATGAAAAATCTACTCAAGCTTCCACTTTTCTATAGGAATACATACTTCCTACGGGCACTGCACTAGTTAACCTTGAAATGTAACCTTGTTTCTGCCTTTTACTTTTGTGTGCTCTGTGGGTATTATTTTATTTAATATTGTTTGTAGAATTTCAGTATCCATAGTGCATAAAATTACAGCCTGGCGGATTCAAAATAGACTAATCTGACTTGTTTCTAATGATCAGGACGAGAATCAGCGGTTTGCTGCGGTGCTGCTTCTCGCTCGTCTTCTGGCTAAGTTTTTGGGATTCATTGCCTTTCTGCCTTACCAAACATCTGAAAGACCATCCAGGGAGATTCAGGAGTCTGCTATTGCCCTGCGCAGGAAGGTGAGGGAAAAAACTTAGAAACCAACATACTATAGTCCTGTTTAAAATATTAACAATGAAAACTTTGTGCTCTCTTGCCCTACAGAGTGTTCCAGTGTTGGATGTGTGTGCTGTGCTAAGAAACAGCGTGAGGAGAAAGCGCACCATCTTAACTGTGCCCTGGCTCGTGGAGTTCCTCTCCATGCTGGACTTTATTGGTCCCCTGCTGATCTGCTACAGGACTGCTCTGGGCACTCTGCTTCTCCTGTACCGGTATGTCTCAGCTTTGTATTTTAAGCTGCAGTCAAGCGGCCAAGGTTGTTTCTTGTTCCCCTTTTTTCTTAGAATGTTCAAACTGTAAATAATAAAGTGAAAATCCCTATTTTAAAAACCTCAGGAAAACACTTTGTTCTTTCTTTTTTATTCATGCTTGACCTTGTAGATGTTAACTTTGCCTACACCTGGCTTTTGTTTGCTTGTAGGAAAATGCTGCTGGGCAGATGTGGAGAAATGTGCTACCTGAACAAGCTGCTAATGCTGTCTGTATTGGGATGGCTCTTCCAGGTAAGAATTGAATGAATTATTCATGTACTTGAACAAAAGAATCCAGTAAAAGTAGAACTTCTATATCCTTACCCCTTTCTCAACTCAACTCAAACTTTATATATAAAGCACATTTTCAACAACCAAGGTTCACCATAGTGCTGAACAGGTCAAAAACCAAAAAATAATCATAGAATATACAATGCAGTACATAAGAGTGCACCAAAATATGAACCATAATATACAAAAATACACTACAGTAAAATACAAGAGTTAAATTAAAAATGGCATAAGAATAAGATACAATGTTGGGTGTCCAGCTCAACCTGAGTCAAAAATCTGAGAGAATAAGTGGCTATTAACTGAGGTTTGAGTAGCAGCTGATTGTCTGATCTCAATGATCTAGCGGGTGCATGAGATGCAGAAGTTCAGCAAGGTACTGGCGTGGCACCCCATTTAGAGCTTTAAAAAAAACCTTAAAATCTTAAAACAAACAATTCTAAAACACACTGGGACATTGGAGTAAGGACAGTATTAGGGTGGCGTGGTCATGCTAGTGCTTACCAGCGAGGAGGCCAGCTGCTGCATTTTAGACAATCTGCAGGCGATATAACAATGGCCACTCTTGCTTCTCTATTATTCATATATCATTTAAACAATTTCACAAATGTGTTACACCCAAGTCAAAATATATAAACAACTATCCCACTTTTATTTAAAAACCAAATGTCCACCCTGTGCTAAAAAACATAAAAACCAACCCTTACTGCATCACCAAACAAATTTAAATATTAGTCAAAGACAATACAAGTGAACAAAAATGCATTTTTTAATTAAGACTTTTATTATTAATGGAGAAATAAATTTAAACCTACATGGCCCCTGGTGATAGCGATCGCCCCCGAAACCTGATAACTGGTTTGCTCCTTACAGCAACAACTACAATCAAGCATTTGCGATTGTACTTGTAATGAGTCTCTTACAGCGCTGTGGAGGAATTTTGGCTCATTCATCTTTGCAGAATTGTTGTATATCTGCCACATTGGAGGGTTTTGGAACATGAACCATATTTTTACGGTCATGGAACAACGTCTCAATAGGATTCAGGTCAGAACTTTGACAGGCCACTACAAAGTGTGCATTTTGTTTTTCTTCAGCCATTTAGAGGTGGATTTGCTGGTGTGTTTTGGATCATTGTCCTGCTGCTGAACCCAAGTTGGTTTCAGCTTGAGGTCATGAGCAGATGGCTGGACATTTTCCTTCAGGATATTTTGGTAGACACAGAATTCATGGTTCCGCTTATCACAGCAAGACTTCCAGGTCCTGAAGCAGCAAAACAGCCGCAGGCCATCACACTACCATGAGTGGCCTAGTCAAAGTCCTGAATCTGAATCCTATTGAGATGCTGTGCCGTGACCTTAAAAAGATGGTTCATGCTCCAAAACCCTCCAATGTGGCTGAATTTCAACAATTCTGCGAGGATGAGTGTGCCAAAATTCCTCACCAGTGCCGAGGTCATAAGCAGATGGCTGGACATTCTCCTTCAGGATATTTTGGTAGATGCAGAATTCATGGTTTCATTTATCACAACAAGTCTTCCAGGTCCTGAAGCAGCAAAACAGCCCCAGGTCATCACACTACCACCACCATATTTTACTGTTGGCATAAGGTTCTCTTTCTAAAATGCTGCGTCACTTTTTTGCCAGATGTAATGGGACACACACCTTCCATAAAGTTCAGCTTTTGTCTCGTCAGACCACGGAGTATTTTCCTTAAGGCCTTGAGGATCATCAAGATGTTTGCTGGCAAAATTGAGACAAGCCTTAATGTCCTTTTTACTCACCAGTGGTTTTGCTCTTGGAACTCTGCCGTGCAGCCATTTGTGCTCAGTCTCTTTCTTATGGTGAAGTCACAGACACTGAACTTAACTGAGGCATGTGAAGCCTGCAGTTCTTTGGATATTGTTTTGAGGTCTTTTGTGACTCTTGGATGAATCGTCACTGCTCTTGGGGTACTCTTGGTTGGCCAGTCACTCCTGGTTCCTGGCCACACCACTGTTCTATATTTTCACCATTTGTGGATAATGGCTCTAACTGTGGTTCAAACCGTGTTTACTTTATTTCTCATTTGTTTGAATTTCTTTAGATCTCGGCATGATGTCTAACTTTTTAGGATCTTTTGATCTACTTCACTTTTTAAGCAGATCCTATTATAAGTGATTTCTTGATTGAGAATAGGTGAGGCAGTAATCAGGACTGGGTGTGGCTAGTGAAATTGAACTGATAGACTTGAGGTAAATTATGTTTTAATGGGCGGGGGGGGGGGGTGTCTTTGACAAATATTTAAATTTGTTTGATGATCTGAAACATTTAAGTGTGGAAAACATCCAAAAAATTAAGAAATCATCACTGTACCTCACTAAAATTTCTTTTAGTATTGTTTTTTAGTTTTAGTTGGTATAATTTTTTAGACGCAACTTGTACATGTGTTTTTTAATATCATGGCATATTGCAAGCAGCAGAACACAACTGGTTGTAACCCACATACAGAGCTCACTCTGTCTTTGTCTAAGAAACAATCATTTTTGTTATATAATTAAGTGTTGTAATATTTGTGTAGATTCCAGTGATTCCTGAGGACATTTTCTTCACCAACGAGTTTACTGAGGTGGCAGAGCTGGAGGAGAGCAAAACAAATGCTGCAGGACTTGTAAGTAAAGTGACATTCCAGTAGGTATTTTGTCCAAAAAAAATCACCCTATTTTTTTTAAACTCATACTGACATTTTTCTTTATTGTATAGGACAGTATTCCCCTGGTGGATCAGCAGCTTCTCTATACGTGTTGTCCATTTCTTGGTGAGTGGAAACATATTTTGTTTATTGTTCTGTGAGTAATCATATAATCACCACAAATGAGCTGTTGATTGATGCTCTGCCTTTTTTTCATCGCTCCAGGTGAGTTTCGTAAGCTCCTAGCTGCATTTGTTTCCGGAAGCACAGGCAAGAGTGGAGGAATAATTCGCAAGATCACCCCTACTTCTGCCGAGCTCAGAGATACACCGAATGCTAACAGGTCTCAGCAAAAACTACAGGTGAGTCTGTAGGAGACGTTCTAAATAGACATTTTAAAATTGCATCACGGTATTGTCTGAGGGAGTGTTTAAACAAAACTCTCATATGTGACTGAATTCTTCCTTTTGTAAAGGTGGACCTTGAGCAAGCCTTTTTTCATAACCAGCCGCCATCTTTGCGCCGCACTGTGGAGTTTGTAGCTGAGCGGGTCGGCTCCAACGCTGTCAAGCATATGAAGTTGGTATTGCAGAGCTGGGTGGTGGTTGGGTCTGAGAGCTGAGCATAATCTATCCAAACTCCCAAATTTCCAAGTCATAGAGTTCCAAATTAACTGTAACTTTCACATCTTTATTTTACTGTTACCAGCCTTCACCTAAATTACCTTTTGGAATTGAAATGGGCTTTTAGAATAGCAGGTAATCAGCCTGCAACTCTGGTTGGTTGCCTACCTAAGTGTCTAGTAGACAAAGCACCTGTTCAGCACGCTATGTGCAGACATTTGTTTAGAAGTCTATTTTTACCAGCACTAAAACTGAACTGTAGTATGGCTTTTTATTTTTTATATGCATACGGATGTTTGTATGTTGAAATGTATCTGTGGCTCTTCAACAGGGCAACATTAGTGAGTGAGTTGGTGCAGAGAGGGGAGAAGATGCTGAGAGATGGACTGCAGTCACCAACCTCAAATCTGTCAAAACTAAATGACTCTATCTGTGTTCAGCTGTGTGACACAGGCTTGGAGGCCCTGGCAAGAGCTACCAGGTACCAGCTTCTTTTAGTGGAAACCTACAAAACTAAATTTCTGTATTAATATCCTGATATACAGTACATGTATTAGTGAATTAGTGATACTTATTTTGAGGTCTAAGAACCAGGGTTCAGAAAAGATCTTTAGTATTTCAATACTGTGTGGTAAATTGTACTCTATAATAATCTCTATTGTTTTGATTCTTCAGATTTTGCTGTGAGAAGAGTCCTGAAGCTATTAAAATTTTGCTCCCTGCTGAGACCTCTCCTGCTGTAAGTCCACAAAAAAACACTATGCAAACTCTTAAATGATGTTGTGTCAACAAATAAAATCCTTTACAGAGAAAACATTGAATATATATATATATATATATATATATATATATATATATGTTTTTTAAAAGATGAAATAATAAACAATAAACCACGGTTTCTGATACCCAATACTGTATCAATTTGCAGGTCCTGACCACATCTGAAAACATCACCAAACGTCTTGCAACAGAAAAAGCCTGCAGCTGGCTCTCTGCCAACATTACAGGTCGATTAGTGGAGCCCCATATATGCTTTTGCACTTTTATTTTTTATTTTATTAATCCTTGAGATGGGCAACCATCTTTGCTATGTTTGCATTTAAATTTAACTATTCTTACAAATATTTGGCTTTGAAACCACATATGCACCTCAGTGAATTATAGATTCTATATAATTATATGTTAAATGTAACAGTGAAATGCTATTGTTTGTTTAGACTGCATAGGTTTCACATGCATAGCATTTTTTGCATGCCTAATTGAGCTTTTTTTTGCTCACTGAACAATGTAAGAATGAATAATTTATAGTAAACATGTTAAAACACGTGGATGATCCTTTTATAGGAGTGAACCTTAGAGCTTGCAGTGCTGCTGGGATCATGTTCCAGAACATCATTGCCATTGTAGATGAAAAAAAACAAACCAGCAATGTGATTAAATGTTCCCTGAGGAGATCAGTCTGAGATTTCCTTTGTTTTCTCACCATCTCACATCAGCGCTGATCAGGCGAGAGTGGAAGAGCAGGTATGATCGTGTGGTGAAGGCTCTGGGAAGCCCAGTGGCTGCAGACTGCAGAGATGTGGGCGGAGCAGGGGTTGATCTGGAACAGTCCACTACCCCCAAGAGAAAGCAAGGAAGCGAGAGAGTGACCTCCTGCCCTCCACAGTGCAACCACAGCGCCTCACTGCCTTCTGACGTCCTTGTAATGATGAAGGTACACTTCATCTCTATGTATATTTTAACTTGTGATTTGTTTATCAGTACAGTGCTATATTTGATGGACTGTTTGATTTAAATGATTTCTGAGTTTTGGTGATAAAAAAACGTTGGAAGGGAAATCCAAAGAAGTAACTCAATTTACTTTTCAATGAAGGAGTTGTTGAGTATCGCAGTAGGCCCCAGGACTGATGAGGAGCTGCCAACTGAGCCTCAGATCAGAGCACTGCTACAAAGAGTGGAGGAAACTCTGGCCTGCAGAAAGGTACATCAACTACAACAATAGTGTGGGATTTATTGATTTTTGCAAGTATTGATTGCACTCTGCTTCTTTTACCTTCTCACTTAGTTCTCAACTGTGGTGTCAGAGCAGATGCTTGTGAACTCGACTGTCCTACTGGCCTGCAAACTTGGTAAGAGAGTCCAGGCTGTCAATGATACAACTCTTAATGACATGCAATGTGTTCTACATTATACTGTCCTACTATATTATACTATATACTATTTTTAGGGGTAGGAATCACATGGTAATTAATACTATGATACAATCATGATACTTGGCCACAATAATGATATTATCAAGCTATTATCTGATAATCAGTATTTCAGACAATTCATCTATGATACATCAAACCATCTGTAACCGAAGAAGAAAAACTCACCCTCAAAATGCAAAAAGAAGTAAATATGTATTTATTTACTACTTTGAAGTATCAGTTTCACAGAATCCACAATGGAACTCCTGGCTAGGGGAACTGCGTTGCATGTAGGATTCCAATATTCTGGGAATTTTCAAAGTTTGAAACTTTCCATGGGAATTGACTTGAATATATGTGAATAAATGAGAATAAATCCAAAAATTTACAAAACTGAAGGTTGGCCCTTAACAGGGAACTTAGAAAATATATTGTAGCATAATCTTGGCTAAAACAGACAGATTTAAAGGGATAGTTCAATATTTTTGAAAATTCACCCATCCTTATGATTCCTATAGTCACAGAAATAGGTGCTTTACCTTTTTTGGTTGATACCAGCTGTTTTCAGACCATCGGAGCAGAGCCAAGAGCTGCTCAGCTACTGCTACACTGCTACTGGTATTTTTTGGTTTCCCTCATCAAACTCAGCAAATACACAATTCACCAACTCCCAATTATTCTTTTTAAATCAATAATTGCCATTATTGTATTAATAATGTATCGCAACAGGAAGTATATTTCATATATATATTTTGACCCACTCCTACTATTGTTATTATTAAGTGTTTTATTTATTTTTGGTTGATATGCTACTACTAATAATTCATTTATTTTGTAAAGCTCTTTTCAACTGTGTATAAGACTTGAGTACTGAGTGTTGGGCATGTGTGTGCCTCTGTTTGCTCAGTGTCCGCAGAACTGCCGGTGCTGTCTCTGGCAGAGTGCAGCAGAGGTGGTGAGGTTGCTGTGGGTCCCGGTTCAGGATCAGAGCCTTCTGTCAGAGCACTGCTGGAGCAGCTTGCTGAGCTGTGGGAGAGAGACTTCTGCTGCTCTGCCCCCCTCCACCTTCTCTTCACCCCAATCACAGTCACTGCTGTGCTGAAGGCCAGCGATACTGAGGTACTTCGACCACTGTTGACAATACCATTTCTATGTTTTCTACCTGTGTTTACTACCAAGACACTGTGTATACACAATAGAAGCATTAGCCTCGATTGACCCAATAGACATTGTATGTCTATTGTTGGATTTACAGAGACCGGAGTTGTTGCATAGCATATGAAACTTTAACGCTTTGACACATATATAGGCATTTAATTCTGTGATCAAGCATAGTATATGCTACAAAGTTTTAATCTAGAGATTTCATCAGAATCTTCTCCTTGCTTTTACTTTGGTTTGGAATGTGGTCTGTCCTTAGATGGTGCTCAAAAGGAGCTTTTTATCATGTTTTTCTTCAAATTTCTCATTTACATCATGCTGCAAGTATTTCATTTTTAATAATTAATAATAATTGAATTTTTCATATCTTAAGATTTGCTCCAATTTGTCTAGCTTCATTTAACAAATAAAGATATGTGAGAATCCTTTGTTGAATTTCTGTGTAATGACCTTTTGTAATGCATGTCTTTGTAATTTTAGTGGAACAACTACCTGTTCTTGGTTAAACGACTGGTTGACAGAGGAGTTTTGGGCGAGGAGGAGGTCATATCTCATTGGAAGAAGCTTACAAACTTGGCCGTACCAGTGGTGAGAATTTACTACATTATTTTGGAAAATAATAACAGCTAACTTTTTTTTTTTTTAATTTTTAATGATTTACTTGCAGATTAAGCATTTCATCTACGGGTGCTCGTCATATAATTAGAATATCATTAAAGTTGATTTATATCAGTAATTCCTTTCAAAAAGTGATACGTATATTATTCTATAAAGCATGGAGCGTCTGCGTGTCTGTGGTTCGCATATATCTCCGACTGTCAGATCAACCTCAGCTTTTGGATATAGCTTGTACATGGCACAATGCTGTGTATCCTTTTTTTGTGACATTTTTTGATGGATTTTCAAAACATCATTATTATGATTATCATTAATAGTTAAAAAACCCATAGGGGTGCTGCCGTATTGTAGGGGTAGAGTGTTTACCTCTAAAATCAGCAGCCCTGGATTTGAATCCCGGCCGAAATGATCCTTTGCTGCAAGTCTCTCCCATCACTTCCTGTCTGGCTACTGTATAATAAAAGCGTCTATGCCACAAAAAAAATGTAGCTAACACAGGAAATCCCAAAACTACCACTTAACAGAATAGAATCTGGGCCTAAAGTCATTTATTTATAAAAGCATATAACAGTAACACGCCCATGTTGTTACACTGCACAGGAAAAAGTACAAAGTAAAACATGAATTATATGTCTGGTTTTACTTGGCCTATCAACATAATTTCAAAACTGATATGTAAATTGACATCTGCATTTTCAACATAAATTCTTGCCTTTTTCTTACAATAACTGTATTTTCATGTCTCTCCTTATCTCAGTGTATGTCCATGTCTTACCCATTGTACAATTTTCCTATTAAGACTATATAACAGTCCTCATTTGGCCAAACAATTTACTTAAGCTTCCACTTTTCTATAGCAATACATACTTCCCAAGGGCACTGCACCAGCATTCATACATTCATTACACACAGTTTTATATATTTCAAATATATATAAGAAATATTTATTCCTTTTAATTTTTATGATTATAACTGACAATTAATGAAAACCCTAAATTCAGTATCTCAGAATATTTGAATACTACTTAAGATCGATTAAAAAAAAATGAACATGAAAACTATGAGCATGAGCACTCAATACTTAGTTGGAGCTCCTTTTGCCTGAGTTACTGCAGCAATGCAGTGTAGCATGGAGTCGATCAGTCTTTGGCACTGCTCAGGTGTTATGAGAGCCCAGGTTGCTCTTCTGCATTGTTGGGTCTAGTGTATCACATCTTCCTCTTCACAATACCCCATAGATTTTCTGTGGGGTTAAGGTCAGGTGACTTTGCTGGCCAATTAGGAAAAGGGATACCATGGTCCTTTAACCAGTTACTGGTAGCTTTGGCACTGTGCAGGTGCCAAATCCTGTTGGAAAATGAAAACTCCATCTCCATAAAGTTAGTCGGCAGCATGAAGCATGAAATGCTCTAAAACTTCCTGGTCGACGACTGTGTTGATCTTGGACATAAGAAAACACAGTGGACCAACACCAGCAGATGACATGACAGCCCAAACCATCACTGTCTGTGGAAACTTTACACTCGACCTCAAGCAACATGGATTCTCTGCCCACTTATCCTCCAGACTCTTGATTTCCAAAGAGATTTCCTTGATTTTTTTTAGTTTCATCAGATAACATAACTTTAGACCACTCAGCATCAGTCCAAGCTTTTTTGTCTTTAGCCCAGGTGAGATGCTTGCAAGACACAAGGAATGCTACAGCTGAAACCCATGACTACCAGGCACAGATGTGTGCCTGTTCTTGAAGGACTGATTCCAGATTGCAGGCCAACTCTTTGTGAATATCCCTCACATAGTTGAATGGGTTTTGTTTCACCATCCTCTCCAGGGTGCAGTTATCCCTATTGCTTGTACATTTTTTCTACCACATCTGTTCCTTTCTGTCACCTCTCTATTAATGTGCTTGGACACAGCTCTGTGAACAGCCAGCCTCAAGTGAAGTTTACCACCGACACCTTGCCTTGCCTGTCAGGTCAGCAGTCTTCCCCATGAATGTATAGTCTACAGAAATAGAGTGAGAGACTACTTAAAGGACTTTGCAGGTGTTTTGAGTTAATTAGCCGATTAAAGTGTCTTCAATATTGAACCTTTCCACAATATTCAAATTTTCTGAGATACTCAGTTTGGGGTTTTCATTACTTGTCAGTTATAATCATCAATATCAAAAGAAATAAACACTTAAAATATGTCAGTCTGTGTGAAATGGATGCATACATTATACAAGCTTCACTTTTTGTATGGAATTACTGAAATCAACCTTTTCATGATATTCTAATTATATGACCAGCACCTGTATATAATGTTATTTAATAGCACAGAAATGCCTTATAATAATTTCCCAGAGTCTAAGGAGGTCTTGTATTGTTTTGTTCAGCTGATAATCCAAAATCCTAAATATTCAGTTTACTGCCATGTCTGACCAAGAAAAACATCAAATATTCAGAACTGGGAAGCTAAAACAAGAGATCTTCTGTCATTTGATTGATTTTATATATATTCATTTTAAACTAGCTGCAAATTAACATTGTTTATTCGACTCATTGCAGCTACTGTCTTTTACCACTAATTTGACCATGTTGACTGTTTCCTTTTCCACTCTCTCTTTTCTGTCATTTCAGGAGCTGATGGAGAAATTTCAGATGCAGTCACAGAGTATTAAACCTTTGTTGCCTCTGGCTGAGTTACAAAGCCACATGGACATGCTGCAGGTCTCACACCAGACAGTAGAGGGAGCAACATGACAACAAAAATACCACCCTCTACTCCAATGCATCTTTTGTGCGATTGCCACAGTGTTTTATGTTGGGTCTATCAGCGTGGTATTCACAGTGGGAAACAGTTCTGGGTGATTTCATGTTGTTATCCATTTTTCAAGTTGCCGTCTGTATCAAAGATGTTCCACAGTCGGCCTCTGCTAGCTTCTTGCAACTTTTGTTCTCCACCAGTGAAGTGACTGTGGTCTTTCATGAGTTTGTCTTCTCTTTTGTTAAGGTGCTGATGAGGCCAGAAAAACCTGATAGGGTGGGTTTGTAGCTGGGGACCACAGCATCTTACACCTTAGATCTGAGAAATCATCCTGTAAGAAAACCTGTATAGGTTTTTGTGTCTGTTTGGAGTTAGTACTATTTAAAGCATTTAAAATAGTCAAGACAATAACAGAACTAAAGAGAGGGAAAGAGTCTGTATTACGATGGGTGTTCTTAGAATCTCAAACCGAGTAAGTTAATTTTTGTCTAAAGGCCTTGGCTCATTAAAACATACAACAAATTGTAGGTTTACAACTCTGATTTGTGAAGTTCTACCAGACAAGCCATAGTTTAAAGTTTGAGAAACACTGCTTTGCTAAAAAATTAACTGAAAAATAGGGGCAGTTTTTAGACCCTCTAGAGAAAAAAAAAATCTTTATTTTAGTATGAAGTTTTCACACTGCCCACGACCGCCACTACTAGTGACTGCATGTTTATTTCATGAATGCAAGACTGCATTTGTGATTGCTTCTGTTCATGTTGAACAAGCGCTGTATTTCTTGCCGCTTTTTAAATGTAAAATATTTTATTTTCACAACTAAATTTAAAATGAATTAATAAAGATATATTCTGCTTCTAGTGTTTACTGTGTGCCGTCATATTTGTTACAAGATAGAAGAAAGAAAAAGATAAGAAATATAATTATTTGTATTCTTTTGAAGGTTACGTTTTCACTGTCCCTATGAGCATTGGTAGTTTATTCCATGAATGCAAGTTTTTAACCCATAACACCATGTGATCTCAGTATAATATAGTCCCCCCTTGTTAGCATTCGTATATTCTTTCCATGTAAAACCAAAAAAAAAATCTCTAAAATGTTGTACATACTGAGGATATTGCAATAATGCCGTGTAAAGAATTGAATTTATATGTAGCCTAATAAAATATGTCAGGAGAGAACTTTAAGTACATTCTGTATTCAACACTCCTCTAGTTTTTTTTTCATTATAATACTTTTTTCCACCACTGGATTTAAATACTAACAAATGCAAACAGCATTTGAAGATGGCTCAGTTGAAGGTCATCCTATCCAGCAGCATCTCTCCGTCCAGCCCCGCCCCCTCCACCCCGCCCCGCCCCTCCTCAACCTAGCCACGCCCCCTCCGTCCAGCAGGAAGTTCCAGGCTTGTCCTGCTGGGCTCTGGAGACGCGGCGGGCGGTGGGACCTACCGACAGCCGGTCGAGATGGCTTGAGCGGCGGAAGGCAGGATGGTTTCGCTCCGCTCTTAAGTTTTGTCAGAGTAAAAAATATGAAATATGCTCACCCAAAGGAGTAGCGTTACTTCACACCAGCTGCGACTTATTCAACAGTAAAATCTTCGAAAAGGCATCATGGCAAATGTTAAAGTTGCCGTTCGAGTCCGTCCTCTCAACGCAAGGTGAGTTTACCCGCTAATTAATGTTAAATACAAGCTAATTTGACGAAACTACGTAATACCGTCAAATGGACTTTATTAGAGTTCTATCTCTCGCTTCATATCTGGTTTATTTGGGATTTGTCTGTTGTTTGAGGCTAAAAACAAACCAAAGGGGACCATAACACTTCTCATGTATAAACCCTGTTGGTCCTTTTCTTTGTTTTGTTTTTTGTTTTTTTGCTTTTTACGATGTAAAAACTTGAGCTAGCTGGCTAGTTAGCTCGGTACCAACTGTGGTTAGAAGTAGAACAAGAAGTGCACATGGTGAATAATGACAACTGTGGCTGTCAGAAGTGTGTGTGTGCGCGTGCGTGTAGCTGAGTATACTACTATGTAGGTTAAGTCTGGAGTAACTTAAGAACTGTCATTTTACAACAACCACTAGGCTCAAGGGCTTCATAATAGACCATTTACACGGCAGCCATATTAACATGAAATAGTAGGTAAACACAGTAGTGTATAAAGTACAGATATCATCAGAAAACGACTAGACGTTAAAGTCACCTGGTCTTAAACTATTTGATCTGTATTGTACCCGAGTAACAAAAGTAATTTTCTGATTATTAATGTAATCGAATTAAAAGTAAATAATCTTAGTAAAAAAGCAAGCAATCAGAATTTCAATAGGTGGAGCTTCAGGCTTCCATATCACACGTTTAAAATTAATATTGAATCAAAGTTGGCTTCCAAACTACTCCATTTATACAAACGTTTGATTTTATTTTGTAGTAAGTAATGACAATACTTAGAAATGTAGTGGAGTACAAGTAAACTATTGTAGGACTAGATAAAATCTAAAGTACAGATATTTCCAAAAAATATTCAAGTACTGTATATTACACCACTGGGTAAATACAGGTGTCACCAATGATACTGATTAAGGTTCCATTCCGTCTAACACTCAAGATGCTGCTATTGTGCATGTTGACTCAGTGGAAAGGCTCTTGATTAGTATCATTGGTAACACCTGTATTTAACCTACTATTTCATGTCAATATGGCTGCTGTGAAAAAGGTCTATTAGAAATAATGATATAGACAAAACAATTTAGATGTCTGTTGTTGGGCTACACCTAGGATGAAACAGTAGTAGTTGGTATCTGTGCAGAAATAATAAAAACATTATTAAAGATGCAATAAACCATAAATATGATTCTATTAACATCCATTTAATTACTAAATTACTTGATTAGTTGATGAACAGGCCAATACTTAGCCACTATTATGTGAAATGTTTAATACTTTGAATCATTTTTTTCAAGCAAAATGTAAAATATTTACTGGTCCCTGCTTCACAAAAATTAGTTCTTCTGCTTTTCTTTGTCTTGTATGATAATAAACTATGATGTATTTGTGTTTTGCACTGTTCGTTGGACCAAACAAGCAATTTTAAAATATTACATTGGGTTCTGGGAGATTATGATGAGCATTAATGTTTCATGAGATCAAAACTATAATTAGAAAAAGTAATTGGTATATTAATTGATAATAAAACTGACTTTTAGTTGCACCTCTGCGAGTCTCTGTTTATCCTCCAGTAGCTTTTTATTGAAGCTATATGATATTTTTATACCAACTGAAGTATTTTTTATGGCTGTACTGTTCCATGAAATTGAAAAATTCTTGTGCAGCCTGACATATTTTGGATCTGTTAAGGCTTTGGGTATACCATAAGATGTTTTTAAAAGTTTGAGCAATGTGTGCAATAGAAGACAGGCCTAACAAATGTTTGCTTTACTATTTAACACTTCATATTAATTGAGAAGTATTTATAATTAAAGAAAAAAGTTTCCCCTTATTTTACAGTCTTGTGAAAACTACTATTATAGTGGCACAGTAAAGTTGTAAGGTTCCTCTGTGCCCCTTTACATTATAAAAGGCAAATTACTTCAACATGTTAAGTCTTCTGGGTGTGGGGGATATAGTCCATACAGTATAAGTACTACAGTAGTACATTGAATTACATGGAACGCCTGCAGGATGCTTTGCAGAGGTGCTTTAATGTGAAGGCCAGCACAGTACCATAACAAAGCATTATTCAAGCTATGAAGGGCTTGACAATGATTCTTTCAAACAGTCTTCCTGGTATTTTGCATAACAAAAGCATTTCATATAATGTTGCTCACTGTCATGCAAATATGTGCTTCCTGATTTTGATTTCACAGTCCTCCTGTCCTCTTTCCTATTTTTTTTTTATTTGAACTGAAGTACATATTTCATATGATTTACCTACACATTTAAATAAGTGCCTGCTGTGTGACACAGATAACATTGACACCAGCCTGGTCGGCTGCATTCTTCTTTTTCCTGGGCATAGAAATGTGTTGCTCTTTGTTTTAGTCAACCATAATGCAACCTCTCACATGTGTGAGAAACATGTCAGCCCAATTGTAAAATTTATCTTTTTTAGGTTGGTATCAAAGCCCATTAAGAGGTTTACTATTTTCTGACCCGCCCCGACCTCCTCTCCTTTACGCTGGTGAGAGAGTCTGAGCATGGCGGTTTTGGGCTGGGCCACCACTAGGGTTGGCAAAATGAGTCCCGCGTGTTGAGGCACAAGAGAGCTGATGATTTGAACAGCCGCTTCCACTGCCCCTCGCTGCCACAGAGCCTGAGCGTTTGCATTACAGGCAGCAGACGCCTCCATTATCGCTCCTGGAGATCGAACCCCTCTCGGCTCTGTGTTTTGGTTGCCTCCAGTTTCGCATGTGTTGCATCAGATGTGCCTGGTCCAGCTGTTGAAGCACACACAGCTGAGCTGACCTTGTTTCATACACACACACACGCAAGGAAACACGCGCGCAACTTTTGTGGAACCAACCCAAGCTGCCTCAGAGGACGCCTCTGGAGAGTATACTATGACGGCCTGTTTTCATTTGAATCTGAAACTGGTCAGTGGTACTTACAACTCTTTTGTGGCGATTTCATGGATCACATGCGCACACCAACACTCGTACAAAGATTCATTGTTGTAACTGTCATGTGATGGCCTCAAGTCAAGTGGAACTAGCCTAAATTTATCTGGACACCCTCTAAACTATATCTGCATCAGGCAAAAGAGGATTTTAAACACATTTAAATCTGTCTGTAAAGTGTTGAATTCAAAGTGAAGCCCTTGTTTAATCTCTGCAGTTTGCATTTGCATTGGAAATCAGTCAGCAGTACTGATAATATATGTTAGACCTTCTGTACTGGAAGCATTTTCACTGATCTCACTTCCTAATATGGATGTTTGCGGAGTTGACTGAAACAATCTTTTTGTTCTTTCCCGCAGGGAGAGCGTGGACAATGGAAGGCTTGCAGTTCAGGTGGAGGATAAGTTTGTGAGAATCCAAAATGTCAAAGTGAGTATTTTGCAATTTTGCAGATAATTTTTTCCAACTGCTTTATATCAATGTCATATATTAAGAATATTTTTGAGTGCCTAGTTGCATAGATTGTATCTATCACAGCAACAGGATGTTTACAGTGCTGCATCAGCCTCTTCCTGCTTGATGTCACTATTGTTTATTATATTTCATAGACACATGAAATCCCCCTCCAGTCAAACACAAGGAGGCTGACACTCAGCACACCAATTCAAACAGAAAAGATAGAGAATTGTACAGATACTCTTGGAGACTGACTTACCATTTTTGGATGGAAATGGAAAGAGGCTCCAAAAGCATGAAATGTAAAAAAAAACAACAAAAAAAATTAATGAAACACAATAGATTTGGCATTGAATTGGGTAAAAAATTTTTGCCTGGTTTTATTAGTAACTCATTCACAAGATAAGAAAAATGTGCTTCTGTTTTATACTGTCTGTTGTCTTTAAATAATTTTTAGAGATTATTTTTTTATCTAAGATACATACACCAACCAGTCGACTGGGACTGGATGTTTGAGCCTCATTGCCTACAGAGAGTCTGGTGCTGTCTCTGTCATATTTCCATTAATGTAAACATTTGAATTAGCTGGAGAGCGATAATTAGAATAAAACTTTCTGAGCATCATTTTCTATTTTAATATGAACCACAATGTTCTTGTTGAAAATCATATTTCACATTGTTCACCTTCAGTGTTTACAATCTCTTTTGTTTACATTGGGACCATAGGCAGACATAGAGAGAGAAGTTGGATGGGGGAGGAGAGAATCCGTTACAAATGATGTGACCGAGATAAACCACATACGGCCTCCCTCTGCAGTGGAAAAAGATCAAGACTCCAAGGCTGTAGCGGGTCTCATGGGAATAATTATTTATGGAAAGTGGGACAGTTTTGAGGATCTGAGACTTAAGGGGGAAAAAAAAAGGTGGATTTTAAAAAACTGTAAACGTAAGCCTCATAAACAGTAACCAATACAAACTATAAAGACTGAAACAACTAAGACTAAGACAAACTAAATTTAAAAGAAAGTGTGAGGAAATAAAGAAATAAACTAGTAAACTAGGTCTCTGTATCTTGTTTTCCTTCATGGTTGGAGCTCTGGTAGCCAAAAGTTGCCTGTGGCTCGTGTTGCTCTTGGCTAATCCTTCAAACTAAAAGGCCATTGTCTAATTTCATCACAACGCTGAGGGGTTAAACAATCACGCTTTCAGGCAAGCCAATTGCTGCACACAAATTGATAACAAAGGATAGTTTTGCCTAACCCTGCAGTCAGAGAGAAGAAAAGGTTATTAGATAATTGTTTGGAGCCATCATTAAATTGTTGGAAGCATAATAGTATAAGTTTAAAAATAGAAGGTCCCTTCCTACAAAGTCCTCCTGAATCTGAAGTGCCTTCGGGCATGATATTAAATACTCATTGGCTCCAAATGTTCTTTTTACAACTTGCATGCACCCGCTAGATAAAAACATGATACTTTGATGTTTCATCTGACAGCTCTGCTTGTCCAGTGTAGAGGAGTTTGATGTGAAACAAAACTAAATCAGACAGGTACATAAAATTATTGTTAAATGTTCTCAGAATGAAAGTACAACAGCTAAACACAAGAAATTGACAGTTGTGTTCAAGAAGAGCTCAGTGACCTTGACAATTATGGTTGATGGTTTAGATAAACATCGAAACAAGTGGCGGCACATCGTCTCGGGTGAATAATGTATGTAAAAATAGACAGGAGCAGATAAGATGCTGCCTATATGGGCTTAAATGCTTAAGTAGTTTCACCTGACTAAAACAGCCATAGAAGTATACAAAATTGTAACTGTAATGCTGTTATTGTGTGACCTCTCTAAATCTGCTGAAATACACAAACATCACTGAACAGAGATGATCTTTGAGGTTGAAGAGATATTTAGATGCCCTTTGATTTTGATACAGTGCAACTGTTGTGCTTAGGCAGGTCCAATCGCTGCTGTGCTGTCTTTCCTCGGTTCAGCATTCACTATCCGTAAGCAGAAATGTGTTCAGTGTTAATGCACTGAAGCAAATGGGACTGGGGAAGGAGTGAATGCAGTGCTGCTAATGAATGGAAACTGCTTGCTTGGGATTCCACACCAAAGCACTCCATAAACAAAAGCTATAATATCTTGCATTTATCAATGGAAATATTTGTGTGTGTATAGGTTATATTTCTTTTTTCCCCTCACTTCTCAGGTTGTTAAATACATTTACATATTGTTTCTATTCAGTGTACAGTAAAGTTACCGTTTCTTCTCCACAGCTGGATGGACGTACAGAGAGTGCAGTGGATTCTAGGGAGAAGCTTCTGGAGTTCTGTTTTGACTACTGCTATTGGTCGGTGGACCCCGCAGACCCTCACTATGCTTCACAGGAGGAGGTAACGACCTGACTCCCTGACTGAATTTATGTGAGGTTGAATATGCAGCTATTAATCCTAATTAACTAAGGGAAACAGGATTCCAATGACACTAGGTAACACAATACCACGGATTGCTCACTGAAATGTCCCCATTTTATGTTAGGGATCATAGTATAAATAATAGCTGAAGATGTCCTTCACATTGTTACGTCAGCATCAACATCCAGTATTCAGCTTCTAAACGTGTATCTTTTGTATATTTCAGTGCTGCTTTAAGTGCTGCTGTGGTTCAAACTTGTGGATACTTTGGTAGAAACTGAGGAAAATAAACAGATCTGTGGCAGACTTCTATCACAGCATATGAGTAGGTCCAGGTAGAAGAGCCAGCCCAAACAGAGGGTACTCGGATAAAAACATCACCTTATTTGGATTACCCAAAACACAAAGTTTTGTTTAGATGACAGTTTTTTACCCTTGAGTGTTGTCTCATTTAAATTAGTCAGCATTAACCATTTATGTCCTTTTGTAATAAATGAAAAATGCCTTCTTTACTACCAGCTTTTTGTACACTTGTGTGGAGCTTCTTGTTTTGATTCCATGTTTCATGCCCTCCTGTGGGTGGAGACCATGTGCGTGCCGATCCAGACACTGGCCTCAAGTTCACACTGGGCAAACACAACCCCTGTATCAAGAAAGGAACCCAGAGGAAATGCTGTCCTTGTAGACAAACCACAACAAGAGGGGTGTGTGGAGTGTTGTGTTGTATGTTATTACACAGATGGCCACTCTGGGGATTATGATATCGGCTCCATCTGTTACCCAGAAGTCTCTTTACTTCAGACATGGCACAGCCAGAGTCAGCTCACTTTTCATGTTGTGGCTGTGATTGGGTGATTTCGATATGTTTGTGTTATGATTGGTGGGTGTTGCTGCAACCTGAGGAAGTGTTGTCTGATTCTGTTACAGGAAAACTGCCAAAAACCTATTTCATTAATTTTTATATAAATAAAACTTGTACTTGATATTCATTTGTATCCCCATTAATGTGGCCCTATTGAGGGGAAAAACACCTTTACTGCAACTGAAATCTTAACAAGTGAAGATCTCTTGGTTCTGATACAATTAGTCCAAAATTGAGTAGAATTATCTTGTTCCGTTGGCAGATAATTTAGCCTATTTCAAATTCAATTTAATCTTTTTAAAGAAATGTTTTCCAAACAACAACAAAATTGACTCAAATCAGGGAAAACTGGAATTAAACTTACCTGCCAGTGGAATAAGATACTTCTACTTAATATTGGACTAATTGTAACAAAAACAAGATAATTTCACCTGTTAAGATTTCAGTTTTTGCAGTGTTTTCAGTGCGTTTGTGTAAATATTTCAGTCTGCTAACACCAACTTTGAAATAAGCCACTACTACTCATTCTGTCATGGTCTGGCCTCCTCTGTAATGTTGCTGAACTCTGGCCATGTAGAAATTTCTCTCGTTGTGATGTCACAACAGGAGTGGAAGTCAATAGTAACCACCTCTAGATCCACGTTGCTGCCCCCTGCTACAGAATGCTCGTACTGAACTTGTGTTTCTCTGACTGACCCCAGCTCTGTAAGGGGCATGACATTTCCCACAGTACTATACCAGCCATGGACATTTCGGTGGGGAGGGTAGAGGGGTGCAGGGTTTTTCAGAGTGAGTGTTTGAGAAGGCAGACTGCATTGCTGCTACAGGTCTATCTAGCTGCTTTTGGAGCAAAAAATGGACCATGAAAATGTAAATATTAAACTGGGAAAATGTCAAAACAGGCCCCTTTTAACCTTTCATTGTTCAACACAATGTCTGCACCCTTAATTTTACAGTCAGTCCACTTTTTTTTCTTTTGTCCAAGGGGTTCCTCCTCTACCACTCCCTTACTGCCTGTCTCTGTTTGTGCCTTTGTATGAGTTAAGAAAGACGGGGCTGTGATGACGACCTACACACGCACAGAGCAACAGACAACGCAGCACTTCTTCCTCTCTCCTCTTTTTTTGCCTCCTTCTCTTTCTCTCTCTGGCTGCTGCTGCCTCAGTTCTCAGCAGAATTGTGTCCAGTCACAGTGGCCTAGTTGCCACAAGACATTCCTCTGTTGACCCAGAGTGGGTGAAAGGACACCAGTGAAGGACACGTGCTGGTTTTTAAATCTGACCTATTTTCCAGGACTAGAATCCTTTAACAAATCATGCTAGATGACAACATCAGCCCATCACATATCATTTAAAAATGTTTGAATAAAGCCTTTCTCTGGTGGCTCTGAAGACACAGTGGCTAACTGATAACAAGCTGAAAATGCTTTAATATTATATGGTAAACAAATATGTTTGCATTACAGGCAGGAAGCCAGATTAATGGAGCATGCTGGTAGGTGGACTCAATAATTTAAGAACCACTCTTAACAATTTTCCAGACAAATTGCTTTTGAGAACAATAAAGGGTCTAAGTGGCTGCCAAATTTGTTATACACAACTGAAACATAACAGTGTTGGAACTTAGTATTTATTTCCCACACTGTTGTCGCCTCATTTCACTTAGCAGCAGTACATTATGGTAATTTCTCTAAAGTGAGGCTATAGATGTTTTCTTTATCTGGTGTCCAGCCACATATATTTTAAACAGTCCCCCAGCTTAATGAGTTGATGCTGATACTTTCTCACGGTTGGTTTCTGTTTTTAAAATATATTTTAAGATGCTTTACTTTTCTTAGACCAGGAAGAGGGACAAATGAGGCTACAGGGTAAGAAGAATTCATCTTACACTGTAGTCCCCATGAGAGGATCTGAGCCTGTGGGGGGATGAGATGAGGGGAAACTGGATCTTAACTCCTGCTTTTCCAGTCCAACACTATTGCACCACACCCAGCACCCCTCAGACTTGCCTGGACCTTCCCTCCCTATGTCTGCTCTGTCCTGTGTGTTCATGCATGTTCATGCATCACTGATAGTTTGACTGGAGCCTTGTGGGGGTTTCCTTCTTCGAAGACTGTTATAGCAGAGCGAAAGGACAACAGTCTAGTATCTTTAACTATATGTTGGTGTCTAGGATTTTATAAGTGAACCATATACATAATAGGCTCCTATTATGTATATGGTTCACTTATAAAATCAGCTGTTAATGCAGGAGAGAGTGGGAACAATTTGTCTAAACACTGACTTTGTTTAGGGTGTAGATAGATTTTGGGCTAAAAAATAGCACCCTTGCATATGTATTGCTTTTGACACCTAGAAACACAGGAGAGGGAGGTGAGAGAGAAGCACAACATTATGAGTTTGGATAGAGAGGCGTGGGGAATGGCAAACAGAAACCGATTAAAGACAAAGAGAAAATGGGAATGGAGGAGGGGAAATGGGCAGTGGGGTCCACTTTACTTCTGCAGCCCCTTGCGCTCTCGTCTGCCAAACTCACAGCTGCCTCACTAAGTATTTTTTCACAGATAAATTTCAGTGTGAAGACGTCACTGCTGAGATTTCAGCCTCTGAGCACAATGCTGTTTTTTATTGCCAAATGGAGTCTGCATGCCGGGTTTTTTCTCTCTCTCCCTCTGTTTTCTCCTTCTTCTGTCTTTCTGTCATTGTCAGTGCAGTGCATGATTTGATTATGCTTGCAGTTTCTAGGTCTGTGTGTCAGTGGTGCTACAGACTGGCGGGGAAGAATAGTTTCTCTGTGTATAGGAAGAATCCTTCATTTACTCCCCCTCACACATGGCTGGACCCAGAGCCAAAAGTCCAGTTTAGCCTGGTTTGAATTAACTACAACAGGACAGCAAAAAGCCTCATGATGTCAATAAAGAAATATGATATCTAGGCCATGTGGATACAGGAAAGCACCTGTGATTTATGTACTTACTAGAAGACAGAGTTTAGGAGGAATTGTTACAAGAGTGTCTGTAAAAGGTTAGACTGACATACATTATGAAAGTTTTAGAGCTTGCACACAATCGCCCTGTGACTGGTGAAGAGCCAACTTGCGCAGAAGCTTTTGCTACCTGAGATAGAGTAGATACGTTTGTACTGGATTTGTGGTCCATTCATTGAAAAATTAAGTGAAAAAAATGTAATGTGGTCATTTCAGTTTCAGTTAAAATCTGGGTGTTTAGTACCTGGTTCTGTATATAAGAAAATGAATTAAACATTTTTTATTGCATCATTGCAAAATATATTTTCACAATAACTACTTGCAAATGGGATTAATATTAAAACCACACAAGCCTGCAAGGCATCCAAGAGCCTTTGTTTGAAGTTATAAACCATTCACTGTCTTCAGAACTTGAAGGGCTCAGTCAATACCTTTTTATGCTTTTTGCATCTGTGTCCAGAGGTCTATTGTGTCATGATCCATTCATGTCTGTTGTCAATTTGATGCACATCCAGATGCAGATAAAACATTTCAACTTGGTAGTAAATTCTTTGTGCATTGGTGAGACAAGCAACACGAAAGGGTTCTTATAAATGCAGGAAGACATGTCAAAAGTTGACTAAATCCTCAATCATCACAATGTCAAAACATGTGTATCACACATCTGGTATTCTCTGTATCATTCAGCAGCAGGGATTCTCATATCTAAAGACTTGATTCTGATCAATAACTTTAGAGTAATTGTGGAGTTCATGTCAAACTGTATCTGTTTGGCAACTAAGTAGCATAATGCTGCATTTCTGCTGCAGTAGTATATGTATTAAACTAGTTTAATCCCCAGTGAAGGGAACTTCACTGTACCCTATGGATATCACACAAGGCTCCTGTCAGTCTGAAGGCTGGAGAAGTCATTTCAAACCTACCATGAAGAGACATGCAGCTCCACTCCCCAGTGTTGTGCGTTGACCCCTTTAACATGGATTGGGGGAGGAGCAGCACATTCCCAAACTCAATCCAGATATGGTTTTATTTATTTATTTAAAGTCTAGCTCTTGCCCCAGTGTCAGTTGCAGAAAGAGTGTATGCTGAAAATGGAATGCACCCCCCCCCCCCCATCGCCTTCTTTTTTTCACCCCACTGTCCTTCTTTCCCATGTGTTGGCAAGCCCAAGTAATGAAGAGCAGGCTGTCTGTTTGGTCTGAACAGCTTTATCTCTCTCTCCGCTGTAGCCTCTCTGCCCTTCCATGCTAATTTGACCTACAAATTCTGTCCAAGTGTAACAAACGAGAGCGTTGTTGAACTTTGGCCAAACTGCTTCCTCTCCCTCTCTTTTTGCCTTCCCATTGTCCTCTCTTCACATTTCTCCTTTTCTTTAAATCTGATTCCTCGCATACAGCCAGAACAAGGATCTCCAGTGACATTATGTTTCCTGTGCATAAACAAAAGTATTTAGCATTTGCTCAGGGCCCAGCTGTTGTGTTTTTGTAACCCAATTGGAAAGTGTGGGACGGGAACTGAGAGACCCTGCTTCTTCTGCAGCTGTGCAGTAATGGCCATGGAGAATAAGCGAGGGAAATGCGTAAATAGATAGAACTTTTTTGTTTGCTGATAAATTATCAGCAAACCATTTCCATCCTTGTGTATTTGCTTCAAGCTCAAATATATCCTCCTAGTGAGAGCAGTTGTAAAGGGAAAATTAATCGTGGTGCCGCTGGTTGCGTCAAACCTGGCGAAAGCAATGAGAAGTTGAAGTTCTTAAATGTGGTGAAGTGCTTCACTTTGCTAGGCTGGCCTTCTGCCATCACCCCTGACGACATTACACACATTTACACACGCTACACATAAATGCTTCTCCAGGGCTTAGTGCAGAGCAGGCACATTAAACTATACCAGCAATCAGTGTTTTCCACTGAGTATTATTAGATTAATTAGAAGACTTCACTCATTACAAATACTATTGCACCATCACCTTTCCACTTTAGTCTTTATCTTCTGTATTTCTACTGCCACTTTTTCTAATCATTTCTCACTCCCTTTTTCTTTTTTTCTCCCTGCCTTTCCTCCAAGTTTTGTTACCATGCCACAGACCAGACTTGGGGGGAGTGTTTCCCATGTTTCATCGTCCACATCTTTGGCATTAAACTCAGTTTGTTCCTTGTTTTTCAGCAGAGAGGTCTGGTCCAATTTACATTAGATTCACACATGACTTTTCAGCTTTTTTTCTTTATTTTTTTCATGTGGCAGTATTATGGTAACTTAAACCTGTGTGTATTCTATGATTTCGCTTTCTCCTAACATTGCTTTGCTTAAAATTTTGATGATGATGGAATTTGGCACTGTAAATTATAATGTCCCCGGTTTTCCTGGCCATTCAGGTAATTTCTATGCGGCGATTGCATGTTCTCTTTGAGTTTGCATTGATTTTGGGTGCTTTTGTTTCTTCTGCGATCAAGGACATGTATGTTCAGTTTATTGCTCACTGGGGCTGCCCACTGCTCCGAGTGTGTAGGATGATTATGATGCAGTGGATCAATTCAAAAGAAATCTTAATCTTATAAGACTTAATACAGCTCTACATGACTGAATGAAGAGATGTTAACCATAATTGGGTTCATAACCAACAAAATGAAGGCAGATGCTGTGAGCAGCTAGCTGAGGCAAGCAGTCACTCTGTGCTTTGATGAAAACCTTGAGTTCAACACATCGAAAACACAAGAACTCATAGTATTCAAGAACAGGCCCATCCTACCCTCATACATGTCTCGGGAGAAGTCACAGCCATCACTGACTAATTTAAATTTCTTGGCACACACCCCAGCAACACACTCAAATGGAACATCAATACCCCACGTTACTAAAAAAAAGACTAGTAGCGTTTTTCCTGAAACAAAAACTGTAAGTAAAACAAAGCTTCCTGTCAGTTTTACACAGTCATCAGAGCATACTCACCTCACTCCTCAGTTTGCTACAGCAGAACAGTCAGTCACACAAACAGAACAATTGTAATGTATAGTCAAAATATCCAAGATTATTGACACCTCTCAGTTTAATCACTAGAAGAAGAAATACTTCAAAAAAAATTCATTCTCTGCTTTTGACCCATTCTTCACACTCGGAGCAGTGGGCAGCTGCAGTGCAGTGCCCAGGGACCAGGCCCAGGACAGGAGTATTAAACCTAACACGCATGTCTGTATGCCCATGTGGCAATGTCATCAATCAGAAGAAAGTAATTGCTGACCCCTGTCACTGCTCACTACCTCTTCCAGCTGATGCCCTCTAAGAGGCGCTACAGGCCCCTGCCTGCCATATCATCCTGTTTCCCTCATAGTAATCACTAACCCTGACAGATGTACCTGCACTTCAAACTATTGTGTCAATCTTGTAAATGTTGTCTGTGATTTTTGTTTTGAGGTAATAGTGAATAATAGTGAATATTTTCTGTTTTGATATTTGTGTGTCTGATGTGATATTGATATGTCTTTTTGCTGTTGACACTGTTGAATTGAGTTTAACTACTATGCTGTACTGAAAGAGAATTCACCAACATTGGTTGTGTGACTGATTGACTTTGTATTGGAGAGATGCAGCAGAGAACATTGTTTATTTGGGTTTTACCCTCCAAAATTATAGGTTTTGCATCATAGGCAAAGCAAATTCCCTTTTTTCCCCTTACCTTTGCTCGATCGAGAATGTTGTGCCACCACCCCAAACCCTTGTTTTCTTTTTCCTTCCTTACCTACTGATTTGACCTGATGAACCGGAGCTACGTTTCCTTGCAAAAGAATAAAATCTATATCCTGCTTTTCCCCTTTCATTGTTAGATTGTTTGTACATTTTTATTTTTTTTCCTTGCAAAAGGAGGAAGAAACACTAAAGCTTTTGTTCTTGTTTTGGATGCTGCTTCCTCAAAATTGATTTACTGGTCAGAAAAACACACACACATGCATATACACACATGCATGCACACACACCCACACATGCAGCAGCCTTCCTGTTAACGGACATGTTTAGTCTGTCCCCAGAGTGTTTTGAAGTGACTGACCAGTCAACACGCTTGCTTTGGTGCTTGTCTTGTCACTTTTACTCCAGGCCGCGTCTGTCCTGCTGCATTTGTTTCTAGAATCTATTTCCATCCCCACAACACAACTTTTCTCTTACCTCACCTGCTTTGTTCACCTAAAAATACCTCCCACTGCTGAAGGTTGCTGCAAATTGTGAAAGTAGGTTGTGATGGACAGGGCCATTGTGTGCATTTAAGCAGCAGGAGTACAATGGAATGATTACGATCTACTGATTTAATTTGGTGTGACAGTAATGACAAACAGGATTGTTTTAATGTAACATGGTCTGTCTAGACAAACTCGTACACCCGGTTTTAACTGTCTCAGGGGGCTGAAATAAATATATCATTTCCAGTTTCCCCTGTGGTTTTGTTCAGAGGTCATTTAAAGTAATTTTTCCAGACATTTAATAAAAAGAAACAGGAGAAAATGACAGAAACTGAGTCAACAATAGCAATATTGTACAGAGAGAAGAAGATGGTCAAGTTCAGAGTAGCAGACAGTTGAAGTGAAGTTCCTGCTCTTTGTGCTAATCCTGGAGGAATCCTCAGCCTTGTTGTAGCCCCATAGAGTGAATTTATAAGGGTCAGTTTTAACAAGGGATGTATTGATGCTTTCTGTTTGAGGGAGGAGAAGGTGTCTGTATCTGTTTTTGAATAGTACGATGAGGACAAGACCAGGGCGGCGCTGCTTTTTGTCTTCATGTTTAAGCTCCATTCAGCCAAGTTGCAGGGGGCAACACTTGGTGGTCTGGACTCAGTGGACTCTACACTTTTGTAGCTGTGGTGTCAATTATTGAGCAACAGGATAAAGTAAGAGAAGGAGTTCACATTTTCAGCTAACTTCTTGATGTAAAATGAAATAATACATTCTACTTTGTTTTAACACTATACGTTAGGTGCAGACTGTTGCTGTATAGAGCTGTCACACATTATACTTTATCAAGATGCCTGAAAAGGTTTTTAAAAATTAACTTAATTAGAGCCTTAACTTACATTTTCTCAATAGATTCCAATGCATAGGAATAGTGTGTATTAGATGCTATTAACTCAGTGCCTGTGGGGTGATTTATAAGGTCATTGAGTAAGACTGCTGTTGTGGCAGCACTTTTACTGGTTACACGTGGCTGTTCCCTGCACATGGTTGGCTAGGCTACTGACTGAGTAATACTTTAAAGGAAAATGGTGTTTATAAGGTTTAGGATTGCAAAAAAAACCTTTCCAGAGCTCAAATCATATTTTCTAAATTATTTGTTTGGTAATCCAACAGTCCAGAAGACAATAAAATAAAATTTGATTTCATTTTTGTTGTGGATCTGCAGTTGTGCAGCTTACTGTAATGTAACTGTATGTGTACCAAATTCTGCAACATATAGTACGTATAGTGTATTCAGCAGTGGATTACATTGTAACACTGGCCATCCTAACCATGTATATTCATTTATTCAGTTTTTTTGCTCAATTGATTTCTCCCAGTGGTTAGATTGTTGGCTCTCCTATATCAATGTTAAACGTTTTACTTTTGTCAGAGAAAACTCAAGGCTGTTGAATATTAACACATAGATTCACACATTCTTAAAAACAACCAGATGACCTGTGAATCCATTCAGGGTGCTTTCACAAGGCTCGAGCTTTCAACCATGTCCAACCTAAACCTATTCCCACCGTTTTGTAAGCCTAAAGTATACACAGGCTTAGCTCCAGGTTCTTGGTTCCTGGTCCTCCCAACAGTGGTTGATAGTCAAACAAACTGGGAGGTATGTTGAAAGTAAAATATTCCAGTTTGATCCTTGGATATCGCGGTAGCTTTGAGAGCATTCCTGCTCCCTCCTTTGTGTACTTAGCCATCGGTCTCAGTAGTCCAGGCCCAAGCCTGGGGGCCCGACGACGGAACCCCTCAACTAATCCCAAGGTGTTTTATGGTTCTGGAGGAAAATGTGCATGCTTTTCAGGTCTGGTCTAGATTAGGTTGCCGCCCCCCCCGGCACGTGTTGCCTTTGCACTAAGCTTTTGGGGTTGCCAGTGGGGCCACATATCCTCAGGAACTCACAAAGTTTCTTTATACTTATCACTGATGAATAAAGGAAATATAATATTATAAAAGATTCTCCATTCGCCCCAAGTCACAGCAATGATGGATACACACATGTAGCCACAACTGACTTGTATGATATTGATTATTAAGTTGATCACTATGCACATTGTTCCCTCAATAAGTTAGATACATTTGATTTTGATAATAATACAAAGATAAATATCTGCAGTTCTGTGCCTCAGTGATGCCATGGAAAAACCTCCAAGCGATGTATTACCGCACTTGACTTAAAAAGATTTGCTGTTTGTTCTGTCAGTTCTGAAGTGAGTTAGGGCCATATTTCTTCCCTGGTGCCAGTTTTTCAAATCAGTTTAACTGGATTGTGATTGGATATATGTACATACTATAAAGAAAATGATCATTTTATTATTCTAAATATGGCAACACTACTTCACAACAACAGAACAACTAAAGATGATCTGTTGACAAGTTTTGATTTGGCCTTGTGCTAATAATCCCCAGGCTCTGGCACTCAAAAGCAGACACAGAGAAGGAAAACAAGAGGCCTCCGTTGATTGTTTTGAGTGGGACTCCACTGGATCCCCCATCTCACCACTGAGCTTTTAGTTGAGGTTTATTTGGCTGACCCTGTCATTTTTTAAAAGGCTTTCTACCGTCACACTTGTTTCTCACATATAGAACTTCAGCGTAGTTGTTTACCCAGAGTATTATCTGACCTCCCTGCTCCTTACCCAAACACTTCAGCAGGAAGCAACATTACCTCCCCACCACTGGCCTGGCGCCACAACATTGTGATCGTGAAACCTTGGTGTAAATCTAGACTCGTGTAAAAAATACAATGCCATTTACATCAAGGACATTGGGTTACACTGTAAACACCTTATCAGCCCCCCAGAGCACTTTTACAGATGGTTAGTGATTGGATGGAATCGGGAGGTAAATTCAAGTATCATAGTCTGTCTTTGAGTTAAGGCTTTGTGTTGATTTTCTTCAGGTGTTCCAGGACTTGGGTGTATCTGTTCTGGCTGGAGCTTCTGAGGGCTACAACGTGTGTCTGTTTGCTTACGGCCAAACAGGATCTGGAAAGACGTACACTATGATGGGGACACAGGTGAGGAGAAGGGCTGGGCACCGGAATCACCCCATAGAAATAGATATTGTTTGAGGGGATTTAATTCAATGTTCAGGCCTCAAGTGATATCACCAAACACAACGGAGGCAATGTTACACATAAAAACTTAGACCACATGTGCCTGAAAATAGGCAAATGCCAACCCTGGAATAAAAACAGCACTTTCTACATGGTGACTTTCAATTCCTTTTCATTCTCTCTTTTTTGTTTTCTTTTGAATGATACCAGGACTCCATTGGCTTGACCCCTCGGATCTGTCAGGTACGTCGTTGGATTAAAATTCATGCAGGCGTCAACATAGACAGATATGAGATGGGTGACGTCAGTTGCGTCTTTCCTTTCTTTACAGGGTCTCTTTAGGTCTGAAGATACTTTTCCTGATGGGCAGAACTCAAGCAGAGTAGAGATCAGGTACCATGTTCTTGTCTGTCTCTGTTAGTGTCATTTTCCCTTTTTCAGATTGAGTGAATTCCTGTGACTGAAATTCAAAATGCACTTATACAGCAAAGCTGCATGCAACAAAATGCAAATATAAATATCATTGATTTAATTTTTTATGTCTGCTAACTTTATTAACATAATTCAAGTATTATTAATTGATAGAGGAGATATTATACTCTTTGGTTTCATTCTTCCATTACCCCACATGGAAAAAAACCCAGGGAAGTTTCCATAGTAACAGCTCTTTTCTTTCCTGAGTTGAGTTGGACCAAATTCTCTAAAACAGGCCTGCAGCTAACAATTATTTTCAGTATGGATTAATCTGCCAATTATATTTATTATCCCTTGTGACCAAGAAAAGCAGTAACCTGTCACATTGGAAGTTGAGACTTTATTGCTAAAATAATGAATTTGTTATCAATATAGTGCTGATTAATACTCCTTTAACAAAGATATGATGTGGGAAATGCAAATGATGAATTAACAAAATCTAAAACAACTTGCATAATGTGTAGTGAGACTATATGGAGGGCTTTGATAATATGGACATTATAAAATCCAATCCTGATTATATTGAGGCTATGCTTTGTCCCTGCAGCTTTCTGGAGATATATAATGAACGTGTTAGAGACCTGCTAAAAGGAGGGGAGCAGAAGAAGAGAGCCTCCCTGAGAGTAAGAGAGCACCCTGAGAAAGGGCCGTATGTACAAGGTGAGTCTGCAGGCAAGCTCTGCCTTAACTTTGTAATGTGGTTAAAAGTAAAGACAAACCATACTGTTCCCAGGGGCTAACTCAGTTTACCAAACTGAAAGGGTCCCTTTCTTGGCCATTTCAGTGAGAATTGGTTACATGTGATGACATTAAATCTAAGTGAAGTTTTATTTTTTGAACTTGTTTCTTCATTTAACAATAAAGCAATATTAAAGATATTTAATACAACCAGGGACAATCATATATATATATATATATATATATATATATATATATATATATATATATATATATATATATAGACAGACAAAAAGGCTGTGTGGGAGTAATAGGAAGGAACAAATTAGATTAATTATGATGCAAATAATAAGGTTCTCACATTCAGAATAGCAAGCAGTGATCGTGATGTGAAAGGAATCTGACTCAAACACTTGGTATTCAGAGAGCAAAGATGAGGGCGGAAACCAAAGGTTGAATCTTTCTCTAAACTGCACACTACACATTTGGACACATAATTTGGTTAATTTAATAGAATTTATAACGTGGTCTGAATTATTTTGAGTAATACTTGTAAGTTTATTTTATTAGTCACTTTGGTATGATGTTAGTGGGTGAATTTTGTTCTCTTTTGATCAGCTCAAAATGTGGCCTTTCTGGCTGTTATCCAGACTCTTCTTTTAGCTTGTCTTATTTTTTCTCTTTCTTTTTTCTTGTTCCTACCATCTGTATAGTCTTTCCTCCTCTCTCTTTCTCCCCCTCTCATCTGCCTGCCTTTATGTTTAAAGCCACACATCCACTCATTGTCTGTATCAGGAGAAATCCCAGTTGACCAGAGGAAGTGAAGTCATTTCCTTGTGGTTCCAAGGAGAACACATTTAGGACTCGCAGATTTTTTGCTGTTTCTTCATCAACAATCGTGTCTCTAATAGTGTATCTGTGTGTGTCCTCAATTATCTGTTCTCATTCGCTGTTCTTACTTAGTGCAAGGAAGAAGTAAATACTTGTTATAGCACCACAAGGCTGTGTGGTAAAGGCGCTGTGTGCACACGTGCTAACAGATACTTATGTCGATGTGATTCATGCCTGGAAGTCAAACATTGTTACATATATTTTTGTTGGTAAATGCTGCAGGAAAGTATGCACTGATGAAACATGTTTCCTGTTTGTGTCATTTCTATGTTCCTGATTAAGAAAAACTCTCTTGTTTGTTGAAGTGTTTGCAGTTTGTCACTATGAACGGTTTTATGAACCGTTATTCTGTTTACAAAAAATATTTTAATAGTTTAGGTTTTATTTATTTTTGCCCAATTCATCCATGTAGCTTTATTCATATAGTAGCCACATTAAACCTTGTTCTTAAAATGCAAGTGGGGATCATTCTTTATCTTTAAGCTCTTTCCTTTTAATGGTTTTAGAGGATTCTGTGAACTTATATGGCTTTTTTAGTCTATCATGACTCACAATAACGTAGCTCTGCTGCTTTCACCCTTACAGAGAGTTTCCCACTCCAAGTTACATTCATAATTTCCCATTGGGAGAATAGGGTCAATTAATAAACCTATAAATGTATATAAAAATCTACTACTCCTTTCTTTATTTGCTCAGCATTTTGTTTCTTGTCTCTTTATTTCTCTCTAATCAGACCTTTCACAGCATGTGGTCTCTGACTGCAAACAGGCCATGGACCTTTTGGAGGAAGGCATTGCCAACCGCATCACTGCAGCAACCCACAATCATAATGCCAGCAGCAGATCCCACGCCATCTTCACTATCCAGTACACCCAGGTCATGATTATTCTCAGCCCTCACAGCTTACATACTCCCACTCTCATCGTGATTACTCCTTTAATTCTCACTCACTGTTAATATTATTAGAATCTGTTTTAAAGTGGAACATTCGTCAATATTTGAGATGCCAGTCTGATAATTCTCATCTATTCTCCACAGGCAATGCTAGAAAACGACCGCCCTTCAGAAACTGTCAGTAAGATTAACCTTGTGGATTTGGCAGGGAGGTGAGACTGTTCTTCCCCTTTGTTGTGTTTTTCTTATTCTCAACACTTGTTTGTGTTTAAGTCATTGACAAAACTGCCCCCTAGTGGAGGTTGATTACTGCCCTGAGGTTTTCTAGATGGAGTTATCTTCATCTCACATCATTTCTAATGACATAAACCTCATTATCTGTTTGTGTTGTGTCTGACAGTGAGAGAGCAGACTACAACTACTGCAGGGACAGACTAACAGAGGGCTCCAACATCAACAAGTCACTAGTCACTTTGGGCATCGTCATCTCTGCTCTCGGTGAGTGAGATCAAGTGATGAAGATAAGAGATTTTATGAACCCGTTTTCTACATTTGTGCTACCCTTAATTCCTCTGACATTCCAATCTCTTCACATATCCCTCAATATTCTTTTCGATACCTCCACAGCCCAGAACTCCCAGATGTCCAGCAGCTGCCAGAGTATCAACAGCATGGCTTCTGAGGGGGATGGCAGCACAGTCGGAAGCCACAGCAGCTCCCTGTCTGGAGGAGGAGGGAAAAGACACTGCTTCATTCCCTACAGAGACTCAGTCCTGACCTGGCTGCTGAAAGACAGTCTAGGCGGCAACTCTAAGACTATTATGATTGCAAGTATGTATTACAGTAATTATTTTTGGTGCATGTTTTGGTTCACTAACTATAATTTTGCAAAAACTGTAAGAGCTTTAACATTTAAAATGAGTCATTTGCATTTTTTATCCATTTAACCAGGAATTAAACCTGTTGGGCAAATGTGGCTAATAGAAAAGGGAAAACAATTATGTAAATGTTGTGTTGTCTAAAAAAAATAGAATAATGACAAGAAAATTAGGTGGATATACTAACCAAAAAATAAAATTGTTTTTATATGATTCTAGCTTTGTATGGAACTAGTGTGATCACTCAAGAAAATGTGAAGGATTACTTCAGGAAGTTGGACTTTCTTCATCAGTAAACATATTTGTTTTGCTTTTCTTTTTTCTTGCGTGTACTGGGAAAACTACACTGTGTGTGTGTGTGTGTGTGCGCGCGTGTGTGTGTGTGTGTGCGTGCGATCAGTTATTTGAAAATGTATAATGTTTTCTCAAATAACATCAAATGTTCATGGGAAAATGCCCCAACCCCATGGATATTATTGTTTTCTAGTACTGTGAAATGGTCTAAAAGTTTTGTGATTAGCAACTTTATCATGGGAAGTTGATTTTCATATTGTTTTGAAATTAAATTAATGGCTGCCTAGTAGATGGGGAATTAATTTAAAATATAGACATACTGTGGGGAATCGTTTGCAGTAATTTCCCCATACGACATAACATAATATGTACTTATTTCTTGTGAGGTTAGCTAACTGCTATTTATATTTCTGTGCTTTCTGCAGCGGTCTCACCCTCCGCTAACAGCTACAGCGAGACTCTGTGCACCCTTCGCTATGCTGCCCATGCCAGAAATATTGTCAACAAGCCTCGGGTTAACGAGGTCAGTAGCTGTCTTTTTATGGTGGCAAGAGTTAACGTGCGATCAAAATGTTTTCAGAAGGTTAATGTGAGCTCTGAATTCTGTGCAGGATGCTAATGTTCGGCTGATCAGGGAGCTGAGAGAGGAGATTGACAGGCTCAAGAGTATGCTTGTCAGCTTTGAAATGGTATAGTGACCTTTTATCTTCAGAATATGACATCAACTCATGGGGATCCACTGCTAGGTTTACACAGCTGAGTTTTTAGTACTGTAAGGCTTTGAATGAAAAGAATTTCTAGCAAAGGCTTATTGCAATGCTTTGTGGCAATTTTAATCCACTGAGTGGTAAAGATTGTGCTGCAATGTAATGCATACAACATTTTGCTCAGTATGTTGACTGATCATTTTTTTCCCCTCTTGACTGACAGCAGCGTAATCCCAGTCCCTCCCTGAGTGATGAAAGGGATGGAACTCTTTCTGACATTGTGCTGCAGAACGAACTAAAGGTAACACTGAGTTGACAGAGATGGTTTCATCTGCTTGATTGATAGGCCTTGATAGAGCAAGCTAAAGTGCTTTTCTGCTAAGTTGAATATTGTTCATCAGTTTGACATACGCATCAGAAAATAAGAAATCCAGGGTTCCGTGTAATAAATTGCATCAACCTTTGACTGGCAGTTTCATCATTGCATATGTTGAAGAAAAACACAGTTCAAATAACACTTCTAGTCAAGCTCCAGGTTAGATTGCAACATTTTAGATGATATCAGAAGAGGGGAAATATTACATTTAGACTTATACTAGATTTTCTAGTTGCAATATATACTCTTAAAGGTACAGTGTATATTTTCTGTCAAAATTTAGCAGTGAGAATATAGATTAAAACCAAATGAGTACTCCAAACCTTTAGGTGACCTTAAAACTTGCCGATTAGGAACTTTAAGGCGAGTTAAGAAGAAACTGTAAAATATGAACATTGCACTTGAAGAGGCTTTCATTTATATGGGTTTGTTTTATGGGTATCCAACAAATCTAATAAAACTAGAAGGGCACACAAAGTGAACAAACCTTTGCCAGGGCCTGTGGTCAGTTTTCTCTCTGACCTGCAAATGCAGCAGAAGTAGCAACAGATGCAACGATTATTTTACCACTCTGATTTCATCTACCTCTCTTCGTGACTTTCTTTCATCGTCTCTATCCCCCCTCAGGTGGAGCAGCTCACAAAGGACTGGTCCGAGAGCTGGAGAGAGAAGAAGGAGCTACTGGAGCAGTACAGTGTGGACATCAACAGAGATCGGGCCAGTTTCCTCATCAACTCGCTCCAGCCACATCTGGTTGCCCTCGATGGTGATGTCCTCAGCACCGGGGTCGTCTTCTATCAGCTCAGGGTATGATCACAAGAAGGCAAATAGTGTGCATAAATAGAATTAGTGTTAGATTTGGTATTACTTACTAAATGAGGCCTTTTAATATAAATTATGTTGCATTGGTTTCACCTTTAGTGTTAACATTAGAATAAATATAAGAAATTAGACATAGAAAGACATAGAAATTAAAAAAGGTTTAGGGTTCTGTGAATGGTATTGCATGTCTTCTTTCACTTCACTTCTATATTTATAGATTCATTTTCATCCCCACATGCTGAAAATACACATGTTTGAACAACATTGTATTATGTTCTTTATATTCTTTGTGTTTGCTCTACTTCTTTCCAACTCTCAAATGACTTTCTGTCAGTCATCTTGACTAAACCATCTCTTTTCTTGTCTACTAGATTCTTCCTTCCCCTCCTCTTTCTACTATTACTCTCTCTTCTACTAGAGAAACGCTTGAGAAAAGGTGCGTTTTGATTATCTTTTCACTCTATCCTCCAACCATCCTGTCAATCTCCCATCTGTGGGTGTGTTTCTGTGCATGTATGTCTCCCACAATGTATAAACCTCAATTGGATCAGAAGCTCTTAGTTCTGAGGCAAGGACTCAGGGGAGCTTAAGCTGTCCTGATTCTGACATTGACAAGCATACCCTTAGGCCTGACAATTACACTGTTTCCTGCGAATGTGAAGAGCTGAGGCCACCTGGGAGCACATGTGGTCCTGACACCATAAGAAAGCCTTTTATCTATCAGATAAGACTTTAAAATAAACAAATGATATTTTTTGTCAACTAAGTATAAGATTAGAAGTAAAAGAATATTAGTTCTTTAATGTGTGAATTTTTGTCATATCTAGTTGTTGTTAGCACATTCATGTTATGACCATAATGTACAAGGTTTGTTTCAATGTTTTTCTTTATTTGAATTTTGAGAATAGCTGCTGTTTTAAAATCTTTGTGTTTTTTTATAGGAAGGAGTTACCCGCATTGGACCTCAGGATCAATTTGAAGAACCACAAATAGGTACTAGTTATTCTTTTGGACTCTATGTTTACCTTCCAGCTGCCAATATTAAATTTTAAACTGTATAATTAGTTCAGAGAAGAAAATATTGTTTCGCGGATGCTGTACATTTGAAGAACCTCTCACAGCTATATGTAAAACATATGCAGCATCAAATATATAACTTTACAGAGGACAAACTAGAATATAAAGTTCACAAATTAGCTTTTGACACACACATACATTACATTGTAATATTTACAGTAAAACCCGAATTGCCCTGAAGTGGGCCGTTGGCTTTTCATTAAATGCTGCATTGAGCACTGAATATATTTAGCATAGCCGCATCAGCACAGCTGTTTATATCAAGCTGTGTTATTGTATTTCTACTTTCTGTTTCTAGTTCTGCAAGGCAGTGCCAGCTGTGAGATTGAAAACCACGGAGGGGTGGTAACACTCAGACCGCTGCCGGGCTGCGTCTGCCTGCTCAACGACAGGGAGGTTACTGAACCCTGCAGACTGGCTCAAGGTCAGCTCATGTCCTCAACAGATCAGTGTTCACATGCTCTTGTTTCCATTGCACTTTTTATACATATACATATGGCTATTTTTTTATGAAAGTAAAAAGCTAAAAGTTTTAATTAGTGATCAGTGCCTCATGTATATGCAAGCATAGAACTTGTTTGAATGAGAATAAATAATAAATGTTATGTTGATATCCTGAGAGAATTGCTGTCATTTTCATCTATGAGGGCTTACCCGAGGCAGCATTCAGGCCTACTGTGTGACTGTGGCCATGTGCTGGGTGCTACATGTAGGTTAATGTATGACCATATACAAGCACACACTTAAAGATGACACACTCCTATATACCCTGCACCACACCGCTACACACACTCCTGGTGTCCTCAGCATACACTGCTAAACCGTGAGCTCAACGTATAACAAAGAATATGTCTCTGCCTCAAGGGACGGTGATCACCTTAGGCGGAGTGCATAAGTTCCGCTTCAACCACCCAGCAGAGGCAGCTGTCCTCCGGGAGCGCAGGCGGGTACGTGCTACTGATGCTGTTGGTTATGATCGCGATTAAGATAATATTGTTAAGTGGATGATTGGGATGATGCAGTGCAATGTTTTCTTTATATGTCCTAAGAATAGTGGTGATTTTTTTTCTGGCATCAACTTACTTTTACTTTACTGTTCTCAGGCCAGTGAAGGTGGCATGACCTGCAGCTATATCAACCTTTGCCCTGTGAGCCCTGACCAGAGGTAAATACTGCATCGAAACAGAAAAGACCATAACACAACTATTTTGTTCAGGAAAATATACATCAATATTTATGTGTTTGGTGTACAGAATGTTCTTCTTCTGCCAACTTGATTAAAATTACATGTAGGTTCTATCAGTGTACATGCTGTAGAAATGTCGTAATGGGTCATGCATGGCTCAGTCCACTTGGTGGAAAGGCCCATTTCCACATCCATGAGGCCGTGTTGGTCTGTGACGTAAATTTCATCATCCAAAATTAAACTGAATACCTGGCACATCTACTTTTTGTATGTATTACAATCCTGTTCTAATTAAGATTTTTTTTTTTTTTTTAGTAAACCAATGAAAGGGGCTGTATTGGTGTGGCATGTGGTTTAAAGACAATGAGAGACGATCCAGAAAGTCGAGTTGGAGTATTGTTGAGAATTGTTGCAATTAAAGGCTGATTAGAGAAGTGTGGTAATTTGTAATAATAATCATACTAATGATTTTACAATTCTGGGAAATGATCAGGGCGCAGCCCTGTTTACTAGATAGCACATTTGGAAATGAGTCTATGTCCATGGACCTCTGGAAAAACGTGTATGTCCGCAAGACCACAGCTGTCTGTGGACACAGAAAGCAGAAGGCATGAATTAGCTTTAGGACAATTATCCCCCACCCTGGTGAACCTTCCCAGTTAGCGGTTTACATGACAGATCCAGTTGTTGCTTAGTTACAGCAGAGACGCTAAACTGAAAACCAACAGTACTTTTTTTTTTTTTTTTTTTTTTACTTTCAACGTGCTACACTTCTACCAAACTACTAAAGAAAAATAATAGCTTTACTTTTTTCTGGATGTCTTTTTCCTCTTTCCATCACATTTTCATCACAAGTCTGTTTTTTATCGTGACTCTGTGCTTCTTTTTAAGTGTGGAAGAGCTGAAGCTCCAAGGTCGGCTGGGGAGCTATCTCTTCCCCAGTGAGGAGCTGCCTCCTAGACAGCGTGTAGAGGAGCAGCAGCGCTACGTAGAGAGTTTGCGACAGGAGATTCAGTCTGAACAGAGACAGGCTGAGAGAGAACTGGAGAAGGAGCAGGCCCACCTCCGACAGCAGCACAGTGAGAGTAAGTACTGTTTTCACAGTAATTCTAGATTATTTTAAGTCAATTCAGTATATTGAGAAATGCTGGGCACTGTAGGTATAAATGTTTTCCTTTCACTTCTGACTTGGACTTTTTTGTGAATCTGTACCCAACAGTCCAGCAGTGGATTTTGCAGGAGAAACAGCGTCTGTCAGCTGTAGAACATACAGTCACCCAAGAGCTTGGAATTCAAACAGATCTTGTCCCTGCACCCCTCCTGGAGCAGTTGACGAGTCAGGCATCCGTGGATCAGAAAGGCCTAACAGTAAATCGTCCGTCCCAGGTGGTAAGGGCCAGGAAAAAGGTGGTACAGGAAGAGTTACTAAAGCATCACGCCCTCTGCCGTGCCGAGAGCCGCATTCGTCGGAAAAGGCTGCACTACCAGCTGGAGAGAATTGCCCGCAAGCGGCATCTGTTGGAAGCTAAAAGAGAATTACAGCGGCTGGAAAAGTACTTGCCTCCAGGACCAGACAGCCCTGAGTCTCCTGAGCTGAGATTTCCCCTGAAGCTCAGAGCACGACCGTTTGTTTCTCGTAGACATTCATTCTCAGCAGATCTTCTTTCCCGGCTCTACCCACAGAACACCCCTATCTTCAGGTGAGCACTTAAGTAATAGTAATAAAACCTGTAGAGTTCATTGCATGAAAGAAACGTCTAATACAGTTCAAAATTCCTCAGGCAGTTAGATCAGAATATCTTACCACAGTCTCACCATCAGTTGTGGTTACTTCCATCCTCTATATTTATGTAGATCTTAAATTATTATTTGTTTTTTAACTGAAGTTTTTTTTTCCTCTCCTCAACAGACACTTCCTAAAAAGAAACCGATCCACGGAACTGACTCCTGATTCATACAGAACATCCGATTCCATTGGCAGCAGGAAGTGGGTTTCAGATGAGTGCCTTCCTCGGGAAAGGACCCAGAGTTGTTCCAGCATTCGCCTTTCAGGACAAAGCCGAGCCTGCCCAAGTAGAGTCGGCTCATCTGAAAACATCAGACAGACAACCAAGGTGGAGCCCCGAGCTCAGCCCCACAGGGAACGTCCAGAAAGAAAACCTCTGCTGCCAAACCGAGACCTGTCTTTTAGGAATAGGCCAGATCAGAATGTACCAATAATTCTTAAGTCACCACTTACTTCTACTGTGCAGCCAGTCAGCAAGGAAAATATACAAGGATCCACAACAGACAAACCATGTGCTCCAGTTGTCCCTTGTATGAATGTAAAAACTCTCCCCCACACTGGTGACAACAAACTAGACACTAGCAGGAAATCTTTTCCTCGCTCTGTGGGGCCCAGGTTAAAAATGGCTTTGTCCAAAGTGTTCAGAAAACCACCGTTGGATACAAATGGAGGACGAGGCCCCAAAGCCCTGTGGAGGATAGCAAGCAAATTTCACTGGAGACAAAGAAGAGACAGAAGCTTAAAAGATACCAAGATGAGCAGAAGTAAATGTACTATTAATGCCTCTGTGTCGTGCGAGGAGCTTGACCAAGGGACTCTATTTGAGGACATGAGACAGAGGCGGTGGCATAGTACAGAGGCTCTGATGAACAAGACCAGCAGATGGATCGAGAGGCAGCAGGAATTGGTTAGATGGGAGGAAGATGATAGGAAAGTGGAAGTAGAGCGGGATGAAAGAGATTCAGACAGCGACAGCCTTTTCTCTCTTGATTCTCTGTCCTCTGCCTATGCAACAGCCCTCGCAGAGCAGCTGAGACATGAGGAAGCAGCTCAGAGTGAGGCAGAGAGTGAAGACAGTGAAATGTCGAAAGACTCCTTGGCTGTGGGAAGCCGGGAGAAATCTGCTATTGTGAGGAGACTTCGACAAACATTGGCTCCAACTTACTCAATGGTGATGGATGCCGCCCAATCATCCACAGTGCATAACAAGACACAAGAGATGAATTTAGAACAGGACGACTGTCAGAAACCTCAGGTCATCCCAGCAGAGGTGTATATGAGCCAGCAAGGCTCCCCAAAAACAAGACCTAGAGGGGTAATTGGTGCCACAGGGAAGTCCCTTTCTCAAAACCCATCAGCATCAGATTTGAGAGGCAGAGACACTGTACACAAATTTATGGAGGACTTTAGCAACATGCAGACCACTTCAGCATGTAGCCCCCGCTCCCTGAGCAGCTGTAGTGTCATAGAGTCAGAAAACCTGCTGCCGCTCACCGATGCCTGGTCTTCTACTGATGCAGCAGACAGTCCCAGGATCCACAGGGAGTTGCTACCTTTCCAGGGAGAAATGTTGCTCAGAGCCGTAGAGAGCAGCTGCAGCAGTTTCAGCCTGACCAGTAACCTCTCAGACTCTCAGAGCAGATCTTGTAGCTCCATATCCACCAGTTCTGAAGGTGTAAATGTAACAGTGCAGACTCAATACTCTCAGGTTCTAACTAAAGGTGCGTTGATATCACAGAATCAGAAAGATTTAGGGCAATCAGAAAGTATGCAGGAGGCTTTCACAAATGCTCCAGATAACAAAGGCAGCATAAATCCAATAACCTTGCCCTCCTTGGATCTAGCTTGTGTGTCACCCACTGAGATCCCTCACACCACACAGCCAGCATCAAACCTGCTTCAGGTGTTTACAGATGGACCTGATACGGTTGCTACTGATGTTACAATGTCCTCTGACACTGAAATAAGTTCCTCAGGTTTTCAAACAAAAATGCAATCCTCTCCAAATCCTACAAAGCACAGCCAAGTATTGACCACCGCAAGTGCCTTTAAACTATCCACTGAAGATGAAGTTCTATGCAATCAAAATGGTGCAACAGAAAAGATGAAAGATTTATACCAATATGATTTTACCAAAGACAAAGTATCTTTTACAAGTGATGAAGTTGATGTGGTTGAAGCCAAAGGCATCGAGCAGTATGTTGCACTACAGCAAGAACTTGTTAAATCAGCTTGTAAAAATTCCAGGAAGAGGAACAAAGACCAGCAGGATGCTTTCATGGGCAGTCTGAAAATTCCAAAAAGGAGTAACAGCAGAGAGTTGGTGACTTTCTGTTCTTTACCGGTTGGCAGCCAGGATGATATCTGGCTTGGTGACAATAACAACATGAGTGACTCTAAAAGAGAACAATTGCCTGTGGAAACTGACAGCCCTGGGTTTAATTCTGTTCGTGCTGATGGCAGCATTAGACAAGACACAGTGGCATCACCAGTTTCTGATTCTATGTCCAAGAAACTTGGACAGATTGAAAGTGATGGCAAAAGTTCTCAGATTAGTACTTCTGTGGGAGAGAAGAAAGTAGGTGAAAAATGTGATGCAACAGCAAAAGAAGTTGCCGAAATATCAGAAGAGAGTGAGAGAAAACAGAGAAAACATCAAGAAAATAGAAAACATGTATGTCAGTCAGAAGCAATTTGTAGTGCCATTGACCTGAGAATCTCAGAAGTTGTGAAAGAGCATATGAAGCTGTCATTGATTGGCAGCCATGATGACGGAAATAGAAGTCTGAGTTCGAATGCCTTGTCATCATCCACATGCCATTTTGGCTCTAAAAGTGATGAGCATAGATGGAGAGAAAAGAAGCCGAAAGATGAAAGGAGTCATCAGGTGAAAGAAGTGACAAACCTCAGTGGAGAATTATTGGACAGGATGACATGTAAAAACACAGTAAACAAAAGTGAGCACCTGGCTTCAGAAATACAAGCTGAACTGGGCAGTAACCATGACAACAATACACTCCAAATCACCTCTGCAGAAAACAAAAACATGAAATCAAATTTGACGCTGAAAGTCAATAGAGAGTCTGAGGACACTGGCAACCCCACTTTGCAACCAATTAGTTTGTCCTCAGTAAGTGATTTCACCTCAACTAGAAAATGTATTGATTCACCAGGCAATGCTGTGGAGAAAGATGATATGAACCAACAAAAAGAAAATTCTCATTTTAATCCCCTCAGTGATATAGTGGCCCACCAGAGCAGCTCTGGAGCTCCTGTGTTGAATTCTGATTGTCCACAACTTCCCCAAATACCCCTTGACACACCTTCAACTACTGGTGGCATAAAGGTGAACTGTTGCTGTAAATATGTAAAGGATGTCAGTATGGAAGATGCATCTGGTGTTAAAGACGAGGACCGTCACTCATCCAAACAAAACTTGCCAAGGGCAGTCAAACATCACATCCAAAATAGCCCTCACGTGTCTGGAGCTGTGAAATTACCCTGTGATGGAGGATTCAAGTTACACAACCATCACAGTAATGAGAATGCAACCATTTATCACAACCAGCCCGGTCATGATGACAGTGGAACAGTTATCTCGCTAGAAAGGAAACGTTGTCTTTCAGCACAGGATCAGTTCAGTCCACAAAACCATTCAAATAATGTGTCTCAGACTTTTGTCATCAATATGAATTACAGAAACAAATGCCAGACTGTGCCACTTTCAAAGTGCAAATTTGATAAAGATGCTCAAACTCGCAGCAAAGGTGATTGTGTAATGGAAAATGACACCCACCAATCCGAAGCTCAGCTGCCAGAGAGCTTGGCAGAGGCTAAATGTGAAACAAGTATTTGCAGTTCTTCACAACCCAGAAACAAAATGCCACAGGGAAATGGCATCAAAACTACAAGTTGCTTTGGATCTGTAATCCTCCAAGAGAGCAAGCTAAACTCACCTCCTGCTACACAGGGTAGTTCTGCTCTTGTATCAAAAAAGGCCAATTCTAAGAGGCTCAGACGCTCTAAGATCCAGACTCATCCCACCTCTTCCTCTGAGTCGTCTTATAAGTCTTCATCAGAAGACGAAGATGACAAAACCTCCAGAGTGCATCACAGTAGGCTCTCATCTACACGGGGAAAGCTTGGATCGGAGAGTAACGGAAAACTAGAAGTCAGACATCTGAGAAGTAACGATGCAGCTACTTCTGCTGCACTGTTAGTGAGCAAATATAAAGTGATGCCTTGTTCTTCTAAGAATGAGGTTCAGTTCACTAAAAATCATTGCCAAAAAAGACATTCCTTACCCGGTGTAGAAAGAAATATTCCATTTGCAAAGAAAAGAGAACCTCAACATCCACTGAAGTCACAGGACTCCCTTATGCATTTTGCCTCTAGTGACATCAACCCTTTTGTTCACCTGTGGCAAGACGAGGACTCAAACCAACACTGTTATAAAAACCCAGCATTCGGAAGTGCTGCTGACCTTTCCTGTACGTCTCCACTTTTAAACAGTGCTGAGAAGTGTATAACAAGGTGCTGTAGTGTTGACAATGGTTTGAATGAGCAGAACTCCCCTTTCAATTCCCATCTCAGCACTTACGCCACTAACAAAGGGCTTTCCAGTACACTCAGCAGTATGGAGGATTATAAAGAACAATTCAACAAAACATCTCATCTTACACTGTGTCAACAGACATCCATTGATATTCACAATCACACAGCTGACCTGACAGTGAACAGCAGTTCTTCAAATAATGATGCTCCCACCGGTTTTGGTAACAACTCCAGTCAAGTGGATGAAATAATGTTTGTTTACACGTCTGAGCAAGAGTCTCAGGCAAACAAAACAGAGGCCCAAAGCAGGAGGACATGTGAGCTCGGCACTCAAACTGAGCGCAGCCTTCAGATGTTGCTCACTAATGCTAGAAACGGTAGTAGTGCTCTAAAGAGGAAGGGAAGGCATGAAAAAGGCAACACGGACTTACCAGCAACACAGAAAACCAAAGTGGACATTAGAGAATCTCCAACATGGGCCAGTATGGAAAGCATGTCAGCCCAACTCACAAAGCTGATCGACAGCACTTCAGACCTGCTGGAGGATGTGCAGGGGATGAGGACAGGTGAAGTCCTCAAGTTCAGTCCACAAAGAAGTGTCAATTTGTCAAATATCAGTTTCTCTTACAGTGAGTCTAAAGACTGCACCAGTAGAGACTGTTCAACTCAAACAGTTGTAGATGTTGGCATCCAGACAGAGAGGCCTTCAACATCAGCAAAGAAAGATGTTCATCATCAGATATCTAGTGAAAAGTCCAAAGCTCATGAAGTCAATGTGATTGTCAAAGTGATCGGTTCTGAGCTTGTCAGCGTATTAAAAGATCAGGATGTTCACAGTGTGGTGAAAACTGAGGCTAATACAGGTGAAAAGATGCAGAGTATGCCTGACCTGAGGTTTAACAGCTCTGCTGCAGCAAAAAGGTCTTCTATACAATCCGAGGTTGCCGCTCTCAAAACGCCACCTGTGAAGGCCGCAGCTGACTGTCAATGTATAAGATCATCTTTTTCAAGAGGCTCCAGGCAAAGCACATCTGAGTCACTGTGCCACAAAAGTGTTGCAGCCACTGAAATTACCCATAGATCATCAAGAAGCAGCTGCCAGGACAATCACAGCACTTTTATAAGAAGTGATCCATCACCCTTTTCAAAGAAAGAGGCATCATACACAGACCGTGCATCATCTCCCATTCTCACTGTGGGAACAAGATTACATCTGAAGCAGAAAGAGCACCCTGCGCTTTGTACTCCGAAATACCAAGATGAAACTGCAAGCTGCGCTTCAGAGAAAGACAGCCTCATCATAGCTTTATCTAGCAAACAGTCAGCAGGTACATCGATTTTAGGAAATGATCAACTGCCCAGACAGGATTGTGATGCGTCCTCTGGTAAATCAGAGTCTGTATCACTCGAGAAGGTGAGTGAAATGAGCTGCTATAGCCCTAAAGGCTCAGATAAATGCTCTACAAGCCTGAGTTCATCACTGGATAGATATACAGACACTGATGGAAGAAATGTTGTCTATAAAGACAAGAGCAGCACCCAGCCCAGTCCCATATGGCAGATGACCTCTCCACAAAGTCCCCAGTGGAGGATTCTGGCTTCTACTGATGGTTTTACTATGCAGAACCATATTTCTCCCACATTAAAACAGACCAGTGTGCACAAACAGCTGGCTACATCTAGACAAGGCAAAACATCAAGTTCCACACCCCAACCAAGACCCCTAGTGGATTCTGTAGAATTTTGTATCGATGCCTACAATCCTTCCCTGATCAGCAACAGAGATGTTTTACTTCAAGAGGATGACATGGTGTCGCTGCCACCCAGTGAGTGTGACACAGATATCCTCGTGAACATTAAATCTGTCACCAACACGTCCACATATCCAGAACACGAGAGAGTCCCTGAGGACCTGCCCATGCACAATAAATTCACCAACTGGTCAGGCATCATCCAAAAACAATCAAAGCGCTGGAGTCTTCCCAACAAGCTGTCCACATGTTTTAAAAATGACCATAAGGAGAGCAGAAGCTGCACCGGATGGGGCGAGACGGAGAGTTCTGGTTCAAACGTTGAGTCTGTAGTGCAGAGCGACAGAAAGGCGAGGGAGATAGAGAGGCTGCGACACGAGAGGGAGCAGGTGATGGCCACAGTCCACCTCAACATGAATCCCACACAGCTGTCTGTGGAGCTGACGGAGGCCAAGCTCCATTACAGCCTGGGAGAGACTGATACGCTGTTAAAGATGCTGTCCCTGAAGTCCACAGAAGAGCTGCAGCCACCCAGCTCTGCTCCTACCAAACAGCAGCTGTATGATAGGTAAAGATACACATGATTCAATATCTTAGTGAAGAGGGCTACTTTTATGTACATAATGGTACAAAAAAGATGATAGGTTGATATGTGATTTGTAAATCTATACATATTATATATACACATAGTCATAAAGCCATTTTCTTCCATTTATTGATATACAGGACAATGCTGAAAATGTGGTGTAACCCTAAAAACATGGTACCAGACATTTAACTCTCTTAAAATTGTTTTAAAATGCATCAAATAGATTTATGATCTAAGTAAGTTAAAATTGAAATTTTTTAATTTATCATTCTTTTTCGGTTACACCATTTGACATTTCGTGTTACAAAATTACACAAATCAACATGAATGCAAAAAAGTACATTTTGAGAGACCAGATGAATGCTTTTAATATAATTTTTTCAAACTTTAAAATGTTTTTGACTTGCTCATCTTTACCTATATATGCCAAAGTTCTTTATGCATCAGTGTTTAATTTTGGCCTAATTCCATCCCTTACATCTATAAACAGGACCTAACCTCTGACAAGGCATTCCATGTAACCTTTCATTACTTAGTTTGATGCTTGATATTATAGATACATTTCAGTTGGTAGTTAAAGGTATGGTGATGGGTTTGCTTTTTGTAAAAATGAATTAAGGTATAGTTTGTGAAGACTGTTTCACATTTTTGGACCTATTTTGAAATAGTAACTGTTTTGTAAAATGTATTGAGAGCCTCTTTTTTAACCTTTTTCGTATAATTGTATATTCTGTTGTGTGACCAATTTCCTTTTCAGACACCGTAGGAGTATTGAGGGTTTGAGGCAGGCGAGGGAGGAGCGTCTCCAGACTTTCCGCAGAGCTCGTAGTCTGAGTCCCAGCAAACATCCTCCGTCCTCTCCCCAAGAGACAGTTTCCTCCTCTAAGGATCCTGCCGCTGTGCCCAGTCGCTGTAAGGAGAACCTGCAACAACTACACCAAGAGGTGATCAACAGCACCAGGTAAGACCCTGTGGCTTCCCCAATTTCATAACAATGTGCTCATATTGGCTTTCAATTTCTATCTGTTCTATTTGTATGAAAAATAATGAACCATAATATAAAATTGTAGAAATCATCTCCCAATATATTTGTTGTTTGTTTCAATGCAACATTTTACATGATTTTTAACATTTGACCAAGAACTCACCAAATTATCTTTGACAGAATACCAGACTCTCCACGGGCAGAAGGCCAGTGCCCATCTGATATTGAGCAGCTATTGCGTGATTATGGCCGTGCTCGGGAGGAAGCGAGGACGGAGATCGCAAAGGCACGGGAGCGACTGCGAGAGAGGACCGAGCAGGAGAAGAGGAGGCTTCAGCAGCAGGCTCTGTCTCAGGAAGTAAAGGTCAGTACATTTTTCATAGGACTGTCATATACATTTATTTGGCTCAAATAAATGTTATGAGCAACTTGTAAACACAAATTGTGTCATTATCAAATAAAAGCTTATTTAAATATTTGTATAAACTTCATTACAGTACTGCAAATAATGTCTCTGATATCTCTGTGTCAGGACGACCTGAGGCATCGGACAAGAATCAGCAACAGCACCTTGTGCACAGGATCCAGCCTGAGTCTGTCTTCTGGACCAACGTCAGGATACAACAGCGGCAACACCCTCCAGCTTTCACATGGCAGCAGACCAGTTCTGGCTGGACAGGTTGGTGCACTGAGGTTACACATCACAGAAGATTTGAGTATTTGATATTTAAGGAAAAAACACCCTGAAATTCAAGATGGTTGGATCTGATTTCAGATCATTTATTCTCGTGGTGTCAAAATGAGTGTGTTAGCTATTAGGATTATTTGAAATCTGCAGCTGTGATGGGCTCAGTTTTAGATAGATACTGATGTCATATTAAACTAGATGACCCAATGCATCCATCAGTACCAACCATGTAATTATAGCTTGTCGGGAAGAGGGATAAACAACACTTCATATTTAGGCAACATGGTGGCGAGGGAAAAGGATCTGTTGAACTCAATGTGTTTTCATGTGTGAATGAGCTTTTTGTTCTTTTTCATATTTTCAGGACTACTAGTATCTGAATATGGATTGTTGTTAATTATCCTTTATCATAGCATATAAGAAACTATTGCCTTCTAAGCCATTTTGCTTCTGATAAATCTGCCAGCTGAAAGTCAATGGTCTTGATGCTTTTATTTGAAATCTGTATTTCACAGGAGAGAATCTGTGTTCTAAGTAAAAAAAAAAAAAAAAAAAGATGCTCTTAAATACAATTTCAGTTTATACCTACTTCCTTTGTGTTCATTCTGCATTCATGGCCTGATTTTACATTTTAATATCAATATTTAGAAGTTTCTATATTAAGAAGAAATATGTTAATTATTAATACTTAATTAATTTCAATTATTTGATTAAGTTATATCTGTGATACATTGACGGCCCTAATTTAAGTACAATAAATATCTTAAAGGTAATGTATTTGTATATGTATGTATTTGTTGTAACTTTCCACAGGCCAACTGTATTAATGTCACTGTTGTGGTTCAGACCACAGGGCTCCAGGATGAAGGGCTGAAGGTCAGGACTCGTCCTCCTATATGTGGTCCTCAGAGTGTGAAGACACAGAAAGCCTGGCTGTCTGCCCAGGGTAAGCACTGCGCTTTGAGTCACAAACCACAAACACTTCCACTTCAGCAAAATAATATATATATATATAATAACCATCTCAGCATAAATACTTTACATAGTTTCTGTGAAAGGTTTTGTTTTTACACCAGAAGCTAAGAGCTATGGTTCCAGATATATTTGAAAATAACTCCGATGGTGGTTCCATTAATCTAAATTCTATGTTAACTTGTTTTATTAGATGTTCGCCTTGAGCCTCATGTCACTGGGTTTGAGCCTCTGATGACTCCATCACCCCTGATGTGTAGTCGACAGCGCACCGCCTCCTTCGGCTCCTCCTCTTCCATATCCACAACTTATCAGGATATCACGTCCAGTCTCCTCGGCCGGGCTCTAGCTGAGGTAATAGACATTTCAGAGCATGTTCAAAGAAATCTATAACTAAGTGTAAGAGAAATATCTTTGAACTGCTCTTGCAATCATTGACTTTATACCATAATGATTGTCCTTCTTTCTTTTACGTCAGGTACGACTTGCTTCCTCTGGGGATTTGAGCAACCTGATGATGGCCAAAGCCTCAGCAGGCTGGAGGTGAGCTTCACCATTTCCCTTCATCCAAACATCATCTGTCCTTGAGACTACTGCCAACCATATCATCTATTTTCTAAGGATTTTTCTCCAAGTTTATTCTTAGATAAGATTAAGAGGCTCATTCATAATGCTAATATATTTAAACTGTGTTTATTCAGATACCAGGGAGAGGAACGAGGCATCCAGGCTTACTATAAGCCCTCCTCCAGCCGGTCTGTCCATGGTTTCCTTGGGGTTGGGGAGCTGGACAGACCCCTGGACAGCCTGTGGAGCCTGATCTGCCAGCTGTCCAAGAGCCACATGTATAATCAGTCAGTCCGTTCTGTCTGGACACGACCACTAGATGACAGCACTCAGCTGGGTGAGCTAACACCACTGCCCAGTCTGTTTTCTCAATTATACATATTGGAAGAAAACTTTCCAAAATCCCAAATGATGTTTATAATCAGTCCGTAGCAGATATTCGATATTAAATCAGCTAGTCTGACATTACCAATTCATGAGATACACATAAATATTTATTTTCAGTTCAAGTTTAATGTGATGGAAAAAATTTTCTCGCAAAAAGCATTTGCAAGAATAAATATAGAATATGTTTATAATTTTTGTCTTATCTGCAGAAGTATTTATATTTTGCAAAGCATTAACTGACCCTCACAAATGCATCTGCTTCCATTAGTTATGTATAGAACAGCAAAGTACAGTCACATTCATCACTGATGAGCTTATTGTACTGCATGACCAACTCCATTCTCACACCTGCAGTATGATGGATTTAATGTCTGTAGTACATCTTCATATTTTCAGCTTTTTAAAAAGTTTCTTTTTCTCACCAAAGTTTTAGGTTTGGACACTTTATACAACTGATGTAGGCTGTTTACTATCATTATATTACAAATGCAGCAAATTTATCTCTTTTTACTGATGACTGAAAGATAAACTGCATTCCAAACTTCTGAAGCAATATTGTTCTGTTGCAGTGCTTCACTGCTTTTATATTTTCCATCATTTACAAGTTTGTATCAACCATGTTTGTCCAACTGACATTTTCTCTCTCTCTCTGTGTATTACTGTTTAGTCTACATACTAACAGATCCGTCAGCCTGTCACCTCAGCCAGCCACGGGACTTCTGCTGCATCAGCACCGAGTCCAAACGGGTAAGAACAGCTGAAAAATCAACCAGCAAGTCCTGATGATTACTGCTAGTTGCCCTTGCATAGGGTTCATTGAACATCTGCAGCATAGCAAAACACAAAATTGCTTTAGTTTGAAGAGGAAAATTCAGTTTACTGTCATATTACCATGGTGTTAAATCAGTAGAGGGCCGTGCTGTCTCTTGTAATTATGAGCAATTTAACAGCAAATGGCCCAACTTGCAGTTATTCATCCACAAAATGTAGAACACGCAAACAGGTATTTAGTTGCTTTTCAACACTGCCTTACAGAAATGACAGTGAGCATAAAGAGCACTGACCCAGAGGCAGTGGGTGTGGAGGAAAGCTTGTCAGCTGTTGGTTATCAGTGTCAGTGAACAGTTGCCTCTCGGCTGATCAAACGGCACCGCTGCCTGTTTTTTTTTTTCTCTCCTCCAGGGAGGCCTAAACGTGTTGGCGATGCAGTCTGTGTTTGAGGAGTCGCTCCCTCGCCCCAGTGTGGACGCCGTCCGAGGGGAGATGATGCCCAGTTGCTGGATCCTGCAGCCAGTTAAGCGAAGTGGACAGGAAGTCACAAGAGTAATCTACCTACTGCAGGTGAGATATAATAGCTATATAGAGTGATAAGCCCCATTCACACATGCAATCCTTCCTAGTAAGGATGCACCAAATATTCAGTAACTGAATATATTTGGCTGAATATTGCAAAAAAACACCTCATTCGGCCTTGTGTTTAGTGAGTTAAAAGCAAAGCTGAATATTGAGGTGTGATGCACAACATGCAGAGAGAGAGATGCTGCAGCAGTTAAATGGAAAGCTGGTCACAGCACGACCACTCCATCCGTCTTTGAAAAGTAGAAGAAGTTTGCGAAGGACGGTGCCAAAGCAAACTGAATCACACCAAAAACAGGAGCATGTCACAGTGGAAGTCGTCCGTTTCCGTTTCCAGGAAACGTGATGCTCTACTCGACTGCTCCATGTGTCATTTAATGTCTTTAGTTGTTCTTAAAGGTCAGTTAGTGGGAATACGCAGATTCTTTTTTACTCTTCAGAATATCTAGTTAGCAGCTTCATTCATCACCAAAGAGTCAAAAGCAATGGAAACAAACCACGACGTTGGCTGTGATATGCTGCTGTTTTTGTGCAACTGAAGTGGACTGTAGGGTAACTTTGCAATTTCAGATGCTTTGTAGATTTGTAAGTCTTTGTTTCTGCTTCATTTCTGTAATTGCAGCATTTTTTTATTGATTTTTTTATGTTTGTGTATTTTTGGTTTTGAATAATTTCTGTGTTTGCAGCATTTAACTATTTGTGACACATGTGCTCCTCTTGCTTGTCTGCTTACCAGAGATGCTTCTTTGAAAAAAAACTGTCCAAAAAATTATTCTAGACTATTTACGCAATATTAAGAAATAGTGAAAAACTTAACCGCATATGATATTTGGTATTCAATCCAAGGCTTTTTATATTATTCACCCCTCTGCTTTGGCCACAAATTTCCATTTCGGTGCCTCCGTACTTCCTAGAAATGTTCCAGCAATTTTCCTGGAAGGGGTAATGTGTGAACATGAGCCAGAATTGATTTTTTTGGACCAACTTGCTCTGGCATTTTCCCAAATTAAGACCTAGTGGCATTACAAGAAATATACATTAAGAATATACAGGGAATGGTATAATGTGAATTCACACAGGAGCGTTACTGAGCACTTAAACATTACATTACATGTTTGACAGGACACCACTTGTCTGCTCATCACTGCTGTTCTTATTGATGCTTGGCTATTAAACATATGTCCAGCCTTGCCCCACCAACAGGAATTTTCTAGAATGGAGCTGCACGTGTTGAATAGTCGAAATCACTAATGGTGCCTAGAAAGTGTTAATTAAGTGTAATTCACTGGGAACAATGTGTGAAAGGGGCTATAGTTGACACGCTGGACTGTGTGTGAACAGAGTTTGTCTTTGCCTCATTATTTTGTGATTAATCATCATCATCATCTTCTCCAGGTGGACCTCGGATCTCCATCTTTTCCGCACCGGCTCTTGAATACTGTTGCCAGGAGACAAGCAGCAGTCATCGCTGATCTTGATGTTTTTCTTGCTTCGTAAGGACATTTGAAGATGCATGAGTAGAGAGCACTTAACTGTCTCCACCATGGAATTAGCCTGTCTTTTGAATTTGCACCTACATTTTTTTTACTTGACTTTAAATTTGAAGAGCACTGTTATCTTGATTTCCAGCAACACAGTTAAAGCAGCTTTTTTGTATGAAGGTGTATTTTAAAAAATATATATATTGAAAGTGTATTTTTGTACTTCATGTGGAATGCTTTTAACAATCACTATCACCAAAGATTCTTTAGAAGTCTAGGGGAATGACTTGCCTTGACCTTTTCTGTGCATTGCATTTAGTTTTAGACAACTTGAAGTTATCCCAGGTGGCAGCTATCAAGTTCCTTAATTTGATCCAGTCACTAATGTTATAACCTCATAGGTACCAGCTATTTAGCTCCCTTAATACCACTTAGCAATATGGTGTCTTTAGATTGGTACCATGTGCTAACTTATATAGCCAAATATGTTGAAGTCAATGAGGCTTAGCAAAATAACATTTCAATGGCCAGTCAAATAAAATTACCTTAACAAGATATTTTTCTTCCAGTAGTTTCTGTTTATGTACAGTAGATGGTTGTAGCCAGTTTGTAGTGACGGACATGTCAATACATCTAAGATTAAAAACATAAGGCAGCATCACTCTGTCTAGATATCTAGAATTAGTTTTTCAATCAGTTTTTGCAAATGCATTTTGACCCTATTCGGGTAAATGATTTGAGAGCTATGACAATAGCTTGAGACATACTTTTTAGGTAAAATGTTTGAAAATGTTTCTTTTCAGTCATACTAGCAGTGTGGCTCTACTGATATCCAGACAATTCAATTTGTCCAATACTTTAATTTATGTAGCAAACATTTGTATACTCTCATGTTAAGCTAAGCCTGTGGATATTGAATTCCTGCTTAACATCAACAAGTTAGAATTGCCACTGTGAGCATTTAACAAAATCTGCTACAGTATTTTTTATGCAAATGACAATGGACACCTGAATTATCCGAATTATTTACCCAATAACTGCAAATCTTAACCACTTGATGACCTTAATTGTAAATTGTAAATTGTATTTGGAATGTTCTTCCACGGTAGCAGAAAGGACAAAAGTATGTAAGCTATGTATTGGATAGTAGAAGTCGTATATTGAAGGAATGTTAGGAATTTCAGTTACTATGTTTATCTCTGCAGGATCTGCTCAGTTTTGTAGCACAAGCATGGAGTGGTGAAGTTTGGAGGTCGGGAACGTTTTGGATAAAATGAGTTGTAAGTTGATCAATTTTCAACCAAGGGTTGCTGGATCAGGAAGTGTTTGGTCTGCTGAATTGTTGCTGCGGAAGATACTGAAGGTTCCAACCAGCTTCAGGGATGATGCTTTGTATTTGACCCAGACCCCTGACCTCCATTTATCACAAGTACTTTAAGGTACCCACAATCTGCATAAGCTGGACTTTAAGGATTTTTCTTAACAATTTTATGAAGTTTCTAGTATTTATTTTGTTCCTCTTGCCCTCTGTTTGAAATGCTGTTGAATGTGTTTTATAGTAGTAGTTGTTGTTTTTTTTTTGTTGTTTTTTTTATGAGCAAAGCATGATGCTTGCACAAATAATTAATGCCTTTATCAATGTTCAAATTAAAAAGTAGAGTTTTAGTTTTTTTGAACAGTGTTGAAACTATGCAGGAGCTGGTCAAAGCTGGGTCAGCTGTATCCAGATATGAAGCCATATTATTTTCATGACTTTATTTTGTTCCTAAAGACGTTCCTGGGAAAACCAAAAAGGAAGAAACAAAAATGTTGAAGAGACACAGTGAAGGAAGGCAGTCACAATGTTTTGTACTGATTTATTTTTTTATGTGCATCTATATATTTTAAAGTGTATTTTATTGCGTAAAAAAATATAATTTATCTTTGGACTATGTATTGTAAATGTATTTTAAAAACCCTACTTTCTGTTGCTAATAAGATGTTGTTTGGCCATGTTTTACAAATACAATACATATTTTTAAATTATTTGTTCCTTTATGTCTTTCATTTTTCACTTTGCAGAATAACATATGTGCATACAGTTTAATGATTCCCACCAGATAAGCTTCGATACATGTACAAAATATTTAGTGATGACAGATGATTAGAATGAGGAAGAAGTAAATGTGTTAAGAATGTTTAACAATATAATTAACCCTTTGAAGGAAAAAATACATTTGACACAATATAATTGAGTATTTACTTATTTATATATCCTGAACCATATCTGAGGGTAATCTGTAATACTTGAGAGGTTTAACCTTTTTGTTAAATATACATAAAAAACATCTGATTAGAAAAATGTCAAGCACGAGTAACATTTTGTTTTTATTGGTCCAGACCTCTGGTCTAAAGAATCTAAATTTACCTCTAAAATGTTCAAAAATCTTTATTGAGCACATACAGAAAATATTATCTTTCTGCAAAACCTTTAGAAACTGAAATAATAGAAAATATGAAACTTCTTACTGAAAATGTTCTATATCCTTAAAGTGATGTAAATATAATCTTAGTATTTTAAAAATCATGACATTGCTATTGTTTTGAATCCAAAACCTTCCTTTCTATGAGACATTCAATTCCTTGATACCAGAGGTGTGACTAGCTTTGTTTCGCTCTTATACTAAGTTCTGACATTTGTTTCAAAGTAATTCCTTGAGCATGAAAATCATGTTAACAAATATAGTATATTAATAGTATATACATAATAAGTTTCTATCTTACAATGGATGTTACATTCAATGGTGGCACTCAGATTTTTTACTTAAAGCAGCAGTATCACAATGAAATAGTACTTGATTACAAGTAGAGGTCTTTCATTCAATCTAAGTAAAAGTACAGAAGTGTTGGCTACAAAATATACCTAAAGGATCAGAAGTAAAAGTACACACACACAGTAACAGTATACATGATGTGTGTGTATATATCGTAATTTCAATACTCATTTATTGATACGCATGAACATTAATCTGATAATTTATCTTGTTGGAACTTAAATGTTGGGAAAGAATATGTTTTATAAACTGATCATATGTTTTATATATGAAAAGCAGTTTTTTTGTAACTAATGATAAATGTAGTGGAGTAAAAAGTGCATTTCCTTCTGAAATATGGTGCAGCAAAAGTGCAAAAATAGCTTGATACTTAGCTTAATATTTGAAATTTGAATAAAAGTACTTTTGTTACGTCCCACCACTGCTCACATTTCTATATCTGACAGGTGTTTTCACATCCCTTTCCCGATCTGTCTCCAGCTCTTTGCAAGTCCAGACCTATGTCTGCTCCTTCTCTGTGCGTAAATTACACACACACAGGCGGCAGTGGAGGTGACATTTCAAGGGTCTCTGTGGGTAGGTGGGTGTTATGTGTGCGATTAGAGCGGGGTCGGGGCGGGGTGCAGCGGGGTGGGAGGGGGTGGGGTGGCAGTGCTCAGGAGATCTGAAGTGTCTCTCTGCCATTTAGAGTCACCAGCTCTAGTCAGGAATGTCCGTCCCCTGCGCACACAGATCATGTACTGGATGCGCCCACTTTATTTTTAACCCGGCAGGGTGGGTCAGTCGCTGGCTTTCGGGAATGACCGTGGAGCGCGCGGCGCCTACAGCCCCTTTCCCTCGTCCCCAGTGCAGGACCGAGCCCCCCTCCTCCTCCCGCTGCGGACACCTCCACTGCGACCAGCACCCCGCTGCCTCAATGGGATTATAATTGCTTTATTGGCAGGGAGAAGGCTCAACATAAACACGTTCGGACCAGGACAACATCCAGAAGCAAGTAAGTGTAAATTGAAGTCGTCACTAATGCGCCATTGTTAAATTTAAATTATTAATCTTCAGTTTCTGACAGCGGTCACTGAATGGTGCGCATTCCAATCAGCCTACAAACTGTTTGCCGTTGTTTGTAGTGGAGTTAAAAAGTTTCCTCCGAACCACCTGTTGGTCCAGGCTGCCATGTTAAATAACGACGTCGTTTCCAAACGCTCTCAAGGCTTCGTTATTATTTTAAACGGCGACATGTTCCGCGGCGATTCAAAGCCCATTTTAGTTGGTTGGTTTTAATGAAATTTCACCTTGCGGGATTCTTTAGTCGTCACCTTGTTATCTGTGACCGTGAGTAGGCCGCAGCAGCGATAGTGACATTGCGCGCAATGACGCCTCTTGCGCGTGTTTACGCGTGGAAAGTGCGCTCTTCAAAAGTAGTTTATAATCCACCAGGAGCGTCCTTAAGCAAAATGAAAATACAAGTAAAAGTACTACATATGAAAATGTAAAGTGTTTATTATAGTAAAGTAGAATCAGTATGGTGTATTTCAAGTATCAAAACTACTTATAATACTGAAACAGTAGCTCTGAATGTTATTATAGGCCTACAGTATACACTTTAATTATTAATAGGGGTGCATTAATGAATACATGACATTTTTCTGTTGAAATTGTGGTTTATGCAGCTAATATGATGTATTATTTTAAAACAATGCACCATTTTATTAGATAAACATGATTTTCTGTGATAAATATGAATCTGTATTGCAACTCTCAAACTGTCCAATACATCTACAAAGTACAATATTTGCCTCAGATAGTTGGTGCACTAGAAGGAGCCTACAAAGTATAGTATCAAACGGAAATACTGTTCCATTCCACCACTGCTGTGTATCTATAAGCCCAAGACGTCCACCGTTATGTCTCTTCTCTTTCCTACAGCACCTAATAATCCATAAATCACCCGTGTTGTGGCTTTAGGAATGATCTGTTCCCTGTGCAAAAAGTTTCCCCTCATTCCTCCTTAAAAGGACAAGTGTGAGTGTGTCGCTGCTGTTTCTGGACCTGCAGGGACTTTATGTAAACACGCTCCAGGAATAGTTTACTATTGATTCCTTATAACCTCTCACAAGATCAGGCACAGTATTGTTCCAGTCAAAACAGTATTGACCACAGCAGAGCTTGTTCACATAATGGCACAGTATGGATTATGCTAAACAGACTGTTTTATACTCTTATTATATTCTTGCATCTTGTTCTAATTCACAAGTGATAATTAGTTTGGTGTTGATATTAGCAGTTTGAGGACAAAGCTGCAGACATTGTGGGTCACACCAGCCTCCTCCTCCTCCTCCTCCTCCTCCTCCTCCTCCTCCTCCTCCTCCTCCTCTTCTCCACCCTCCATATTGATCTCTGTCCACTTTGTGTTTATATCTCAGATTTACTCTCTGCTGGACCGCAGGCCTTCCTTCTCCTCAGTTCAGTTGCTGCTGCTTCTGCTACAGTTTCATACACACACAGACGGTGTAGGTCGCTCATCCCGACCGCACCCGTCTCCTATTTCCATCCTCTCCATCTGACTGTGCTACTCAGAATAATGTGCTCAATCCTCGCCAGCTAATGTGTTGTGCTCCTTCAGATCGCAGGCATCAACAGAGTTTACTTACTGTGCAGCAGGGGAAACGCTCCCACTGCTAATTTGATGTTTACAGTGCAAACAACTTGTTTACAATGTAGTTTTCCTGTAACAACAAACAAGGGAAATGGATCCAGTCAATTGGAATCACATGCAAATTTGACAAAATTAGATTTTTTTTTTGCACTTTAGAAATAAGGTCTTGTTTTTATTGTTCCCTCACTGCATAGCCTTAAATACACCTGTGCAACGCTGCATCCATGGAAATCAAAACTCATGTTGCATTATTGTAATTTCCAGCAAAAGGAAATGTAAGGGAATGTGTCATTACCAGCTTTGGGAAACACTTTACACCATTTTATGAACCAAACAATTAATCGATTAATTGTTTCAATAATCGATAGATTAATCGACTATCAAAATAGTTGTTACTTGCAGCCCTAAAAGGTAATGCAACAGTTTTTTTTCTTCATTCCTGAGGTCAAACATCACTTGAATAAGTAAATGTTTTATTAATGTAAAGAAATCCCAGATGGCATCTAGATCGTCCTCCTTGACATTTCTCTACTTTTTAGATGCATTGCCTCTTAGTCATCCGTCACAGGGTGCTGCCAGGGAAACATATTTACTGAACCATGGAGTGATGACTTTATCCTCTCCAGGTGACAGAAAGAACAGGTGGTGCCAAAATATGATCACATTTGTCATATCAGCTGAGGCCAATATTGTCTTAAGAATGTGTCATTTGTACCAACCTGATATGAGAGTAATGTGCAATAATATGACGGAATACACATTACATCACTTATGTGTTAGTTTTGGCAATTCCAGACACCGATAAACTAGTGTTAAAACAATTCATTGTTTAACCAATTGGTTTATTAGTCAAAAGTAATTGCATTTTTTTAAATCATAAATCATTTCAGTAATTTATGAAGGAAAGATGCTTAAAAGTAATGATTTGCTGTTTTTTATGTGGTTTGGACTTAGATGGGCATTTTCTGGAAACTTAATGAATTAATGGAAACTATACAGGTTTCAGATATGTTATGATAATTAGTATTATAGAGCTTTGAGTGTTGGTGTTACAGGGAAATGAGTCATCAGCAGAAACACATCACATCTACACTAGTGCACAGCTGTTTTTAAGCCCCTCACTCAGTACTCTACATCACTGATTGTATCTCATTGAGTTTGGAGGGTTTTTTGTGGCTTGGATAAGCTACTGTAAGTGAGCAGTTATGTAGGATTTCTGTCTCTTGCTCAAGGACACCGCAAGAGGACGGATCTCTACCGACAGGAACACCCTCGTGACCTTTCTGTCACAGGAGTGTCTATAAGCAGGAGATCACCTGCCTTTATAGAGCTCTAAATTCAGCCCAGTGTCCTATCATTGTGCTCAAGATCCCGCCGAAAGTCCTGGCTCACGCTTAATTTGCTGCGGTTTGTGTTCAGCCCCTAAATTAAGCAGTCAGTCTGTCCTCAGACACGATTACAGTCTTATGGGTTTTGTATTCAGTACAGTGCAAGCTGGCATTCTCTGGATTTGGGTTTGTACGGTGCGTAAGGAGCGTGTTGTGCAGCAGTCCCGTCCAGGTTGTGTGTGCGGTGATAAGGGGATCCCCAGCGGTGGGTGGAGCATCCCCAGGCTGATAACAGCCCTCTGCAGACGGCTGATACTGAGCAGCAGGAGGAGGGAGACCTGTAGGATGCCATCATTGTACATCACGAGGGCCTCTTCTCTGAAACATCCTCTGTGGTCACATGATTTCATGTTCAGCAGAGGCTGAAAGTATCCAAGTACTCTCACTCAAGTACTTTTTACTCCACTATACACTATATTTCTCCATATCTTGTTCTCCTCCAAAGTTTCATTTGTCAACCACTATTATTTTTATTAAATAACATAGCCTGAATAAAAAGTGGTGGAACTGTCATGGACCAAAAGTTCTGTCTTTCCAAAAGTCAGGCTCGAGAATCTTAGTGTCGTTGTCACGGTGGTTGCTATGCGTGCGAGATAATTTACCTCAGGAACCAATCAAACTGCAATGGAGTTGGCTCATTATTGGATATCGGCTTTACATTTGGTTTTATCTGTGCTTTTAATCAGACACCAATAGGTCATGAAGTGGGCATTACGTTTTATATAAATGGTCTTAAAAAGGTCTTATATATCTGACAGCAATAATGACTTTACAGATTAAGATTTTATATATAAAAGGTATCATTGCATTTACACTACCGTTCAAAGTTTGGAGCCATCCAGACAATTTAGTGTTTTCCATGAAAATTTAACACTTTTATTTGCCACCATGAGTTTTAAAATGAATAGAAAATTGTATTACATTAGCCTTCTGATGCACTGACAAAACACATTGTACCATTAGAACACTGGAGTGATAGTTGCTGGAAATGGGCCTCTATACACCTATGTACATATTGCACCAAAAATCAGACAGCTATTTGCAGCTAGAATAGTCATTTACCATGTGGTAAATATATGGAAATGTAAAATGTAAAGAATGTAAAGATTGTATTTCTGATTAGTTTAAAATTATCTTCATTGAAAAAAACAGCTTTTCTTCCATAAATAAGGACATTTTCTTAAGCAAACTTTTGAATGGTAGTGTACATTTTTTGTCTTTAAGTTCCCTTAATGTTCCCTTAAAGTTGTTCATTCATGTACTTTATAATAATCATACACTGATGAAAATAGTGCACTGCTCATCTGTTCAAAATTTAACATATGTTAGACTATTTAAAAACAGTAATCGCATAAAAACTCCAAAATTTAAGTAGGGAAAATGCTCTGATGTAATTTTATCAAATAAATCTCTGAAGTTGTGACAAATGGTCAAAGTTAATTGTGTCAGGACACTGCCCTTGCCTCAGTTCACCTTTAGAGTCTTATTCTTGACACCCGCCAACGTAAAGGCACAAACAACACACTCAGGGTTCAAACTATGCGGGCTGCATCATTTAAAAGAAGGCGGTTTGTTCGTGTTGTGCAGCACCGAGGGGGGTGTGATGTGATAAGAGAGCTATGGTGCAGCCAGATAGAGACTATCTGAGCGTCTACCCTTCACCCGCCATTCCACGCAAAGAATACACTGACGCACGCTGCAGGGTGACCAGCACAGTGACATGCACAAAATGGAGATCGTGAGCGCCGCAGGAGGAGGTCTGGATGCTCCATTAGCTTCCAAAACATAGTCGGGGGGGAAATGTGTGAAAATAACCCGCGCTATATCTGTGATCACATGCTGTGGATTTGACTAAATTAAATTCTGCTGCCAGGTTTAGATACAGCCCCTTCTCACTGGGAAAAAATATATAAAATGAAACTTAACAGCAAAATGCACAGAGATGTTGCTCCTTTAACCCATTGAAGCCTAAGAGCTTTTAGGTCTATGACCATCATTTTATACTTAAAATAAAAAAAAAATGTTACTCATACAGCTTTTTTTCCCCCTGACATGATAGTAGACAACTTTTTACATTTTAAGCAAAAAAAATGAAGTTACAATGTGCTTCCTCTCATGACGTCATCAACTTCCTGCCCTTTTCTCCTGAAACATGAAGAAGACAAACCCTCCCAGAAAGATTATTATGATTTTCAACACTGGCATGTATATATATATATATATATATATATATATATATATATTTAATCATGTAGGTCTGTAGAATAATTCCATGAAAACTCATTTTCTACATGGGATAAATAGATTTTTGTTTATGGGCAGATTTGTGTAAGCAGAAACTATAATAGCCATTGAAATGCTATTTTCTGCAAAGAAAAGGGAAAAAAATAGATACATAACCTGATTGTTAGGGACTCAACTTATATAATTATACGCATGTAATCTTTGAAAAAAATCTGGGTTTATATGGGTTAATAACTTTGCTGCACATAGTTCCTGGGAGGTTAAATTAAGTCTCTCTCTGCTATTTTAAGCAGTCGGTGTGAGAACATTTCCGCGTCTTTAAGCCTCAGATTATGTGGAACTGTGATGTAGCGTCATTTATTATTTTCTATTTGTAGGTGAAGGCTGGAATCCGGCGGTGTGGATTGCGAACAGCAGGGGTCAGCTAGAAGTCAAATCAATCAGATTCCAGTGATCAGGGAGACGGTGTTAGCTGTTTTTTGGAAAGCAGATAAAAGGCTGATAGAGCTGTCTATTCTTTATTCTTAGACTCCTGTTTTCTAAACAGATTCCTGGTTACTATCCAGTTTGTACCATTTGTGCTGAATAAGGCTGCAGCAAATTATCATTTACTTTATACAGTAAGTTAAATTGATGCTATATTATAGATATTGTTTTGATTGATTAGTCACTTAGTCACTAAATAGTGAAAAAAAACTCATTAACATATGAAATAAAGAAAAGCATCAACTCCTCTCTGTTTAGAAGCTGCTGGAACCAGATAATTTTTTGCTGAAAAAAATACTAAAATGATTAATTGATTATCAAAGTAGTTGCTGATTCATTTTTTTCTTCTTGCTGATCCATTATTCATCTCAGCTCTAGTGCTGGACCCGTTTAATCGCTATAATCAATCATATCACACGTGCGTATTCACTCTCTGTTTCAGACTTCCTCCTGTAACCAAGGATCATCCTGTCATCTCCTGCCCTCTGTTCATCCGCCTCTTCACCTGAGGACGCCGGGCCGCCCGCCCCCCGACCCGCCCGCCACGCTGGCTACCGCCATGACTTCCACCACGACTTCCACCACGGACTTTGACAATGCGGAGATCACGCAGCAGTACAGCCACATCAACACCCGCTTCGACCTGCAGGACGAGGAGCTCGACAACGACAACAGCTCGGCCCGGCTGTTTGAGCGCTCGCGCATCAAGGCGCTCGCAGGTGAGTGGCTGCACAGCAAAAGGTCGCGTCCTGTTAGAGAGGGGACATGTTGGTTTGCAGGAGGGTAGGAAGGGAGGGAATGTGGAGCTGGGATGGTGGCAGAGTACACTGACCTTCACTGAAGATTAGTCATAAAATTATAAAATCACACTCCGACGAGCTTTGATTTCACTCAAAAGCTCAGAGTTCAAAGCAGCTTTGTGTGTGCGTGTGTGTGTGTTTTTATATAAATTTTTAATCAGTGGTTTAAAATTGTTTTAAATTTGATTACATTTTTAACCAGAGGATTTAGTGTTTTAATACAAATCACAAGTCAAAACAACACTAAATTTGGGTCGTTTGGGAGCCGAAAGAGCCGGCTCTTCTTAGTGAGCTGATCCAAATGATCCGGCTCACTAAAACAAGCCAAAATGCTCATCACTATTGCACACTGGTGCTCTCACACTCAGACTCTTTTTTTCCAGAAATTATGTCATGAAAAATGTCAACAGTGTCAACCCTCCCACATCAATGTTTCAACTCACTTGGTTGATTCTGGAGATCCTTTGACACACAAATCAGAATCGTGATTAAAATTCAATCAGTTGCACAGGCTTTGTGTGTGTGTGTGTGTACGTGTCACTTGCAGTGTCACACACACACCCCCAGCAGCTGAGCCCTGACACCGCTCCACACCCTCTGTAAGTAACCCGGGATCGCTTGCACATTCCCGGAATGTTCCCATGTCTGACAGATCTGGACAGCTGCCTGTCCCGTCTGCCTTCCATAGCACACATCTCCGGCATTCCCGGCTAAGCCGGCGAGCCGTGACCCACCTGTGCAGCCTGCAGCTCGGGGGTTTTAAAATAGCGACGTTTCTGTGACGGAAGGAAGCGTAACGGAAAAGGGGAGCTGAGGGTGGTATGTGCCGTGTTCCTCTCTGTAAAGACTCTGACACAGAGGAGGTCGGCTACGCAGCATGATTCTCACTCTGGCAGAAGGCACAGAGGTGACTGGTTCTGGTGCCGTTACCAAAACTGTGTCCTTTACTTTAAAAAAAAATCACCTTTGGAGAAATGAATATGGTTTTCTGCAAAACATTTAGCGAAAGAAGTTCCCAAATGTCACCTAATACATGCAGTTATACAAGAATCGTTCTTGTTTAAAATAGTTTTGATTTGTCAAAGTGTTGATTTACTCACTTAGTAGCAGCACAACAACTTGTCAACACAACACTGACATATTAACATCTTTATTTATAAACTGGCACATGTTTGCAAGTTTGCTGTTTACAGTCTTATGAGAAGACACTGTCATTAGCATGTATCTGGAGTCCTGCTGTTGTCAACCTGATGAATATTAGATCTCGAGCTGGGTGATTTTCAACAAAAAATAATATCTATTTTTTAAACTAATGTACAATGTGATTTTCAACCTTTTTTTCTAAACAAACAATATTTAAATAAATATTGTATTTACTAACACAAAAGACACTAACACAATACAAATAGATAATTAACAAAGTCTACACCTGTGTCTAACAAATATGTTGTTCAAGAATAAAAATGAATGACCACTTTGCTTTTGTTGTGTTCGTTTGCACTAAGAATTTAGAAAGATCTGATATCTGAATTGGAAAAGTGCAACAGAACGGCCCTTAAACTGGGAACTCCGAATTGGGCAAGATCAAAGCAGCCTGATTCATAAGGAATAGGGATGCACATGGTTAACCGTTTAACTGTGGACAGTAACTCTAACCGATTAATACTAACGGTCAATTTTGTTTTTAAGCTACGTAATTCACCTGTCGACACTCATGGGGGCGTGTCGACAGGTGCAACACATGCCATCACATGCTTTCCATCACATGTGCTTTCCATCACAGCCCACTTTACAGCGAAAAACACACTACATTGAATATTATTTTTTATTTCCAGAATCGTTGCAGGTCTTCCAGGTTTACAGTAAAATTGTATGAATATGAATGATTGTATGAATGAAGCTGCATCATCCAGATAAACATTGAGCTTTTTTTTACATTTTAGATGAGTAATCTAACTATTTGCCGTCATTGTAAATCTGCAGTTCAGCACCAGACAGCGCTGAGTCAGTGACTCTCTGATTCCAACCTTTCCTTACATGGAAAGCTTTGTCGGAATGGTGGGACTTTGTGGGAATTTGTGTGTCGGAATAACGGTATTTCGGGATGGCGATATGTCTAAATGGTAGTATGTTGGAATGGCAGCATGGAAGGATATTTAAATCTTATCGGTTAGCGGTTATTAACCGTTAAAGGGCGTCGGTTAACGGTCATAAAAAAAATCCAAAATGTGCATCCCTAATAGGGAATGATGTCAAAGCACTGAAACACTAGATTTTAAAGCACGGGGAAGAACAGGAAACTGCAGGTAGAGTAGAAACGTGCACAGCTCACAGGATTCACCTTGCTGCTGCGTTATACTTACAGCATACAGTGTTTCTCTTTCTTCTTTCTATAGCTCATGTCCTTCTCCAGCAGTTCTCTCTGATGCTCAAAAGACATCCAAACACCACCATCTTACTGTGGCCAGCCATGTTCACAATGAAATGCATTTACCTCAGAAGTCAGAATTTCTGTCTTGGATCTTTGTGCAATTGAACGTAGCATTATTATCGTGCTAAGATTTCAATTGAAACAAGCCTAGGAAAGCTAGTATATACGGCTGGAAGCTTTAGACAATTAGTGTGAATGTAGTGTGAATGTGAATGTTTGCATCTTATTGTGATATCCAACATTTTAATTTTCTCTGTACCTGTCTGTAGTCGGTCACTGATTCGTGTATATTAACACTGTTTGTGTTGATTGTTGTTTGTGCTTTATCTTATTACATATAATATATCACTAGTGTTGATGGCACACTTCATGGATAATTCGGCCTAAGTCAGTTAAGCTAATCACTGAGCAGCAGGGCCAAAGGAAGCGCTGCATGTTATTGGCTGAAATAATCCAATCACCTCACATATTAATGTGAGGTTGGAGTGAGACTGTGAACCAGGAAAAGAGGAAAAGGTATCTAGGTGTAAAGGTGCCTCACAAAGAACCAGTGAGTGAATATGTTGTTACTGACTGAAAAGGGACGGGGCTGAAAGCCCACAGCTAGCTGAATAGATACTCAGTCAGTCACTACGTGCATATCAGATGATAAAGACATCGGAAATTCATGTGCACAAGCTAAGGATCGTATAGGGACAATATGATCTCCTGTCTTAAGATGTTGTTAATCTGCTTTGTTCCTTCATATGTATGGTATCCTATCGTATGCTCAAGAATTTCTGCCAAGGATTTCACCCAGAAGTGGGAGGAGGTGCTGACGCCTTCGTAATTAGTGACGTTGCCGGGAAAAGTCCCAGTGATACCATGGCTGCAAAGAAATCAACAACTCACTTTTGGACAAAGAGACAGAGCTCTTGCTGTTTATTGTCATACTTCAGTAGCCGTCAACCAGAAGTAGTTCTAACACCACTTGTTGGAATGGTCACTGACCATTATCCAAATTAAACGGCCTCCATGTGTATTTGGACTTTGGGACAGCTGAGCTTTAACATCGAATTTGGCGAAACCCAGCTCGATCTTATCATGTGACCCCCCATGACTGATTGACTGACAGATGGACCAATTAATGTATTTTGCTCTCCAAATATCCTCAGTAATTTTTGACTTTTGGAGAATCTGACATGAAAGCATGTATTGGTACAGGCAGCCCAGTCCTCGTTCAGCAGTTCCTCCAGTGAGGAGTAGGCGATGTTCCCCCCTATATGTCAAGACTGCAAAGGAATCACCCATGGGTGAATATTGCTATAGTCAGGATGGGACATGAATGTAAAACTGATGGGCAAAAAATATGTAACAAACACATTTAGGCTGCTTTTTATTCAATTTGTTTGTCATGTCTCATATTCCTCTCTCCTACGGCCCTACAGCATTTACATTTTAGAATCAGCTCTGAGTGTGAGGGTGTGAATGTTTAAGGTGGACTAGTCCTTCCAGCAGAGTCCTCTGTGATGCGCTAATTCTTAGAAAGCTCCCTCGCAGAGTGGAGGGAGTCTCCCTCAGTCGGAGTCGTCAGTTTTGGTAATTTCCTTAAAGTCGACTCAGACCTGAAACAGAGAGGCAGTTACAGAATGCAAATACACCACTGTTCAAAATTTTGGGGTCATTTAGAAATTATTTTTGAAAGAAAAGTACAGTTTTTTAAATGAAGACAACTTTAAACTAATCAGAAATACCCTCTATACATCGCTAATGTGGTAAATGAATATTCCAGCTGCAAATGGTTTTTGGTGCAATATCTACATGTGTATAGAGGCCCATTTCCAGCAACTATCACTCCAGTGTTCTAATGGTACAATGTGTTTGCTCATTGCATCAGAACATTAATAGATGATTAGAAAACTCTTTGTGCAATCATGTTAGTGCAGCTGAAAACAGTTTAACTTTTAGAGAAGTTATAAAACTGACCTTCCTTTGACAAAAGCAAAGTTAGAAGGAAAAAAATATAATTTCAAATACAAATCATTATTTCTAATCTTGTCAATGTATTGACTATGTTTTCTATTAATTTCAAAACTCATGGTGGTTAACAAAAGTGTGACTTTTCATGGAAAACACAAAATTGTCTGGGTGACTCCAAACTTTTGAACAGTAGTATACACCAGAATGCTTCCTGTCAAAAAAACACCACCCTTAAATAATAGAAAAAAAACAGGTAATGAAACTTAATCAAATCTTAATCTCCGATCAAAGAGACTGAAATGATGATGATCTGATCAGACATTCAAAGGCACATTCAGACCTCACAGATTCTACAGATGCTACAGACACACTGGGTGGCACCAAGAATCTGGTGTGATAACCAGCTCTACTTCTGGGTGGGCAAAAAAAAAGTCTCGTCCTGTCAGGACTCCCGACTCTCCCTCGCTGTCTCTTTAAATGATGAAGGCTTCTGTGTGGGTGTTGGTGATGTTGTGTTTAGAGTGTTGCTGCACTGATGTGTCTGTAATACAATCAGTGTTTCCTGTCACAGAAAGGAAGGGAGGGGGATTCAGAGGGAGGAAAGTGAGGTGTGAGATGAGACACTCTGAACGACACCCGCTGCTGATTTACAGCTTGTGAACTCAGAAATAGGCACCGTGCCCGCTTCCAAAGCACATACAGAATGCATCAAATATCCACTCATTTATAGCCCGCTTTACACGAGCCAAAAAAAAAAGGAAACCACAGCTGTGGCAACCGTACGCTTCGCATCCAGTGATGTCATGGCCGCGTCGGTTCGTGGGAGGGAGTCTCGCAACAGGAGCACGTGGACTATAGTGAAACATATTGTATGCATGGACGGGGCTGGAGAAACCACTCTAGACGCTGAACTGAAGGCTGCCTGACGCCGCCTGAGAGTGGAGGCACAGCATCACCACAGTGAGGAGAGAGTCAGAAAGGAAGAAGAAGAAGAAGAAGAAGGAGGAGGAGGGAGGGAGAAGGGAGGGGGGGAAGAGTAAGCACAAGAGGGATCTGGAAAAGGAGGACAGAGAGCCAAGAGACGGAGAAGAGGAGAGACGTGGCGTGCCAAGCTCCTGTGCTGGCTGCAGGCTGCGTGTTGTTGTTGTTGTTGGTGTTGTTTTGGGGGTCAAGATGAGCAGCCCGTGCCTGCTGCGCGCCCCAATCAGCCAACCCCGCCTCCGAGAGGTCAGCATCAGCCTGAAGGCCAGCAGCAGGGACGCCGCCGCCATCCGTGGAGGCGTCAAGGAGGCGTCCGGGCGGACCTCTGTCCCGGCTGAGAAGGAGCCCCCCTCGCGGGTCGGCGCGGGCGTCAGCCGGAGCAGGAGCACCCCGCCGGTCCACCGGGCTCAGAGGTCAGAAAGCAGGAAGGCGGCGAGGCAGGGCGGCGCTAGGCAGCAGGAGCCCGAGAGCCACCCGGAAAAGAACGGCGCCGTCCTGCACCTCCCGCTCGCTTCCGCCGCGGCGCCCGCCAGGCTCTCCCCGTACCCCTCGGGCTCTTCCTGCGCCCCAAGGCGCCAGCGGGCCGCTCACCCGAGGCCGCCACCCGCCCTCCACCCCCCCTCCTCCTCCTCCTCCTCTTCCTCCTCCAGGAGTATGAAGCGGGCGCGCTGGCTCAGCTTCAGCACCTCCAACATCTGCTTCAACTCCATCCTGGACGGGCGCTTCAGGCAGCTGCAAGGTACAGGCTGCTGGTGGAGGAGCTGGCGGGTGTTGGTGTGTGTGTGTGTGTGTTTGAGAACTTCTCCGTCCCGACCACCTCACATTGAGAGGTGATACTTCTCCAATCCTGCCCCTCCCATCCCCCATAACTTGTGTTTAGTCCAGGATGGACAGGATCACTGGGAGGTCAGGCTGTGATGTGAGGTTAGTTTTTCATCCTGTGGTGAGCTTCCACTGAGTTGGCCATTTTTTCCTTTCCTGCTGATTTTTTCCTTTATTTGAGAGTCAGTGTAGCCAGAGAGGAAACAAGAGA